>CM053656.1:1342659-2542659 GCA_028654395.1 Scutellaria barbata | reverse complement strand
CCGATTATGAAAACACTGGTTCACAGTACTGTTCATTTACTTTTTTTTAATTAAATTATACTTTTTCCAATTTGGAATTTGCAATACTGCGTCTGTTTTTTTTTTCCCAATTTGTAAGAAAAATCATTTTATTTTTTTTCAATTTTCATATTAGTTCAATTTTAAATATATATTTAATTAAATTCAAGAAAAAATATAAAAGCATATCAAATTAAAATAGAGCCGTTTATGACCGTTGTCAAAATAGAGCCATTTATGATTGTTAATAAACGTCTCTATTTTTTTCTTTAAATACACCAAGTCATGAGGCATTTATTCCACCTACAAAATCATTTTTCAAGTTTTTTGTTGGTTTCATATTTTGATTTATCTTTTTCAATCCACTTCTCCAAATGGCCGAAAACAATCAAGATTTCTTCGAAAATTTTGATGGATCCTCATTTCCACAAAACTTTGATTATTCGCAATTTTCTTCACCTACACAAAATCCATCTTCTGTGCCGGAAATACAACCATCACAATATTCAATTCCAATTGATTTGGATAGTTCTGAACAAGAAGTTATCGCCACTGAATGAAGACGCCCGGTCAAATGGAGTGTTCAGGAAGACGAACTGCTAGCATACTCATTCGTCATGGTAAGTGAAGATCCTATCATCGGCAATGATCAAAAAGGTGATGCCTTTTGGAGAAGAATTGCGGCATACTACAATGGTAATCACAAGGCTGGTATGTCAGAAAGAATTTGTAATGCGATGAAATCACACTGGTATAACACTATTCAGAAGAAGGTAAACCTTTTCAATTCTTGCTATAACAGTATTTCAAGTCTTTACAGAAGCGGACATAGCGATGAAGATTTACTGAGAATGGCCTATGCCAAATATCGTTCTGATAACAAAAATGTTGCTTTCAATTTTGAGCACGTATGGAGAATTACAAAGGATCGAGCACTTTGTGCTCCACAATTTGGTGTTCATCAAGATTCCGCAAAAAAAGCAAGGACATCGGATTCAGATACGAGCAACACGTCAACTCCACAAGGTAAATGTTTAGAATTTGATCTAAACTTTGAAGAAACGCGTCCAATCGAACAGAAGGCTGCTAAGAGAAAAGCTAGAGGCAAGGGTAAAGCATCAACCCAAAATGCTGACCCAGACCGTGTTGATAAAGTTATCGAGCAATTCAAGGAGTATTCGGTTCACAAGCAACATATGGTCGATGCAATAAGAGAACAAAACATGCGAGTAAAAGAACAAAATATTCTCAAAGAATGTGAACTCAAGTTGATTGAGTTTCAAATTATGTCAAAGGACACCTCTTTTATGACTCTTGAGCAATTGATTATGCATCAACAAATGTGTGATAGGATTAAATCAAAGTGGCAACACTAAATATTCTCTGTAGTTTTTTATCTTATCTTTCAATGTAATTTTCATTGTAGTTTTTATCTTATCTTTCAATGTAATTTTCATTTTATGTTTCAATGTAATTTTCATTTTATATTTCAATTGAGTCACCTTTACTGTCATATACGTACCAATTTCAAAATAATTGTTCATACTCCATAATGTTTTACGTGAATAATAACATAAAATAAATAAATTTTGATTAACAAATTTATACAGTTCAAATATAAATTTTGAATCAATTTTGTTTCAAGTGATGTTTTCTCCATTTTTTAAAAATGTGATCAATTGCAACCACATTATTTCAAAGTTAACATTATGACAAGCATGTTATAGCACATGTGATGTTTTCTCTATTATTGAAAAGTATTTTCAATTGTGTCCACATAATTTCAAAGTATACATTATGACAAGCATGTTATAGCACATGTGATGTTTTCTCTATTATTAAAAAGTGTTTTCAATTGTGTCCACATAATTTCAAAGTATACATTATGACAAGCATGTTAGAGCACATGTGATGTTTTCTCTATTATTGAAAAGTGTGATCAATTGTGTCCACATAATTTCACTTGCAACCACATACACTCTAACTCTATAAATGCAAGGTTATACGACTTTATCGTTCACAACAAACATTTGAAGCAAAGATATCACTTCGAGCTTTCATCTACTACCTCATAATATCTCAACCACAAACTTCCGATGAATCCAATACTGAAGAAGAAACCTACGATCAACCTGGTTCACTTGGTGAACAAATGATGCTTACAATTATTGAACTTCTCGAAGTTCAGACGCAAAACAATACTAGAAGAAGGTTCATTGAGAGAAATCGTGAAGAGGGACATGCTAGACTCTATCAAGATTACTTTTCTCCAAATCCGATGTATCCCGAGAATATGTTTCGACGACGATTTCGCATGCGTAGAGATTTATTCATGCGCATAGTTAACACATTAGAGAATCATTCAACGGAATTTCAACAAAGATCCGACGCTACAAGTAGATAAGGCCTCTCACCATTACAAAAATGCACTGCCGCTATTGGTCAGTTGGCTTATGGAGTCCCTGCCGATAGTCTTGACGAGTACTTACGTATGGGAAATTCTACCGCTGTAAGATGTCTATTCAAATTCTGTGAATGTATTTATTCATTATTTGGTGATAGATATTTGAGAAGGCCAAATAACAATGACGTTCAACGTCTTCTACATCTTCACGAGTCAAGACATGGATTTCCGGGCATGTTGGGTAGTCTTGATTGCATGCATTGGGAGTGGAAGAATTGTCCAGTTGCTTGGAAAGGTCAATTTTGTAGAGGCCATGGAGCTCTAACAATTGTGCTTGAAGCGGTCGTATCGCAGGACTTGTGGATATGGCATGCTTTTTTCGGGGTCGCAAGTTCTCGCAACGACATCAACGTCTTGTATGAATCAAATTTGTTCAACCATGTTTTACAGGGGGAAGGACCAACGGTGAATTATAGTGTGAACGGCACGCACTATAATCATGGATACTATCTTACAGATGGAATCTATCCGGAATGGTCGACTTTCGTCAAGATTTTTCCATGTCCATAGGATCCAAAAAGACGATTATTTAAGGAAAGACAAGAAGCTGCAAGGAAGGAGGTCGAACGAGCATTTGGAGTGCTGCAAGCACGATAGGCTATTGTCAGGGGACCTGCTCGTTTTTTCTATAGGAAAAAATTGAAGTTAATAATGTTATCATGTATTATTTTGCACAACATGATTGTCGAAGATGAGGGAGAAATGATTTCTCATTAGAATTCCGATGAAGTTGATGAGCCCGCACAACCAACACCAGGAGGTACACGAGATTTTGCAAATTATCTACAAATTAATTCACAACTACGTTCCAACACGGTTCATCACCAACTCCGTGCGAATTTAGTTGAGCATATTTGGGCACGTAGCAACGAAGATATGCATTAATTTGTTATCTATTTTATGAGAGAAATTTGTGTTAGTCGGTATTTTCAATCAATTGTCTTTAAATTCTTGTTCAATCTAATGTACTACTTCATTAAGTTTTTGTTTAATTTGATGTACTATTTGATTAAATTTATAATAATTGTTTACAACTATATATTTTTCGAGAGGTAAAATAAATTGATTTTTTAATAATTCTTCCAAATATTAACAAAAAAATTAATAATATTTCATTAACAATATAATGAAAAAATATAAATTTAAAAAAATTGATATTTATTTTATTCACAATTTCGTAAATAAAAAATTATTTTAAATAAAAATTCTCAAATTAAATATAAGTTTATTTGGATAAAAAAAAGTGATTTGATTGTTGATATCCAAATAGTGTTTAACCAATGATATGGTTGGAGGAGTTATAAAAAGTGAGTTATAGTTAAAGAAATGATGATGTGGATGGGTAGGTGGAGGAGAGAGAGTTAACTATGATTGGAATTTTTTTTAACCATTGTAAGTGTTCTTAGGATTCCTCGTAAGGTAGTTGAGTCGGTCTCTCTCGCTTCTGATTCTCTCTCGCTTCTGATTGAATGTTCACGCGAATTTTGATTAAATCTTCAACGTGATGAAGTTTGCATATTGATGAGTTCTGATTTTTATTGTGTTTAATTTACTGTACGTTTTAATTAGTAATGATATTTGATATACTTAATGTATAATGATTAATTTAAAATAAAAAATATAATAGAAGATATTATTCTCATGTTGACAAGAAACAACATAATAGAATATTTAGAAAAGTTTAAAGTGTACTCAAATTCATACAAAATTGTTTGATATATTTATGGAGATGATTTATAAATAAATCCTTTATGTATATATTAACTATATTTAGACAATTTGACTAATAGACATTTATTTGATACAACCATATTTATGCATGCTAGGAGTCCAAATATATTTGACTAATAGACATTTATTTGATACAACCATATTTATGTATGCTAGGAGTCCTTCTCAATGGACTTTTATTTGATATAACTGTCCCAATTTACATGTTCACTAAAATACTTCATAAATCTATAGGGTTAAAATTATTTCTGTAGGGTTATAATTATTTTTGGTCTTATAATTATAATGTTTTTTAATTTAATCCTTTAATTTAAAAATATATCTTATTTCAATTTAATTTTTACAAATTTCATTGGAAAATATTACATGTTAAATTATTATTGATGAACTGTTAAAATCAAAATTCTAGTAAGAATTTGATAACATTTTCTGATGAAATTCAAAAGTTCAGAATAAAATTGGATTGAAATCAAATAAAATTTTAAATTATTAGAGTAAATTAAAAATTATAATAATTATGATACTAAAATTGGAAAACATTATTATGAACCAAAATATTTAAACCCTAAATCTGTAACCAAAAAACCTTTGGGTATGTTTGTTTAAGGATTATGTAGGATGGGGGAAATCCGGATTTTGAAATCTTGGGATTTAGTAATAAAGGTGAATAGTTAAAATCTGTGTTTGTTTTGAGATTTTATATGTAGGATTATTACTGTAGATGTCAAATCAATGCTGGAAAAAGTAGAGTTGTATAATATTATATTGTTAGTTGATGTGTAATAGGTTTTAGGTATAGGGTTAATTATAGTGTTTCTTTTTAGGTAGAATAGGTTTTGATGGATTTGATAATTTTTGACAAAATCCTCTAAACAAATACGAATTTGAGATTTTAAAATCCCAAATCCGGTGGGATGAAACCTTAAACAAACATACCCTTTGTGATTAGTTCTAGAATTATATATATAGTTAATATACTGTTTTAAAAGTTATTCTAGATAGACCACTTGTCATGCGAGTTGTCAAAAACTAGGAAGAGAAACAAGTATTGTTGTAACACGTGTCAATGTAAAGAGCATCCATCCCTGTATTAGGAAATCTCCACCGCCATAGTTCCACCACCACCACTCTCCAACGTTACAATGAATTTCCAGAGCTTCTACACCACGTGGTTCGAGCAGCTCCGGCAGGTGGTGCGGGAACTCCGGCAAACGCCGACCCCACCGACTACGGTGGACCAGCACGAGCAGCTCCAGCAGCTGGTGGCGAAGGCAATCTCCCACTACGGTGAGTACTACCGGGCCAAGTCCTCCGCCGCGAAGCAGGACGTGCTGGCCTTCTTCTCGGCGGCGTGGACCACCGCCCTCGAGCGGTCCCTCCACTGGATCGGCGGGTGGCGGCCCACCACTGCCTTCCACCTCATCTACACGGAGTCTAGCATCCTGTTTGAGTCCCACGTGGTGGATATACTCAGAGGGCTCCACACCGGAGATTTGGGGGACCTCACTCCGGCGCAGTTCCGCCGTGTGAGTGAGCTTCAGATTGAGACTGTGCAAGAAGAAAATGACATCACTGATAACCTTTGCGATTGGCAGGTTTGTAAAAAAAAATAAAAAATTCCCTTATTTATGCTAATTAAGAAGTTCTTAATCTTGATTATGCATGCATCGTTTTGTAGTTCCAATTCATATTGCAATAATATGCTATATAATTCATATATACAAAGTGGAATTCTTCTAGGTTGTGTTGGGAGGAGTAGAATTTTTTCGGGCTCCATCTGAATAGAGTAATTTGAAATTTCGAATTTAAAATGAGTGGATTTGAAATCCGATCAAATTGAAGTAGATTTGAAAATCTCTATCTTTAAAATTAGTTCAAAATTAAATTATGAATTTCAAATTTATATTCATCCAAACACTATTGATGGATTTGCTATCATGAATTTCAAATCATTTCTTAGATTCATCTATCCAAATGGACTCAGGTTATGTTTGGATTGAGGGATTTGATGAAGGGTCTAAAATTCATGATAGTAAATTTGACGTTGATTGATATAAATTTGAGATCTGTCACATTTATTGTGAACAGCAATGTATAAGATTTTGAATTCACCCTCTTTTGAGTGAAAATTCATTCATTTCATTAAAGTCCATTTGTCCAAACACAACCTTATATCTTTTAGATGTAAAGTATTTTTTGTCACTTGTATGTTGAGTGTTTTTATTTTTAGGTTAAACTTCATAAGTTTTAGTCTAATTTTGTTCTAGGTGTTTATAAATTTCCATGGATTCAAAAATCTTTGAAAAATGATCTAAATGTCCTTACTCAAGTATAATTATTAAGTTAAAATAAAGAATTTTTATCCTAATATTCATTTGAAAATATTAAAATATTTTATTTAAGATAAGTAAATATGGATTCAATTTTTTAGATTTTTTCTTCAATCTCTAAAATAACATATCTGAAACATCTAGAATACGAATTTATCATTGAATGAGCATAGAAGTTTGTGAATGAATGAGCATAGAAGTTTGTGAATATGAATTTATATAACAGTCATTATTACGAATTTATTTTCCACTTTCACAAAAATATTATTATTATTATTATTATTATTATTATTATTATTATTATTATTATATTAAATATTATTATTATTATATTTGATTACTAGGATGAGGCGAGTGATGTAGTGGGGACGAAGTACAGTGATGTTGATGTGAAGATGGAAAGGCTTGTGGAGATATTAGAAAGAGCAGATCAGCTCCGGTTCAAGACCATAGAAAGTTTGGTGGGGTTGCTGACGCCGCAACAAGCGACGGAGTTCTTGGTGGCTGCCGCTGAGCTGCACTTCGGAATTCATGGCTGGGGCATTGAGCAAGACCGTCAACGACGAGATAAATAATTATATACATAGAGGAAGTAGGTATTTTTAGTAGGTATTTTTATCCAATATGCATATCAAAATATGAAAAATGTTCACCTTATAAAAAAACATGTTTTATTGCCAAAATAAATAAATAAATACCTTAAAGGCCCTTTATACTAGAAAAATGAGGAAATGCTGTCGAAGCTTATTTTTGTTATTTCCCATCCATCTTTTGTTATTTCTAATCAAATTTGTTCCAAATTGTATTTTAATTTTCGATTATATATTTATTCAGATTTGATGCAAGAAATGATTATTAAAGAAATAATTTAAATTATATTTATAATATTGATTTTTTATATATCTAATGGAGGAGAAAATCAAGAAAATATGTATTCGAATTTATTTATTTATTTTTAGATAACACAAGTGCAGAACTATCTTATGACGTCCAACAAAGATTTGGAATATTATTATTTCGGATATGTTTAAGATCTCATAAGATCTTAAGAAGATCCAAAAGATCATTATATATCATGGTGGACAAATGGAGATGATGTTTCGATCTTTATCAGAAATCCAATCAAATATACAAAACTTACTCTTGAGAGAGTAAATCTTGCTTACCCGGCTATACTCACAAATTTACCACATATTAGTGTTTCTTATTTTATCTGTGATGTTTTTTATTCATCTCAATTTCTTTCTTATTCTATCTCCACACATCTTTTACAAACATATCTCATCCAACCTCCATTTTGTGTCTTTCTTCTTTTCTCAGTTTCTATATTTTTTTTTTTCTGTTTACCATTAATTCTAATAAACTCATTCTACCTCCATTTGTTTCTTTTCTTAATTTTCCCCCTCCAATTATTATAATTATTATTAATACGAATAATAAATTGTCAATTTCTTTTCTTCTCTCTTAGTTGTCATTAATATCAATAGTAATTGAAAACTATTTGCTCAGACATATTTTTTTAATTATACATAATTTTAGAAAATTGGTAATTACTTTTCTTCCCTATTAATTGTCATTAATATCAAATTTGACAATTTCTTTTGTCATTAATATCAAAATTGTCAATTTCTTTTCTTATTTCTTAATTGTCATTAATATCAATAGTTCTTGAAAAAGTATTTGTTAACATATTTTAAAATTATAAATTTCTTTCCTTCTCTCTTAGTTGTCAATAATATCAATAGTACCTGAAAAAGTATTTACTAAGATATTTTTTTTAAATTATACATTTTAAAAATAGTGTAAAAATTTCATATATTTTTAGATTTTTATGAAGTAATTTCACCCATCTATTTAATTATAGAAAAGTTTAAAACTTTTTTAAAAATTATATCCTTTTAGAATAATCTTAACAATATAATAACGAGGCAACCAGAATATTTATGAACCATTCAGATCCGAACATTTTTATTTGTAGACTATCCAAACATTTTTATTTGTTGTTTTTGGACCCAAATATCTGCAAAGATTCAAAATTCAATGGTTTGACAAAAATTCAAAGACGCAATTAGATGTCGAGATATTTGTAAATAAAGAAATTTCTGGTGACCAGAGAAAATACAAGCAAGATAAAGACACGGTTTTAGAAGTCAATGTAGATTATAATAATCTTACACAAATTGATTGGGAAATGAGAATATTACTTACGCAACTATACAATGTACTACAATATGCAAACCTGCTGCACGTAATCATCTATTATATACATATATATATACATTCTCTCAAAAAATATCAATTAACAAATATAAAATTCAAATATTGGTTAAAAATTAATAAATTAATAACATACAAAATTAATATTTGAAGAACTAAACTCAATGAAAACCCAAAAATTAATTAATATTAAATAAGTTTTAATAATTTGCACTCATATATACTTATGATCATGTTTGTCCTTATCTTTATATATGTCCTTATATTTTTGCGTATCATATAGATAACTGCTTAGTAAATATATCTTATATTTGCTGTTTTCTTAACTTTGGTTCTAATTAAGAAAAGAAAATCTATATTGATCTATTATTTTCTTCTTCATTTGGTGATGATCTAGGTTTGGATAGTATATCCCACGTCCTGAGTTTAAATGATACAATGACACCATTTATATTATTACTATCTTACATACAATATTGAATCACACTCTCTAAATTTGGCTATAAAACAAAGAATTTTATGTTGTAATAAAACTATCGAGACTTTTCCTTTAACAAATTATGAAATAAGTAAAAAAAAAAGAACAATTATTCAGAAATATCTGAAAGCCTTTTATCCATAGAAAATTCAAAGCATGTAAAATACAAACACGTAGTTAACCATCACTACAAGCAATTCACTATATATATATTGGTAGAGTTTATTACATCGACTAAAAATGGCAAGGTTAATATATAGCGGAAACGTGGGAAATGAAGCTGCTTCTCTGTTTGTGGGCTCAGGGTTCTTGCTAATGGTTTGCATGATTGTCATCTCCATTTCAATCATGTCTCTCCTCATTTTTGCTTGCGCTGATGACGGCAAGCCCCGCCGGAAGAGACATCATGGCGGCTTTTTTGGTGGTGCCGGTGGAGCCGCCGGTGGAGGCTGCGGTGGCGGAGGAGGAGGCGGTGGCGGTTGTGGTGGCGGTGGCGGTGGCGGGTGTTAGATATAGTGATATGCTAGTAGGAAGAGGATGCGTCACGAAGAGAATAATATCGGTGTATGTAATAAGGTTTATTTTGCGTAGCTTATGTGAATTTAGTGTGAAAAATGATGATAGTGTATTTTATATAAAAGCATTCGCATCTTTTCAACAACAACAATAATAAATAATATAATAACTGTTACTGATCTCAAGATCTACACTAATTTTGCATTAAAAATGCATATTTCATAATAATCATTAATTGGTTCCATACTTAGGGGCACACACCCCCTCTTAGTAATATTTATATGCAAATTTAATTTAAAAAAATTAAAATGAAACCATCCAAATCGATTATTCAAACCGGATTCATTGATTTACAAATGAAAACTGAAATCGAAATCCACACGGTTTGATTTCATTTTGACCTTTCATAATTTTCCGAATCAAAAGCGACAGTTCGAACTTTTTGAGCACCTCTAACCATAGTAACAAATATATTATTAGGATACATTTCATAATAAGACCCAATTTATAAATTAGTTCTCAATTTTACATCAAATTTAAAATTTCTCAATAAGGGGGCTCAATTTAACATTTTTTCTCAATTTAAGGTTTGAAATTTAGATTGAGTTCTCAATTCGAGACAAAATTTCATATTCTTTTTTATTTATATTTATAGATTATTTATATTTCAATATGTATTCATATTTTGGATAAATTAAGACAAGTTAGTGTGCTTTAAAAATAATTTTCATTCGACTTATCTGAATTTATATGAAAAAAGGAAAGAAAAAAAATATAATTAATTCAATTCATAAAATATAACTTATATTAAACTAATTAATATTAAAATCAATTTTGTATACTTTCATTCATAAAATTAAGAAAATAAAGGAATCTTAATTTTTTTGAATTGCATTTATTCTATATATATATATATATATATATTAATACAAGTCGAATGAAGATTGTTCCAAAATTACACGAATTTGACTTCATTTATCTAAACTATATATACATATTAGAATATACCTAAATTATAAATGTAAATATGAAGAAAAAGAAAATGAAATTTTATCTTGAACTAAGAACTCAATCTAATTTTCAATCCTTAAATTGAAAAAAATGTAAAATTAAGCCCCTTATTGAGAAACTTTAAAATTTAAATCTAAAATTGAAAATTAATCTATAAATTGGGTCTTGTTATGAAATTTATCTTATATTTATAATTAATAGTTCCAAATATTGATTTAATTGTTCCCATTGGATGGTCCGAATAAAATTTTAAAAAATTATATATAAATGGTAACAAAAAAATATTTGATTTAATTAAATATGAATTTATGGATCTTCTCATAATAAAAAAAAAAAAAAACTAAATTATTCAAACAAACTACTTGATTTGCTCCATAAAATATGCATAATATTTATAGTATATAATTTAAATACAGTCTATAACATATTGTCAATTATTATAAATAAGGGATATCGCGTAGGAATACAATGCTACTTTTCATGGGGACCATTTTCTAATCTTTTGCTTTGACCTCATATTTTGAATGTTCTAAACGTTTGTTAATCTTGTTGATCTGTCAAAGGATGCCCAAGTGAGGATTCAACGATAAGTTTCCACCACAATTATTTATAATGGTCACTACAAAAAAATAAAAAAAGAATATTTATGATAAGAGTTTTTGTGGCAATAAAAAATATTATAAAAAGTCATATTTTTTTGTAAAAACATATTATTAAAAAAAATGCTAATATAAATTGACAATACGTTATCATAAAAAGATCACTCAGAAAATCCAAAAAAAGGAGAAAAGAAAGGAAACTCTCAAGAGCAGTGAGCGGCAAATCTACATGGAGCAAAGGGGTACAACTGTACTCCCAAATTTCTTAGAAAATAACAAAAAAAATAAATTATGCAAAATTTAAACATTTTAATTTAGCTTAGTTGGTTTGATGTCGTCTTTCAAATATTGGGTTCAACTCTCCATGGCAAATATTTTTCATTTTTTTTTATTGTTATGAATCTTTTTTCTCATATCTTTAAAATGAAGTTCAATTCATTTAAAAAAAAAATTCTTTTATAATGATTAAATAATAATTCTTATATTATAAAATCTTCTAAAACAAGTAAATAAAACTTAAAAAATTCATTTTAATTTTTTATTTGTAATGAATTTTTTTTCTTATATTATAAAATCTTAAAAAATAAAAAAAAGCAAATAAAACTAGAAAAAAATCATATCTATTTTTTTATTTTCAAGTTTGAAATCGTATAGATTTAAATCTTAAATATCATTTCATTTATATATATATTTATAATTAATTTTCACACTCCCAATTTTTAAATTCTAGGTCGCAGGGAAATTTATCAGAAATTTCTGAAAGTCTTTTTCCATAGAAAGTTCAAAGCATGTAAAATACAAACACTTAGTTAACCATCACTACAAGCAATTCAATATATATAGGTAGGGTTTATTACATCGACTCAAAATATAAATCGATATTAAAATGGCAAGGTTAGTATATAGCGGAAACGTGGGAAATGAAGCTGCTTCTCTGTTTGTGGGCTCAGGGTTCTTGCTAATGGTTTGCATGATTGTCATCTCCATTTCAATCATGTCTCTCCTCATTTTTGCTTGCGCTGATGACGGCAAGCCCCGCCGGAAGAGACATGGCGACGGTGGCGGTGGTGGCGGCGGAGGCTGCGGTGACGGTGGCGGTGGCGGTGACGGTGGCGGTGGTGCCGGTGGAGGGTGCGGCGGCGGCGGCGGCGGCGGGGGTGGTTGTGGAGGAGGCGGCGGCGGTGGCGGGTGTTAGATATAGTGATATACTAATGGGAAGGAGTGCGTCATAAAAAGAATAATATTGGTGTATGTAATAAGGTTTATTTTGTGTAGCTTATGTGAATTTAGTGTAAAAAATGATGATAGTGTATTTTATATAAAAGCATTTGTTTCTTTTCAACAACAATAATAATAAATTATACAATACCTGTTATTGATCTCAAGATCTACACTAGTTTTGCATCAAAAATAAATGAATATTTCATAATATTTTTTATTATTAATTTTTTTTATTTTTTATTTATTATATATTTATTAATATTCATCATTTTTGTTAAATAATTAAATTTTAATTTTTATTATTTAGTAACTGTAAAAATATTTTTACCCTTTATAATAATCATTAATTGGATCCGTATCCAGTGGCACACCCCATCCCTTTTTTAATAATATATATATATATATATATATATATATATATATATATATATATATATATATATATATGCAAATTTAATTAAAAAAATTAAAATGAAACCGTTCAAACCGGATCCATCAATTTACAAATGGGAATTGAAAGTAGAATCCCCACGGTTTGATTTCATTTTGGCCCTCCATGATTTTCCGAACCTGAAGCAACAGTTTGAACTATTTGAGCACCTCTAAATACAATTAGTAACAAATATATTATAACTAATATTTCCAAATATTGATTTGATTGTTCCCATTAGATGATCTGAATAAAATTAAAAAAAAAAAAAAATATATATATATATATATAAATGGAAACAAAAAAATATTTGATTTAATTAAATATGAATTTATGGATCTTCTCATAATCAATGAAAAAAAAAAACTAAATTGATCAAACAAACTATTTGATTTGCACAAAAAATATGCATAATATTCGTAGTATATAATTTTATAATACAGCCTATAACATATTATCAATGCGATTTTTCATGGGGATAATTTTCTACTCTTTTGCTTTCACCTCATATTTTGAAAATGGTCTAAAAGTTTGTTAATGTTGTTGATCTGTGAAAGGATGCCAAAATGAAGATTCAACGACAAGTTTTCTACCACAACCATTCATGGACACTACAAGAAAAAATGAATATTTACGATAAGAATTTTTGTTATAATAAAAGTTGACGCAGAAAAAGTATTTACGATAAGGTTTTTGTGATAATAATTTAGCAACAAAATGTTGTCGCAAGTACTCATTTTTCTTGTAGTGAATTTTTTTTCTACGACAATCAACCAAAACTAAGGATATATAATGGTAAGAAAGAATTTTTTTAACATAGTTTAAATATGGGACTCCTCCATATCATACGCCTTTGGATATGAAGGAGTTTCTTCTTTGGTTTCAAATATGGTGAATCAGTTGTTTTGATACAAGACAATTTAATCATTAATGAATGTTTTCAAGATTTTATTATTCCTTATAATAGTACACTTTTTTCTTTATGTTTTTTTATTTCTATTTGATTGATACATATATTTTAAATACTCTGATTTAATATTTATGGGTTTTCCTTAACATGTAATTTGGTTATCGATTAGTTTATATTATTATTTTCCCGAATGTTATATATTTTGATTCTTTGATGCTTATATGCAACACAAAACGATGATTTTTTTTTTGTTTCTATCAAGTTTATGACAGATTGATATGTTTTGCAAAGCTCTTGATTAATAAAAATAGAGACTGTTTTACAAGTGGTCTGTATTTCTATATTGTAATTTTAATCAAACATTTTCATATTAGCAGAAAGGTCAAATAACAAAAAAAAAATCCAATTTTTTTTGAGTTTTTATTATTTTAGTCAATTTTTTAAAAGTTGTCAATTTAGTCATATTATAGCAGATTAGTTGCAATTTTAGTTAAAACTAAATTGTATATGTCCTACGTGGCGAACACATGGATAAAAAAATCATTTACACCTCATAAAAAATGATAAAGAAAATAAACACCTCATCAATTGTATTTTATTTTACTCTCCACAACACTCAAATTCAATTCTTTTTATTTTCTTTAATCTGTAAATTCAAGATAACATGTTTACTTTAATTTTTTTTTCATTTTTGATAAGGTGTAAATGATTTAATATTATTACGAATAAATAACACTTCCAAAAATGAAGAGGCGAAAACCAAATTGTAGCTTATAATATCTTGTTATTTGATTATTTAGCAAAAACATAATAATAAATATAATGAATTTCAAATTCATATCAATTTAAATTTAACATTTTATAAAATTTGCTAAGATGTTGGAGTTCAAATCCTTCCATCCAAAGAAGCGTGTATAGATTGAAGAGATTGGGTCAGATAGCAAGCATCGATTGACCTAGAAGATCACAAGGAGTAATAACTGAACTAGTCGATTTTTATAAGCATCAT
Organism: Scutellaria barbata; assembly: GCA_028654395.1. Taxonomy (NCBI): domain Eukaryota; kingdom Viridiplantae; phylum Streptophyta; class Magnoliopsida; order Lamiales; family Lamiaceae; genus Scutellaria; species Scutellaria barbata. Next base: position 2,527,725 of record CM053656.1, on the reverse strand, counting down.
ATCCATAAATACTTGTATTTCAAGTACTTGAACAACCATGTCCCAGGACAGCCAAATCCATTCTTATGCTTTCAATTTACTTTTAAATTCAAATATTAAGAAATTTTTAATATTTTCATCTAGGGATGGTAATGAACGGTTTTGTGGATGGTATTAACAATATCATTCCTATATCAAAATATCACGTAAAATATCAAACCCACTTTTAGAAGTTAATGTAGGACGGGTTTTCACATTAAGGGAGAAGATTCAGATTCCCCAAATTTATCTTTACTACAAATTAAAATTTATCATTTTTTAGATAAATCTCATGAAATAAATATTAAAACAACATAAACAATTTATAAAATTATCATGATGTCGGGCTCAAGTGGTAAGAAGTTTAGGGGGTGAATAAACCTCTTCAAAATTTTCAAACTTTTCACTACAAAGAATATGAAGTCTTTTACTGCTCGTTGTAAGCTAGAGAGCTTACAGCACTATACGTATGTTGTCGAGATATAATGCTGCAAAGCATTGCTATATGTAGAGTGAGAAAGACTTTTAAAGAGATTTATGCAGTGGAATAAATGATTCCTTTTGAAATATGTCTTATGAGATTTTAGTAGGGTCTTAAAGTTGTATGCAAGATAATGTATGACAAATATAAAAGAAAATATGTAACACCCTAAAATTTTAAATAAATTAATTTAAATATAAATTATATAGTATTAATGTAATATTATAATATAAGGTGATAAATGAATAGTATTGACTAGTTTTGGAAATTAATTGGGGATAAGAATACAAGAAAGAAAGAAAAAAAGAAAGAAATAAATAGATGTAAAATTTATTTGATATATATACCTAAGAATTTTCTTTAGTGATTAAATAAATAATGTATAGTGTATACTTTATATGTTATATACATTATAAGATGTTTAAACGTGTATATGCATCCAAATTTTTTTCATGCCATTAATAATTAGTAATATTAAAAAAATCATAATAATAGTAATTTAAGGTTATTAAAGAAAAATGATAAAGATCAATTACTATACTCTCATTATCAATTGGGAGGAAAAGCCACAATTTGAGGAATTAATTGATTCAAAAGTCAACAAAAGGAACTTTCTTCTCTCTCTTCTCCCTCCCTCACGTTTTATTTTTCTTCTTTGTATCTTTCTTCTCTCTCTGCACAAGCTCTCTTCTCTTTCTCTTTGCACTCTCTCCTTTTCTCTACTCTTTAGCTCTCACTTTTCCCCTCTATCTGCTACTCTATATCTCTTCCCTCCCTCTCTCTTGCTGCAAAATTTCTGCTGGGTTTGTGTTGGAGCCGCGTGGTTGTGCCGGAGAGTTGGTTGATGGGGGGGCTGGCGCCGGAGCTGGGACCGGCGAGGATGGTAGATGGAGAAGCCGGCGCCGGAGTTGCGCCGGCGTGGCTGCTGGGGCCAGCGGGCGGAGAGGTATATATATGTGGGTATACGGGTGTGTTTATATATATATATATGTAATCGTGTGGTGTAAGTGTATGTGTGTGCAGGATGGTGGTGACAAGGCAGTGGCAGCCTGCCGGGGGGGGGGGGGGGGGAAGGGACAGGGGATGGTTTTGGGGGAGGGTGTTCATTTGTGAATTTGATTAAGTTTAGGGACCTTTGTGAAAAACTTAGAATTCTTGACAATTCAATTTTGAACTCAATAATTATGCCTATTACATGTTACAACCCTAAATTTATGAAATATGTTATAAGACCTATAAATTTATGAATAATGATAATTAAAATTCCAAAAGTTAGAAATATTACATATTTATCCTTAATTTCATAAGATATATATATATCAAGAATCCTAAATTTACAAAATATGTTCTAAAATCCATAATTTATGAATATCACATTTTCACTTATGATTTAATGGATAATGAGAAGCGAACCCCTAAATTTATTGATATTAAATAACACTCCCTAAAATGTGACGATAGTATGTTTTACGTTTTAGAATTTCTAAATATGGCAAAACGACCCTATAGATGTTGAAATTTATGTGTTTAACCATAATATGTTAGATTTATAAAACAGACCTTAGACATTATCAATATTGCTTTAGAGATTTTATATATATATATATATGAATAAATGAATTAAATTCAATCTAATGAATTAGGTTATAAATTAACCTTAGAGATATTATAATAATTAAAGTAGGTACAATATAATAGTTATATTAAATCTAGGTTTTAAAACCCTCGATTCACGTCTCGTTAACCATAATTCTTGGGAAGTTATAAATATGGACCTAAATATAAATTACAATATCTTTTTAATTTAAATGACATTTTTGTCCTAAATATAATTATAGACATTATGCTTGATCTTCATAATTTAATAAAACCAATGACTTAAATATCAATATTACACATTTAGTTAAATTCTCATATTGTTAAAATGACCAAATGACCTTAAATTAATTATGGACTTTATGTTTTTATCTTCATATTTTAATAAATAAACCAAAGGCCTAATTATAAATATTAAACATTTAAATAAATTTTTCCCCATATTGTTAAAAATGATATAATGATCTTAAATTAAATTATGAACTTTACAATTTAAACCTCAAAGTTAAGATCCAATTAAATATCAAAGTAAATAACAAATTCAATCCTCTTAAATAAGAATTAATTAAACATGTTATACAATTAAATATATTTCCTAAATTAAAATATAATTTTAGTTAATTGAATTCAGTTAGCAATTAAATTATATAGTTAATCTAAATACGCCATAATCATAAAAATATTCAATTTTCTTAATATCTAAGTTAAATCATAAATTACATAATTTTCTATGATTAATTTAAAGGTCTTCAAGAATTAATTTAAGCCAAAAGCTTTATAATTTACTTGTTTAGAATTATTATCAAATCTTCAAGATCTAACCTAAATCATAATTTTATAATTAATTTTTCTGGAAACTAAGATAAGTATTTCAAGATCTAAATAAAGTCTAATTAAGTTTTCTAATATTTTAATAAACACATTTTCATTATAATTTCATTTAAACCCTATATTACTTTAAAAATCATTTATTTTACTTTTAAACCACAACATCGTAAGAAACTGAGCTTTAATTAAATGATAAAGAGAAATTATATTAATTTAGTTATTTTATTTAGACCTCTTTATATGTCGATTAAGGTATAAAATTCTAGATCCTTATTGAAATAATTAAGGAAACTTAGTTTCAGGTCGGGTTTTGGGTTGAGTGTTATCACCCTAGCATATTACATTAATACTTAATTTTATTTCAGGTTAACCCTGTTACATAGTCTGTTAACAGAAAAAGGTTCTACATTAAGAATGTATTTTAATTAATAATAGTTTGATTAAATTCTAAAGCGAGCAATTACGCTTTGTAGGAAATACGAGGGGAGAAAAGAACTAAGCTCATATAGAAGTAGACGCTTTGCAAGCTTTCTCAGTAAAAGGTGGGGAAACGTGCTAAGTCGGTATTTATATTACTTTCAAATTATTTAAATTACGAATTTTATTATGCTATATGAAATGTGTTGGGTTTATGTGCTGAATATATGAAATGTTATTATATGATGAAGGTGAATCTTATTCTATGTGAAACGTGTCATATTGAAGTGCCTATGAATAAACGTGTTATGACGTATGATGACTTGAAAGTTGGTGTTTTGTTCAGTACATGTGCTTCTATGTGTATGTTTGATATGTGAAAATGTGATGAAATTATGTGCGCATGTGCATGCGTATGCAAGACGGCTAGGGCTCGCATATGACGGCTGATCACCGTATTACGACGGCTAACGACCGTAAAAAGGCGATTAAAACCCGCAAATGTTTTCACGGCGGCTAAGAACCGTAAAAAGGCAGTTAAAACCCGCAAATGTTTTCACGGCGGCTAAGAACCGCAAAATGCTTTCATGGCGGCTAAGCACCGTAACTATGTGAAAAGTGATGATTGAATGTGAATGATGGATTATATGTTTCCATAGCGGCTAAAAACCGCATATGTTGCAAGACGGTTAAAGACCGTAAATGTGGGAATGAAAGTGACATGTTTGAAGATGAATGCTGTTGATTGTGAAGAATGCTTATATTTGAATTAATTATAAGTCATGTGATGGATGCTTACATTTTGTTAAAATGATTTAAGTCAAGTGATTAAAGTGATCTATTTTCTACGGTTTTTATTAAAAGACAAACGTTTTACGAAAATCTGTTATATGTGATAAAATGGTGTTTTGGTGTGTGTGTAAAATCTTTGAAAATTATTTTATGTCCTCCCGAGTTTCCCTACCCCACTGAGTGTATTTCAAACACTCACCCCTCTTTTTAAAATGTTTTCAGTTTAAGGAGTTGAAGGCGTAGAATGCGAGAAGTGGATGCTGGTAGTCAATAGAAAAAGGTTGTATTTGATTTTATTTTTTAAAAGTATAATATTTTATGAACTTTTGGGAACGAATATTTTTACATAAACCTTGAATTTTTTTTATTATCTTTATTTATTCTTAAAAATGGTAATGTTTTTATAAATAAGTAGCGTCTCGGTTAAGGTTTATCTACAAAAGAATCGGGACGTTACAAAATAGTAAACAGATAACAAGAGATGTATAATGGTTCGAGGGTGGAGTAACCGCTCTATGTCCAATTTACTCCTTCACACAGGAGGAATTTTGTTAAGTTTGTTTTACACAACATAACTATTATAAACTCTCAACCCTAACAAGACAGTAGCTAGCTTCCATACAGGTTGCTCAAGCTACTTTCAACCAAGACCCACACAAGATCACACAATCCACACATGGTTTTCACCTGTGAAAGATGAATAAAACTTAGTAAGAAACCTCGTTCCTTTGTTTAAGTACTTCTAAAACAACTTAAACACGCAATATAAAGGTTAAAGTACATAAAAAAGTGTCTTCAACTGGTGTTTAGCAAGTCTTCTGATTACTGAAGATAAAATTGATAACTCGACTTGCTCTTGAGGTTGAATGATTGAAGCTTTGAACTTTCCAGAATTTAGAACTTTGGAAGCTTTTTCTTGTTTAGATTCAAATCTTAAGAGTTTCAGTAATTGCTTCAATCTAACTCTTCCTCTATTTATAGTGAAAGAGTTTGTCTGTTTAGAGACACAAAACTCAACATTTAATGCATGGTCCTTCTTACACAACTTTCAATTAATGCGGTTTTGAACTTTAATGTGGGAGTGCTCATTCTTGTCTGTGAAGACTATAATACTTTAGACAAGTGTCTTCATTTGGTTGCCTCTTCTTCCTAGTATTGCAGTTTGTTTTTACTGACAACATTCCTTATATGACAAGAGTTAAGCTTGAGTTATAGTATACTCGAACTTTATACTAGGTAAGCTTCTGCTGAAACATCTATATAGTAACCTCAGCTTCTGCAGTTTCATCTAGGTGTCTGCCATTTTTGCTCTATTCTTTAAGTTCTTCGAACTTGTGTTTTCGTCGTTTAGTTTTCAGCATATTGTGCTTTCCATACTACTTTCAGTAAGATACTTGACTTATCATACAACTTTCTTTGTTCACACATGTTCTATAAACGAAATCTACTTATATCTCACTTAAACATTGTGAAAAAATGAAGTATTCTAAAGTCCTATTACAAAAACGTTTTGTCTCATTAATATCTAAACAATCAATTCCTAACACATTATCTTTATATATATAAAAGAACAACCACTAATGTTACGTGTCATCCTCTCAAAAGCTCAAAGTATAACATTAATAATTATATTAATATTAATTACATTTATTAAATAATTTTATGGCAAACACAATCTTTCTAATCTCACCTCAATATTTTCTTACCATTATCAAATGATGTCAATCCAATTATTAGATAGAATGTATTGACATAGATAGAAAATTAATTTATTAAAAACATATTTCAAACATATTATTAATTAAAAAGAATTAGAGAAAAAATAACTCAAATAAAAGTATTTTTATTTAAAAGATTAGTGAAACTACTGAACTTATTAATTAATGAAACTAAAATAGTTTTTGCATTAAATCATAGAAACTATTGAGAAATTTTGATTTGAGTTATTTATAATATAATTGAAATGAAAATTTAAGAATTTTAGTAATCTTTTAATATTTAATATTTACAAAAAAAACATTATAAAAAAAAGCTAGAATATTGGTGGGAGAGTTGAATAATATGATAGAAATATCAACATATATAATAAATAGATAATATTTGTATTCTCTTACAAATGCAACATATATAATCAAATAATATATGAATCAAATTGATACTAAAATTGATGACAAATATAACACAATTATGATTTTTTAATATAAATAATATTTCAAATTATCTAATTTAACTATATTTTTTTAAAATCGTCCTGTTGTAATGTATATATATATATATATATATATATATATATCTACATATAAGAACTAATTAATTTAACTATATATATATCTACATATATATCTATATATATAATTTAACTATATTTTTTTAAAATTGTCCTGTAGTAATGTGTGTGTATATATATATATATATCTACATATATATCTAAATATATATATATATATATTCATCATCAGCTTCATATAAGAACTCACTCAAGATAAACTTATTAATTATTATATCTACATAATATTAAAGAAATGAAGAAAGGGAAAATCTCGTTTATATTAAACGGGTCAGTTTCGGGTTGGAATTAGATGGAAAGATAAATACCATCCCCGTAATTTTTAAATGGGAATCCCCTTCCTATTAGCTTTGGTACCCAATTAGTGGGATTCTGCCTCCCTGATATTTTCTCAGTTCCATTAGTATTGTATATATACTGTCACGCTCAAATTTATATTCAAAAACAAAATATTAAATTTCATCTTAATTGGGCATCCAACAACTTATAATAAAATCAAATTTTTTAAAATACCATTTAAAGAACATTATAGAATTTCTTTATAAATTTTCACGTAAAATATTTAAAATTCATCGGCAAAATAACATAGGTATATGGCTTTACAACCTTAAGCTTTACAGTCTTGAACTTAAAATTTTAACAGCATGATAAACATAATATTTACAAACAAAAGGTAGAGCATCTTCCTTCCACTTCTCTTGCAAAAACTTGGATCTATAAAAAGAAAATATAATAAGGGGTAGGCGTACAATTACACCCAGTGGAAATAATTTCACATATAAGGACGTCTTTTATAATAATAAAACACATGAAAACATAATCCATAACATTCAATCATTTAACATAATTGTATCACATAAATTCGGGATTTTAACCGAATTATCCTTTACCATGGAAATCAAACCCGATTTAACCTTTACCACCTTCACCGCGGGAATTAAACCCGATTTAACCTTTACCACCTTTACCGTGGGAATCAAACCCAATTTAACCTTTACCACCTTTACCGCGGGAATCAAACCCGATAATTTTTATCAATCACATATATCTCAATCAAACAATCCAATCAATTAATAATCAAAATCCATCACTTAATCTTAATCATCAAAATTTCCATCAAACAACTCAATCAATTAATAATCAAAATCCATCACTTAATCTTGATCATCCATCAATCACATCCACATTCAATAATAATCTTAAAAGTTTGCATATATTCATAGCATAACCTTTATAATAATATAATTTAAAGAAATTACCCCCACCTATAAAGTAGTCGATCAAAAAACTTTTTAGATCCCAAAGATACTTAGGGTGCAAACTCCCGCGTATCGCCTACACACATAAGGGCTCGACTTAGAATCTAATCTAATTATTATTGATAAAAAAATAAATTCTTTAAGGTAAACCCTATTTTATAATGAAATATATAATTCATAATATAGAAAGTTTAATTTGAACTTAATATTACGGGGTTTATTAGATGTGAATTTAGGGTTTTAAACCCTAGATTTGAAATAATAATTAAATCGTAAAATAAATCAATTTGCATAATATTTCTAGGGTCTATAATTTTAATCTCAAAAGCAATCTTGCTAAACATAGAGTCTAACTTATAATTCCTAATAAATCTTTGGTTGAAATTGTTGGGATATTTCCCAGCAACCTGCCTTGGGTCGAAGCTTAAATATGTGCGGGGCACGGCTCTTCCAGATTCGAATCCGTGAGCGCAAAGCTACATAAGTATAAGACATTAAAGTTGCGCCCTATGTCCATTGAATATCCTTTTGGTGTAGCGGTAATGCGCTTGATGGTCCTAACAAAAATTATAATAGATAATGTAATAACACTTAATTCCAAAATCGAGCCTAAAACTATGTTTTCTTAATTAATTCGATAAGAATCTAGGGTTTTATACTCTAATCGATTATATAAAGAGTTCTAAATAACATAAATTAATTAACATAATTTATCTTTATCAATTAATTAAAGTTCGATTTTCATATGTGAAATTCTATTAATTATAAGATAACATCTATAATTCCAATATATTCTAATGTTCAATAAAAATATATATCATTATCATAACTTTCAACAATTCTAAGGAGAAATACATAATATCAATAAATCTTGGGGAAATCCATGTAACTTCAATAAGTTTGAGAGTTCGTTTGTCATTATTCATAATTTAGTGGTCTTAAAGCATGTTTTAAATACTTAAGGGTTAATATGCAATTTCCTAAAATGCTAAGGCTTTAATTTAAATTTCATCAAAGTTATAATTGCAACATAGTCCTTTAACTTATCTAATTTACAAATAAAACCCCTTCCCCTCAAATCACCCTCCTAGCCTCTGCAGCCCCTCGTCGCCGCCGCCTACCACCTCCGTGCCGCCAGTTTGCCACAGCCGGCGACTTCCAGTCGCTGGCGACCACTCACCGACCAACACACACACACCACCCGACACAATCGACTCACTAAGACACAAGCGACCAACAACTAGACACCCCGACCAACACCAACGACGCCGCTGATCACGGCGGTGCCTCTGCCCACTTGTCGGTGAAACTCCAGCGCCGGCCACCACCACTACAATACACCTCAGATGACACACACACGCAGACGCAAGACACACACATGCACACCCCAGCAACACACAACACATACACACGCGCTCGCGCCGGCTTTCCCCATCCCAACTCAACGGCGAACTGCAATAGAAACAGAGACAGCTGAAGACAGTGACAGAAAGGGAGAGACAGAGAGAGAAGGAGAAACTCAATGCTTCAAAGTTCCGAACCCGTATCCACGATGGGCTCGACGAGGTCTATTACTTGGTCCGATTACCTTGCCTGAAAAATTATCGACCGTCGGTGAGAGTGGTGGTCAACGGTGGCTGTGAAGAGGATGAAAGAGAGAAAAAAAAGATGGCTGGCCTTGGTTCAAGTATGGAGAAGGAAGAAAATGATTGATGCCCTCTAGAACTTCACTTATTCTTTATTTATCCACTTATGCCAATATATACATTAATGCAATATAACCTATCATATATATATTTATATCATATAGTAGAATTTATATTGAAAAAAAAAAATTCTAGGTGTTACATATATTTTTCAATGTAAATATTAATTTATATTATTAAAATTTAATGTTCAGATGATCATTTTAGCCCTTCCAAAGCTCAGTCTAGCTCCAACCCCACCAGTGGGATAGTCATCCCTATTTTCATCTCCAGTACACCTAATGAATATTATTAAGATCTCAACATATTTGTTAAGCAATTATATATCAATTTCAAAGTATATAATCATTCTAAAAAATGTTATATCATTTTTATAAATCTACGTCATGATGTTTAAATCACGACACACTATCTTGATAGCAATTATTAAATTTGGAAATTCACAATAGTTCTCAAAGTTATTACAATTTGCATTTTAATAATTTTTGTTTTAGTATAATAAACCTTTCAAATCATTTTTAGGTTTCAAAAATTTATTTATATATTTTCTATATATTTGTATTAAAAAACCTTGCATAAGATTTTGGAGAAATAAAAAACATAAGAACACAATTTTATATAATACATACTTTAATAAAAGAAATTTATCTAATATGACTTTTTTTTTGTATAAGTTTATAATATACCATTGAAAAACTTTTAAAATTAATCTGTATAAATATAGTACTAATTCTAATCCAAGATTCAAAATATTCAAGATTTTTGAATGTAATATTTTTAAATTGAATAATTTGGAATGTAAATGACTACCTTTTATATCTAATATAAAACAATAAAAATTAAATTATTTTATTGTCCTTAAAATTAATATTTGTATGGTTAATATATACATTAAAAAAATAAAAAATAAATTACTTTATTGTCCTTAAAATTCATATTTATATGGTTAATATATACATTAAAAATGGAATATATATATATATATATATATATATATATATATATATATATATATATATTATGATGATAACAAACTCACTCTTGATAGAGTCAATCTTGATTACCTGGCAATACTCACAAAGTCTTTCTTACTTTATCCCCTTCTTTTTTAGTGAATTTTATTTTTATTCATCTCAATTTTTTAATTATTCTATTTCCACACATCTTTTAGTTTTTTTCAGATTCTTTTTTTTTTTTCTATTTACCATTAATACTAATAAAGTCATTCTACCTCCATTTGTTTCTTTTCTTTCTCTTTTTTTTTTCTCTAGTTATTATTAATACTAATAATAAATTGTCTCTCTTAATTGTGATTAATATTAATAGTAATTTGAAATTATTTGCTTAGACATATTTTTAATCGTACATAACTTTAGAAAATTGACAATATTTCTTTTCTTTTTTATTAGTTGTTATTAATATCAAAATTGATAATTTTTTTTTTATCTTTTAGTTGTCATTAATATCAATAGTACTTGAAAAAGTATTTGTTAATATATTTTTAAAATTGTAAATTTCTTTCCTTCTCTCTTAGTTGTTAATAATACCAATAGAACTTGTAAAAGTATTTGCTAAGACATATTTTTTAAAATTGTACATAACTTTATAAATTTTGTAAAAATTTCATATAATTTTAGATTGTTATGGAGTAATCTCAACCATCTATTTAATTATAGATACGTTTAGAATTTTTTTAAAAATTATATCCTTTTAGAATAATCTTAACAATATAATAACGAGGTAACCAGAATATTTATAAACCATTTAGATCGGAACATTCATATTTGTAAACTATCCAAACAGTTTTATTTGTTGTTTTTGGCATTAAAAAAATAAAAAAAACCCAAATATTTGCAAAGATTCAAAATTCAATGTTTTGACAAAAATTCAAAGACGCAATTAGATGTCGAGACAAATAAAGAAATTTCCGGTGTCCACAGAAAATACAAGCAAGATAAAGACACTGTTTTACAACTATTCAGAAAATTAAAAAAAAAAGGAGAAAAGAAAGGAAACTCTCAGGAGCAGTGCAGGGAAATTTATCAGAAATTTCTGAAAGCCTTTTTCCATAGAAAGTTCAAAGCATGTAAAATACAAACAATTAGGTAACCATCACTACAAGCAATTCAATATATATATATATAGGTAGTGTTTATTACATCGACTCAAAATATAAATCGATATTAAAAAAAAATTATTTTTTATTTTTTATATATTTATTAATATTCATCATTTTTGTTAAATAATTAAATTTTAATTTTTATTATTTAGTAACTGTAAAAATATTTTTACCCTTTATAATAATCATTAATTGGATCCTTACCCAGTGGCACACACCATCCCTTCTTTAATAATATATATATATATATATATATATATATATATATATATATATATATAAATTTAATTAAAAAAATTAAAATGAATCCATTTAAACTGGATCCATCGATTTACAAATGGGAATTGAAAGCGAAATCCCCAGGTTCGATTTCATTTTGGCCCTACATGATTTTCTGAACCTGAAGCAACAGTTCGAACTATTTGAGCACCTCTAAGTACAACTAGTAACAAATATATTATAACTAATATTTCCAAATATTGATTTGATTGTTCCCATTTGATGATCCGAATAAAATTAAACAAAAAAAAAAATATATATATATAAATGGAAACAAAAAAAATATTTGATTTAATTAAATATGAATTTATGGATCTTCTCATAATCAATGGAAAAAAAAATGATCAAAGAAACTATTTGATTTGCACCAAAAAATATGCATAATATTCGTAGTATATAATTTTATAATACAGCCTATAACATATTGTCAATGCGATTTTTCATGGAGACAATTTTCTACTCTTTTGCTTTCACCTCATATTTTGAAAATGGTCTAAAAGTTTGTTAATGCTGTTGATCTGTCAAAGGATGCCCAAATGAAGATTCAACGACAAGTTTTCTACCACAACCATTCATGATGGACACTACAAGAAAAAATGAATATTTACGATAAGAGTTTTGCTATAATAAAAATTGTCGCAGAAAAAGTATTTATGATAAGGTTTTTGCGATGATAATTTAACAATAAAATGTTGTCGCAAATACTCATTTTTCTTGTAGTGAATTTTTTTTCTACGACAATCAACTGAAACTAAGGATATGTAATGGTAAGAAAGAATTTTTTTAACATTGTTTAAATATGGGACTCCTCCATATCATATGCCTTTGGATATGAAGGAGTTTCTTCCTTGGTTTCAATTTTTTTAACACTTTTTTCTTTATGCTTTTTTCTTTCTATTTGATTGATACATATGTTTTAAATACTTTCATTTAATATTTACGGTTTTTTCCTTAACATGTAATTTGGTTATCGATTAGTTTATATTATTATTTTCCCGAATGTTATATATTTTGGTATTTTGATGCTTATATGCAACACAAAACGATGAAGTTTTTTTGTTTCTATCAAATCTATGTCAGATTGATATGTTTTGCATGAAACTCTCGATTAATAAAAATAGAAACTGTTTTACAAGTGGTCTGTATTTCTGAAGTTTATATAGGTTATGGATATTTAGAGGATATGTTATAATAATCAATCTTCATTAAATGAATGATTATTTGAATTTTTGAATCTTATATGTAGATACAATGTAAGAAGATTTCACTTTATTAAAACTTATTTGGATTGTACCTTGTGACGAAGTAAGAAATTTCGTTGAAGGGGCCTATTATTATTAGACTATTCCTATATAATTGGATAAGTCCATATAATATTTGGAACATTTTATAAAAAGATCAAATTTCTAAGAAAGATGTACCTCTGAGACATTCTTACAAGTTTTTTAGATCTATTGAGATGATGAGTGATAGTTAGAAGATAAACGTATTATTGAATATATAAATAGATGGATTTTAGAAGATTTTGAGCATTCAACAATAGAAAAAATAAAGGAATATTTATGTGTTTTTTTTAATCTAATATACGAGGTGAATGAGATATGAAATATAGGGGGTGTATTGGATTAGGATTTTAAAGGACTTTTTAAGTTGAAAAAAGTCATACGGATTTAAAAGATTTTGCAGGATTTTTATGATTTTTAAGATTTTGCAAGATTCTGTAAAGACTTTTTAATCAGGATTTTAATGGATTCTGTAGAACTTTGTGGACTTTACAGAACTTCATAGATTTATGAAGTACGATAATACTTCAAGATTTTTTTTCATACATTCGAATTTAAAAAGAGTCAAAGATAAAAAAAATAATAATAATAATTCTCCATAATATCATGTCCTCCTAAATAGGATTCATCCACATATCCATAGCTATACTAGTCCTCCAAGCATTAGCGTTAGCGTCTTGTCGCTCTTGCTCTTGCTCAAAGTTATGGTATTCATTAACCAGTAATGTTGAATATGAAGGTTCGTCCACCGATTCAATTGACTTTTCATCAGAACGACATTTTTTGCCAAGAAAGTTATGTACAAGTTCTGCTTGTGTCTTAAATAAAAATGGAGGTGCTGACTTAAAAATTGTGAACCTTGATTTAAAAATACCAAATATTCTCTCGAATTGGTTCACCCAATACCAAATATACATATCACGATTTTTTTTATAGAATTACAGTATAATAGCATCACCCAATACAAATAAAGAAATACAATATATACATATCATGAATTTTTTTTATAGAATTGCAGTATAAAGACAAAGGTAAACAAAGAGATACAGTATATACATACACTATACATATCACAATTTTTTTTTCATAAAATTACAGTATAAAGACAAAAATTTCATAGAATTATAGTATAAAGATAAGGGTGAAGAGACAAAGGTGAAGAGACATTACCGAAGGAAGCACTTCAACAGTCACTTCAAGAATCCTCTAAAATCTGATGGGTTTGGATGGGATTGTTGATATTTATAGATACCACTAAAAAGTCCGTCAAAATCCATCTAACACAACAATCTGTAAAATCCTTATATTTTTGAATACCAATGGATTATTTTTAAATGACATAAAATCAAAATTGAATACCAGTGGATTGTTTTTAAATGACATAAAATCCTGATTGAATACCAGCGGATTGTTTTTAAATGACATAAAATCATGATTGAATACCAGCGGATTTTTTTACGAAAAAAAGTCTTTTAAAATCCTGTGAAATCCTAAACCAATACACCCCCCTTAATATCCAACTCCTATTTATTACCTAATAATTAAGTTTGAGATGATATACATGCATAGTGATAACGGATTATGAGGAGATTTATTATTCAACAATTTAAGTTTAAGCTGAATATTATGGATATTTTGGCTTGATATTTTTATTGAAATGATTTGTTTTTAAATGACATAAAATCCTGATTGAATACCAGCGGATTGTTTTTAAATGACATAAAATCATGATTGAATACCAACAGATTTTTTTACGAAAAAAAAGTCTTTTAAAATCCTGTGAAATCCTAAACCAATACACCCCCCTTAATATCCAACTCCTATTTATTACCTAATAATTAAGTTTGAGATGATATACATGCACATGCCAAACCATGATTTTATCACATAAAAATAGATTTTCATAAAATGTTTGTCTTTTAATAAAAACCAGCATGAATTGGATAGCTACAAATACGTGTCTTTAATCATTTAAAACTGCAAGTAATCATCTCAATAATATATAAACATATCACTTTCACATTTATTCATATCACTTTTCACATCATTTACGGTGCTTAGCCGCCATGAAAGCATTTTACGGTTCTTAGCCGCCATGAAAACATTTTACGGTTCTTAGCCGCCATAGATACGGTTCTTAGCCGCCATAGATGCAGTTCTTAGCCGCCATAAATACGGTTCTTAGCCGCCATAGATGCAGTTCTTAGCTGCCATAGATACGGTTCTTAACCGCCATAGATGCGGGTCTTAGCCGCCTTGCATGCACATGCACATGCACACATATTCACATCACACATACACATATCCAACATACACATGGAAGCACATTATTTTAACATAATACTTAGTTGCAGTTCGGAATCACATCTTATTGCTCATATACATACATTAACTTCACATCATTCTTCACCTTTGCATTCATAGTAAACACTCATAATACATCATGTGCTTTGAAACATTCATTAATCATATTCATCATATCACTTTCATTTTCACATATAACATCTCATGCATTCAGCACGTATACCCAACTCATTTTATAAAGTATAATAGTTTGTAATTTAAATACTTCGTAAATTAAATATTTTGAAAGAGGTATAAATACCGACATAACAATTTTCCCCACATTTAATAATAATCTTAAAAGATTGCATAAACTTTATAATATCTTAATTTAAAGAAATTACCCCCACTTGTTCGGTGGTTACCATGTGAGCAGCAAGTGTCAAAGATCACGTATCCCAAGCTTCAAATCAACAGATAGCCTACATAATTTACAGTGTTTCTTAGATCTTTATTAAATAAAATTAACAATTTAAAGGATATCAGATCGGATACTATCGATTGAGATGAGATGGATCGGAACAGAAAGCCTAACGATTGAGGTTGCAAAAATAGGAGGGAAATATCAGTTTATATATTTGAGGTGAAAGAGAATGAATTTTGGATCACAACAAAAAAAGAATGAGCTCAATTAGAGTTGAAACAAGCTCGATCGGAGCGTTTTAAGATTTAGAGGTATTTCGGTAATTTGATCAAAGGGTTGACTTTGACCGGGACCCACGACCCCCTGTCAATGATATTATGTTGGCAACGACTCGATGATAAAGTTTGATGAAAAGAAAACAAGATTCGAATCGAAAATCGAATCGAAAATACGACGTCGCGCACGTTCCCCGCGACGGGGAAAATTTCCTCGGCGCCTCCCGGCCGCTGCCTAGTTTTCTAGACAGCGGGGGCAGGTTGGCTCCCAGGTCTCCCGACGTCGGCCTGCTCGAGCAGCCACCTTCCCGGCGCCACCGGCTACGGCGGCGCCGTCCTATACCATCGACCCTTAGTCCTCCGGCTAGCCCGCACCGCGGCTACCAGATCAGGTCATCCCTTACCAGATTCCGGCATGAATAGTGCCATAAAAACAGCCTAAAAAACCCTTCGTCACACACATTTCACAAACTCCTTGCAACAGCCCCCCCTTTCTAGGCCATTTTCCGGCAGTGGCTAGCCCACAACTCCGGCAGCCCCTCCGACGCCTGCAACGACGAGAAAAAGAGTGAGAGAGAAAAACGGGAGAGAGAAAAGGTGGTAAAAATGAAAGGTTTAGGGTTTGGAGATGGTTTTTCATCGTTTTCTGGCGAACGGGAAATCGGAATTGAATTCCGGAAGTTGTCCTAGATTCGTATCGTCGAGGGCTACGTTATGTATGAAAACAGCCAAAACGAACGAGTTTGACTTTTTCCGACAAACTCCGGCGGCAGCACCGGTAGCGGCATGCCGGAGACAGAATAAAGATGGGAAAGAAAAAGAGAGAGGAGAGAGAGAGACTTACGTGTGCTCGACGCTTTTCGGCTCGTTCGAAGAAACGGTGAAAATGAAATCGAATGAGGGCCTATTTATAGAATTTGGAAAAGTTACTATTCATGAGTAGGTTACTGTTCACGGGGATAGGATACTGTTCACGATAAGATTTCGTTTCTCGTTTTTCCGAAACTTCGTATTTTGCTCTTTTCTTCGCCGTTTGAGCTACGGGTGTCCGATTGACCTCTAGTTCGTTTCTATCTTCTCATTTTTCCGTTACGCATCTAATGGTTTAAAAATATTTTATGTTCCATGTTTATAAATTTTATCCCTTTAAAACCGATCGTTAAACACATATTTGAAACGCACGTAATTAAATTAAACACTTAAGAATTAAAACACATAAGATATTTTAATTAAGATTTTACTTATTTAGTTAATCAATTAAGCTTCGTTTTTATCCTGGACGTTAAGATATTTTAATTAAGATTTTACTTATTTACTTAATCAATTATGCTTCGTTTTTAAACTGGGCGTTACAGTATTTCATCTAAAATTTTGAGTCTTATGTGCATATACAATATCAAGAAGATTTGCAGCTATCAAATCTATGGAAAAAGGATGGAATTTTTTTGGATGGAGCTATCAATTATATCAATATACCTTTTTGGATGGTGTAAAGAATGAGTGTATTTTAGTTAATGTATATTATTAATCTAAACTTTCGATAGATTGATAAATTGATCGATTAAGAGGGTTATCCGTCAGTAATGTTGAAACCTAATTACTATCTACAAAACTATATATGAATCTACATCATGATGTTTAAATCACGACACACTATCTTGATAGCAATTATTAAGTTTGGAAATTCACAATAATTCTCAAAGTTATTACAATTTGCATTTTAATAATTTTTGTTTTAGTATAATAAACCGTTCAAATCATTTTTAGGTTTCAAAAATTTATTTGTATCTTTTCTATATATTTATATTAAAAATTAAATTACTTTATTGTCCTTAAAATTAATATTTGTATGGTTAATATATACATTAAAAATGAAATATATATATATATATATATATATATATATATATATATATATATATATATATATATATATATTGTAATGATAACAAACTCACTCTTGATAGAGTCAATCTTGATTACCTGGCAATACTCACAAAGTCTTTCTTACTTTATCCCTTTTTTTTTTTTAATAAATTTTATTTTTATTCATGTCAATTTCTTTATTATTCTATTTCCACACGTCTTTTACAAACTCATCTGATCCTACCTCCATTTTGTGTCTTTCGTTTTTTTCTGTTTCTACTTTTTTTTTCCTATTTACCATTAATACTAATAAAGTCATTCTACCTCCATTTGTTTTTTTTTCTTTCTCTTTTTTTTCCTCTAATTATTATTAATATTAATAATAAATTGTCAATTTATTTTCTTCTCTCTTAATTGTCATTAATATTAATAGTAATTTGAAATTACTTGCTTAGACATATTTTTAATCGTACATAACTTTAGAAAATCGACAATATTTCTTTTCTTTTCTATTAGTTGTCGTTAATATCAAAATTGACAATTTTTTTTTATCTCTTAGTTGTCATTAATATCAATAGTACTTGAAAAAGTATTTGTTAATATATTTTTAAAATTGTAAATTTCTTTCCTTCTCTCTTAGTTGTCAATAATACCAATAGAACTTGTAAAAGTATTTGCTAAGACATATTTTTTAAAATTGTACATAACTTCATAAATTTTATAAAAATTTCATATAGTTTTAGATTGTTATGGAGTAATCTCAACCATATATTTAATTATAGATAAGTTTAGAATTTTTTTTAGAAATTATATCCTTTTAGAATAATCTTAACAATATAATAACGAGGTAACCAGAATATTTATAAACCATTTAGATCGGAACATTCATATTTGTAAACTATCCAAACATTTTTATTTGTCGTTTTTGGCATTAAAAAAATAAAAAATAAAACCCAAATATTTGCAAAGATTCAAAATTCAATGTTTTGACAAAAATTCAAAGACGCAATTAGATGTCGAGACAAATAAAGAAATTTCCGGTGTCCACAGAAAATACAAGCAAGATAAAGACACTGTTTTACAACTATTCAGAAAATTAAAAAAAAAAGGAGAAAAGAAAGGAAACTCTCAGGAGCAGTGCAGGGAAATTTATCAGAAATTTCTGAAAGCCTTTTTCCATAGAAAGTTCAAAGCATGTAAAATACAAACAATTAGGTAACCATCACTACAAGCAATTCAATATATATATATATATATATAGGTAGTGTTTATTACATCGACTCAAAATATAAATCGATATTAAAATGGCAAGGTTAGTATATAGCGGAAACGTGGGAAATGAAGCTGCTTCTCTCTTTGTGGGCTCAGGGTTCTTGCTAATGGTTTGCATGATTGTCATCTCCATTTCAATCATGTCTCTCCTCATTTTTGCTTGCGCTGATGGCGGCAAGAAGCCCCAAGGTGGAGGTGGCGGTTGCGGAGGATGTGGTGGCGGTGGCGGTTAGATATAGTGATATGCTAGTGGGAAGGAGATGTGTCACGAAGAGAATAATATTGGTGAATATAATGAGGTTTATTTTGTGTTACCATATCATATGTGATTTAAGTGTGAAAAATGATGATACTGTATTTCATGTAAAAGCATTTGCTTCTTTTCAACAACAACAATAATAAATAATATAATAACTGTTACTGATCTTCTTGTAATACCCACAATTTAATTTAAAATCTTATTACTTACTTTAGTTTATTCAAACTAAATGAATTGATAGTATATGGACAACTCCTGCTTAAGTTTATACACTTGACAAATAGCAAGAGTATGATGTAGTAATAACTAATAAGTTGGCAAAATTAGAAAGAAAATAAGGAAAAAATGAAAAGGGCTCTCATCTCTCTCTTCTCCAAATCGGACACCACCACCGCCGCTTCTTCAACCGCCGTCGGTGAAGCTTTTTCGGCAAGGTAGATAGGTTTTCATTTAATACTCATCAAGCCCGTCACAATTTCGAGCTCGATTTTCGAATCGACCGCCGCCTATCTCTCCCTCTCTGCTATTGTTTCGCCGACGTAGTTGTTTTGGAGCCGGTGCGAGGGTCTCGCGGGCGAGTCGATGGGTGTGGTAGCCGGTGCTTGTAGCGCCAGCGTGAGGAGTTGTGGGCCGCCGCTGAAAGCTGCGGCGGAAGTGTATGTATATGTGTGTATACGTGTGTGTCTATATATATATGTATATCTGTGTATTGGTGTATTTGTGCGTGTGTTGGGCGGCGCCGCTCACAGCGGCGCCGAGGTAGAATTGTGTGTGTGGCCGGCGCTTGCTGCGCCGGCTTGAAAGGAGAAGAGCCGCCACTACAAGCGGCGACGAGGGTGTGTGTGTGTGTGATTTTTGAGAGTGTATGCGTGAGTGTAGTGTATGTGTGTACGCAGTGGAGTGGTGTCGCCGGTGACGCGAGTCGCCGATAGTGGCAACGGCGGTGACAGGACGACGGCAGGGGGGAGACAGGGCAAGAAAGAACAAGTCCATCATATTACCAAATAAACGTATTCCTAAGCTTATTGCGAGAAAACAATGAGGAGCAGCGGCAAAGGTTGGTTTTGGGGCTGGGGGTTTCTTTCGTAAATTAGACTAAATCCAGGAACCTAATTGCAAACCCTAATTTTAGGGTAAATAGCAAGTCAATCCCTAAACTTATGGATAATTACAGAATAGTCCCCAAATTTTATAAGATATGCAAAAGAACCTTGGACTTATGAATAATGGCAAACTGATCTCAGAGCTTTTTTGAAATTTCATAATAGACCCCAAAACTTCTTTGAATTTACAAAATCACCCCTAGACTTTGATAAAATGACAGAATGACCCTTAGAACTTGCAGAAATTATATTATGACTCTAGAATTTGATAACTATTGTATTTTCGTACCCTACAACTCCATAAAATGATAGTTTGACCCCAAAATAATACAAGACCTGACGAGCAAACCCTTAAATAGGAAACCCCTATGATTCACAAACCCTATTTTCAAGTAAACCTTAAATCTAACACTACCGTCTATTGACCTTCTCAAGAGTTAATCTTATAGATTTTATTGATTTTAAGCAATTAAATCAAATGATGATTCACGTTTTTATACTTTATAGGGAATATAAGCAAAAGGCAAGAATAAGAGAAAATAAAACAGAAAGTTTTTAACCAATACCGTCGAGTTTTCAAGGTGGAAGTAAAATCTTATTTATATTTTAAATCGTATAGTTTTACAGAAAACAATGTGACTATGTGATTTAAATTATGTCATTATGTGATGTCGATTTCAAGTAAAACGTTTTCACTATATGAATAGTATTCGAGTAAATTATATGATTTTAAAAGCTATCGATTTCAAGTTATGCAAATACAAATGGTTTCAAATGATGATAAGACGGGATAGTTCCCGCACTAAAGGGGATTCTTTAGAAGCAAACATATGTTAAAGGATTTCATTACTTATGTGTTGTCGTGAATTATGTGACCAATGTGAACGTGACCAATGTGTACTATGTGCTATGTGAGAAATATGATGTGACAATTTAACTGTACATGCGTCTTCACGCCAAGTAGGGTATTTTTTATTGGAAATCCATCAAAGGGGGTATTTTTTGGAAACCTCAACACGAAGGAGTGTAATAACCCAAATTGGGTCGGCTTGGGGCCCTAATAGGTCTTATTCGGAAACCTATCCATAGTTGTATTGAGACTACTTGGAAGTCCACAACGTATAATATGTTTATGAAAAGCAAATGTTTTCAAGGCAGTTAAGATTCGTAAATGTTTTCACGGCGGTTAAGATCCGCGCTTTCACGAAGGCTAAGAACTGTAAAAGAAAGTGATATGTTTAAATGTGATATATGTTCCATTGTTTTGTTAGGTAATAAATGTTTTAATTTCAACCAACCATTAAGAAATTATTTTATGTTGTCTCGGGTTTCCCCACTAAATGTATTACAAACACTCACACCTCTTTTTAAAATACTCTCAGTTTAAAAAGTTTAGGGCGTGGCGCGCGAGTCGTGGATGCTGGTAGTCGATGATAAAGGTCGAAGAAAGTTTTAATTCAAAATGTTATATTTCATGAATTTCGGAATGCATATTTCATAATAATTTTTCTTGAATTTATTTATCTTTATCCTCTTAAAAGAGTGAATTTTATACGTAAGTAACGCCAGTCAAAGTTTACCTTAAAAAGAAACTGGGCGTTACACAAGATCTACATTAAAAATAAATATTTTATAATATTTCTTATTATTAATTCTTTTTTATTGTTTATTTATCATATATTTATTAATATACATTATTTTTATTAAATAATTAAATTTTGATTTTTATTATTTAATAGTTGTAAAAATATTTTTACTCTTCGCAATAATCATTAATTGGATCCGTACACAAGGCGCACAGTACCCCTTCTTTAGTAATATTTATATTGCAAATTTAATTAAAAAGAATTAAAATGAAACCATCCAAACCAATTATTCAAATCGAATATGTCGATTTATAAATAGAAACTGAAATTGGAATCCACATGGTTCGATTTCATTTTGGCCCTCCATAGTTTTCCAAATCGAAAGCCACAATTCAAACTTTTTGAGCACCTCTAACCATAATTAGTAACAAATACATTATAATTAATAGTTTCAAATATTGATTTGATTGTTCCCATTAGATGGTCCGAATAAAATTATTTGATTTAATTAATTAATTATGAATTTATGGATCTTCTCATAATCAATGCAAAAAAAAAACGAAATTATTCAAACAAACTACTTGATTTGCACCAAAAAATATGTATAATATTTATAGTATATAATTTTAATACAGTCTATAACATACTGTCAATTATTAAAAATAAGGGATATCGCGTGTGAATACAATGCGATTTTTCATGGGAACAATTTTCTACTCTTTTGCTTTCACCTCATATTTTGAAAATGGTCTAAAAGTTTGTTAATCTTGTTGATCAGTCAAAGGATGCCCAAGTGAAGATTCAATGATAAGTTTCTACCACAACCATTCATGATGGTCACTACAAAAAAATGAATATTTATGTATAATAAAAGTTATTGTGAAAAGTCATATTTTTTGCGAAAACAAATTATTGCACAAAATGCTAATATAAATTGACAATACATATATATATATATAGGTAGGGTTTATTACATCGACTCAAAATATAAAATGATATTAAAAAAAATTATTTTTTATTTATTATATATTTATTAATATTCATCATTTTTGTTAAAACATTAAATTTTAATTTTTATTATTTAGTAACTGTAAAAATATTTTTACCCTTTATAATAATCATTAATTGGATCTGTACCCAGTGGCACACACCATCCCTTCTTTAATAATATATATATATATGTATATACATATATATAAATTTAATTAAAAAAATTAAAATGAAACCGTTTAAACTGGATCCATCGATTTACGAATGGGAATTGAAAGCGAAATCCCCAGGTTCGATTTCATTTTGGCCCTACATGATTTTCCGAACCTGAAGCAACAGCTCGAACTATTTGAGCACCTCTAAGTAAAACTAGTAACAAATATATTATAACTAATATTTCCAAATATTGATTTGATTGTTCCCATTAGATGATCCGAATAAAATTAAAAAAAAAAAAAAATATATATATATATATATATATATATAAATGGAAACAAAAAAAATATTTGATTTAATTAAATATGAATTTATGGATCTTCTCATAATCAATGAAAAAAAAAATTTGATCAAACAAACTATTTGATTTGCACCAAAAAATATGCATAATATTTGTAACAACCCAAATTAAAATTTGACTAAATTTCGTAATGAATTTTTTTATTAAGTAAATCAAAAAAAAATTAAGCATATATAATTATACATAGAAACGATTCACGTATATATATCTAATTAAATTTATTCTTAGTCCAAACAATGAAATTATGTTTATTAATTTTTTTTACTCTTCAAATCAAGATATAAGTATAAACCATTAATGATATAAATTAAATAAAAATAACAAGGTTTGCATTATGTTATAAAATTAATAAGCATACTTATGGATAAATATTATCATTGTCACAACAATATTTATATATATATAAGGAAAAATGCCTAAAATACCCACTTTCCTATAATTACATACAAATTTACCCATTGATATAGGGTTTGCACCTAATATACCCTAAAATATAAGAGAGTGTAACAAAATGCCCATTTTTTGTTCCAAGTCAACTTGACTTCAACACCCGCGGGCCCCACAGGAGTGAATTGCACAAACAATCTTGCACATGCAGTCGGGCCCACTCATACCCCACTCATTTTGAACCCTAATTATTTCAAAAAATTTGAGCTGTGGGCGCCGCGTCTTCTTCCCCAAGTGAAGGTAAATATTTTTTTTTTTCACCCTTCTCCTAATGATTTCGTGGACATTAAAATAATTTTAATTTCGCTGCCTTTTTCGTGTACAAGTTAGCCCTCCATCTATTTTCGTGAAGGCCCGTTTTTGTGTGGTTAGTGTTGGCCGAAAAATACGTGCAGCAGCGGCGGCGAATCGGCGGCAAATAGGCGGCAGCTTTGGGGACGAACTATGGCTGAACAGGTTCTACGAAATTCCTAGATTTAATGGCTTATACTTTGCATTATTCTATACTTGGATGTTGATTTTGGAAATTAGGTATAATTTTGGTAGTTAATTGATTATTATTATGATTTTGGTTGTTTGGTTTTAATTCCACATGATGATGACAGTTTGATTCTGAAATTTGTTGTTTTAAATTGTAATTTGTTGTATGTGGTTTTAATTCCCTTCGGTTGTTGTTAATTGGTGTTTTGTTCATTAAATTATATGTTAGGTGGCGAAAATTATAGGGAGATTATAGGTTATTTTAGCTCACGAAAATCATAGTTGACGAAAATTTAGCTCACGAAAATTCAATCTTAGGCCACGAAAATTTAGCTCATTCACGAAAATTGTTTGTTATTTAACGAAAATTTAGCTCACGAAAATTGTATGTTAGTCCACGAAAATGTTACGACAGTCACGAAAATTGTTTGTTAGCTCACGAAAATTTTGGGATTTTCACGAAATGAATTGACGAAAATTGTATGTTAGGTCACCAAATGCATTCACGAAAATTAGTGGAAGAACACGAAAATTCTAGGGATATTGAGGAAAATTTTCGTGGAATATTTTCTTGATCAACTTATAGTGGCGAAAATTTTCATGAAACAATGTAGTTGGAGGAAATTTTGGAATATACTTGTCCACGAAAATTAGGAATTAATAATAATAATAATAATAATATCAATACTAATAATAATAATGATAATAATAATCATAATAATAATCATAATAATAATAATAATAATAATAATAATAATAATAATAATAAAAACAATAATAATAATAATATCAATAATAACACTGATATTAATTATAATGATGATAATAATAATAATAATAATAATAATAATAATATTAATCAATTCCAAGATAATAATAATAATAATACTAATCAATTCCAAGATAATAATAATAATAATAATAATAATAATAATAATAATAATCAGTGGTTAATCGTATCAATATAATTTTAATTTTAATTATAATTATAATTACAATTATAACATTATCAATAATAATAATAAGGGAAACAAAAACAATAATAATAATAATAATAATAATAATAATATCATTATCAATAATAATACTAATAATATGAATAATAATAATAATAATAATAATAATATCAACAATAATAATATCAATAATAATGAAGATAATAATATCAATAATAAGAATAATAATAATAGTAATAATAATATCAACAATAATAATAATAATAATATCAACAATAATAAAAATGTTAATAGTAATAATAATATCAATAATAATATCAATAATAATAATATCACTACTAATCATAATACTGATAATAATAATAATCATAGTAATAATAATAATAATAATAATAATAATAATAATAAAATATAATAATAATAATATCAATAATAACACTAATATTAATTATAATGATGATAATAATAATAATAATAATAATAATCATAATAATAGTAATCAATTCGAAGAAAATAATAATAATAATACTAATAAGTGGTTAATCATATCAATATAATTATAATTATAATGTTAATTATAATTATAATTACAATTATAACATTATCAATAATAATAATAATAATCATAATAATAATAATCATAATAGTTGAACTAATAATAATAATAATAATAATAATAATAGTACTAGTAATAGTAATTATAATAATAATAATCATAATATTAATAATCATAATCATAATCATAATCATAATAGTAATCATAATAGTTGTAAAAATAATAATAATAATATCAATAATAATAATAATCATAATAGTTGTACTAATAATAATAATAATAATAATAATAATAATAATAATAATAATAATAATAATAATATCAATAGTAGTAATAATCATATTAATAATAATAATAATATCAACACTAATAATAATATGAACACTAATAATAATATCAACATACATAATAATATCAATAATAATGATAATAATAATAATAATCATCATCATCATAATAAGGAAAAATAATAATCAGTATAATCATAAAAGTTGTAATAATAATAATAATAATAATAATAATAATAATAATAATAATAATCAATTCCACTATAATAATAATAATAATCATATCAATATAATTATAATTATAATTATGATGATGATAATAATAATAATATCGTTATCAATGATAATTATAATAATAAAGATAATAATACTAATAATAATAATAATAATAATAATAATAATATCATTATGAATAATATTTTCCCTAATAATAATACTAATAATAATAAAATATTAAACTTCAAATTCCATATAATAATGTCAAATCTCGAAAATTGACGAAGAATTGATTATGTACGATTGAAAAAATATACATAATACTATAAATCAATTAATTGAAGTACATTGCATATTTCAGTTGGATTGAGCTTGGGTGCGTCAGGGTTGTCTGGGACGTCCAGCGTACATTAATGGATATTGCCGGCTGAGTATACTTGAGAATCTCAGGACGGAACTGGCTTCCATAGGTGGGGATTGCTTGCGTCATTTCAGTACGATGTCATTCGGCCACTTCTTGTGGTGGCCGGCTGAAGCAGAGTGGTGCAAGATTTTACTACACGTCCTCGTATCTCGGGAGGTGCGCCAGAGGACCCATCCCAATGAGCTGGAGAGATGGTTCCGTATTGGATCCCGAGCCTGCAGATTCTCTCGTCGAGAGTTCGCTCTTGTGACAGGTTTACGCTTTGGAGATTCGGACTTCGACCCCTCCGACGTACATGTTCCAGCCGACGATGGCATATACTTTCGAGTGGTCGATGACTCTATTAAGGTGACCATTTCAGATCTCCACACCCGATTCGTTCGTGGAGAGTTTCGCCGGTCTCGAGAGGATGCTGTGAAGGTTGCGAAGATTCTCATTTTGTACTGCATCATTCTGGGGGTGGATTTCGGGAAGACCCACATCGATATGTGGGTTTGGGATTTAGTTGACCAGGAGGAGCGCTGGGAGAGCTTCCCTTGGGGGAAGTTCTCTTATCTTATACTTTTACGCCACATGGAGTGGCTCCCATCCGATATTCCACGATAGCAGTCAGGGCGGACCTTCACCTACCACTTTTATGGCTTCTCCGTCGCTCTGTTGGTGAGTTCCCCAAGCACTTGTGTATATCCTACGTCTTCAAACTTGTGCTGATCTGTTATCGTTGTACTAAATTGCCTTCGTCGCTTGTGTAGCTTTGGGCTTACGAGGCCATTCCCATTACGAGTACCTTTGCAGCCCGACGGCTCGACACACCAGGTGCTATTCCACGATGTCTGAAGTGGTGTTTGACGAAGTCCACTATTGATGTTACTCACAGGACATTAGCCGCTGAGGTAGCTTTCTAGTCAATGAATCTCATTGCTTTCAAATTGTGTCAAACTATTGATTTAAAGTACCCTACTAACCCTGTCAACTTGTTTTTTTATGTACAGCTTGATGTCTTCGAGACCCTCGTTCCTACTGTTGAGAAGGAGTCCCAACCGTTTTGGCAATGCGTTGATATGGACCCATCGACCGGGGTACAGCCTCTAGAGAGCAGACGTGGACGTAGACCCGCGGGGCACTTGTATCCGGCTTCACGTGGTGCTGCAGCGGCAGTTGTTGGGCCTTCGAGGCGAGCACAGGCACGTGAGTCCCGACCAGCGGAGGGAGATGCTGTACCAGCTCGATTTCCGGGACGACGGGCTACTCGGGGACTGCTCGTCCAGTTTCTGAAGATGCTCCATCCAGCCGAGGTGACGAGCAGCATCATATGCCGGAGACGCATTCGCAGTTCCATGCCTCTTCTCCGCCATACCCAGATACAGAGGTGCCTGACTCGCCTGTTGCTGCTAGTCCGATCAGGCACCGGGCACCTAGACGGCGGCCTCGTATTGTGTCTTCTTCATCACCGGATACAGTTCCTGTGGCTGGTGATTTTCCTGGGGGCCCCTCCGGATACGACGAGCTGTTCTCCAGATTCACCCACGTGATTGACGATCGGTTTGCTCAGATGGACTCAAAGTTCGAGGAGCAGTTTACACACATGCAGTCCAGCATCAGGGCTGATCACGAGCACCTTGTGCAGTCGATTCCTGGCATGATTCATGCTCAGCTACTGTGATTCTTCGGGTCTTCGACTGACTTCGCTCGCAGATATGGATCCGACCATCCTTCGAGTTTCCCTGCTGACGGATACGAAGGGCCATCTACATCGACCCCACATGCCGATCCATGCCACACACCCTGGGATAGTTGGCCACCAGTATCGGAGCAGCAGACCACTGATGCATATTCCCGGTCTCCGGACCCAGCATCGGCCGTCGTTCTGTATCAGCCACTGGATTTCAGTCATGTGGATACACATTCTACTCCACCTATTGATGACAAAGTTGACCACGTGTCGGGCTTCGATGCAGAGTCGGTTGCACCCAGTATTTCAGAGACGAGCGCCGGGTTACGAGAGGTCCGTGTACCTTGGAAATCTCGTTTCTTACGAACTCCTTTCACCCAGCATCGGCCGAAGTTGAAAAGGCGGACTGACCATTCCATGGACGATTTCTTACTATGGACCCAGCTTGGGGACGCAGCTGATAAGTAAGAATGTCTACTTTCATTTTCACCCAAAGCTGAACACTTTTCTTTGTGTATACAACTAAAATCGTGTATTCTATTGTTTTGCAGGCGCAACGTATGTATCGGATATCCCGTTGGACCATCATGGTTCACAGATATTATGGATCCAAACGGTGAACTGGATATCTCGGTACAGATCAGTGATAGTTGTTTTGTATTTTATTGATATGATGACAAATTTATTTTGGTATCATATTCATGTTATTTGTTTCATTCATTCAGGCCATTGATTCATATCTTGCCGTACTTCAGAGCCAGCCCAAGTACTTGGAAGTTGATGTCGACGCAACTCTTAAGGGGCGGTACCAAATTATAGATTGTTCATTCAATGTAAGTACCGTGTTGTCTTATATATGAAATTGAAATTATTGCTCGATAAATGATTCACATTTGATTTGTTGTGTTTTTGCAGGAAACATGCAAGGAAATCTGGAATAGGATCCACGCAAATGATGATCCCAGAATGCGTTATGTAGAAGATTTCCAGGAGGAATTTGAACCAGGCAACCTGGATCGTCTCGTTCCTTACATTCGTGGTGAGAAGCCGAGGTGGAAACATATCAAACCTTGGTGGGACAGGATGAACAAGGTACATTTCTAGGTCTTTTGACAACTCGACATTTTGTATGACAGGTAATTACATTTGATAAATGTGTCATTGGTTTTTGGATGTAGATATTTATGGTGCTCCATTTGGACGGGCATTGGGTGGTGGCGGAGGTGAATCTTCGTACATACATATTGGTGTTGTTCGACAGTCTGCGTCATCATTCGAACGCTGATGTGGTGGCACTTCGACTCCGACAGACTCTCCCTATTCGTCGCATCCTGCCGAGACTGTTGAACCACAGTGGATATTATGGTCAGCTAGGATTTCATTCGTACTGTCCACCGATGCTTGGTTGCGTGAGTGCCGAGTCCAGATTTTGCTACAAGCAGGATGACGCTACGAGCTGTGGCATATGGGCATTGAGGGCGATAGAGAGCTGTATTAGTGGCATGTTTCCGAGACCAGATATAGTGAACGGCATCTTTCAGATGAGGCATGATATAGCATTGTCATTGTATAAGTTCTCGAGAGACGCTGATACATGTGAGCCTATAGAGTAGCTCGGTTCTGGTGATTTTACACATTATTTTTTTCATTATTGAACATTTTCGGTACCTTTTATGTACATTGAATATAATGGACCTTTTCCAGTATATTTTTCTTGACATACTTGCCCAACTACGAATTTATAATTTAAGTTGTAAGACAAACTAAAACGGCACTGATGTAAGGCAAACTAAAACATGTAACAGCACTGATGGAAGACACTCAGGAGCAACTACATACACCCAGACATTCCAGACTCACGTAGATGTTGACGCCAAATAAAGCGGACATTTTCTTCGTGTGTGTGATTCTGCTTGACAAACCGAACACTTTTTTTTCTTTCTTCGTATTCCTTCATCGTTTCTGCACTGGACGTCTTCATTCCCAACTTCCTCTGCCCCGATAGTCATACTGGTTCGGAATGCGCTCGGTGCATCTGGCTCTATTATGGTCACCTCGGCCGCAGCGGCTGCACCTTCCAGAACGGCCCGAAGGAATTCGTTTTCCCTTGGGTCGTCCCGCTTGTTTCACCCTGTCAGGTGTGTTAGGATGTATACTATAAGCCTAGCTTTTGTGTAAACATCTATTTATGATATGAGAATCTTTTATGGTCAAATGTTTGCATTTTATATATTTGTTATATATGTTATTGCAATTGTCCAATTAATTTATATTGTAGATAACATGGTGTGTGGTGCCACACAGAAGATCATGTTATCAGTTCCTTATAGATTATAAATGGTAGCTCACAGCCGAGATAATTTTGGACAAATTATCGGAATGGTTGTAGTGTAATTTGGTATTAATCTGTCTTGATTATAAAATTACACTAGTACATTTTGTATATATTGAGCAGGACCAATTGAGGTTGTTTTATTTGTACTGACTACATAAATAAAACAAGACCTCTGTTATTATGGATGTGCGTCCTCTTAATCATTGTATGATAACATACATGTATACTCGATATATGTTTCTTTAATTTACCAATGGGTGAGATTTATTTATTAAATCAATAAGCTCGGTAAATTGGGATATAGTGTTGTTTATATGGTGTGTTGTTGATTATATAATGAAACCATGTCCTAATAATTTAGGATGATGATGTCCCCTTGAGGAACTCATAAGGATTATCATGTAAACCCTGCAGGTGGATTTATTCCGGCATGATAATAAAGTTGAGTGGTACTACTCTTGGATTAAATATTAATTAATTGAATTGTCAGTAATTCATTTAATTAATGGACATTCGATATCTTAAACATGGGGAGATAAACGCGCACATAATAAATAGGAGCCATATCTAATATGGATAAGGAACGGTAGTTCAATAATATCTTTTTAGTGGATTAAGATATTATTTGATAGGCTTGAGAAGTATATTCAGATTGAATTAAGGACTCCTAAGCCTATCAGGAGACCGATTCCTAATCCTCCTCAAGGTCCCTGTTGTAGCCTATAAATAAGCCTCAAAGTCAGCCGTTTTCGATACACAGAAATACAGATAAACAGACACAGAAAAATCTGATATACGATTTAGAGAAGAACGGTTGAGAGTCTCGATAGCTCGTTGCCCACACAACGTTCGAGATAAGGCGAGGAATACAGCAGAAGATCGTGAGGTTCAGGCTTCATCGATTCCTCGATCTACAGTTCTGATCTTAGAACTAATTTCGGTGCAAAAGGTATGATTCGTTTTTCCGCTGCGCGTTAATCAATTTTGCATGGACCCCGATTCGGATAATCGTATAGGGTCGGCGATCCGGCGGTTCATACAAGGTGCTCGACATAATTGACTTTCGATGTCATCCGACGCCACCCAAGTTTCTGGATCAGGAACGGGGTTCACCGTACCACTCCACATCCCCCTCCACCAGTTGGTTGTGTAGTATGGTGCCACGTATGATGAAAATGATTCTTTTGCAAAACTATAACAAATAACAATAGTTAGGTCAAGCATGTTGATTTATGTTTCGAAGTAAGAAGCGAATTGATAACATGTTGTATAAATACCTTATTGCTGCACATGCGTGCGAACACGGGATCAGATCCAGCTGAAAAATGGAACAGGTGCATTCGAACTGGTTTAGCTCCACAATAAAAATTTTACTACCATCAGTTACTTTGTACTTGCTTCATTCGAGTTTTGCAACTTGCATACGCCCACCAAGCTTCACCGACTTGACTAATCTTTCATGTGTTGCGATCATTAAGGTATTTTCTCTATCTTCGCAGCAGTCCACCTCTCGTAGAACCATTTCTCCAAAATGCGTCTAGAACACTCCAAAAAAGAACATATAGGCAGTTTTCTTGCCCACACAAGCCAACTATTCCATGTCTCTGCAGCGTTAGATGTCATGAAATTAAATCTTCTCACAGGACATCTCGCGCGAACTCATCGTTGTTCTCCAGCCTTTGACAAGGTAGCTATCGCACCTTGTATGCCGGATGCTTGCAACATGGCCATATACCTATAATGACAAGCAGGTTGACAAGTAAATACTATATAGTTTCGAAAAAACAACACACATGTAGAGAGTTTTTGATGTTAGATAAAAGATGTATTTGCAGTTGCATCATAGAAAACGTACCTATCGAACTATGTGGACCGATAACAATATGCAGCTTTGTGGAAAAGTCCCACCAAGTGTGTTCCGTGTCTCGCCAAGTGTTGTTGTAAATGAAAACAACATAAACCATGGACCGCATCAGGGTACACTTCTTTAATGTCATTGCTGATGTTGGCGTGCTGATCGGACACTATAAGCAATTGGTCTGGGCAGCCATATGCTTCACGAACATGTTTGAAGAACCAG
This sequence comes from Scutellaria barbata, assembly GCA_028654395.1. Lineage (NCBI taxonomy): Eukaryota > Viridiplantae > Streptophyta > Magnoliopsida > Lamiales > Lamiaceae > Scutellaria > Scutellaria barbata. The sequence continues at coordinate 2,494,632 of CM053656.1, read as the reverse complement.
GTCCAAGACTCGTCGTTCTCCACGTTGCCTATGCCAATTGCTAATGGAAAAATTTGGTCGTTTCCATCCTGTGTCACAGCAACAAATCCAACACCTTTATATTGACCTTTCAAATGACACCCATCCACAACTATAACCGGCCTTGCATATCGATTAAAACCGTGAATAGATGCAGCCATTGCGTAGAAGACAAACTTGAATTTTCCATCTCGATGGGTTTCCAAAGCTGTATATGAATCGGGATTAGAAATTTTCAAGACCTGCATATACAGTGGGAGCAGCGCAAATGATTTTTTCGGGTCACCGTATGCAACCCTCATTGCATGTCATTTTGCCGATAATGCCATCCTATAACTAACTTGTACAACATGTCTCTCCTTCATTTCATGCATTATGGTCCTCGGATCCAGCTTGTAATTTTCTTTTCTAACTGATTCAACGTAGTACTCACCAATCACAGATGCAGGAAGTCGACGAGGTTCACTACTACTCAATTCACTCCCACAATTATGTTGTAAAATAGCTTTTGAGATTTTCCAAATCCCATATTTCTCGTGTGCGTGCAAGGAGAATTGACAATTATTCTTTGTGCATTGCACGTACCATCTCGTCTTGTCGGATTTTGCCACACAGTATTCGGCTACATTGTCGATATGGTAAAATCCAACCGCATTTTGCAACTCTGTTTTGCTACCAAAAGTGGCCCCTTTGTACAGGGTTGAATCTTCGGCCGGCTCGTTCACTAATTCGGGCTGCACATCAGCAGGTACTTCTGGAATAAACCACTCCGGTCTCATAATATATGATTGGAATTCCTCAAACACCAGTCATTGCTCTTCATCTAGAGTATCCTCAACTTCTTCGTCTAAATCGAAGTCATCATCAGCCTCTGTCGCATTTGATGATTCATCTTCATCATTGCCCGAACCTGAAACATGATATAAGCGAAAACATACATTACAACTGCAAAATGTTATATCATACTTCAAAATATATAAAAAAAATTACCACCGGCATCGTCAACTAATTGTTGTGGTACTCTATCTGGTTCAGTTGCCTGTGAGATTTCTTCACCCTCTGTAAACTTGTGTTGTCCATAAACATTCGGAAAACTGTTCAAATCAATGTAGTCGACACCCCAATCAGAAGCAAAGTTCACCCGACCACTTAAAGAAGGCCAAGATGCCCACTGATCCACGTTTGAGGTCCCAGCCTGGTTAGCTTCGTCTTCATTAGGAATTCCCCATTTCTCATAAAATGTTTCGTCTGACTGTAATCCAAGGGGAACATTTGAAAAATCTCAATCTTGTTGGGGAATGTCAAATGCCGGATATGAGTCTGTCCTCGTTCGTACTCTTCCCGATGAACCCCCTATAGAGTTGGGGTTCTGAGATTCAGTACTTTTAAGGGAAACAAAAACGATAAGACACTCCACACTCATAGACAATACTCGTTCCAGATCTGAATCATTCTTAATTTTTTCCTTTTTCACGAATCCATTTATCTCCACCAATGAATGGATCGCATATTTATAGCAATTCATGTCAGCATACACGAGTCCATGAATTGACTCTAATAGATCAGCAAATGTAAGTCTTTTAAGGTGAAGCAGCTCTTGGGAACCGTTTTTGTACTCCAAACCTTCCCAATATCCCCCGAACCAAACAACGACAGAAATGAAACTCATTTTTTCCTATACATGAACAAAAAAACAAAAACATCACACATCAGAGAGTAATCATGTCTATATTGTGACAAACTGCCAAAGTGGAGCGAAATAATTCTCGGGAAAATTACACAAAAATTACAATAAACTAATACATTCATATTTAACTTTAAATTTTTAATATTTTCATAGTAGTTTTATATTAAAGATTTAATACTACAATGATAAAACAAAAAATTTGAATAATTCAATAATATAAATATAGGTGACAACAAATATAATTTACTCATTACAGTTATATACAAAACTCACATCAATATTCTATTATTATAAATTTGATATCTAAAATATTTAAGATAATTGCAAATTTAAAAGTACGAACATACAAGATTAACTCTAATAATTATTTTAGCAAGAGCTTCTTTACCTTGAAAGAATTATTTTAATTAGAGTGAATTCACTTATTTTAATTTATAAAATTAAAAATTTTGTAAAGAAAATTTTAATAATTGAGTTATAAAAAAATAATTCATACACGAGTACGAACTTCAATGAATTAGAGTCAATTAATTATAAAAAAATTAATTTTAATTAGAGTTAATTTACTTATAAATTAAAATAATTTATAAGTACTAACATACAAGTTCACTCTTTTATATATAACATTAAAAATAACTTATATATAAATATAAACAAATTATAGATTGTTCAATAATAATAATTAATTCAATTATACCTTAATATTAAAAATTATCATATATTCGAATTTTAGTGAGACATGTTTTTTTGGAATTTTCGCTTTCAAATAATTTCTTCGAAATTTCGTGTACAATTATTTCTCAATTTTCGTGAATTATGTTTTTCACAATTTTCGTGGAAAAAAATAATTATTTTCGTGAATGATAATTTTATTTATTTTCGTGGATATTATTTTCGTGTTTAATATTTTCGTGGATAACAAATATTATTTTCGTGATAATTATTTTTCCTGCGAAATATTATTTTCGTGGAAGATAAAATTTTCGTGATAATATTTTCGTGCATAAATAATTATTATTTTCGTGGAGGATAATTGTATTTCTTTTCGTGGATAATATTTTCGTGGCTAAAATAATAATTATTTTCGTGCAGGATATTTCTAGAAATTTTTGTGAATAATATTTTCGTGCAAAAATAATCTTTATTTTCGTGGATAATATTTTCGTGCCTAAAATAATAATTATTTCGTGGAGGATTTTTCTCAAAATTTTCGTGGACAATATTTTCGTGCCTAAAATAATAATAATTTTCGTGGATAATATTTCTCAAAATTTTATTTTCGTGGATAATATTTTTTCCGAAATATTATTTTCGTGGAGGATAATTTTAGCAGTTTTCGTATATGCTAAATTTAACTATCATCGTGTACGAAAATAAAACATATCTCACAAGAAGATAAACACAAAAATTAATATCACAAAGCATTAAATTAAATAAATATCACAACTACAAAATTCAATTAAACACGAAAATTTAATATAACATTACATGACAATATTTACATGCTCGTAACATACCTTTAAAATTCTTGAACACAAAATTTTTTTCGGTGCTTCCAAGTTGTAATCGACAACCAAAATTATACAAATTTATACAAAATGCTTATTTGAGTTTCAATGCTTATTCGATCCTCCAGTTCTATGCTTATATAGAAAATTTCATGACATAAATTCTTACAGTAATAACAGTAAGAATTTGCAAGCATATTTTGTCATATATGCCATTATTGGGGAGGGGCAATTACGTTCACTATATAAGCTTGACACGTGGTGGGAGGAGATTAATGATGGGATAAAAATATACATTGCACTGAGGGCACATGGGCGGCTGTGCATTGGTTGACTGCATGTGCAAGATTGTTTGTGCAATTCACTCATGTGGGGCCCGCGGGTGTTGAAGTCAAGTTGACTTGGAACAAAAAATGGGCATTTTGTTACACTCTCTTATATTTTAGGGTATATTAGGTGCAAACCCTATATCAATGGGTAAATTTGTATGTAATTATAGAAAAGTGGGTATTTTAGGCATTTTTCCCTCTATATATATATATATATATATATATATATATATCTTACCTTACTTTTCAATAATTGGGAAGGAAAAGCCACATTTTGAGGAGTTAATGTGATTCAAAAGTCAACAAAAGAAACTTTCTTCTCTCTCTTCTCCCTCTCTCACGTTTTTTTTTCTTCTTCTTTGTATCTCTATTCTCTCTCTACTATTCTCTTATTCAATATAACATATATTTACTTTCTTTATTAGGATAAGATAAAATTTGAGACAATTTTGACTAAGTCAAGAGATAAGAAATAAAAGTTGCATTTCTCTCTCTCTCCCCTGCTCACTTCCTCTTTCTCGTCTCTCTCTGCTTTCTTCCTCTATGTTTTCTTTCCTCCTCTTTGTTGCTAATGGCTGTTGTAGAGTATGTGTGTTTACATATGTATGTAATCTTCTGTGTGTAAATATATATGTATGTATCGGTGGGGATGGACGATGCTCGAAGCGCCGGTGTGTGAGGAGCTGGGTAAACGGCAGCTGGGTTTGGACATGCCGCTGCGAGGGGCGGCGGCGCCGGCTCACGCCGGCGAGGTTGAAGGAAAGCCGCCGCAGCAGCGGCGGCAAAGCTGGACAGTATATATGTATGTATATATATATGTATGGTGTGTGATATATGGTTGTGTGTTGGTTTGGGGGTTTCATGATATGTGTGTGTGTGTGGCGTTGCCGGCGACTTCCAGTCGCCGGCAGAGGTGAAATGGAGGCGGCGGCGGACGAGGGCAGTGCAGGGTGGGAGGCGGATGGCTGGGAAAGGGGGGGAAGATTTTGGTAATGGCATTCTTAGTAATTTTGTTTGAATTCTAAGGGTAATTCACAATTTAAATGTTGCTGGAAATTTTGAATTTTAAGTATAGTAATTTTTGAAATTTTATAATTAAGCTTTAGATAATTAAAGCATGCTTTAAGGCTTAATTCATGTATAATGATCAAGGAAATATGGAAACTATTTAAATTACATAGCTTTCTTGAATAATTGATAATGATATGTATTATTTACTTAATAAATTATGGAATTATAATGATATGTTTGTAGTTAATATTAACTTATATATATTGGAATTATGAATGTTGTTATATCCTTAATAAGAATTTTTACCCATGAAACAAAAATCGAACTTTAATTAATTGATAAAGATAAGTTATAAATTTAATTTTTTATAAATTATGCTTTAAGTATTATAATTAGGTAGATAAATATCGGACTTTGAATTTAATAAAATGATATAGTTGTTTTCTTAGAATTTGAAGATATTATAAGTTTCTTATTATAATTAATGAATTCATAGAAAAATAACGTTTTTAATTCTCGAACATATTGAATTTATAACTATTATTTCATAGGTAAATAAAATTTAATAAATAAGATGAGTTTTAATTAAATGATAAAGAAAGATTATATAAATTAAATTATATTGCTTGGATTTATTTATATGATTAATTAGGGTATAAGTTATAGATTTTATTTAATTAATTAAGAAAGTATAGCTTAAGCTAAATTTTGGAATTTAGTGTTATTGCATTATTTATTATAAATTTTTAACCAAAGATTTATTTGGAATTAAAAGTTAAATCTATGTTTCGCAAGATTGCTTTTGAGACTAAAAATTATAAATTTATAAATATTATGCTAATTAAATTAATTTTACGATTTAATTATTACTTCTAATTTAAGGATAAATAACCCTAAATTCATATTTATTTTAATCCGAATTATTAATTTCGAATCAAACTTTATAGATTATAAATTATATATTGAATTATAAAATAGGTTATATTTAATTACAAATTAGGGTTTACCTTAAAAATGTTATTTTATTAATTCGATGATAATTCGATTAGAGTCTAAGTCGAACCCTTATATTTGTAGATGATACGCCGGATCTAGAAGGTTTTTGACCAGTTGTTCTACAGGTGGCACAACAAGAAAAACGCACAACGACAACGGTTATTAACCGTTGTCGTAGCCAGATTTCAACCGTTGTGGAAGATGGTGTTGTCATAGACCCTGTCTACGACAACGGTTATTAACCGTTGTGGAAGATGTCTACCACAACGGTTAAGACCTATATTTTTCATTGTGGAAGATGCTGTCGTTGCAATCTGCCACGTCACCTGCTACGCCAGCGCCACGTCATCAGGTCAACACCATGTCATCTGCCACGTCACCTGTTGTTGCAATATGCCACGTCACCTACCACGTCATCCGCCATGTCATCATGGTCAACGCCACATCACCTGCCACGTCATCGGTCAACGTCACATCACTTGCCACGTCAGCACAAATAAATTTGCGTTGCTTGAGGTTTGAACTCGCGACCCTTTGTTTGAGCTAAAACCACTTGGCCACTAATGTTTATGTGCTAAAATTCTACATGCATTACTTTTATTAACTTCTTTCAAAAATTCTGATTTTTTACAACGATTTTTTACAACGGTTATTAACCGTTGTCGTAGATGTCTACAACAACGGTTTTTTTTGTACCGTTGTCGTTGTGCGAAAAAATTCGCACAACGACAAAGGTTTTTGACAACGGTTATTAACCGTTGTCGTAGACATATACTACAACGGTACAAAAAAACCGTTGTCCCAACCGTTGTCGTAGACATCTACGACAACGATACAAAAAAACCGTTGTAAAAAACCGTTGTAAAAGATGTCTACGACAACGGTTTTTCGAAAAACCGTTGTAAAATTGGTGTTGTTGTTTAGCATTTTTCTTGTAGTGTGGGGGTAATTTCTTATTACGATATTTATACTTCTTTCAAAGTATTTAAATTACGAACTGTTATACTATATAAAAATGAGTTGGGTATACGTGCTGAATGTATGAGATGTTATATGTGATAATGTTATGATATGATGAATGTGAATGTGATTGCTGAATGATTTAGGGTTAAGTGATGGATTTTGATTATTAATTGTTTTAGTTGATTGATGGAAATTATGATGACTGATGAATACTTGTATAGTTGAATTACGTAATTATGGATTGTGATCTTTATGGGATGTGAACGTTTTATTATGAATACAAAAGTGAAGAATGACGTGAAGTTAATATTTGCATATGTGCAAATAAGATGTGTTTTTATGACCATTGAGAACTGCAATTAAGTGTTATGGTAAATTAATGTGCTTTTATGTGTATGGTTGATATGTGAAAATGTGATGAAACTATGTGCGCATGTGCATGCGTATGCAAGGCGGCTAGGGTTCGCATATGATGGCTGATCATCGTATTATGACGGTTAATAACTGTAAAATGTTTTTACGGCGGCTAAAAACCGCAAAATGCTTTCACGGCGGCTGAGAACCGCAAAATGCTTTCATGGCGGCTAAGCACCGTAAACTATGTGAAAAGTGATGTTTGAACGTGAATGATTGATTGTATGTTTACAAGACGGCTAAAAACCGTAAATGTGAAAATGACGTGATGTGTGCTTGTGCATGCGTATGCAAGGCGGCTAGGGCTCGCATATGACGGCTGATCACCGTATTATGACGGTTAATAACCGTAAAATGTTTTCACGGCGGCTAAGAACCGCAAAATGCTTTCACGGCGGCTAAGAACCGTAAAATGCTTTCATGGCGGCTAAGCACCGTAAATTACGTGAAAAGTGTTGTTTGAATGTGAATGATGGATTATATGTTTTCAGGGCGGCTAAGACCCGCATATGTTTGCAAGATGGCTAAAAATCGTGAATGTGATAATGAAAGTGATATATTTGAATGTGAAGGATGATTGATTTGAGATTGATGGTTACATTTCTAAAATGATTTAAGTCAAATGTTTTGAAATGATCTATTTTCTATGGTTTTTAGTAAAAGGCAGATGTTTTAAGAAAATCTGTTTTATGTGATAAATTCATGATTTTGGCATGTACATATAAAATCTTTTATAAAATTATTTTATGTCATCCCGAGCTTCCCCACCCCACTAAGTGTATTTCAAACACTCACCCCTCTTTTTAAAATGTTTTCAGTTTAAGGAGTTGAAGGCGTAGAGTGCGAGCGGTGGATGCTGGTAGCCAATAGAAAAAGGTTGCAATTGCTTTTAATTTAAAGGTATAATATTTTTATGAATTATGGAAACGAATTTTTATAATAGATCTTAAATTTTTATTTATCTTTATTTTTTTGTTTTTAAAAGTGTGAGGTTTTTTATAAATAAGTAACGTCTCCGTTAAGGTTTAATTGTAAAAGAATCGGAACGTTACAATATTCGTAGTATATAATTTTATAATACAGCCTATAACATATTGTCAATGCGATTTTTCATGGGGACAATTTTCTACTCTTTTGCTTTCACCTCATATTTTGAAAATGGTCTAAAAATTTGTTAATGCTGTTGATCTGTCAAAGGATGCCCAAATGAAGATTCAACGATAAGTTTTTTACCACAACCATTCATGATGGACACTACAAGAAAAAATGAATATGTACTATAAGAGTTTTTCTATAATAAAAGTTGTCGCAGAAAAAATATTTACGATAAGGTTTTTACGATAATAATTTAACAACAAAATGTTGTCACAAATACTCATTTTTCTTGTAATGAATTTTTTTTTCTACGACAATCAATCGAAACTAAGGATATATAATGGTAAGAAATAATTTTTTTAACATTGTTTAAATATGGGACACCTCCATATCATATGCCTTTGGATATGAAGGAGTTTCTTCCTTGGTTTCAAATATGGTGAATCAGTTGTTTTGATACAAGACAATTTAATCATTAATGAATGTTTTTAAGATTTTATTATTCGTTATAATAGTACACTTTTTTCTTTATGCTTTTTTCTTTCTATTTGATTGATACATATGTTTTAAATACTCTGATTTAATATTTATGGTTTTTTCCTTAACATGTAATTTGGTTATCGATTAGTTTATATTATTATTTTCCCGAATGTTAAATATTTTGGTATTTTGATGCTTATATGCAACACAAAATGATGAAGTTTTTTTGTTTCTATCAAGTCTATGACAGATTGATATGTTTTGCATGAAGCTCTCGATTAAAAAAAACTGTTTTACAAGTGGTCTGTATTTCTGAAGTTTATATAGGTTATGGATATTTAGAGGATATGTTATGATAATCAATCTTCATTAAATGAATTATTATTTGAATTCACTACAAGAAAATTCACTTACGACAACGGTTTCTCCGCGTCGTTAAATCCATTTTTTTACCGTTGTTGTATCTACCGTTGCAAAAAAATTTCGCTCTACAACAACGCACCAAAAAGCGTTGTCGTATCTAGATACAACGCTTTTTGCTACGCTTAAAAAGCGTTGTCTTTTCCTATTTTACAACGCTTTTTGGTGCGTTGTAAAAAGCGTTGTCGTATCTGGAAAAAATCAAAAAAGTGACACATCATCAACATATTTTGGACACGTCATCGCCACATTATCTTCCCCGTCATCAAAATCCGACACATCATTACCACATCATGAGAAATAAATGTGCATTGTCTGGGATTCGAACTAAATAAATGTGCATTATCTAGGATTCGAACTCGTGACCTATGTTGGACCTTGAACCACTAAGCTGCTAGTGCTTTATATGTTTATATTATATATGTATTTCTTTTATTAACTAATTTTATATATATACATATATAATTAATGACTAATTAACATATAATTGGAAGATTAATGACTAATTAATATGTTTAATAATATTTAATCTAATTTCATATTAAGACAATTATAAAGTATATTAGTGCATATTTTTAATATATGTTATAAACATACTAATTTTTTAAAATTATGAATTTGTTCATATATATAAGATAATATTAATGCAAATAATATAAAATAACATTATAAAATAATTAAACTTTTCAACTTTAATTTAATTAAAATAATATATAATTTTTGTATTATTATATAAAAAAATTGTATTGACCAATTAATATATGTATGTTTTTTTATTTTGAAAAATAATTTAAAATAATTAACATATTTAAGTTTTTTTTTCATATTATTCTTTTAATTAATCATTTTTATATCTTTTTTTATTTTTAAAATAATTTTTTCAAATAATTTATGTTTTTGGTATTAATTTTAAAACCAAACTAATTTATATTTATTTTCTAAAATAATAATATATAATTTTTATATTATTATGTAATACAAATTTTTATATTTTTCAAATTAATATATGTATTGTTTTTTTTTTTGTTGTAAAATAATTTTTGGTTCAAATTAAAACCAAACTCATTTTATATTTACTTTCTAAAATAATAATATATAATTTTTATATTATTATGTAATACAAATTTTTATATTTTTCAAATTAATATATGTATTGGTTTTTTTGTAGTGAAATAATTTTTGGTTCAAATTAAAACCAAACTGTTCATTTTACCTTTACTTTCTAAAATAATAATATATAATTTTTATATTATTATGTAATACAAATTTTCATATTTTTCAAATTAATGTATGTATTGTTTTTTTTTTGTTGTAAAATAATTTTTGGTTCATTTTAAAACCAAACTAATTTATATTTATTTTCTAAAATAATAATATATAATTTTTATATTATTATGTAATACAAATTTTTATATTTTTCAAATTAATATATGTATTGTTTTTTTTTTGTTGTAAAATAATTTTTGGTTCAAATTAAAACCAAACTCATTTTATATTTACTTTCTAAAATAATAATATATAATTTTTATATTATTATGTAATACAAATTTTTATATTTTTCAAATTAATATATGTATTGTTTTTTTTGTTGTAAAATAATTTTTGGTTCAAATTAAAACCAAACTGATCATTTTATCTTTACTTTCTAAAATAATAATATATAATTTTTATATTATTATGTAATACAAATTTTTATATTTTTCAAATTAATGAATGTATTGTTTTTTTTTTTTTGTAAAATAATTTTTGGTTCAAATTAAAACCAAACTTATTTTATATTTACTTTCTAAAATAATAATACATAATTTTTTTATTATTATGTAATACAAATTTTTATATTTTTCAAATTAATATATGTATTGTTTTTTTTGTTGTAAAATAATTTTTGGTTCAAATTAAAACCAAACTGTTCATTTTACCTTTACTTTCTAAAATAATAATATATAATTTTTATATTATTATGTAATACAAATTTTTATATTTTTCAAATTAATGTATGTATTGTTTTTTTTTTTTTTGTAAAATAATTTTTGGTTCATTTTAAAACCAAACTAATTTATATTTATTTTCTAAAATAATAATATATAATTTTTATATTATTATGTAATACAAATTTTTATATTTTTCAAATTAATATATGTATTGTTTTTTTTGTTGTAAAATAATTTTTGGTTCAAATTAAAACCAAACTGACCATTTTATCTTTACTTTCTAAAATAATAATATATAATTTTTATATTATTATGTAATACAAATTTTTATATTTTTCAAATTAATGTATGTATTGTTTTTTTTTTTTGTAAAATAATTTTTGGTTCAAATTAAAACCAAACTCATTTTATATTTACTTTCTAAAATAATAATATATAATTTTTATATTATTATGTAATACAAATTTTTATATTTTTCAAATTAATATATGTATTGTTTTTTTTGTTGTAAAATAATTTTTGGTTCAAATTAAAACCAAACTGATCATTTTATCTTTACTTTCTAAAATAATAATATATAATTTTTATATTATTATGTAATACAAATTTTTATATTTTTCAAATTAATGTATGTATTGTTTTTTTTTGTAAAATAATTTTTGATTCAAATTAAAACCAAACTCATATTATCTTTACTTTCTAAAATAATAATATATAATTTCTATATTATTATGTAATACAAATTTTTATATTTTTCAAATTAATGTATGTATTGTTTTTTTTTTTTTGTAAAATAATTTTTGGTTCAAATTAAAACCAAACTCATTTTATCTTTATTTTCTAAAATAATAATATATAATTTTTATATTATTATGTAATACAAATTTTTATATTTTTCAAATAAATAAATGTATATTTTTTTTATTGTTGTATAATTAAATTTTTTATATATTCTTAATTAATTGATATGATATATATATATATATCTTTTTTTATGTTTTTTGTATTAATTTGAAAACACAATAATTTTATCTTTATCTTTTTTTAAGAAAAACATTCGTAATTTATGAATTATGAATTATAAAACACAATTTTCGAATTATGTTTTAAAATAATATACCAATTTTGTATTATTATTTCAAAGGGTGAGAGTAATATTTAATTAGGTGTAGTTAATTTCTTAATTAATTCAAAATAGTATTTTATAAAAATACTATTTTCTAAAATTATGAGTTTGTTCATATAAGATAATATTAATGCAAATAATGTAATACAAGATAACATTACAAATTAATTAAATTTAAGTTAATTAAAAAACAATTATTTTATAATTAATGAGTTGTAAAATTGTAAAAAAAAAAGTATTAAGAAACGACAACGCCAAAAAGCGTTGCATAAAGGGTTGTAAAATTGAAAAAAAAAAGTACTAAGAAACGACAACGCCAAAAGGCGTTGCATAAAGGGTTGTAAAATTGTAAAAAAAGTACTAAGAAACGACAACGCCAAAAAGCGTTGCATAAAGGGTTGTCGTTTTGAAATAAAAATTCACTCTACGACAACGCATCAAAAGCGTTGCACAAAAGCGTTGTCTTTTAAAAAAAAGTCATACGACAACGTTACTAAAAAAGTGTTGTCGTTTCCTAAAAAAGCGTTGTCGTATGGTGAATTTTTTTAAAAAAGACAACGCTTTTCGAAAAAAAGTGTTGTAAATTCCAAAAGACAACACAAATTCATGAAAAGCGTTGTTAAATGGGCGTTGTTGTATGTAAAATTTCTTGTAGTGATTTTTGAATCTTATATGTAGATACAATGTAAGAAGATTTCACTTTATTAAAACTTATTTGGATTGTACCTTGTGACGAAGTAAGAAATTTCGTTGAAGGGGCCTATTATTAGACTATTCCTATATAATTGGATAAGTCCATATAATATTTGGAACATTTTATAAAAAGATCAAATTTCTAAGAAAGATGTACGTCTGAGACATTCTTACAAGTTTTTTAGATCTATTGAGATGATGAGTGATAGTTAGAAGATGAACGTATTATTGAATATATAAATAGATGGATTTGAAAAGATTTTGAGCATTCAACAATAGATAAAAAAAAAAGGAAATATTTATGTGTTTTTTTTTTATCTAATATACGAGGTGAATGAGATATGAAATTTAATATCCAACTCCTATTTATTACCTAATAATTAAGTTTGAGATGATATACATGCATACTGATAACGGATTATGAGGAGATTTATTATTCAACAATTTAAGTTTAAGCTGAATATTGTGGATATTTTGGCTTGATATTTTTATTTTATTCTCATTTCAAAATTGTATTTCATCTAAAATTTTGAGTCTTATGTGCACATACAATATCAAGAAGATTTGCAGCTATCAAATCTATGGAAAAAGGATGGAATTTTTTTGGATGGAGCTATCAATTATATCAATATACCTTTTTGGATGGTATGAAGAATGAGTGTATTTTAGTTAATGTATATTATTAATCTAAACTTTCGATAGATTGATAAATTGATCGATTAATTAGAGGGTTATCCGTCAGTAATGTTGAAACCTAATTACTATCTACAAAACTATATATGAATCTACATCATGATGTTTAAATCACAACACACTATCTTGATAGCAATTATTAAGTTTGGAAATTCACAATAATTCTCAAAGTTATTACAATTTGCATTTTAATAATTTTTGTTTTAGTATAATAAACCTTTCAAATCATTTTTAGGTTTCAAAAATTTATTTGTATCTTTTCTATATATGTAACACCTAGGAAATTTTTTTTTTTAAAATAACTATATAATATATATTACCATAATGTATACATAATTATATGATATAAACTTACAATATATGTTATATATATAGCAATAGATTATATAATATTAAGATAAATAAATTATAAAATAAGATATACATACATGATATAATTATAACATAAGTTATAGATATTAAGATATACAATTTATAAGTTATATAAACATGATTATAACCTAAGTATTATGCAAGAAACCTAAGCTAATTTATGTAAAGAATATATATATATATATATATATATATATATATATATATATATATATATGATCTAATCATAATATAAGTTATTAGGTGCTTGACCTAAGCTATATGATATGAGTGACATGGTAGTAGGTAGGTTAGTAGGTAAGGGGATGGGTCAAAATACTTCTAGAATGAGGAATTGATTGGATAAGTAAGCTCATTCCTCACTCATCTCTTCCCTACGAAGCACTGAACAAAAGCAAACCACATTTCTTCTCTTTTGCATCCAACTTGCAGCCGCCTTGACTACCATCTTTCCACCGCCGATCATCAACTTTCCGGTGAGGTAATCGGATCAAGATGTAGAGCTCTCCGAGCTCGTCGCAAGGACAGGTTCGGAGCTTTGAACCATTGAGCTTATCCTTCTCTTTTTCTCTCCCTATCTCTGTCTCTCTCGGTCTCTGTCTCTCTCCTTCTGAGCGTTGTCCGGCCGTTTCTGTTGTGCTGTTGTTCGCCGGCCCGCTTCGCCGTTGGTCGAGTTGTAGCCGGCGCTGGAAGTTGCCGGTGAGTCAGGGTTTGGTTGGCGCCATGTCTGCGCCGACTCGTCAAGTCGTGGACCGCCGCTGGAAGCGGCTGCTATGCTGGCTATGCTGGTTGTGCATGGTCAGGTGGTGGCTGAGTGTTGCACATGGGTGTATAGGGTTAGGTTGTGTGTTGGGTAGGGCTGTAGAGTAGTCGCCGGCTGTGGCGAACGGCGGCTGAATGGCGGCTGAGCAGTGGCTAGACGGTGGAAGGGAGTGATGGCAGGGGATGGGGGAGGTAAGGTGACGGGGAAGAAGGCTGGGAAGTGAGAAAGGGGTGGGGGTTTTACTCTTGTGAATTTGATAAATCCAAGGGCTATCTTGCAAATATTCATATATGCTAAAAAATTAGAATTTAATCCTTAGCCTTCATAATTTTGCAGATTGCTCCCCTAATTAATTAAAGCATGTTTTAAAATTATTGATCTATGATAAGGATAAACAAACACCTTGCTTTTTTTAAAATTACATAGCTTCCCATAATGTTTGATTTATGTAATTTTCTATAGAATTTTTGAAATTTGATGTTAATGGCAAAGATAGGTTATAACCTTAAACTTTATAAATTATGCTTTAAGTATCATAACTATATAGCTATAAATATCGGACATTGAATACGGATGAAATTACATGGTCTTCTCTAAAATATGACGATATTATAAATTTATCCTTAAAAATTGTGAAAAATTATGATAAGTAACACTTTTATTATTTATTATTTATTTAATTTAATGTATATGGAAATTATAGATGTTATCTTATAATTAATAGAATTTGATATATGAAATTTGGACTCTAATTAAATGGCAAAGATAAATCATAACCTTAATTTTTATAAATTATGCTTTAAGTATCATAATTATGTAGAAAATTATTGGACTTTGAGTTGGATAACATGATATGGATTTTCCCTAAGATTTAAGAATATTAGGAACTTAATTATTATAATTATTGAATTTATGAAAATGATGTTTTTGATTTTTGAATATATATTGGATTTACAGATATTATTTTATAAGTAAATAGAATTTGATAAATGAGTTGAATTTTAATTAAATGATAATGAAAGAATATATAAATTAATTTAAGTTACTTGGATCCATTTATATGATTAATTAGGTTATAAAGTCACAGATTTTATCCAATTAATTAAGAAAATATAATTTAAGCTCGAGTTTGGAATTAAATATTATTGCATTATTTATTATAATTTTTAACCAAACATTTAATTGGAATTATAAGTTAAACCTATGTTTCGCAAGATTGTTTTTTAGACTAAAATTTTAAACTTATAAATATTATGCTAATTAAAGTAATTTACGATTTAATTCTTATTTCTAAATTAAGGATAAATAACTCTAATTTCATATCTATTTTAATCTGAATTATTAATTTCAAATCGAACTTTATAAATTATAAATTATATGTATTTAATTACACAAAATGGGTTATATTTAATTAAAAATTAAGGTTTACTTTAAAAATATTAATTTATTTAAATCGATCATAATTCAATTAGGGTCTAAGTCGAACCCTCATGGTTGTAGGCGATACTCCGGAGTTTGTGCCGTAGATAGTTTGGAAATTTAGAAGCTTTTGGTCAGCTGCTCTACAGGTGGGGAAAATGTGCTAAGTCGGTATTTTATATTTCTTTCAAGTCATTTAAATTACGAATTTTATTCGATATGAAATGTGTTGGGTATACGTGCTGAATACATGAGATGCTTTGATGTGATGATGAAAGTTTATGTTTGATATGTATATGTTGATGTGTGCATGCGCATGCGTATGAATATCGGCTGATCATCGAAAGAGACGGTTAAGTACGTCAAAAATAGCGGTTAAGACCCGCATAAAGAGACGATTAAGTACGTCAAAATAGCGGTTAAGACCCGCATAAAGAGACGGTTAAGTACGTCAAAAATAGCGGTTAAGACCCGCATATGTTATTATAGCGGCTAAGGACCGTAAAATGTTTTATAGCGGCTAAGCACCGTAAATTATGTGAAAAGCTATGTTAAAGGTGAGTGATGTTTGCTTTGTGAAGAATGCGTATATTTTTAAAATTGATTATAAGTCATGTGATAGAATATGATTAATTGGTGAAGTTATGAAATAAATCCCCTATACCATGTGATCCCATTGAGTGTATTTTATACGCTCACCCCCTTATTATGTTTTCTTTTATAGATTTGGATGTGGAGAGCAGGATGTGAAGGAAGATGCATATATATATTTTTGATGTAATTAAACAAAGTTATTTTTTTTAAGGATTGTAAAAATTTAGCCTGATGGGCTGTATGTTAAATTTTGCTGCTGTCTCTGATAACTTAAATATTTTATGTAAATTATGTAATTTTTGGATGGATATTTTAACCTTTGGATTTAGGTTTTTTTTAAATTGTTGGACGCCCAAAATGTTAAAAATTTATATTTTATTTTGTATCGAAAATGGGGCGTGACAATATATTTATATTAAAAATTAAATTACTTTATTGTCCTTAAAATTAATATTTATATGGTTAATATATACATTAAAAATGGAATATATATATATATATATATATTGTAATGATAACAAACTCACTCTTGATAGAGTCAATCTTGATTACCTGGCAATACTCACAAAGTCTTTCTTACTTTATCCCTTTTTTTTTTAGTAAATTTTATTTTTATTCATGTCAATTTCTTTATTATTCCATTTCCACACATCTTTTACAAACTCATCTCATCCAACCTCCATTTTGTGTCTTTGGTTTTTTTCTGTTTCTACTTTTTTTTTTCTATTTACCATTAATACTAATAAAGTCATTCTACCTTCATTTGTTTCTTTTCTTTCTCTTTTTTTTCCTCTAATTATTATTAATACTAATAATAAATTGTCAATTTATTTTCTTCTCTCTTAGTTGTCATTTTCTTTTTCTCTTAGTTGTCATTAATATCAATAATACTTGAAAAAGATATTTGTTAACATATTTTTAAAATTGTAAATTTTTTTCCTTCTCTCTTAGTTGTCAATAATACCAATAGAACTTGTAAAAGTATTTGCTAAAACATATTTTTTAAAATTGTACATAACTTTAAAAATTGTGTAAAAATTTCATATAATTTTAGATTGTTATGGAGTAATCTCAACCATCTATTTAAATATAGATAAGTTTAGAATTTTTTTAGAAATTATATCCTTTTAGAATAATCTTAACAATATAATAACGAGGTAACCAGAATATTTATAAACCATTCAGATCCGAACATTCATATTTGTAAACTATCCAAACATTTTTATTTTTCGTTTTTGGCATTAAAAAAATAAAAAAAAAACCCAAATATTTGCAAAGATTCAAAATTCAATGTTTTGACAAAAATTCAAAGACGCAATTAGATGTCGAGACAAATAAAGAAATTTCCGGTGTCCACAGAAAATACAAGATAAAGACACGGTTTTACAACTATTCAGAAAATTCAAAAAAAAAGGAGAAAAGAAAGCAAACTCTCAAGAGCAGTTCAGGGAAATTTATCAGAAATTTCTGAAAGCCTTTTTCCATATAAAGTTCAAAGCATGTAAAATACAAACAATTAGGCAACCATCACTACAAGCAATTCAAAAAATATATATATATAGGTAGGGTTTATTACATCGACTCAAAATATAAATCGATATTAAAATGGCAAGGTTAGTATATAGCGGAAACGTGGGAAATGAAGCTGCTTCTCTGTTTGTGGGCTCAGGGTTCTTGCTAATGGTTTGCATGATTGTCATCTCCATTTCAATCATGTCTCTCCTCATTTTTGCTTGCACTGATGACGACAAGCCCAAGAAGCCCCAAGGTGGAGGTGGCGGTTGCGGTGACGTTGGCGGTGGCGGTGATGGTGGCGGTGGCGGTGGCTGTGGCGGTGGCGGGTGTTAGATATAGTGATATGCTAGTGGGAAGGAGATGCGTCACGAAGAGAATAATATTGGTGAATATAATGAGGTTTATTTTGTGTACCATATGTGATTTAAGTGTGAAAAATGATGATACTGTATTTTATGTAAAAGCATTTGCTTCTTTTCAACAAAAATAATAATAAATATTATAATAACTGTTACTGGTATTTTATGTAAAAACATTTGCTTCTTTTCAACAACAATAATAATAAATAATATAATAACTGTTACTGATCTTCTTGTAGTACCCACAATTTAATTTAAAACCTTATTATTTACTTAAGTTTATTCAAATTAAATGAATTGGTAGTATATGGACAGCTGCTGCTTAAGTTTATAAACGTGGCAAATAGGAAGAGTATGATGTAGTAAAAAGTTGGCAAAATTAGAAAAAAAATAAGGAAAAAATGAAAAGGGTTCTCATCTCTCTCTTCTTCAAATCGGATACCACTGTCGCTGACGAAGCTTTTCCGGCAAGGTAAATAGGTTATCGTTTAATACTCATCAAGCCCGTCACAATTTCGAGTTCCATTTTCGAATCGGCCGCCGCCTATCTCTCCCTCTGCTGTCGTTTCGCCGCCGTAGTTGTTTTGAAGCCGGTGCGAGGGTCGCACCGACGAGTTGATGGATGTGGTAGTCGGTGCTTGTAGCGCCGGCGTGAGGAGCTGTGGGTTGCCGCTGAAAGCGGCGGCGGAAGTGTATGTATATGTGTGTGTCTACATATATATATATATGTATATTTGTGTATTGGTGTGTTTGTGCGTGTGTTGGGCGCCGTTGTGAGTGGCGGCGCCGAGGTGGAAAGGTGTGTGGCCGGCGCTTGTTGTGCCGGCGTGAGAGGAGAAGAGCCACCGCTGCAAGCGGCGGCGAGGGTGTGTGTGTGTGATTTTTGAGTGTGTGTGTGTGCGGTGGAGTAGTGTCGCCGGCAACGCGAGTTGCCGATAGCGGCAACGGCGGTGGCAGGACGGCGGAAGGGGAGAGACAGGGCAAGAGGAAGCCTAATCCCAAGTTCACTTTCGAACCTTGGCTTTAAGAGATACTATGAAAGAAGTCAAGAGCATCCACAACTGCCGCAGAAAGAACAGGTCCATCATATTAGCAAATAAACGTATTCCTAAGCTTAATGCACGAAAACAATGAGGAGCGGTGGCAGGGGTGGTTTTGGGGTTGGGGGTTTCTTTCGTAAATTAGACTAAATCTAGGGATCTAATTGCAAACCCTAATTCTAGGGTAAATAGCAAGCCAACCCCTGAACTTATGGATAATTATAGAATAGTCCCTCAACTTTATAAGATATGCAAAAGACTCCTGAACTTATGAACAATAGCAAACTGACCCCAGAACTTCTTTGAAATTTCATAATAGACCCCAAAACTTCTCTGAATTTACAGAATCACCTCTAAACTTTGATAAAATGACAGAATGACCCCTAGAACTTGCAGAAGAATTTGATAACTATTGTATTTTTTACCCTACAACTCAATAAAATGGTAGTTTGACCCCAAAATGATACAAAACCTGACGAGCAAACTCTTAAGCAGGAAAATCATATGATTCACAAATCCTATTTTCCAGTAAACCTTAAATCTAACACTACCGTCTATTGACCTTCTCAGGAGTTAATCTTATAGATTTTATTGATTTTAAGCAATTAAATCAAAGGATAAGTCACGCTTTTATACTTTATAGGGAATATAAGCAAAAGACAAGAATAAAGGAAAATACGACCGAAAGCTTTTGACTAGTACTGTCGAGTTTCCAAGGTGGGGTAAAATCTTATTTATGTTTTAAATCGTATTGTTTTACAGAAAATAATGTGACTACGTGATTTAAATTCTGGTATTATGTGATGTCGATTTCAAGTAAAACGTTTTCACTATGTGAATAGTATTCGAGTAAATTATATGGTTTTAAAAACTATCGATTTCAAGTGATGCAAATGCAAATGGTTTCAAATGATGATAAGATGGAGTAATTCCCGCGCTAAAGGGCTTTCTTTAGAAGCCAACATATGTTAAAGGATTTCATTATTTATGTGTTGTCGTGAATTATGTGACCAACGTGAACGTGACCAATATGTACTATGTGCTATGTGAAAAATATTATGTGACAATTTAACTATGCATGAACCTTCACGCCAAGTAGGGTATTTTTTGTTGGAAACCCAACATGAAGAGGTGTAATAACCCAAATAAGGTCGGCTTGGGACCCTAATAGATCTTCTTCGGAAACCTATCCACAGTTGCATTAAGACTACTTGGGAGTCCACAACGTGTAATATGTTTATGAAAAACAATTTTTTTAAGGCGGTTAAGATCCACAAATGTTCTCACAACGGTTAAGACTCGTGCTTTCACGACGGCTAAGAACTGTAAAAGAAAGTGATATGTTAAAATGTGTTATATGTTCTATTGTTTTGTTAAGTGATAAACGTTTTAATTTCAACCAACCATTAAGAAATTATTTTATATTGTCTCGGGTTTTCCCACTAAGTGTATTACAAACCTTCACCCTTCTTTTTAAAATGCTCTCAATTTAAAAAGTTTAGGGCGTGGCGCGCGAGCGATGGATACTGGTAGCCGATGATTAAAGATCGAAAAAAGTTTTAATTCAAAATATTATATTTCATGAATTTCAAAATGCATATTTCATAATAAATTTTTTTGAATTTATTTATCTTTATTCTCTTAAAAAGTGAATTTTATACGTAAGTAACGCCTCAGTCAAAGTTTACCTTTAAAAGAAACTGGGCGTTACACAAAATCTACATTAGAAATAAATATTTCATAATATTTCTTATTATTAATTCTTTTTTATTGTTTGTTTATCATATATTTATTAATATACATTATTTTTATTAAATAATTAAATTTTGATTTTTATTATTTAATAGCTGTAAAAATATTTTTACTCTTCATAATATTCATTAATTGGATCCGTACCCAGGGACACACACCCCTTTCTTAGTAATATTTATATTGCAAATTTAATTAAAAAGAATTAAAATGAAACCATCCAAACCGACTATTCAAATCGAATCCGGCGATTTATAAATGGAAACTGAAATGGAAATCCACATGGTTCGATTTCATTTTGACCCTCCATGGTTTTCCGAATTGGAAGCGACAATTCAAACTTTTTGAGCACCTTTAACCATAATAAGTAACAAATACATTATAATTAATAATTCCAATATTGATTTGGTTGTTCCCATTAAATGGTCCGAATAAAATTTAAAATATATATATATATATATATAAATGGAAACAAAAAAATTATTTGGTTTAATTAAATATGAATTTATGGATCTTCTCATAATCAATGCAAAAAAAAAACGAAATTATTCAAACAAACTACTTGATTTGCACCAAAAAAATATGTATAATATTTATAGTATATAATTTTAATACAGTCTATAACATATTGTCAATTATTAAAAATAAGGGATATCGCGTGTGAATACAATGCGATTTTTTCATGGGAACAGTTTTCTACTCTTTTGCTTTCACCTCATATGTTGAAAATGGTCTAAGAGTTTGTTAATCTTGTTGATCTGTCAAAGGATGCCCAAGTGAAAGATTCAACGATAAGTTTCTACTCAACCATTCATGATGGTCGCTACAAAAAAAAATGAATATTTAAGATAAGAATTTTTGGTACAATAAAAGTTATTGTGAAAAGTCATATTTTTTGCGAAAACAAATTATTGCAAAAAATGCTAATATAAATTGATAACACGTTGTCATGAAAAGTAATGAAAAAAACGTATTTACGACAATATCATGTTATCGTTAATGTATTAGCAAAAACAATGTTGTAGCAGAAAAACTATTTAAGATAAAACTTGTACGTTAAAAATTTAACGACAAATGTTATCGCTACTCATTTTTGTTGTAGTAGAGTTTTCTCCAATAATCAACCACAACTAAGGATATATAAGAAAGAAAAATTTGAACATTATTTTAATATGGGACTCCTCCATATCATATGCCTTTGAATATGAAGGATTTTGTTTCTTCTTTGGTTTCAAATATGGTGAATCAGTTGTTTTGATACAAGACAATTTAATCATTAATGAATGTTTTTAAGATTTTATTATTCGTTATAATAGTATTTTCCTGAATGTTATGTATTTTGGTATTTTGATGCTTATATGCAACACAAAATGATGAAGTTTTTTTTTTTTTCCTATCAAGTCTATGACAAATTGATATGTTTTGCATGAAGCTGACGATTAAAAATAATAGAGACTGTTTTACAAGTGGTCTGTATTTGTGAAGTTTATATAGGTTTTGGATATTTAGAGGATATGTTATGATAATGAATCTTAATTAAATGAATTATTATTTGGATTTTTTGAATCTTATATGCAGATACAATGTAAGAAGATTTCACTTTATTAAAATTTATTTGGATTGTACCTTGTGACGAAGTAAGAAATTTCGTTGAAGGGGTCTATTATTAGATTATTCTTATATAAAAAGATTTCACTTTATTAAAATTTATTTGGATTGTTCCTTGTGACAAAACAAGAAATTTCGTTGAAGGGTCTATTATTAGACTATTCCTATATAATTGGATAAGTCCATATATGTTTGGAACATTTTATAGAAAGATCAGATTTCTGAGAAAGGTGCACGTTTGAGACATTCTTACAAAATTTTTAGATCTATTGAGATGATGAGTGAGAGTTAGAAGATGAACCTATTATTGAATATATAAATAGATGGATTTGAAAAGATTTTGAGCATTCAACAATAGAAGAAAATGAAGAGAATATTTATGCCTTTTTTTTTTATCTAATATACTAGGTGAATGAGATATGAGATCTAATATCCAACTCCTATTTATTATTTTACCTTTAAAAAAATTCACCTCCTATACAAGGTGAAGCGGCAAAAACCAAATTGTAGCTTATAATATCTTATTATTTGATTATTTAGCAAAAGCATAATGATAAATATAATGAATTTCAAATTTATATCAATTCAAATTTATGATTTTATAAAATTTGCTAAGATGTTGGAGTTCAAATCCTTCCATCCAAAGAAGCGTGTATAGATTGAAGAGATTGGGTCAGATAGCAAGCATCGATTGACCTAGAAGATCACAAGGAGTAATAACTGAACTAGTCGAATTTTATAAGCATCATATCCATAAATACTTGTATTTCAAGTACTTGAACAACCATGTCTCAGGACAGCCAAATCCATTCTTCAGCGTTCTGATATACGAGCAATACAATGGCAAAAACAACAAAAAAAGATACGGGTCATGTACACCACAACTTTTATGAGTCAAAAGAAGAAAGTGCTAAAGGTCGACTGTCCTCCCTGCTCGTTTTATTTCTTTCCTCGCAGTTTTGCACCAAGTGCCCTCTCCAGTTTGGAGATGATCTGCTGATTGGGAATTGCTTTTCCGGATTCATATTCCTGTATGATCTGAGGTTTCTCATTTATAACCTGCATTGCACCAAATTGGTTCAATTAACCAGCAATCTCTCCAACTTGTTACAAAATACAACTTTGATACATAGATCAAAACCTGAGCAAGTTGAGCTTGGGTCAGTTTCTTATCCATTCGAGCCTGCATGATAGCCTTCTTCAGTTCAGTGGGAACCTTATCATCTGTAATGTAAGGCAAATGTTTAAACAGAGGATGATGCTGAAGAAAATGGTCTTTTGACATTGCAATTTGCCATTATATGAGATAATCATATATGTTCCTGAGTTTAGGGCATTCTAGCTCCCCTCATCGCATTTTTAATTAACACAATATTTTCATTAAACTTCAATCAGTAGCAGAAATAAGAATCACATCCAGCGATTGAGTGCAGCAATCCAGTAATCACATGGGTTGATCTTACGTCCCAACAAAATAATCAACTCAATGATGTTACTTTATATGTACTAACTTATCACCATTCAACAGAACCATATCCAATTGTAATTGTGCCTAAAGAACCATTGCTTGCCAAACTCAATAAATCGAACAAGCTGAGATATTCAACAATTGGCAGACAAGAGTCCAAAAAAACAATGAAAGAAACTAAACCAGACAACAAAATTATAAACAAATTTAGAGACTGAATGTACATTGAGAGACGAAACTCTATCAATCTTTGCATCAATGAAAAAACACAATAAGATATAGGTTATAGACAAAACATCAATTTGATCATAAGACAGGGGACAAGTACATCCTTTGATGTGATGCCCCTGAAGATGGCTCTTCACCAAACAATTAAGCCAGGACTACACTTGACCAAAACTAATAAAACCTCAGAACTTGGAATTTCTCACAATATCAAACATCTTAAATAAAACTCAGAACTTTGTAACCACCTATCCGGAAGTAACCCAACACTTGTTAGGCTCTCAAAGGGATGTGTTCATTTACTTGAGGAAAACCACCTCTTGTTAGGTCTCCAAATGGAAAACCATTCCCTTAAGTTGATGTAAGACTATGACTTTGAGATTATGAAACTTTAATCTATATCTGAATGTTTGTGATCAGTTAATTCTACTCCCCAACAGAAAGTAGATTATATTTAGCTTATGAAAAGTACTATGTGACACCTATATTACGTTCACGTTTCCATTCGCACTTTATTGATCAACACTTGATTCGACTATGAATGTAACTTATAATCAAAGCCATCCAAGAGCCTTATTCATTTTGCATCTTGGATTGGCGTGCAACAAACATGCTACATATGACCATCCTAATATTGGCAGAGAACTGATAAGATGCAATATTCATATTAGTTCTAGGGAGCACATATCCAATAAAGCACCTGTCTAGCAGTGAAAATGAAATATATAGCCCACTTGTTCAAATTATTTATGATTTCATTGCAGACGTCATTAAGTTAAGTAGTTATATAAGAATTAGTAATTTTTAAGATGCATATATTTCATTTCTTGACAACTAAACTCTGTTGGAAATGAAAGAATGAACCAAATTCTTCTTACTTTTTTATGAGAGAGGAAGTGGAGCACCACCACAAATACATTCAAGTTTAATAGACAGCATTCAAATATGAGAGCAAGCAAGAATCTAAACTCAAATGTGGTAAATAATCACGTGTAGACAAATAATATTATTTATCCAATTCAACTTAAAGCAATGAAATAACCCACGAGTGAGATTTTCTGAGTCTTCATCAAGCTTCCTGGTGTTCAAAGAGGTGCTGCTTGAAGCAGCCCTGTTTGTCCCCGCATTTGCTGCAGCATAGCACATGATATACAATTATAATCAGCTAAGCGAACTGTATCTAATGGTACAAGACAAACACTGAACAAGGAACAACAGAAGTTCACATCAACCATACAGTTTGCAATGATTAAAATTCATAGGCCCCTGCTATTAGATCTGTATAACTATTCAGCAGGATGAGAAAAAAAAAACCCCCATAAAGCTAAACTCTTGCAGTAATTTCAGTTTTTCAATCGAATCAATTCATAACTAGATAATGTTTTTTAGTGCAACCAAAGATGTCATATTTAGCTCTTCAACAAGTTGCATCTCCTCAGCTCTATCATTATCCTTGCCAGCAATGACTATGTGTTTATGTTTTTTAACCCAATACTTGGAATATATACAAATTCACCATATTCAGTTGACCGTGTAAAAAATAAATAAACTTCTACTACTTTAATTCTACAATAGGAGGACCAAAATGAAGATTACACAAACAACACAGGCTATTAAATTTTGAAAGTAAACCCACAACCAGGCATAAATCCACAAATATTGAATGAATGATTGAAGAGCAACTCGATAAACAAAATACATAGCAAAGCCTAAAATATAAATCAAGATAAAACGAGAAATGATAAAATGACACCCAAGAGTGATAAATTGATCGATAGGTCCACTTTCTAGCAGATTAAGTGCATTTACCCTAGATAGAAACTATGACCAAATAAAACCCCCAACAATGGCGCATATTAAATTTAACAAAGTTAAAAAAACCTAACTCATCTATACAGACACGAAGTCAAACAAAAGAATAGGAACACGAACACTTTTTGACGGTCTCAATCTCGGCACCGGAGCGGCGGGCAGCGTTGACGGCTTTCTCATCCTTTCGTGCGGCCGAGGTTGGTGCCTTCTTGCGGATCACCACCGGCTCCCAATCCTGAGAAATTCCTGCCATTTTAAGTCTCAAGCTTTTCGTCGCGTTGGTCTGATTGTTCTTCTGAGAGTTGTCTTTCAGCTGGTGAAATGGAGAAGAAGATGAGAGGTTTATGGATTATATAGGAAAGAGATATGGGGGACGTTTGGAGACGGGTTTATGTTAATCCTGATAGGAGCGGAAATTTTCTTCGCCTTTTGCCAAACAGAATAATATCTTTTTGCTTCATAGTTATCGGCTACGAATAGAGAATTAAACTTTATTTCATCTTCGGGAATCCAAAAATTCATTCCTCGATATGGATATTTATTATTGGAGAAATTTAATGTCTTACAGTTTTTTTTTTTATATATAATTTAGAGTTTCTTATAAAATTTTAAATTTTACAACATTCCACATATGAAAATATTCTTGAAAGATAATGGTATTCGTCTCAAAAGAATTATACAAGTAAAATTTTACGGGTTTTAAATAAACTTTTGAAAAAAATTTAACCCTTGTTCGGTTCGAGACGAAAATGTCAATTGTCACAAACTCAGTTGTTATATAGTCTGTGAACTCTAAAATTGATGCTAAAATATTATTTATAGACACAATATTATGAAATTAATACTACCAACTTCGGAATTGATTTAAAGAGGTCCAACTAACAATAGTAAAAATAAAATGATATTTGATACCATAAACAAATTGTGCTCAAGATTTTCATAGGGCTATTTTAGTTTTTTTATTGAATATTTCCCATATTTTTTTTGTTAGCAATTAAATCATAAATATATTAATCTTCTTATGTTTCAATAATGATATATATTTTTCATCTTTATTAATATATTTCGAGGTTATTAATATTTAGTCGTTCACATAGATAAATTTTCAAAGTCCTTTGTATATTTTTGATTGATTTACTATTTTTATAAAAATATACCGTCAAATTACAGATTTAATAAATAGTTGCTTACATAAACTATCAAATATTGTCAAATAATAGATACACAATTGAATATACTTTAAATATTATTAGAAAAATATATTTTTTAGAATTTATTATTGACATGTGTCAACAGTCTAAAATTCTACATAACATTGTCTAGCCCTAATTCCTAAATCTCATTTTATAAACGTAAAGTCATATATATTTGTAAGTCATCATTGTTAAATACTCACATATAGTTAATTGTTGCTTTCTTTTGGTTTCCAAAGCTTTTTTTGATTCTTGATTGTTTGATTAGTTTTAATATAACATTACTATTATATAATATTCCATCAAATACACTTAAAAAAAAATAATTATCATGTATACTACTAAATGTTTTTCAAAGATATATTATTTACTATATTGTTAAAATTATATTTTGCATCAATTCATCACAGTGAGTCTCAGTAAAACTGTATTCATTGGGGAGAAATATCCAAAACTTTTAGCACCCAATTACGAAAATACAATGAGCAACTCTATTGATCGATCTTCAAAGACACGCTAAAAACACATCATTCGAAAAGACGGGAATCCGACGAATATCTACAAAGCAACCATCAACTCACCTTCGAGAACAGACTGCATGAAATCGACGCCAAAACACTTGAAAACAGTTCGTTTTGCCACCTCAAACATTTAATCGTAAGAAGACGATAATCCTCCCCACTTTACTCTTCTTTCATCCCTCACTCCTTGGGGCTTCCTGCCTGAGAAGGAATAAATAAAACAAGTAAAATAACTATACATTATAAATAAAACAAGACTCACAAGGAAGAAGAGATATTGAAGTGATAGTAGATCAAGAAACTCACAATAGTCAACCCTTCTAATGCTGACCAAGATTTTCCAAGTTGTTATCAGTATCAGAAGCACAAGTCAAAGAGTTCTGTATACATAACAAAAATTACCATTCACCCTCTTTGAGGTTTTGAAATTAAGAAATAACACAAACTCGCAAATCTAAATAGATTCAAATGTCTCGAAGTTCTAGTAAGAAATAATATGGATTTAAACTCAAAGCAGTCTCAAAGATCTGTAGTGGCACATACCATATCTCCTTCATCACCATTAGTCGAAATTTCAGATCCTGTTTCTGGTGCGGCTTCATTTTTTTTGCCCTCTAAAGTATCGTTGTTCATGGAATCAACACTGTTGATGAAAGTCATAGAGCTCTCCTTATTATCACTATTAGCATTCCCCTGCAAAATTGAAAACTTTAATTTTGAAAAAAAATGAAATAATATTTTCAAAATACACTAACTACAACGAAGGCTAAGTCACCAGTGTCTCGTTAGATTCATCACTCAGCAAGGAAACAACTGCAGAAAGGTTATCAATGTTGTAACCAAGAACCTTACAAACAGCTTCCCCAAATGCCCTATATGCTCTCCTCTTCTTCATCACGAGAGGCAAACAACCCTTAATCTTCTACCTGGATTTCTTCCTCATTGTCAAGTTACCAAACATACCAGAGTGTAGTATATTAACACAATATCGCTCTTGTATCATGCGCATCCTCATTGTCGTTAATATTTATTATAACAGGTTTTACTAGTTAATTCTTATTTAATAGCCCGGGTACTAACAAATACGATGATAGAGCTGACAGAGCCATATTAAGAAATATACGAGTAAGTCTGCATTCAGAAAATATTCGGTGTCAACTTCTCATACCATTCAGCACAGAATAATATTCCGTCAAACAAGATAAGACTACCCTCAAGGAAATAAAGATACAAAAGGAAATAACATAAATAAAGATGCTCACATTTCCCATCCTCTCTGATCCAGTTTCGTCCACATTATAAGGATGCACAACACCAAGATACTCCAAGTCTTTATCAGAATCATTCCAATTCAAAGAATTCTGTATAAAGAATTGGCTTTTTTATTGTTAGCTCCACAAATCATTAAACACACGGATCATATACATACATAAATATAAACTTCGTGAAAGATATTATAATGAGAAGAGAACATGAACAAGACATTCACAATCCGTAATCCCTCTGGTGCTGGTTAAGGCTTTTATCAGTGTAGAACCACGTTGAAGAATTCTATATAAACCATAAACGTCAAGCACTGCACAGAAATCACTTCATAACCTTCTCAAGTTTCCAGAATTGATCAATAACACACTCGTATCAAAACCATCTCAAACAACTGTAACCACTCTACGAATGTCTAACAAGAAACACTGCACATTTACATTATATCAGATTTTCTTCACTGCATGCCTAAATACGAACAAGAGAAACTCAGTGATAGCCCACTAAACATATAAGAGAAAGACACATTGATAGTTATTCGGTGCTATCAAACAAGGTAAAACTACTCATAAGAAAACACTGAAACAAACGAAACAAAACAATTAAAGAGACTCACAATCATCAACTCTTTACCCTCTAAAGCACCACTCTTCATGGAATCAACATTGTCACTACCAGCACTCCCCTGCAAGATTGAAACCTTCAGTTTTGCAAAAAAAAAAAAGGAAACAATAAAACCAAAACACACCAACTAAAAAAAAGCCTAGTAACCTGTGGCTCATTAGACTTATCACTCAGCAAAGAAACAACAGTGGAGAGGCGATCTATGTCCCAACCAAGAACCTTACATACAGCTTGCCCTAACGCCCTATGTGCTCTCTTCTTCTTCGTATTAGCAATGGTGATCGAATGCTGCACGAGAGCCAAACAGCCCTTAAA
Organism: Scutellaria barbata; assembly: GCA_028654395.1. Lineage (NCBI taxonomy): Eukaryota > Viridiplantae > Streptophyta > Magnoliopsida > Lamiales > Lamiaceae > Scutellaria > Scutellaria barbata. Next base: position 2,464,428 of record CM053656.1, on the reverse strand, counting down.
CTTCTTCCCAGAATTCTTCCCACCCAAAGCCCCACAAACGAGGCAGCTAAACTCTCCTTCACCAAAATTCTTCTCATAATAATCTCTCAACGCATCATCCTCCTTAAATATCTTGAAGAAAAAACCATACTCCTCGCGCCCACAGTCCTCCATCAATTCCTCATCCTCATCGCTGCTACTATCCACAGAATCAGAGTCATTGCCATTATCGCTCCTAAAGAACTCATGGACAGCCTTGAGGGCCTTATGATGGGCATCTTTTGCACCCAATTTTGACTGTTGGTGGGGCGAGAGAGGAAGATGTTGCGTATTGGGTTTTGGAGAAGGCCAGGCAGTGGTGGGAGGAGGGGTCGAAGAGGCGGGGCATGGCCATTCAGCTCCGGGTGATGAAATTGACTCAGGGTTCGCATTTTTGGCACTTGGGGTTTTCTGTTTCTTGAATTGGATGGTTTTTGTGGGCTGCAGATGGTGGTGGAGAACCGGGTCGGCGGCGCCGGTGGCTCTTGGGGGGCCTTGACGCCATAGTGCGTGGAGGTATATTACCTCGTTTCTCAGCCTTTGTTCATACAGTAGATCCATTGAATTTTCCTCAATTGTGTAGAGTCTATCTTTATTCATAATTTTCTTGAAATATTTTTGGAATATGAGAGGCGTTGCTTTTATTTATCAATATATTAATAAAGAAATATTTTCGTGGGGTTTCAAAAGAAAAATAAAAGAAAGAAATTAATAAAGTTCATTACTCCCAAGTTAAGATTGAGAAAGGTGCAAGGGAATAAAAATCTCAACAGTCTGATTAAAAATTTTATTTTTATATTTGAGATATGAGATAGTAGATGGTTATGGGTTGTGGTTTTAGTGTATAAAAATGAATCATAATCTCTTTAAATGAAATTCATAATTTACTTTTATTCCAAATAAAGCTCTAAGTTTATATATATTTTATAAATAAAAACATTCAACTTATACTTATTTCAAGAGAACTTCCATTTTAAAGAAGAGAAATATCTAAACAAAATATATTAAATATAAGTTTTTTATATCAAATAAAGGAAGAGAACTTGTATTCCAGATAAAGCTCTAAGTTTTTTTTTTTTAAATAAAACATTCAAGTTATATTTATATCAAGAGAACTTCCATTTTAAAGAATGAGAAATATTTAAACAAAATCTTGTATATATAAGTTTTTTAAATAAATATTTGTTTCGAATAAACCATTATGATGAAGATGGGTCCTTTAAATGAAAGTTTTTGTTGACCAATCCATTTGAATAATGACTCAACAGAAAGATAAGTAACTTAGTTACATCTAAAGTTAGGGTATATAAACTGTTAATTTCTAATATCTTTACTGTTTTAACAGTAGAAAGAGGTATCAAGAAGGATCATTGTTGAACTTTAAAAGATCATTGTTGAAGAAAAATGTGCTACAAAGGAAGCACAAGAAGGATCTTCCAAGTAATTGTTTAGCTTTTATGAATGAAAAAAATACTTGTTTGTTTTCAAGTTGTCTCAAAACTTTTATCATTAATTTTATTATATACCTAAGCTCGAAGACAATCAATCAAGATCTTTAAATAACGGTTATATTTTATTTTATATGAAACAGCTACAAAGTGTCGATCAAATTGACACATTTCTTTTTATCCTTGTCTAGGTATTTATGGAGATTCAAAAATATGTTATCTTCAATAGAGATATTTTTGGTCCCCTATAAATAGATACATCCATACAACTTAAAGGACACTGAAAATTATTTTAACAAGTGCAAGATATTCATGTTGTTTCCGATCCTTCAACCTAGCTCAAACTTTTCAATTAATAGATGAAGAAAAATTAGTAGAAATCTTTCCACCCTTAGGGACGTGTGCCTGAAGAAGGAATTAAAGTCAACTTCAAGTTATTTTAAGATCGATCTATCTCTATTTAAATATAGTTATTTTGGGAATTTTTTCTCTTCCCTCTTAACAAACTCTCTTTAATTTGATAGGAGTAAATGAAAGTATTTTTAGTAGATTATGATAAATATGTCTTGATATTCCAAAATGACATTTATTTTGATACAAATTTCTTTTACTAAAATGATATTATTTTTTACTAAGCTATTTCATCCGGTCCTTTTCCACCCACACGAAAAGGAGTATACTCGTGCTTCTGCTACACCCATGCAGTTACATTTCTATATGTAATTAAAATTTAAAATATATATAAATTCCTTTAACTTATGACAAAGTTATTTATAAGTTCTAATCCTCTTTTTATTTCAAAATAAGTGTCATTTCGAAATCTAAATTTTATTTCAAATTAACTGTTCTTTTACACTTTTATAGAATTTCATTCTCAAATTATCCCTATTAATATTTCTCAGCCAAAATTTAAGGATTTTATATGATATTTCTTAATGAAATTAATTTCATTATTTTTTCAATTTTGAATGCTAAATTCCATAATTAGTAAAGGGTATATTCATACAATTTTATGTCAAAAAATCCAAAACTATACTTATATTGAAACGGAGAGTATATAACATGAATAAAATAATAAATAAAATAATAAGTTGTGAAAATATTTTTAATGTTGGAAATGGTATTCTTAATATATATTTCTTATTATAAATTAAGTATTTTTACTATATTTGTATTGTGTTATGTGTACTTTGATAAAACCTTGTGCAAAGCATTACGTTTGAAAAGAGACATACGAGAAGCTAGGATTCGTATAATTGGACCAAACCTACCCAAGGGCTAACTGACTAGGTTAAGTTAGCTCTTATTGATACATACCACATGATTAATGTAGTCTATGTATTAAATTAAAATAACAAATGAAGAGGGATTTTGGATTGAAATTATCTATACCTAATCAACTAATTACTAATAAAGAACAACGAAAAAAAGAATAGATAAATCAAATTATGAAAGCTCATCTAGTTTTCAATTTTGTTATTCCCCAATTAGGATAGCATACAATATTAATTCAGATTATTCCGAAATTTTCAGGTCTTAAATGTTAATTATTCATGTCATCCTTTAAGGTATATTTAATTAAAGATACAATCTCAATTGATCATAATTGATAAACAACCTAATAGATACGATCTTTACATTTACTTTATCAACATCATTGAACTCTAGGACGATAGACTAAACCAAGCAGCAAATACGAAACGTTTGACCCGTTTAACTTGAACCTATATTACTCTTACTAAAATCAATTACTACTAATGATTCGATTACTGTAATAATTACGGATTATCAACATCTATTCTAAAAGTTTTAAATTATTAATTTAATTAGGAAAATCTACAATTATGTTAGAAAGTTTTAAATTATTAATTTGGTAATTTCAGAGATTAATGATGATTAAATAATATTTATTGTTCATTTAATGAATTTTTCCAAAAAAATTAATCAGATTTTGGCATGTGATTCTCATGTGATAAATATTTTAAGTGTTTTTTATGTGATTCTCATGTGATAAATATTTTAAGTATTTTTTTATCAAAACAATTGAGTTGTTGAATTCTCGTGACATACTTAGGGAATTTCGCTTCTGGATTAGGGTTTGAAGGAAAGAGGCAAAATTTTCTCTGTCATTATTGTTGAGTCGCATGTACAGGGAAAATATGATCTATTGTCTGGCCATTTTATACTTTTCCTTAATTTTTTGGGTGGGATTTATGAACATCATTTCACCATCATTATGAGTTATTTAAGTAAAAATTGAATGGGACTTGTGATCCGATATAACGTGTATGTCACGTGCTAAAAATTCAATGAAAAATGATTGAGAAAATGAGTTTGATAGTAATTTAAGTGTCAAACTCGTATAATTTATATGCATTGATGGTAAAAGAAAAAAATTCAGTGGTTTATGCTCAATATCATTGATAGTTTAGTGGAGTTACTGCAAACCTGATGTCACGTGCAAGTCACGTATCAAAATTCAATGAAAAATGGTCAAATTAGTTTGTTGGTTTAAATATTATTTTTGTATAGTTTATATATATATATATATATTGATACTGTAAAAAAAAGTTAAGTGATATATGTATAAAATCGCTGATAATTTGGTGTGGTTACTACAATTAACTATATTTAAAACTAGAGGAATAAAGTTAAAAAGATAAGAATTATTTAATGTATAAGGGTATATTTGGATATTTAGTACAAATTTAACACCATTAACACTCATTTGATGAAGAGAGAGCGTGCAAATTTTATTAAATCATACGTGTAAACGTTGTCATTTTATTAACAGGTGGGTAACCGATGCAAAATTTCCAAAATATAAGGGAATTCGATATATTTTAACCTTTTGTTTTTTTTTTTTTACTAAAACATTCAACTTCTACTTATTTCAAGAGAACTTTCATTTTAAAGGAGAATTATTTAAGCAAAACTTATTAAATATATAAGTTCATTAAATGAATATTTGTTTGAATAAACCCTTAAACTTATTACCCATATGATGAATATGAGCCTTTTAAATGAAAGTTAGTGTAGAACTATCAATTTAAATAAGATCCAACAAAGAGATAAATAATTTAGTTGCATTTAAGGTTATGATAGATAAAATGTCAATTTCTATCATTTTCAATATTAATTAATAGTAGAAAGAGGTAACAATGCCTTTCAAACATATATATCGACATAATAGTAAAGGAAAAAAGAAAGCGTGCAATTTCCCATTCAAGGGGTTGGTTTGTGACTCTTTGTGTCACATTTAGACAGTAATGTAGAAAATAGGATTAATCTCATTTTCCAATTGTTTTTTAATTTTATATTTTAAATTTTTTTTTCGATTGCAACTTATACTACACGTTTGTTTACTTTTGCAATCTTCGGTAAATATTTTCTAATGAAAAAAAGTTCACGTGATTTTTATGTGTCAATTGAGAGTTATTTTCGTCATTTTCTAAATGATTAACCAATTCTCCTCCAAAATTAAATTTAACCCAAATTTTTTTTCCTCATTTCTTCTACAAATTGTTTGAGTAAATAGATGATGGTGAGGTTCAAACAAAATAAAATTTCTTTACCATTGAAAATAGTTGAAGAATCCAATTTACTCATGTCTTAGAAGTGTAAATGACGAAAATAATCCTCAATTAGCTCATGAAAATACGTGGGCCCTTTTTTACCGGAAAATATTGTTTAGAGATTGCAAAAGTAAACAAAACATTTAGTACAGGTTGTAAACAAAAAAAAAAAATTAATATAAGATGCAAAATTAAAAAACATGTATAGTACAGATTGAAAAATAGAATTAACTCTCGAAAATAATTCAAAGTAAATGCATCACTTTCTTTAAAGACTATTTGAAGCTATCATATGGAGAAGATATGGACAAGTTGTTATACCAGTCAAGTAGAAAACACTTATTGAGCCCACTACACTGGTTTTCCCCCGTTCATTACTTCCCTTGATCATGAACAAGATGTTGAGGCAGTGTAACTTAAAATGTTGTATTCTTTTAGTTTTAAATTATTTTTTTTAATAAAAACTCTGATATATATGTAATTGTTGTGTTTTTATGAATGAAAAAAAAAACAATACTTATTTATTTTGAATGACAAGTTTTAGTTATCTAAAAAACTTTTATCATTTTATTACATGATTAAGTTCGAAAACAATCGTTCAAAATATCTCAAGAATGACTATATTTAATTTTATATGAAGTAATTGTGGAGAGAGATTAATCACAGAAATTGATACATTTCTTTTTATCTTTATCTAGATATCTATGGAGATTCAAAAATGTGTTATCTTCAATATACATATTTTTGTTACCCCATAAATAGATACATCCATTCAATTAGGAGGACACCAAAAACTAATACATCCATAACAAGTGCAAAAAATCCATGGCTAAAAGAAATGAATTAATCGAGAGCAATTTGTTTGTTCTCTCTATAAAAGCAAATAGTCTTACTCGACTAGATTTGGCTAACCAAAATTTACCCAACATATCATTTGGCAATTGTTTACTTTATTTCATTCAATTATCATAGTTATTTGACTAAGTTTGACCAACCAGATCCAGGTGGTAACAATATATATTCATTATCAGATTTTTTATTCATATTTTCCTATTAACTTGAAGAAAAATACAAGTAAAAATTATATTCTCGCACTCCTTTTTAATTCTAGCTCGACAAAAAGTAGTGACCCTCATTTCCGAAATAGATGATTGTTCATAATTTTCTATATGCAACATTTTTATGAGCCATAAATGTGATAAATGATGATTTATTAATTTAGTATTTACTGTTAGTTTTCGTGAAGTTGAAGGTTAGTTAATTGGTTCATTGTCTTTAATTAATGGGTAGATCACCCACTAGATAAACAAAAATCATTTTGTTTATCCATAATCATTAAATTTCTAACTTTCTTTTTTTTAGTCTCTTGCAAGCAAAGCTTAAAATGCTTCCCTTTACTCGAGTTGTTATCTTGTTGAGATATGAACATGTCGAATATTCTAGGCTTCACATTTTGGAGTGAGTGAAGTCCACCAATGTTTGGACAAAGATTTAATAAAAAGGTTCCTCATCATTAGTTTTATTAAAAAACACTACATATGGTCATGAAGATAGTCACTACAGATAATCGGCGGCGGAATTTTCTCAAAATATTCATTCTCATGTTGAAATTATTAGGATGAATTTTGGGAATCTTCCGCCATAGGTTACTTATAGTGGCTTTACGGTACCATTTGCAACATTTGCAAACGTAGTCAGTTGTATAGAAAAATTTCAAAGTTAGAATACTAAGGCTTTGTTTGGACTGAGATTTAGATGGATTTAGTGAGTTTGGATTTAGGATTTAACTAGATTTTAAAAAAGTGAATTTTAACAATTTTATATAAATTTTGGAATTTTATAGGGTAAAATTACAATTAAGATGTCACAATCACATTAAGAATTATAGAAAAAGTAGATAATATTGTATTATTTTATTTTGAAAAGGTAGATGTTGTTGGGAATTGCAAAAAGTAGAAAAACATGATAAATCAATAAAATTTTGAGATTTCATAATAAACGTGTATTGAAACTTGACACATCCCAAATTCGAATGTACTAGTCTCAATCCAAACAAAACGTAAGTAAAAAATTGGTTATAATTTGCCATGATTTTCATAATATATATATATATATATATATTTGTTTTAAATGGTAAGTGCCAAAGTGACAAATATTTTGTCTTTATTTATCACACTTCCATATAGTAACCGGAATATTTTATCGTCAATCAACTCATTACTAAGACAATTTACCTGTAATTTCATAAGATTCTTAACTAAAATCTTCCCATTAAAACAAACATAAGATTTTCAATTCCCAAATTTGAAAAAACATAAATTCAAACATACAAAATTTACATACCAATTATAACTACCCTTTAGGTAGTCTCACTAAATAAATCTGAAAAAGAAATAATAATAATAATAATAATAATAATAATAATAATAATAATAATAATAATAATAATATAATAGCTGGAAAAGATGCTGAAAATTGTTAGGACATTCCAATGTGAGCAATAGAGGTGTAAATATCATCTTCAAACACCATTGTTTTCTACTCCAAGTTGTAATTCCAGTGTATAAAACAACACAAGCTCTACACCCATCTACTATGGCTTCTCCTCCATTCTCTCTCCTCCTTCTCCTCTTCTCCACTCTCACACTCCTCCACCAACCCCCACTCTCCGCCGCAAACCTCCACAGCAATGCCGCCCTATTCCGATCACCGGACTCATCGTTATTCGCCGCCGACGACACCCCTCCCACTACCTACTTCGAAGTGACGAAACCCATCCCACTTCCCAACTCCAAACCCTGCTCATATCTCCTCCTTCAACACGACTTCGGTTTCACCTATGGCAAACCCCCAATTCTCGCAGACTACACCCCGCCTTCCAATTGCCCATCTCAGAACTTCGAGCGAATCGTTCTCGAGTGGAAAGCCACCTGCAAAGGCCGCCAATTCGATCGAATCTTCGGCGTTTGGTTGGGCGGCGTCGAGATTCTTCGCAGCTGCAGCGCCGAGCCGAGAGCCACCGGCATTGTGTGGACCGTTGAGAAGGATATCACGAGGTATTATTCTCTGCTTATGAGTAATCAAACCCTAGCTGTTTTCTTAGGCAATATTGTTGATAATACTTACACTGGTGTGTACCATGTGAATGTTACTTTCCATTTTTACCCTTCTGCGGAGGACTATGTTCATAGTAAGGTTGAATATGCTGATTTAGTGATCCCTGTTTCGAGAAATTTGCCTTTGAATGATGGGTTGTGGTTTGAGATTGAAAATTCAACACATGTAGAATCCAAGGATGTAAAAATCCCCAAGAATGTGTATAAGGCTGTGTTGGAAGTGTATGTTTCCTTTCATGAAAACGATGAGTTTTGGTTTGGGAATTATCCGAACGAATATATTTCCGAAAATAACCTCACTGGGGCGCCTGGGAACGGCCCTTTTCGTGAGGTTGTTGTTAGCTTGGATGGTTTGGTGATCGGTGCAGTGTGGCCTTTTACAGTGATCTACACTGGTGGTGTCAATCCCCTGTTGTGGAGGCCGATTTCTGGGATTGGATCGTTTGATCTCCCTTCTTATGACATTGAGATTACTCCTTATTTGGGTAAATTATTGGATGGAAAGAGCCATAAGATTGCGTTCAGAGTGACGAACGCCTTAAATGTTTGGTACATCGATGCCAATTTGCATCTCTGGTTGGATAAAAAGAGTGTGAATACACAAGGGAAGCTTTTGGAACACAATGACTCGCTTCTTTCATTATCTCTTCTTTCTAATTTCACTGGTTTTGAGGGATTGTTCGTTACAAATGTCAGTCGGTCTATAGTTTCTAGTGGATGGGTGAACTCATCTCACGGAGTGGTTATAACCAAATCTCTCCAAGCATTTCTCTATAGTAATACAATGGTGATGGGAAACGATGGGGATATGCAGATCTTGAATCAGGTGATAAATTTAAACACCAGTATTGATACGAACATGCCATCTCCTGCTATTCGCTCCACCAAATCACACAGGAAGTTTAGTCTTTATCTCCATTCTGATAGCATTGACAAAGGGAATGGAAGCTATGATTCTGTAGCTAATTTGACTTTGGGTGTTGATGAGAAGAGGAAGAGAAGTTCCGATCTTGGTATATCAACGAGTAGGCTGAAGAACGTGCAAAATGCTCAAGGATACATGCTCGTGAAGGGTAACTTAGTGGTAAGTGGATTGGGAAGTACTCAACAAGAATACGAATACAACAGTGATAAATGGTGTTATTTGAGAAATGTGAGCAGCTCAAATTACACCATTCTTCATGATGAAGAGAGCAATACCTGCAGATACCATGGTTGGTGGCCTTTTTTTGGTCAAAAGAACTTTTTAGGATCTACATTTAACATTGCAAAGAAAGGGCTTATTTGATTGTTCTCTCATTGAAGAATTTTTACGCGGCCAATGTCCTTATACTTTCATGTCTCTTGTGATTATTTCTTGAAAACTGAGCCCAAGATGTTATGTCTTGTCTGCCAATGGAAAATCTTTGATAGGCATTATTTTCTTGCATGCAAGTATGGATCTGCCATCCTGCTTGTCAAACGGTTATGTAGCTAACAATCACAGACAAAGTTGCAAAAAAATTCTGTGACTAAGTTTTCGCAATTAACTTCATACATGGGGTGCCACGTCATTAAAATAGTGTTGGAACTTGAATTTTGAATGCTCATGTAAATGACATGTGCAAGATTAGGGATGTAATCGAACAGAGTTGCGTTAAACTGTTGAGAGTCTGAGCTTGGTTTGTTTAGTATCGAACAAACTTGAGTTTAATTAATCAATTACATTCATGATTCACTGACTTACTCGAGATTAATTGAGCGCAAATCTGTTTAATAAATTATAAAGAGAAATTGTACTATTTATCAACTTATTAACAATATATTTTAAAATATATAATATATTGTCTTAAATTATTTATTATAAAAACAATTTTAATTAGATATTTATATATTTATTGTAGAAAAAGTATAAAGATATTAACAGAAAAATTATAAATTTAGAACACTATCTTTTTGTCATTCACCAATGAAGGACACCAATTTTTCGAGCCCCGATATTGGGATATAAATATTTCAATTTGAGCTCCTAATAAAATCCGAAATCACGAATTTCGAGTCTCATCACATGAGATATGGGTTTTTTGCATATGTGATTTGACACAAAATTCATGTGATTTCAACTTGAATTTTGTGTGATTTGAACGAAAGTTGTGACTTCAAGTTATTTTTTTCAAAAATTGTTCAAATTGAAAAGTTCGTGGCTCAATATCAAGACCTAAAAAGTATGTATCCTTCATCGATAAATAACCGTAAGATAACGTTGTAAATTTACAATTTCCCATATTATAATCCACTAGTGCAGCACATACATAATTAGAACGTCACTATTGTCCCAACAAATATACCCTTATTCAATACATAAAATAAGATAAAATAGCATAGAGAACTCAAACTAGTTGCAGAAAGAAGCTCGCTCCCAATTGCTCTTTGATTAATGAACAATGGGGGTCTTTATATAACCCACGTGTGTCACATTATTAACTCTTGTCAGGGTCATCAAATCATAGACAATCCAGCAACGAGACTCGAGCTGTTTGAAGAAATACCCCAAACACTTACAATCCGAGGTACATCTCTTGGAGCACTGCTCCTCCCTCATTGGACCACTCCCACTCGTATACCTACTTAGAAAATGGTTAACCCCTTCCAATTTGTAGTACTCAAAATCACCAGGCTTACACGATGTTAGCCTAGGTGGCTCACAGCTCTTGGACCACCCCACCAGCCCTTTTGGAGTTGGACAAGCCACACACTGGCTATCCTCACACAGCCCAAATTCTCCGCATCGACTCGGCAACCGGCATTCTCTCCCGAAATCTCGCGGGAATAGGGTGAACGTCTCTTCCCACGCGAGATGATCCACCAACACGTAGTATGTGATCCCTCTTAACCCCCCATCGATCCCGAGTCGAAGATACGACGACGTGCTGTTGTAGTTGGTCTTCGACAAGAACACTTCCGCATTTCCCCCTTCGACGAGGTACTTGAAGACGAGTCTGTAAGAATATGCTTCTACCATCTCGGGCCGAGAATTGAACGTCAAAGACTCGACACGAGACTCGAAGACGAGATTGTAGTACAACATGGGCCTAGGCGAGTTTTTGCTGGTGTAGTATAAGGACAGTTTGTTGCCCTCCAAGACCATGCTGTAGGGCCCATTCTTGTTCTCAAGCTCAGAGACACGGCTCACGAGCTTATTCGAGCCATTCTGACGAAGAGACTGGCCCACCAGCAACGTGTCGGTGACGTAGTCAAAACTTTGCCAGACGAATTTACCCTTGGAGTCGAGGAGCACCATGTTGCCATTGGACAACAAGTCGAACCCTACTACGCCCTTGTTGGTCGTGTTGGATTGCCATGCAACACGACCATTGGCATCGGCCAAGACAAGATTGCCATTAGAGCTCAGAGAGAAGGTTGCATTCTCGCCAACGGGGTTGCCCCGATTGGCTTCCCAGACCCAATTGTAGATGGATTCAGTGCGCTGAATGCCCATACGTATAGCCAGGGTATAGGCATTTGGGGTGGTGTTGTAGAATACTACTTGGAAAGGAGATTTGAATATTCGAGTAACTCTATAAGTGGCATCATATTCCGTTATGTAGTCTCCGAAATCGCCTTCATTGATGTAAGTGAAAGTTCGAGAAGGGGGCACCACACCTTGAGTGAAGGAGGGGAGTGCAAAGATGAAGAGGAAAAGGAAGGAAATAGTTACCAAAAAGCAATTAGGCTTTGCCATTTTATTATTTTGTACATATATCATATCTAGTGTGTAATTAGAACCCTATATTTATAGAGGAATACTTCCTCGTAGAGCTATGGATAATAATGTTATAGTATTATTTGCAACTTGCAATGGGGAGACAAGTAAGATAAGTACAGGGATTCTAGTCAATGAAGGTGTCCATTGGATGCACTAGCTGAAAAGAAGATGAGTCGTCGGCCCACAAATTAATGATATATATATATCAATATTGGTCAGTAGAAAAATAAATTACGAATTAAGTTTAAATATGGAGAAACCACCTTGAATTCTAAAATTGGTTTCTGTTACAAGAATTTGAAGAAATCATGAGAATAAATTTAACACTACAAGAAAATTACAAATTAATTAAAACAAAAAGATATGTCTCTACTCACAATATATTTATTTCTAAATTGTACTAGTGAATTTTGAAACTGGATTATTAATTAGTCACGGAAATTCTGATCGATAAAATTTTAAGACGGGAAAATTCAGTAATTAAATTTAGTGGCCAAATTGTACCAGATTTTTATCAACATTTTATCTCAAATTCGTGGTGTTGAGATGCTGTCCATTACTAAATTGGACATATATATATAAAGCTATATGTAGGACCACTGCAACATCCTTCACTGACATAATGCAGTTATTAAAAGAAATAAAAAATTAATCAGCAATTCGTAGCCGGTAGATACAATGCAATAAGTGATAGGATCAGAAATCGCAGTCATTGATCCAACAACACACATAGATCTCAAATCCGTACAACTGAATTACCCCGACTTCAAAGTATATTTCATGCATTCTACGTGTGCCTCACGCACCTACACGCGCCAAAACCTAACTCAAACCCTAATTCTGCAGTTATATTGATATAATCTTTTAATTTAACGAATTTAACATTTTAGTTATGCCCTCATAATTTTTTAGTTATATGCATATAACCCATGTAGTGAAAAAAGTATAAGTTATTCACTGAAAATGTTATGAAATATGTACATAAAAGTTATATTATTACAACATAAATGTTATATCATTACAATATAAAAATTTCGACTATTTTGAATTTTTATAGTGAAAAAAATATAAGTTATTCACTGAAAATATTATGAAATCTGTACATAAATGTTATACTATTACAATATAAAGGTTATATTATTACAACATAAAAGTTTCGACTATATTACATGAATTTTTATAGTGAAAAAAATATATGTTATTCATTGAAAATGTTATGAAATCTATAAATAAAAGTTATACTAATACAACATAAATGTTTCGACTATATAACATGAATTTGAATAGTGAAAAAAGTATAAATTATGCATTGAAAAGATTATAAAATATACACATAAAATTTATATTATTACAACATAAAAGTTATATTATTACAACATAAAAGTTATGATATAATTTTAAAAAAAAACCTGGCGCAAATTGGGGTTAAATCGGACCCGATCCGACCCGCGCGCCCAATTGCATGGATCATGACCCAATTCATTTGGTGCACACAAACACTACCCATCCAACAATGGACGAAAATATTGATTTCGCTGGATATATTGATAACTTAATTTTACGGAAGTACCGGTTATTTTTTAAAAAAAATGAAAATTTTATAAAAAACTTGGAAAATATATCCAGTAGTATACATAATATTATCGCTAACATTTATACATATATTAAACTTAAAATTTCAAATGAAATGATATATTTCCGATTTTTGATTGTGTGGATTCTAGAGTTGTTGACGTGGATATTCCAATTATGACGTTCGAATAGCCAAAACTTACATTTTAAACAAATCAAATTAAAATTAGTAAACATTGATTGTAAGAAGATCAAAATTAAACTTTGATGGTGAAAAAATGACCACGACAGAAGATGAAAAATGATCACATGTTTTCTCTCTCTCTCTACATTTCGTTTGCAAAAAGTTGTATTTAGGTAGGGATGTTAATGTCAACCCGTCTCATCCCGAACCCGTTCCGTATACAGTTAATATATATAATATTATATAATTTTATTATATTATTTACTTAATTAAATATCTTTTGTTTTGTTGATCTAGGTAACTTTGAATGGATTTTATAAATTAAACTTCCCTAATTGTGTATTTGAATGAATGAATATTTCTTAGTTATTGTTATTGAATAATTGTTCTTTGTATGTTTTGTAATTTTCTTTGAACGGATTGTATTTTATATATTTTGAATGATTTTAATTATATTTGCTTGAAATTGTATGTAAAAAAAACATATAGAGATGAGGCGGGCTAGAGCGAAGAGGGATGAGGCGGGGCATGGAGTAGCTAAGCAAAATCCGTGGCGGGATACGAGACAAAACAAATCCGCGGCATATATGCACGGACGGGCCTGGATGGGTCCACTGCAAGTCTGCAACATCATTTACTACTTGCAAGGACCCAATGAAGTTATTAAAACAGTTTCGATCAGCAATCGGTAGATACAATGCAATAAATATTATACATCAAGACAACAAAAATAAAAGTATTGTTATGAACTAGCATTCCATTTATATATGCATAAATTAAGAATAAATATAAAATAAAATTGACATAATAAATAATCAAATAATTAACAATATGACAAATGATATTAAAACATAAATACGATATGGACCAGAATTAGTGTATGGTTACACATATATACAATTAAATTACAAACAATTATGACCTAATTGATCCACATAATAAAATAAAAAAACCAAAATCAATAACATGACAAACAAATTAAAAAAATTCATAATATTTTCCCACAATACATTCATAATATATATCAATTCAGTAGAAAAATTAAATCACGAAGTTTAAATATTGAGAAATCGCCTTGAATTCTAAAAATTGGTTTATGTTGAGAGAATTTGATGAAATAAGATGAATTTTACACTACAAGAAATATCAAACTAAAAACAGAAAGAAAGCTCTAATCACAATAAAGATATTCATTTGTAAATTGTACTAGAAACAAATTTGAAACTAAATTATTGGTCACTAAATTAATTCTGATTGACACAAATTAAAGACGGGAAATTAAGTATTTAAATTTAGTGGCCAAATCTTCTTCTCTAATATAGATTGAAATTAGAAACCAACTACTAAAATTCAGAGATGGATAATATTCGTTTCTAATAGTCGATGACAATTAGTTCGTCACTAATTGTATGTTAATATAATACTAGGTTTTTTCCTCATAAATTCAGAGAATTGTAATTGGAGAATAATAAATTTACTGAAAATGGAAGATGAAATAGCTATAAGATCAGAGAATATGTGGTTGACTTTGAACTATTTTCACAAGTTTAAATCTAACCTTAATAAGACAGGAATGATGCAATTGGTGCATCAGTCCCATTATTCCACCACTCCCACCCAATCTATGAAAATAAAATTCGAATTTTGGAAGGTATTAGAATTATATCTTACAGTTCTGCTTACCTATTCACATTAATGTGTCCACGACATTAATATGCACACGGTTAATGTATTAAAAATTTAAAATATCTATTAATTTCATTTTTCATATAACAAGAGAATGTGATCATTACACATTATCGATGGACATATTAAAAGTTTCCCATGGTATGCATTTGAACATTTTCCTTATATCTTAAGAGCTAGTTTGTTAGCTCATATAAAAATTGATGAGATTGATTAAACTTGAGATGTATTTTATGCACCTCAATATGTTTTTAATCAACTCTCAATTCTTTTATGCAAGAACGAAGCATATTGATGTTCGTTATTTCTTTCATACAAGAACGAAGCATATTGATTTTCGTTGTCATTTTGTGCGGTAAATTCTCAAAGAAGAAAAGATTATTCTCAAGAAGATTCATATTATGGAGAATCCTGCAGATATGATGACCAAGGTGGTTACAAGGATCAAGTTTGAACATTGTTTAGACCTGATCAACATCCAACACATTTGAGTTAGCGCCAGAAGGCGAAAATGCGCCAACACATTTGAGTTAGCGGCAGAAGGTGAAAATTTGGAAGCACGTGAAAATTTGGAAGCACCGCGAGGACCGTTCTTATTGTATTCGTTTGAGAAGATTTGTATTTGGTGGGACCTAAAATTATGTCAAGGTGGAGATTTGTTGACTTTATGGCATAAATTGTTATCTCATATCGAAAGTTTAGTAAATGGGAAGACTTTATTTATAAGGCCATAAAATCTCCCCACCTTACTAAACTTCCGATGTGGGATGACAATTTATGCTACAAAGTCAACAAATCTCCACTTTGACATAATTTTAGGTCCCACCAAATACAAATCTTCTCAAACGAATACAATAAGAACGGTCCTCGCGGTGCTTCCAAATTTTCGCCTTCTACCGCTAACTCAAATGTGCTGGATGTTGACCACGTTTAAACAATGTTCAAACTTGGTTCTTGTAACCACCTCGATCATTATATATATAGGATTCTCCATAGTATGAATCTTCTTGAGAATAATCTCTTCTTTTTCGAGAATTTCCTGCACAAATGATAACGAACATCAATATGTTTTGTTCTTGCATGAAAGACTTGGTTATTTACTAAATGAATAGCACTCTGACTATTAGAATACACCTCAATGTGTTTTTGATCAACTCCCAATTCTTTCATCAATCCTTGAAGCCAAATTGCCTCTTTCACGGCTTTTGTAATTGTCATATACTCTGCCTCTATCGTAGACAAAACAACTGTTGACTGCAAAGTAGATTTCCAACTAAATGGCGCCTTGACAAAAGTGAAGAAATAACCAGTTGTAAATCATCGCTTATCCAAATTACCTACATAGTCAGAATCACAATATCCAATTATACATCGACCAAGTGATTTATCCTGCTCAAACACCAAACCAATATCTACAGTATCTTGGATATATAGTAGAATCCATTTCACAGCTAGCCAATGAGCATTGCCTGAATCATGCATAAATCTGCTCACAATACTAACAGCTTGTGAAATATCTGGTCTCGTATACACCATTGCATACATCAAACTTCCTACTGCATTAGCATACGGGACTCTCGCCATATATTCTTGTTCTTCATCCGTCTTTGGAGATAATCGGCTATTAAGCTTCAAATGAGGAGCAAGCGGGGTACTTATAGGTTTTAAATTTTCATTCATTCCAAAACGTTGTAATACCTTTTTCAAATACTGCTTCTGTGTCAGCCAAAGCTTGCCTCTCTTTTTATCCCTCCTTATCTCCATGCCGAGAATCTTTTTGGCTTCTCCCAAATCCTTCATCTCAAACTCTTTACTCAACTAAGCCTTCAACTTGTCAATTTCAACTTGGCTCTTTGATGCTATCAACATATCATCAACGTACAAGAGTAGGTAGATGTAGGATTCATCTTGAAATTTGTGCAAATACACACAGTGATCGTATTTACGTTTTGTGTACTTTTGACCCATCATGAACTTGTCAAATAGTTTGTACCATTGCCTTGGTGACTGTTTCAATTCGTATAATGATTTGTTCAATTTACAAATCCAAATTTCCTTATCAGCAACTTTAAATCCATCTGACTGAGTCATATATATTTTTTCCTTCAAGTCACCGTGTAAAAACACGGTTTTCACATCAAGTTGAGCTAACTCCAAATTCAATTGTGCTACCAAGGCCAACAAAATTCTAATAGAAAAATGTTTGACAAGTGGAGAAAATACCTCATTATAATCAACTCCCTCTTTCTGAGCGTAGCCTTTAGCCACTAATCTCGCCTTGTAGCGAACATCATTCTTGTCAAGAAATTCTTCTTTCTTTGCAAATACCCATTTGCATCCAATTATCTTCTTACCCTTCGATAGTTGTGTTAACTTCCTCGTCTGATTCTTATGAAGAGATTTCATCTCTTCTTCCATTGCAACTTTCCATCTATTAATTTCTGAACTTTGGACTGCTTTACGAAATGTGGATGGAACACCATCAACCACTGGAAGTGCAGATGCCACCATATCAACAAAACGAACAGGTTTGTGAATTTTTCGTCTTGCCCTCCTAACTGCAATTGGCCCTTGTTGCTATGGAGATTCTTGGGATAGAACCTCTTCCTCATCGGACTTCTCTTCTACTTTAGGAGAGTCACTAAGAGTGTTTTTCGTTAGAATCACTATTGTCTGCTCAAACTCCACCTGCTTTGGTGTACACTCCACCTGTTGTGGAGTTCCATTACACTATTCTTGTGATACTTTATTCAGTATGACAGATTCATTAAATATAACCTCCCTACTGATAATTGTCTTATTTGCCTCCAAACACCACAAACGGTATCATTTTACCCTAGTATTGAAACACATAAAGAGAGTCTTCTTCACTCGTGGATCTAACTTTGATTCTTTAACATGATAATATGCAGTAGAATCAGAAATACACAAAGAATCATAATCATAATCATAATCAGTTGCAGGTTTACCAGGTCATACCTCTAATGGAGTCTTGTCATCCAGTGCAGATGATGGCAAACGATTAACAAGATGTTGAGCGTACGTCATAGCCTCAGCCTAGAACTTCCTGTCTAATCGAGCATTAGACAACATACAACGAACTTTCTCCATTAATGTCCTGTTCATTCGCTCTAACACCCCATTTTGTTGTGGCGTTTCCCTGACTGTAAAGTGCCGAACTATATCATACTCTTGACATATCTTCTGGAATGGATCATTCTTATATTCTCCACCATTATCTGTGCGAAGAACCTTGATCTTCCTTTTCGTCTGGTTTTCAACCTCAGTTTTTAACGTAAGGAAAATTCCAAGCACCTCATCTTTATTCTTCATAGGAAACACCCAAATTCTTCTAGAAAAATTATCAATAAAAGTAACAAAATAATGTCTACCTCCAATAGATGGAGTCTTGGTAGGTCCTCAAACATTTGAATGCACATAATCTAGAATACTCTTAATATTGTGGATGGCAGGGCCAACTTTCACTTTTTGTTGTTTTTCCAAAACACAATGCTCACAAAATTCATATTTGCAAGCTTTTAAACATTTCAATAATCCTTGATTGGCAAGAGTTTTTAAGGATTTTTCTCCAGCATGTTCCAAATGCATATGTCACGTGATGGGGTAAATCAAATATGCATATAGGGAAGCTGGGAACCAGTCTTAATTAATCCAGAACCGATCAAATTGAGTGAGAACCGAGCAGTTGAAGTTGTTGGCGGGTCAGTTGCAATTAGGGGTTAATTAGGGATTTTGGCACAACCCTAATCTTGTGGAGATCAATTGGCGATTAATTTGTTATCGTTTCTTGAAATTGATTAAGGGCTATTGTTTTCTATATATAGGAGTACATATCAGTAGCTAGATTCATTCGTTTTGTTAAGCAAGTCAAAATTCCCCAAAAATTAGGTTGCATTGTATAGTTTAGAACCCTAATTTGTGAATTCTCTTGTAATCTGTTTCTTGGTTGAAATTGTTGAATAAGATTGCCTCTTTGGCCGTGGATGTAGGAGGTTAATAGCCCCGAACCACGTAATCGCTAGTGTTTTGCTTTCTTCTTCGTTTTCTTGTTTGACAATAATTATTGAGGGTTTGTTCTTGCATGCTTCTGCATGCATGCTTGCTGGGCAATTGCTGAAATAGCTTAACAGTGTGGCGTCGTTTGTGGGAACAAGAACACGGCAAGAATGGCTGCGATGAGATTGGACGTTCCAAAATTCACAGGGAGAGGTGATTTCAACTTATGAAAAGTGCAAATGGAAGCGCTACTGGTACAGAATAATCTTTAGTCGGCGCTGATCGATACTCCGGCGAGTTCATCATCAGAGAATGCTGAGAAACGGGCTGACATCTACAAGAAGGTAAGAAGCGCTCTAATCTTGTGCCTGGGTGACAAGGCTTTGCGTGAAGTGTATAAAGAACCAACAGCTGCAGCTATGTGGAGAAAGTTGGATACACTTTACCTCACAAGATCCTTGGCGAACCAGTTATATTTGAAGCAGAAACTACTCAACTTCAGAATTCAAGATGAGAAAAGAATCCTGGAAAAGTTGGATAAATTCGTAAAAATTCTTGATGATCTTGAAAATGTGGGAGAGCAGATTAAGGATGAAGATAAAACCCTTATGTTTCTCAATTCTCTCCCAAAATCAATGGAATCTTTCAAGGATGCGGTGGTGTATGGTAGGTTTATAACTTTGTCATTAGATGAAGTAATGGTTGCTCTTAAGACCAAGGTACTCCAAAACGCAGCTGATACCAAGCACCAACCATTGGGAGAAGGTCTTAATATCAAGGCAAAGGGTCCTAGAAAGAATCAAGAAAATAAAAGAAACCCTAATTCCCAGCCACAAGAAGGTAGATCCGGAGAAGGGTTCAAGGAGACAAGGAAGTGTTACTCATGTCACAAGATAAGGCATCTTAAGAAATTTTGCCCTGAGAAGAACAAGAATAAGCCACAAACCAAGGGTCCTGAGGCTGCAGTAGTTGAGAACAATAACTACGAATCAGCTGAGATGCTGTGTATTTCAACAGCTGTAATAACTGAGGAATGGGTGCTTGACTCAGGTTGTAACTTCCACATGTGTCCAAGAAGAGATTGGTTTTCAGAATTCAAAGAGGAATCGATTGGCTCAGTGTTGTTGGGTAATGATCAATCATGCAAGGTAAAGGGGGTAGGTTCAATCACTCTCAAGGTACATGATGGAGCCATCAAGAAACTGACTCAAGTTAGGTACATTCCAGATTTGAAAATGAACCTTATCTCACTTGGAACCTTGAACACTGCTGGATATGAGTTCAATACGCAGCAGGGAGAAATCCAAGTCACTAAAGGTGGAAGGATAGTGCTTAAGGGTAGCAAGAAGAATGGCTTATATATTCTTCATGGATCCACGGTGCTGGGTGAAATACATGCAAGTATGACCACTACAGACTCAGAATTATGGCACAAAAGACTCGGACATATTGGGAATAAAGGCTTGGTGTTGTTATCTAAAAAGGGAGTCCTTGGTGGAGGCCTTGCAAAGGAAATGCAATCTTGTGATATGTGTGTACTGGCAAAAGTAAAAAAATCAGCTTACTTTGCAGGGAGCCATCATGCAAAATCAGTAATGGAATATGTCCATTCGGACATATGGGGACCAGCTCGAAGTACCACACATGGGGGAGCAAGATACTTCATGAGTATCATTGATGATTACTCAAGAAAACTATGGGTGTTTACACTAAAAAACAAGAGTGATGCCTTCATTACTTTCAAGCATTGACTGCAAAATCAAGAGATATTGACAAGTAAATCTTTGAAATATTTAAGAACTGGCAATGGTCTTGAATTTGTGTCTTCAGAATTTCAGGAATTTTGCAAATCAAAAGGAGTCACAATACATATGACCGTTCCTTCAATCCTCAACAAAACGGAGTGACGGAAAGAATGAATCGAATGTTGTTGGAGAAAGTTAGATGTATGCTTCTTGATGCAAAATTACCAAAGAGCTTTTGGGGAGAAGCAGTATCTACTGTAGCCTATCTTATTAACAAGTCTCTATCCTCCGCAATCAACTTCAAATGCCCGGATGAACTATGGTATAGTTTTCCTATTGATTACACTAATCTTAAGGTGTTTGGATGTCTTGCTTTTGCACATATTAAGTAGGATAAGCTGGAGGCTAGAGCTTTAAAGTACATATTCATCGGCTACCCTACTGGAATTAAAGGATATAAACTTTGGTGCCTTGAGGAAGCACACTAAAAATATTTCACCAGCAGAGATGTGGTGTTTAGGGAGACAGTGATGGGTTATCCAGGTGCTAATTCTGAAAATCAAGATATGGAAATAGCAGTAGAGGTGGAGGAGAATACTCAAGAAGCTCCAGCAACACCTGCAGGTCAGACAAATCAGAAAGAAAACCAATCAGTTTCAAATCAGGAGGCTGAAGATCAGTTTGAAAACATTGATGATCAGTCTGAGGATGAATGCCTGGATGACCCAACTCATAACTTGAGGCATTATAGGTTGGCTAGGGACCGAGAAAGAAGGAAAATAACTCCACCTAATCGTTTTGGAGATGCTGATATAGTATCATATGTACTGAATGTGGCAGAAGATCTGGAATTTGAAGAACCACAAAACTATAAACAAGCAATGGCTTTTAAGGAAATAGAGGAATGGTATAAAGCTATGAAAGAGGAGCTTGATTCACTCAACAAAAATAATACTTGGAAGCTGGTGAATTGGCCACAAAATCAGAAGGTTATTGGCAGCAAGTGGATCTATAAAAAGAAGATAGAGGTTGCTAGTTCTGAGAAGATTCGATACAAAACAAGGCTTGTAGCTCAAGGCTTTGCTCAAAGAGAAGGTGTGGACTTCAATGAGGTGTTTTCTCCCGTGGTGAAGCACTCCTCAATCAAACTATTATTAGCTTTGATTGTGCAATGGAACATAGAATTACACCAACTCGATGTCAAGACAACTTTTCTTCATGGTTTTTTGGAAGATGTAATATACATGAAGCAACCACAAGGCTTCATACTTCCTGGAAATGAGTCAAAGGTATGTCTCCTTCAAAGATCTCTTTATGGACTTAAGCAAAACCCGAGACAATGGTATAAGAGGTTTAGTGATTACATGGCTGAAATAGGTTTGCAAAAGTGTTCATATGATCATTGTGTGTATTTTGAAAAGTAAGGAGGACAAGTTGTGACTTATTTGCTGATATATGTAGATGATATGCTCATAGCAAGTAAGAGCATAAGTAAGATTCAAAGTTTGAAAAAGAAATTGAGTGATCAGTTTGAAATGAAGGACCTCGGTGAAGCAAGAAGGATTCTTGGGATGGACATTATCAGAGATAGAAGGGCGGTTATTTGCTGTTATATCAAACCGATTACATGAGAAAGATGTTGAAAAGATTTAGTATGCACCAAGCAAAGGCTACACTCACTCCCTTGAATCAGAATACTAAGCTGTGCAAAGACCAAGTATCAAAGACTCCACAGGATATCAAGTATATGGAATGGATTCCCTATGCTAGTGGAGTAGGTAGTGTAATGTATCTAATGATATGCAGCAGACCAGACTTGGCATATGCAATGAGTGTTGTGAGTAGATTCATGTACAATCCAGAGAAAGATCATTGGAAGGCTTTACAATGGATGCTTAGGTACATCAAAGGAACAACTCAGTTAGGCTTGATGTTTGCACAACAAGAAAGAAAGGGAAGTCAGTCTGCAGTGGCTGGTTCTGTAGATTTAGACTTTGCTAGGAATGTAGACACAAGGAGGTCTCTAACTGGGTATGTATTTACGTTTTTTGGAACAGTAGTAAGTTGGAAGAGTACTCATCAATCCATAGTGGCATTGTCTACAACCGAAGCTGAATTTATGGCAATCACCGAGGCAATTAAAGAGGCTGTTTGGTTAAGAGGAATGGCTTGTGAACTAGGGATAAATCAAGAGAAGATCAGCTTATATTGTGAAAGCCAGAGTGCACTTCATCTTGCAAAGCATCAAGTTTTTCATAACCGGTCCAAGCATATAGATGTAAGATTGCATTTTGTGAGAGACATTATAGAAAAGGGATTGGTGGAGATAAAGAAGGTTGGTACAGATGATAATCCAGCGGATATGCTTACAAAATCACTGAGTAGTGGAAAATTGAAGCATTGTATGCAGTTGGTTGGGATTTCACATTGGTTTGCTGTCAAAAAACACTTGAAAATCGTGGTTGATTGAGTGTTGTTGTTTCAGGTAAGTTTACAAGTTTATGTGCATTTAGATTTAGGTGGAGAATTGATGGGGTAAATCAAATATGCATATAGGAAAGCTGGGAACTGGTCTTAATTAATCCAGAACCGATCGAATTGAGTGAGAACCGAGCAGTTGAAGTTGTTGGCGGGTCAGTTGCAATTAGGGGCTAATTAGGAATTTTGGCGCAGTCCTAATCTTGTGGAGATCAATTGGCGATTAATTCGTTATTATTTCTTGAAATTGATTGAGGACTATTGTTTCCTATATATAGGAGTACATATCAGTAGCTAGATTTATTCGTTTTGTCAAGCAAGTCAAAATTCCCCAAAAATTAGGTTGTATTGTATAGTTTAGAACCCTAATTTGCGAATTTTCTTGTAATCTGTTTCTTGGTTGAAATTTTTGAATAAGATTGCCTCTTTGGCCGTGGATGTAGGAGGTTAATAGCCCCGAACCGAACCACGTAATCGCTGGTGTTTTGCTTTCTTCTTCGTTTTCTTGTTTGACAGCCATTATTGAGGGTTTGTTCTTACATGCTTCTACATGCATGCTTGCTGGGCGATTGCTGAAATAGCTTAACATCAAAGTTTTGTTGCGTCTGCATTTTTCTTGCTACTCGAAGTTGCAGCTGCTTAGTCCCAACCACTGTACTATCTTGGTAGTAATATAGATTATTCTTTCGGATACCTTTCAACATCATAAGTGCTCCCAAAGTTGCTTTAAGAGTTCCATCTCACATCGTTACAACTAAGCCTTTTGACTCAAGACCCTCAAAGAGATGAGATTCTTTTTCAACCTCGGCACGTACCGAATATCCTTCAAGATTCTAGTGGATCTGTCATGATTTTGCAGCTTGATTGAACCTATCCCAGTTATTTTACATGGATTATCATCTCCCATATAAACAACTCCACAATCAAATTCTTCAAAATCGAAGAACCACTCTCGCATGGGAGATATATGATAGGTGCAACCTAAATCCAAAATCCACTCATCTAGATGACATGTTGAGGGTGAAACTACCAAATAGAAATCTGTTTCTGCATCACTTTTACATTCTACAACATTTACATTTTGCGGAGCTTTCTCTTTCTTTTTCAACTTTGGACAGCCTTTCTTCCGGTGTCCTTTCTCGTAACGGAAAACACACTTATCTTTGGCCACTCTGCTTTTTGATCTTCTTCTTCTCTTATTTGATTTGCCCTGTTGGCGACCTTTTGCCACTAATGCTTCATCTGTTGTAACTACTTTGTTTTTCATTTTATCATATTTTCTCAATTCATGACTATACAACGCAGAACATACAACATCTAAAAACACATTCTCCTTCTCATGAAGTAACGTAGTTTCCAAATGTTCAAATTCATCGGGAAGATATGATAACAACATCAAGGCTAAATCCTCTTCTTCAAATTTTACATCCAAATTTAATAGGTCTGCTACTAATTGATTAAATAGAGTAATATGTTCATTCATAGTAGTACCTGATCGGTAATCAAATCGGAACAATCTTTTCTTCATAAGGAGCTTATTCTGACCACTTTTCTTCAGAAAATTATCCTCCAATACCTTCCATAATTTGTGTGCAGAAGTCTCGTTTTTGACAGCATACTTCTACTCCCTGGACAGGCACAATCAAATTGTTCCACACGTCAATTGATTTATGGTACTCCAATCCTTATCATCTATGTCATCCGGTTTCTTTTCCTCAATGACAATGTCAATGCCCTGCTGGAAAAGAGAATCCATGACCTTGCCTTGCCACATACCGAAATGGCCAGTACCGTCAAATATTTCTACCGCAAACTTCATACATGACATTAAAATCCTTACCTATGTGGACGAGGAAGCCGATGACCCTAATGCTACATTTGTTGTAACCTCATTTGTCGGTGAATCTTATGACGACATTATGACCACAACTGACAATATTCAATATTACAAATAGAAAATCGAGGACAAACCTTCGGCTCTGATACCATTTATTGGGAAAATCGAGCAATTTCCACCACAAACTAGTGAATTATAATGATTCTATAATTTTCAGGAAAGACTGAAGGGGTCATAATTGGTCCAACTTAAAATCCAATCTCCTATACAGAACTTAGAACCAAATAAAATATTAACACATAAAACCCGATAGATAAATATTGAATACTACTACAACCGAAAAAGAAACAACTATGAATAAATTGCGGAACAAAATAAAAGAAATAAGGAAAGAACACACCCAAAAATTTAATAATGGAGTTCGACCAATTTGACCTACGTCTCCGAACACCACCTCAAAAAAGTTCGTATTTCTTTATATAGGAGAAGAATAGTACAAAATACATAAATTTTTGGGATATCTAAAATGTAAAAAAGAAGACTTTATTTCATAAAGCCACCCCACCTTACTAAACTTTCGATGTTGGATGATAATTTATGCCACAAAATCAACATTTTATGTAGGGGAGCTGGACAAATAATTTTGGGTTTCAAATACCCGAACCAACCTGATCGGGTAATATCCAATCTAATCAGGTTTTGTCTTTAAATTTTGGTACCATAATTTCGGATCAGTTTTTGGTTATCCTAAAAATTACCTGATTACCCAGTCGGGTATTCGAAATTTTTATAATTTTTTTTACCACAATGTATATATATATTTTATTTATTTATTTAAGTTTGTGTGATTGTATATTACATTCAATATCTCTAGTAAAGAATGTGTTACGAAGTACAATTAATTCTAAATGAGAAGAGCATTTCTTAAATTTTAATTACTAATCAATTAATGAATTTTGTTAACATTTTTCTAAAAAAAATAACTACTACATTTTATTGAGATAAATTCCATTTTAAGCTTTTTAGTATCAAAAGAGAGGTTAATATCACTATTAGACAATCAAAATGAAGCTTTATTTTGTGCATTCTAGTAACTAATTTTAACTTATTTTTATAATAATAATTAAACTACATTTGGATGGAGGGGTTAGAGATTCTAGTCATTCGAAATGAATAGTTTTTGAATTATTCCCTCAATTTAAAATCCCCTACTTTAAACTCCTTGTTTGAATAAAATGTGGATTCATTTTACAAATCTACAATTTAAAATATATGTTTGGCAGAATGTGATTGAATTTGAAATTCTTAGTTTTTAATTTTTTTTTGCTTGGTTATTATTTAATTAATAATTTAAAAAACTTAAATCTATTAAAATTTAATATACAACATAATTAACATAAACAAAACATAACATAAAACATCACCGTCAAAACAACATTTAATAATGTAATTACAAAACTGAAGAAAACAAAATAAAATAATAATAATAATAATTACAGAATAAATAAATAAAACATACCATTTACGAGTTAGAACTTGGAAGAAAGGATATCCCATACATTATTGGTATTTTTCCAGAAATATACCATTTGAATCATGAATAAGGTGAACAAGAGGTTTACCTTTTTGTTCGTGTTTATTTACCTTATTTTTCCAATCCTTTCTTGTACGATTTTTAAGAAATAGGAGAGTGAAAATGAGAGAGATCGAGATCGGTGAGGAAAGAGAGAGCTCAAGGGAGGAGAATAGAGAGATCGATGATGAGAACTGGAGGGCGAGGAAGGAGAACTTATAGATCGGCGATGACCAAGAGAACGCGAGGGAGGAGAGAGAGAGATTGAGATCGGTGATGAGAACGAGAGGAAGGAGGAAGAGAGAGATTGAGATTGGTGATGAGAACGAGAGGGAGGAGGGAGAGAAGAGAGACTAAGATCGATGATGAGGGAGAGTATACCACCGCATGCGAGGGAGGTGAGAGAAGAAGTCGGAGGTGAGAGTTTTCAAATGACTAGGTTTTGGAGATTATTTTAAATTCTTCAAAATTTAACAAAAAATTCATGAGGCCCAAAATATAAATTTCAAGATTATCAATTTAAAAACTTGGATTTGAGAATTCATTCATTTAATTTTTATTCCAAACACATGGAATGGATTTGGATTGTGGATTTTAAATTTATAGGCCCAAATCCATTCATTGAAATAGAACCTATGTTTCTTTTCTAATTATTCTCCTATATTCAACTGGTAAAAGTTATTTAATTTGTATAATTATTGGGTTATTCGAAATTGATCCGAAAAATTTAAGTACTCGAGTGTTGAAATTACCCGAACATCAGGCACCTAAATTTTTTGAATCAGTTTAGGGTATCAAAATTTTGACAATACAAAATGTACTTAATAAAATTGAAACCAAAATTTACCCTTAATATGCCCAGTAACGAACTCCGTAAATCCGTCAAGCAGCTCCGGATAATGAAGATAAAGAAAAGGAGCACAAGCACTTCTTCGATTGTTAGCTACACCCGTGTTAACCTGTCCTGCCACTCACTCGCCGTTGAAGGCTTATTATTATTATTTTTAATTTTATTTTCAGATTTAATTGTTGAATATTAATGTTAAAAAAAATACAAATTTTTAGAAATTTCGAAATAATAAGATCATGAATAACTTTTTAATATAACAATTTCATTATATTACTGCAAATTATATATATATATATAAATATACCGCGCATCACGTGGATATACTGCTAGTATATAATTAAAAGATATTACTTTATTCATGCTTTTCTTAATTTCTTCTTTTCTTCTAACTTCTTCTTCATCATTGTCTGTTCTTCCTCTTTCTCCATTGAATTTCATCTTTTGTCGCGTCATCTTCCTCTTTCATTTTGCCCCCCTCTCCCTCTTCTCCCCTTCTTTCTTCCTTTTCATGAGCAGATCAATATATGGGGTGGGACACATAAAAACAAGTTGGGTCAAATTGCACGGACTAATTGCATAGAAATTAATTTTACCTGCCATCAAATATTTTTTGATAGTTTATAGACATTATTAAATGTTTGTAAATAGTTATAATTACCTTTTGAAATCTTTTTGTCGTTTGAAAACCATTTTATATAGTTAAAGAAACTTAAAATACAATAAATAAAAAGAAATATTTATTAAGAATTTATTAATAGAATGAGACAAAATAAGTTTTAGGTGTGTTGGGTAAAAGCCACAACAGTGTTACAAGAATGTTAGAAAGCCGTCGAGCGACAACAAAGCCATCGAAGCGGCACAGTATTTTTTCGTCATTATTTATGTTGTGACTGCTGTGACAATTATGCTAGCTAAGGTTATTTAATAAATTAATTCTTTTTAAAAGATTAATTACTAGTTTAATACTACTCATTGTTTAAATTTGTCAAATTCGTCTCACTACGTGTAAGACTATGATTCAGATAATTCTTTTATTATTTTACACCAATAGTTGTAACTTAACCCTCTCCTTTTATAAGTAGTTTAATCAAAATCTTTAATGATAAATTTCACAATAAGATTTAAATTAGTTTTCAATTTTGAACCCAAATTTTAAAATTTCTCAATAAAGGATTTAACTTAATATTTTTTTTCAATTTAAAACTTGAAATTTAGATTGAGTTTTCGATTCAAGATAAAATTTCATATTTTATTTTATTTATATTTCAATATGTATTCATATTTTGGATAAATTAAGACAAGTTAGTGAGCTTTACCAATAATTTTTCATTCGACTTATTTTAATTTATATGAAATATATATATATATATATAATTAATTCAATTCATAAAATATAATTTATATTAAACTGATTAATATTAAAATCGATTTTCTATACTTTTATTCATAAAATTAAGAAAATAAAGGAATCTTAATTTTTTGAATTGCATTTATTATATATATATATATATAAATTAATATGAGTCTAATGAAAATAGTTCCAAAATTATATAAAGTTGTCTTAATTTATCTAAACTATAAATACATATTAAAATATAAATAAATTATAAATATTAATAATAAGAAAAAAAAATGAAATTTTATCTTAAATTGAGGACTCAATCTAATTTTAAAATTAAATTCCAGATTAAAAACTTTTAAAATTTAAATTCAAAATTAATAATTAATTTATAAATTGGATCTTATTATAAAATAAATTTTTAATAGTCAACCAAATCATCTTAGATTATGTGGAAATAAATGAAATCCTGCTTTTCCTCGTAGGGTCAAATTGTAAAAGGAATTTATCCTGGGATATTAGTGGGGCAAATCATTGAATTCATTTTAATATTAATTAAAAAATGGGTAGATTTCAATTAATTAAACAAAGTAGCAATCAAACTCTGGTACGACTAGATTATAGGAAAAAAACATAACATGCATACATACAATATATATATATATAAATATATATTTATTTATCATATAAGATTAAAACTAATAATATATATATACACACGCTATAGATAATTGGGAAAAGAGATTTAGATCGTTCTATTTAAAAAACAAAAAAACTAAACAAAGCAGAAAACAAAAAAGATTTAGCCAGCTGAGTTAATGATTCCTTTATCTGTTAGCACTTACCAATAAGGTTTATTGACAGCAATAAATATGTATGTTTTCCAGGTCTAAAACAACATAAACGACAAATCTAATACTGAATATCAATTTTTAGTTTATATAATTCCACTTCATTTACTTAGGAGATTAACTTGTAAAAATTGTCTTAAAATTATAGTATGGTCTCAGTTCTTTTAGTTCTGTAAATATTAAAATTTCCAATTTTACAAAACTTGCAATCTTAATCCTTCCTATATGTATTAAAATTTTAACGGGTTTCAGTGTAATATATTAGTGATTGCAAATTCATTACTATAAAAAAGTTTATTAGCAATAACAAAAATATGTTACCTGAAAAATATTGATAGTTATTGCAAAAATACTTTTGCGATAATATTCTATTGCTAAATTATTATTTTAAAAGTCTTCTTGTAAATAATATTCGTCACCAATGTTGTTGTTATTAATACATCAGGGACTACATGCATCATATTATTGCAATTAGACTTTTTAGTTATTTTTTAAATTGTTTTTTTATAACTTATTGTCAATTTATATTTTCGATTTTTACGATAATATATTGGGCAAGAAATAGAATTTTCTTGACAACTTTTTTGGTTGTAAATCTCATCACAATATTTTTTTACTGTAGTGATTCCGAATTTCCAATACATATATGAGTAAATTTATGGCTAATTTTTACGGGATCAATTTTACTATCTTCTCTCACTTACTTAAATAGTGTTCCAAAAACAAATGACACAATTCCATCCTTTCTTGACATCTTATCCTAACTGTTAATAGTCATTATTCAGAGTAGTTGATTAGTTAATGTCTATATATATAGAAAATTATTATTTAAGAAAAAAATGCCAATTTCAAGAATTTGGAATGCTACATCAGAAAATTACGTACATATAATTATAATTAAATAATAGATTAATATCCAAAATTAACGCGTCTTAACTAAAGACCAAAAACAAATCAAATCTTAGTCTAAATCATAGGGGAGACAAGTTTCAATATCACTTTGAAGTCTAGGAAATAAAGTAGGATTTTATGCTGTCGATCTCACCACTTTCTCCTTAATTAACTCAGGTTACTTGAACCAATTTACCTAGTTAATATATAGAGCACGATTCTTACAATTTTGTGACACGAATCAACCCACAATATTCATGTAATTAACCCATCAAATGAAATCTAACTGATAAAAATGAGTTTGAGTTATAATAAATGATACGGGAACTCAATCTTATATAGAATAATATCTGTGAAACGATCTCACGTGTATTGTTATGTTAATAGGATTATACCATTATTCCATCATTTCTCCTAATATATTTAAATAATGGTTGCTTTCCAATGATGCTATCCCAATTAAAATTTTCAAATTAAAATAAAACATAAGCATCATTCTAATTAGTACCATTAAAGGAAGAAAATAGTGTTGGAGATAGCAAAATTAAAGCACTTCCCTTGGCCCATATCATGTCTCCTCAATAGCCTCTTGATTTGATCATTTCTCACTTAAAATTCTCATTTCACAC
Organism: Scutellaria barbata; assembly: GCA_028654395.1. Lineage (NCBI taxonomy): Eukaryota > Viridiplantae > Streptophyta > Magnoliopsida > Lamiales > Lamiaceae > Scutellaria > Scutellaria barbata. The sequence continues at coordinate 2,432,874 of CM053656.1, read as the reverse complement.
ATCTCTTCTAATCAACCAAGCATGATTTCAAACAATCCAGCCGGAGAAGGCTCATCATCAAATTCAAGATCGGCTCCGTCCCGAGCCGATCACCACCAGCCGGCTCAGCTGAGCCGCTACGAGTCCCAAAAACGGCGCGACTGGAACACGTTCGGACAATACCTACGGAACCAACGGCCAGCAGTGGCGCTCCCACACTGCAACCACAGCCACGTGCTAGATTTCATGCGATACCTCGACCAGTTCGGAAAGACTAAGGTGCACGTGCAGGGCTGTGTATTTTTTGGGCAGCCCGAGCCTACAGAGCCCTGCACGTGCCCGCTGAGGCAGGCGTGGGGCAGCCTCGACGCGCTTATTGGTCGCCTCCGGGCAGCCTTTGAGGAAAACGGAGGTGCCCCAGAGACCAACCCGTTCGCCAATGGAGCTATACGCGTTTACCTACGTGAGGTGAGGGACTCGCAGGCCAAGGCCCGGGGGATCCCGTATAAGAGGAAGAAGAAGAGAAGAAAGCCTAATGAAGGGATGAGTTCTAGTTTCCATCAGATGCAGCAATCTTCTGGAAGAATATGATGAATATTGTTTTTAATTTGGTAAGACTTTTACTAGTATAATTAAAGTGCTATGATTAATTTGTGTTGCTGAAATTGAATATTAATTATTTATTTTGCTTTGATCTTCAACTTCAAACTACTTAGCTCATGTGTTGATGCTAATATTTGTACCATGTAACATGAGCTTTTTTTTTCCTTTTTCCTTTTTCTTTTTTGGAATTATATGAAATTAAGACTAAAAATTCATGATCGCACTAAATTTAGTCAATTCATGTGAAACATAATATAAATCCAATATTATAGGAAGAATTTCCCTTTACCTGATCAGTTATTTGTTCTTGAGGAACCCTAAATTATATTAATCCAGAGACTTCTCAAACCCTAATTTGCATACCCTCTTTCAACTAAAACTTATGTATCTGTTTTGTATGGAACTCAATGTTTGAGACATTTCTCGTGGAGACAACGTTCTAGTACATGGCTAAATAATTTGTGTTGTAAGAAAATAGTTGTTTTTGTAATAATATCAATTAATAATAATGTATGTATAGGTTTATAAGAAACCTATCCTGAGATCCATATCATAACTTAGTTAGATATGTATATATATATATGTGTGTGTATATATATCACACACGCACACACAGTTCTTTTTTCCCAACCAATGCGAATTACAGGAACAACAAAATATATACCGTAGGAATTATTTATTAATTTCTTTTGTGTATGATTTGATTTTTAATATAACTTAATCATGTATTGATTTTACTTTTGTCCAATCTTTTGTCTTTTAGGATTCTGCACGATATCGTGCTCGTCATGGGGTATATCTCTGATGTGTGATCTCATGAATTAATGATAATTCAATGTTGAAGCACAGCATTTATGGGAAACTATTGAAATGGTTATAAAAAAATCCAACATATATATAGAGATTAATTATATATAATTAGCTTCTCCTCTCTTTTGCTCAACCCATTACCTATTTGCTTCAAAATTTTATCTATCTTTCATTCTCAACCGGAATGTCATTTTCGGATATTCTTTCCGAAATGTAACAATATTAGTCATTGTAGTATTGTGTCGCTTGGAAATTGGTTTGAGAAAATTGGTATTGATTAATCTTCGATCAATTCTTTACATGGTATTATGTTTGATTAAAACTGAAACAAGTTGCATGTAAAACTGAAAACTACATTTTGAGTAGATGAATTTAGTGTATTTACTTTCTTAAATCCAATTTTGAATGAATGAGAAATTAATGATTAAAGTTGGCAACGTAAATATGTAAAATAAATTGAAGAGTTGTGAAATATGAAGATACTATGTATCTCATATTAATGGTAAAAGAAGGAAAATTTATTCATCTTATTAGTAGAACCACCTTATTAAGGAATAATGATGTGTGTTCCTCCTATATATGATACATCCTAATGGTGTATTGGGTTTAGACCCACACGTTATACTCATCGCAATAGGCCTCGAATTCAATCATTTCACTCCACTATAAAAATGCATGCATAAAGCATTATTGCAATTGTGTCCCATGACGTTTCGAATATCATCTTGCAATCGAAACTGTTGTTCTACCTAATAATCTTGAATCTAATTCAATTCTTGAAAGATAAAACACCAATTAATTGTGGGGAGAGTTGCAACTAATCCTTCGTAACTTACATGTCGATGAATACAACTCATCGAAACTTTTGAAGTAGCTTCCATAATTAAGACTCGTCGAAACTTTCCAAGTAGTTTCCAAGTATTTTGAAGGAGTTCAAGAACTACCTTAAGTACAAACGAAAAGAAATCGAGTTTGAGGACCTGATCGTGAGATTAAGGATTAAGGAAGACAATCGAAAATTTGATAAGATATCGCTGGATGACAAAAACAAACTTTGCTGAAACAAGTACTAGAAAAGAAAATGACGGACAAGAAGCGGCAGCAAAAGCCGAAACAAAATAATGCTACAAAAATAAAGGGCAACTGCTACAACTATAACAAACCTGGTCACATAATAAATGATTGTCGATAGCTTAAGAAAGATAATCAAGTCAGGTTGTACAACTTAGAAAAATTCTATATTTGTAGATATAAATGAGCTAAACTTATTAGTTGGCGTGTTTAATTTAAAGTTAACTTGGTAGATTACCCAATTGAGTGGTGGACTTTCGTGCTGCATATCACATATGCTTTGAAAATGAGATGTTTTCAAGTTGAAGATGTCCTGTGAGAAAGCCTAACTGACTCTTGTGCTGCAGATCCTGAACATTCACAAGAACTTAGTATCTAGCTCTCAATTGAGCAAAGTTGGATTTAAATTAATATTTGAAGTCAATAAGTTTGTACCTACCAAAAGTGGACAATTCATCGAAAAGAGCTACCTTGAGAAAATAGATCTTTAAGGTGAATATAATAAATGTAAACCACGATATTAAGCGTGATAATAAAGTTATAAATTCTTTTTACTTTCTTGAGTGTTCTAAATTCTAACATGTATGATAAATTATGACATGTAAATTAAATAAACTAAGGTAGTAAGTTTAAATTTACTATATACAATGTATTTCGATTCACAAAATAAGTATGAAATTTATGTTGAGGTGAAAATGATCAAAGTATCTTTTCATTAGAAGTAAAGAAGTATTATACTTCTAGAAATTATTCATACTGATATTTACGATATAAAGTTGGGGCAAATTAGGAATAAAAAGTATTTTATATATCACTTTTATTGATGATTACACTAGATATCATTATGTATATCTTTTAGGAGAAAAATCGATACTTTAGAAACTTTCAAAAGTTATAAAAGTGAAATTGAGAATCAACTTACTTCAAAATTAAAATGATTCGAAGTGATAGAGGGGAAGAATATACATTGATCCCCATTCAAAGAATTTTGCACAGAAAATAACATTATTCTTTAAGCAATTGCTCCATGCTCACCTTAGTTCAATGACATTACAGAACAAAAAAATAAAACTATGAAGGAAATGATGAATGTTATGTGGATATGTTAGTGACTTACACCATATGGAGGGAAGAGTCCTCCCTTAATTCTACTTATCACATTCTTAACATATTGACACGTACACATTAAAATAAATAAGATTCAATATGAATTATGGAAAAGTAAACAACTATTTTTACAGTTTTCTAAAAGTGTGGGAGTACCTAACATAGATCAAAATATTTTAACGTAAATATGTGAGAATAGAACCAAAGACAATCGATTGCATTTTTATTGAACATATATATCAAAGTGGTGCATATCGAATTTTATTGCACAACTTAGAAATCCCTGATATAAACTTTATGAGATCGTTATATAAGACTACAATCTTCTATATGGTTGGTCAACAAAGATTTTGTAGGCTTTAACATACTTGTAAGCAAATGGTAACATGGTGCTTCATGATTCTTATTGACTAAATTTTGATTCTCCTGTGGACACTTTATTGGTGGGCAAACCTCTTCATCTAAAAGACCCATATAATTCATAAATATTGGACCTTAAAGTTTGGTCATGGAGCTAAAAGATTTGCATTGTCTTATACGAGTAAGAATTCCTCTAAATCCATGTCATATTTCATCTACAAATTATAATGGACTAGTGATGTGTTGAGATGGAGGATGTGTTTGTCTATGAGTACTTATCAGATGAAGTGATTCAAATATTGTAAACACTTGGATACAATAGTACATCACCATATTTATAATTGAGAATTGATGGAAATTTAAGTGTATGGATTCTATGACAAGGTGGATTATGGTGCATGGAAAGTGACTCATCCTTTCTCCAAGAGATTAGGATAGGTGGTTTGCCCATGTCCAAATATTAGACTATTCTGCTAAATTAAGAGCAGAGATATTCAATAGGCTGTTGGTGATCATGTTTATTAAACCCATTATAAAATAGGGTTGGGGTTGAATTTTTCAAACCAGCTGCCTAAATTTTCCTATGTAACCAAAATCCACTAGGACCAACCCAACTGTTAGTCAATCGTCAAGCATCAATAATCAAAATCAATTAAATAAATAGCACAATCAATTCCAATCAAAACATCATGAAGGAGTTATAAGATTAACTAATATATAAAAGATAATGCGAGTTCAAACATCTACTAACTGTAATAAGAAATCTAATCTTACATCCTTAAAATCGAGATAACAAAAATTATAGAGAAATTCATAAGAAAAACTAGTCCAAGGATTATTTCTCTCTCCAAGTTTATTTCTCACTCTAGGCATGGTTTGGAGGAAAAGATAAAGGTTGTGTGCGTAAATGTGGAATAGTGAGATTAATTGAGATGGGTCTTTTCTTCTTCTTGAGTTAATTGTTTGACCCAATTTCTTGCTCCTCTTCCAAGTTCATGGCTTGTTTAATTCTTATTGGGCTCCTTCTTTCTCTCCTTCAAGCCCATAAAATCTCCCCATAATTCTCAATGGGCTTCACATCAACAGGCCGGCCCACGAATGTATTTCTTGACTCGAAATACTCCAAAAATTCCTAAAAATTTAAGAAAATAATATATGAAGTATTAGGAGGTGAAAAACACATATAAGTAAAAAGTAGTGTATTTAAACACATCATAAAACATAAATTCCAAAATTAATCAATAATAAACTACATTTATTTTAAATTATCTATTGTTAAAAATCAATCCACTTAAACGATTAATGTATTTCTCAATTCTAACATCTCAGACTTTGAATCTTGCTTCCTTAATTACAACTACAATTTTTATTATCACTTATTCTTGCTAGTTACGGCTACAAGGATTATTTATTCTATATTCTACTCTATTCAAAATAATTGGAGAATTCTGTTGAAATATAAATCTTATTAGTGAAAGACATTTATAACTACTCTAATCTAGATTTGATTCGTGTAGAAAGTAAACGGATAAAAAATAAAAATAAAAAAGAATTGAAAAAAAGAATTATGGAAGTAAAAAACTATGAAGTTGAAGTTTAATATTCAATAATTGTGTTTGGTATGGATGAGTGATTGTTTGAGAAAGCTGGTGTGATAACCCATGCGCTAAATAATTGCAATAACTTATCAATTTCTTTAAGTCAAACTTTCACACCTGATAAGGAAGCATTCTCCAAGGTTGTTCGAAATTAAAGGCCTACTTCATAAAAGTTAATAAATAAATATAAGTGTAAAAGTTAATCTAGAAAGTCTTGGGTCGGAATTTTTTATAAAATCATTTAATAAATCTGATTTTTTTTTTTATAAAATATAGATTCATATATATCAAAACTGATTTGCAATACGAATAATTGAATAACATCTTATAAAATTATATTCATAAAATGATTTTTTATGATAAACAATAAGGCGTAGAAGAATTGGACATTATATTACTTAAAATATTTTAACTTCATTACCCATGTACATTTGTTTTTAAATAATTTGTCTTCGAAAACTTAATTAGCCAAGTCAACGTATGAATGGAATATCAAATGTATCTGGTCATCATCTCAAAACAATATCTAACTTGGACCACAAAAATATATAGGTTTGGCATTATAATGATTATTATATGTTATTCGTATTAGGTAGGACTATATTATCGTGAATTGCAAGAAAATGATCTATAATGACACTAACTTATTAATGTCTTTCTAAAAGCGTTTTAAAAATAATTATTTAGTGATATTTTAAGAAATTGTAACCTGATTATATATATATATATATATATATATATATATATATATATTAATGAAAAACGGCGATACTTAATTATTATAAAGACACCTCATCATATTTGTCTCTGAGTAATTGTGAAAAAAATCAGCATCATACATTAATGCTAGCAACACATTTGATATTAGTGTCACAGTATAAAATTTAACAATACTTATTTTTTGCATTTCATAATTTTTTCGAAATAATATTTTCAACGACACAATTGTTATGCTTTTCAGCTTTTCCAAACGACAGTACCTTTTTAGGGACACTAAGTAAACTTGTACTTTGCAATATTCATATAATCAAGAAATATATATGTAATCATATCGAATATATTCATTTTTAAAGTACATGTTGTACATAAAATTAATTTTCATCTTTTGTTTAATTCGTCCTGAAAAAAATCTTGAGTATGTTACGTTACGTTGCACCTCTGTGCAAAATAAATAATACTAGTTTAAGTTTTATAGATTGGGATTTATTTTTCTTCAATTATTTTATTGGATGGAGGTATTTTGGACTAATGGAAAAACATTTTAGGTATGGCCATTAAGAAGACTGTGATAGTTCTGTATTTTAGGAGAGTGACATAATTCTCTATTATCGTTCATCCAACTTGTTAGTTCACTTTCCAAATTTTGAGATTTAGTTCATTATATCTGAAAGAAACCCTAAATCCTTAATTTACGGTACTGTAAGATTTTTATAAAACTGTTTTACGAAACTCATTTCATAAAATGAGTCAATTGCACAATTTAAAAAAATAAAATAAAAGATTGGCTTATGAATTGGGTTTAGGTTGCAAATAGTGGGACCTGTCCCAAAAGAATTTATACTATCAATCAATTTAAATGTGAATAACATTTAATTTAATTGTTTGAAACAAAATTCAACATTCAGAATAATACTAATTTAGAATCAGATGAAATATTCGTGAAAATGCACACATATAGTTTTGGTAACTTATAATAAATAAGTACTTTAAGCATTTATCTATGTAATATTGTACTTCAAAGTTAATATAGATTCACTCAATAATATAGCCTAAATATGAAGAAAGATGAAAAAATCCCCTAAGTTCATGCCATCATGGCGTACGTCGAATTAGGGCTGCCAACTCTATAGATATAGTTCAATAAATATTTGCTAGCTTCACCATTTTTGAGTTTGGTAACTATCGTTGTTAGTTCGAATTATTTTTTATATTTGATATTTTATTAGGTCAAATATATGTCAAATCAATATTTTTAACATTTTTAATTTACAATATCATTTTTGACTTCATCATAAATCACCACCTTCAATTTTTTAACAATTCGATACATGATCGGGCTTTCGAGCTTCAATTGTTGAGTAGGAGTCTAAAGTCCAGAGCCACGTACAACTGACGAGGATGATAAATCGAATTAAAGATCATGTTGTAAATGAAAAAAATATTAAAGGTTTAACCCTATTTTTTAATATACATAAATATGTTTTAATTGATTATATCATTTAACACACATATCGTACGATAATTATTTTAAAATTGAGTTGAATAAAAGATCTCATGTGATCATATGTGTAATGTATCTAGATTTTTAATGGAAAAGATACCGTCCAATCCAATTGTTTCATGAATTGCAGGAATTTATGAACACAATTTAAAATATTAGATTTTTCCTGATTTTTGTTAATCTATTAAAAATCAAAATATCATAAAATTACAATACAAATTTCCACTAAACTATCAAATGAAATTAACATAAAATTAGCAACAAAAAAAAAAACTCTTTTAATATAACTAGCATAAAAATCAAATTAGCACAAAATTCAAATTCTATATATACACTACTGTATTATCCATAGTCTTTTTTATTGTGCGAGAGTTACCTAGTATGAAAGTATACAATGCATCAAAGAATAATTAAATTAAGAGCATGATGTAGTCGAACATGAAAATGAAGATGACAATGAATTATGGATATTATATGATGGCTTAATTAAAGGAGAAATAAGCAATTTGATTATTATAACTTTAACTTCTTGCATGGTTAACTTTATTCATTTTGGTCTAAAGTGGGACAACACTAAAGCAAAAAGGACAAAAGTAGATTGGCAAACAAGGATTTCCAACAATAAAAAAGACGAATGGGGCTTTACTTCCTACAAAACAAAAAACTACACGCCTATTCCATCTTTCCTTGTCTTTATTGCTGCATATATGACGAGGCTTTAATAATTTCTTCTAAATAAAAATCATTGAAAGATGAGAGAATTAAGACGAATCTTCTACATGGTATATTCTTATATATTCTGCATATCAAAAGAGATTTTTAGAAAACCCTAAAAAAATTACAGCCAAGACCTTAATTAGCGAACAAACTAAATATGAAACATAAGTTTTGAACCTAATTGAATCTAAAATTAGGAATTGCAAGATCATCAACGATTATACGATCTTTAACATATTAAAACTTTCAAGAGTATGATATATATTATCGTTTTTTGGTCTCTCATAATGTTAGTCATTAAACAACTTTTTTTGTCCATTCTCTATGTATGTGAGTAATATGTAAAAAGTATTTTCTCCTCTATAGCATTGAATATTTTGGAACAAGTTTTGTAGCCTCAAAATTTTTGTGTTGTTGTAACAAGTAAAACACAATCAAGGATTCAGTTTCTAACCATATTTTTCTATCACAACATTCATAGCACGTATTCAGACATTCTACAACAATAGAAAATTCAACAATAACCAAAAACGAATTTATCTTAACCATTTCTAACCATCCCACCTAAACAATGATGTAAATTTCGGTTTCGATGGAAATATCGATATATTAATTTTATAAAAATATCGATAAAATTTAGAAAAATGACAAAACTTTGTAAAAAAATGAAGAAAAATTGGAATGTGATATAATTGTACAGACTACATTAATAATAATGGTATGAGAGAGTATTATGATGGTACAACTACATTAATAACGATACGAGGTGTAATATGATAGTACGGACTACATTAGTTATTGTACAGAGGTGTACTATGATGGTATGAGTTACATTAATAATGGTAAATAAAGGTGTAATATGATGGTACAAGCTAGTATAGGTGAAATATGGTAGTACAAGCTTGTATGGGATAAATTACATTAAGGATACAATGGTTCAAATAAATATTTTCTTGACTAAAAATGAATAGTTTCAAACTCTTGGTTAAAAAAGAATGTTATTCTTTCTACAGTGGGCTACTTATAATTTTTATTCAACTTAAAATTTCAAATAAAATGATATATTACAATAATTTTGGAGATAATAAATCACATAAATGTTGTCTGACATCATAATAGAAATTCAGAACATTTTATCTTCAACTCACTACAATTAACAATTATTTAAACTTTTATCAACTTTTGGTCTTATAAACACTAAAATTATAATATTATAACGTACAAAATACTATTTTTTCTTTTAAAAAATGGGGTCACTTAGAATTTATTAAAAATATATTTTGTTACCGTAATTGATATTTATCGATATTTACCGATATTTCACGAATATTTATGTACTATTCCACCAATATTTACCCGATATTTCACAAAAAAAAGAATTAAATGATATATAACTTTTTATATAGTTATTTCTGTGAAATCAGTTCTAAATTCAACTCTTTGATTTGACATGTTTAGTTTAACACAAAAAATAATTAAAACGGTTCAATTCACATATATAGTCAACAGATATTTATTGATTCGAAAATGTTCTGGTTTAAGTTTCATTACACTTTGGTGATCTCCAAGACTCATGTTTACAATACATAATATTAGAGATCTCGTTTACCCGTAGGGTCGGGCTAACCATGGATAATCAAGAAATGGATAGGGTATTTTTTATGTTTTAGGTAACGGGTAGGATCATGTCCGTATCCACCACATTATATTAGGGGTATGGGTAATGGTATGAGTTTGACATTTTATCTGGAACCAATTTCCTGTTCTAATTACCCACTATATATACACATACACACATGATATTTTTAATATATAATAATAGATATAATTCAATCTTAGAGTTATATAAGCATAATTATTTATTTGATAATTTTGGTTTTCTTTTTTTGTACAAGATATTTGAGTTAAGTGGCTAATGATGACATTCAAATACTATGTTACTGATATGTACGAAATTGTTTTCCATTTTCTCTTACCGTAGAGGTTTGATTTTTATTTTTCTTTGTCAGTGATGTTCAAGGTGTGATTATTAATGAATTGCAACTTTATTTCCTTGGAAAAATGCACTTTTATGGGACGATTTGTGCAAGAGGACATATTTATGGAACTCTATTCCCACAATTTTAAAATAAATAGTAAAAAATAATTATCTAAAAATAAGTTTTATTTTAGGATTTCAAAATATATTTAGCAATAATTTGTTAAAAAAATCATCATTTACTCATACTATATTAAAAAAAAAGTTGTTAAAAGGAAAGATAATAAACTTCTATAATAATTATACTTAAATAGGATAGATTAGTTATTATATCATCTTTCTTAATTTATGTGAAAACAACTAAAACAATATTTATTTTCAAATAAAAGAAATATGTAAATAGGCATGTTTATTACTACGTCTACCTAAGATAAATAGTCACTTAATATAATATAATACTTTGAAGTAGGACTTGTGTGCCCCTATCTGTCCCCCAATTTCAACTATAATGTCTTTAAGTATTATGACTGATATATTTACATGTTAATAGTAATACCTTAAGCAATATTTTTAATTAAATCATATATTTCAATTATATAAGTAAACAATCAATATCTTATAAATATAAAACTAATATATTTCACTAAAACATATAGTTCAATTACATAAGTAATATCTTATGAGTATGCAGCTAATACCTTATGAATATACAATTATACATTATAAATATATAACTAAACTAATAATATCGTACACATGAAATATATAAGTTGTTGACGTATATTTGATTAGGAAATGATAGTATAACAAATTGTCCCAATATACCATAAATTTGAGGAAAATACCTTTCTACCCCCACTGTATTAAATTGGATAGGATAATAATGGGTCCCAACTGCCTCAAATTTATCAATTCTGTCAATTATGCCTAAAACATTTTTGACTCTATCAAATGGAGCGACAGTCATTTCTTGTTGAAATTTCATGTATAATTTAAAGAAAATAAGGCATTTCAAACTTCATTTTCGAAAATGCAATTTCGTGGAGAGATCTGAAATTGGTGATTACGCAAAATGGGTTACACTATTTTATAATTTTGTGAATAATTTCGTGTAAGTGAAAATTCGTGAATAATAATTATAGTTCCAATAATTACCTTAGTTTTAATGTAAAATAAAAACAATCTTACACGAATTTTTTTCAAGAGGTCACACAAGTGGTTACTCTATTCATAATTATTTTTAGTGTATACATATAAAAAGTTTTCATATAACCCTATTTCATGAAAAAAAAAAAAATAGGGTTATACGAAATTAAAATGTAACCCTTAACCCTAGATTTTTTTTTCTTTTTTTTTTTGCATGATGTAGGGTTACATGAAAACTGTTTCTTATCAATTTTCATGTGAGCCCCAAAAAAAAAATTTTTTTTTTGACATGAAATTGATTTTAAATGATTTACACGAAATTAAAATTGAATATGAATTGATTTGCAAGAAAATTAATATTAAATATGAAAGTGATAAACAAAAATTTTCGAAGTGTATGTAAGACATAATTTTTTAGGAAAACATTTAAAATCAATTTCGTGTAAGTCAAAGTTACTTTAAATAAATTTAATAAAATATAACTAAAATGAAAAACTATAAAGGGGAATTAGCTCCAAATACCACGAAATTAATATTTTCATGCAAGACTTATTCCACTTTAAAATTGATCATTTTGTGTGTAAGACTTATTCATATTTATTAATTAAATGTCTTTTACGAAATGAATCTTAAAGAGTTCTTTCACATAATTTAATTAAATTAGTTTTTTTTTTATATATTACTATATTCTACGAAATTGTAGAAGAAATATACAAAAAAATAAGATTTAAAAAAATATTTCCAAACTTATTACACGAAAATAAGTTATAAATTTTAATACCAAATGTTAAATAAATTTGTGTAACCTTAAATTTATATTGACATAGAAACATTAATATCTTATCATACTATTACAACTGTAGTAATCAATTTATATTCATGTAACCAAATGTTATATATATTTTATATGATGATTTTTATTAAAAATATTAATATATAAGAGTCATGTCTTATCAGACACTGTCAACTGTTTTATTAGTCATAATCTCATCTTGATTTGCGCAAATAACTTGATAAAAAAAAGTAGTAGAATTGGATCATTTGTTATAATTTATGGTAGCAAGGGACTAAGACTTACATAAAGTGGTATAAAGGATAATACTCTAAAATATACCTTTTATGGTATATTTGACCATTTACTCTAAAATGTAGAATTACTTTTCTTCTCCCTGAGAATAAAATTGAATTATAAAATTACAAAAATAATTTTGAATTGTCCAATAAATACAAACTTTTCTCCTAAATTTGTCTATTTATATGTCTAAACCATGTGCTTTGCTTACAGTTACAAGACAACTCTCTCTCTCTCTCTCTCTCTCTCTCTCAAGAATCAACTAACCCAGATATAGGAGGTACACTCTCATGGATCCTTAGTCAGCATCCTTTCATATGCTGGAATTTTAGTAAACGCCATCATTTTTGCAAGCACTCAATTTGCATGTGAATTTCCATAGCTCTTGTGCATGAAGCTTCATCTTTATTAGTTCCATTTGCTTCTCAAATCCTATAACATTCCTCTCCTATCTCTTTTGGTGCTCACAATTTGTCTTGTTCTCATCGATTAACAGATGTGATTTTCGCTCTTAAATTTATTGTGTCTTATTCTGGATTAGATCGACAGTGAAGGAATTAATGGCGGCGAGGAATTTGGAGAAGATGGCATCGATTGATGCTCAGTTGAGGCTTTTGGTGCCTAGGAAAGTTTCTGAGGATGATAAGCTTGTTGAATATGATGCCTTGCTTTTAGATCGATTTCTCGATATTCTTCAGGATTTGCATGGAGAGGATCTTAAGGAAACGGTATGCCCTTTTTATTTTTATTGTTTATCTGGTTCTGTATTTGGGGGTTTGACTTTTGGGATAAAATTGATTGTTGATTTTGTATTGCAATGTCTTCCATTTTAGTTTCTAATGTTATATTGACTGTTGTATTCACTGCTGTGTCTCAAGTTTGATTCAAGTTAAACCTTTCTGAACAAGGTTGGGGGTAAAGATTGAATTATATTGTTAATACTGAAAATTTGAATTGTGCTTTTTAGTTATTGGAAAGTGGTTCTTGCTGATGGTACAGTGACTGTTCCACTACTCTATCCAAGTGACTGTTTCACTACTCTATCCATCACTAACTGAGTAGAATTATAAGTGCTTAATTTCACCTTTTGTGGTTTGGGAATGGCGTGGAAAAAAGAATGAATATTTGGTTGATCGAAACTTACAACTTTGGTCTATTATTATCATTATTGAAGGTGCAAGAATGTTATGAACTTTCGGCAGAGTATGAAGGCAAGCATGACCCGGAAAAGCTAGAAGAGCTTGGAAATGTATTGACAAGTTTGGATCCCGGCGATTCAATTGTTATAGCAAAAGCTTTCGCTCACATGCTTAACTTGGCTAACTTGGCTGAGGAGGTTCAGCTTGCTCATCGCCGGAGAAACAGAAAGAAGAAAGGAGACTACACTGATGAGAACTCTGCCACCACTGAATCAGACATCGAAGAGACTTTCAAAAGACTTGTTTTTGATTTGAAGAAGTCTCCTCAAGAAGTTTTTGATGCACTGAAGAATCAGACTGTGGATCTTGTCTTTACTGCTCATCCGACACAGTCTGTACGAAGATCGTTGCTTCAGAAACATGGAAGGTTGGCTCTCTAATTGTCATGCTATTGGATTAAAGTTTGCAGGAGGGGACACTCAATTATGATTTGATTGTGCATTTGTATCAAAATCTGATTGAAGTCTTAATCAGTTTTATTCTACTTTTCCTTGTTATGGACTTACTCTGCCTTGTTCAGGATCCGGGATTGCTTAGCCCAGTTATATGCCCCAGATATCACTCCAGATGATAAACAAGAACTGGATGAGGCTTTACAAAGAGAGGTAAATTATCAATGGCCTTCTGGTTCACATGCATACCATTTCTTCAACTATCCTGTCACAGATTTCTCTCAATATGAAAATAAAACTTGCTTTCTTAATGTTGAAATAAGTAACAAAAGGAAAAAAAAAAAATTGCACAAGGAAGAATGAAAAAAATAGGTGAGTAAAATACTGTTTCATTATGCCTCTCAAGTTTCAAAAAGAATGAAGCATGATTTTATATTCAAGATACTGTTTTTAAATAATACGTGTTCTCACTGAGAATTTCCTATCATTGCAAACGCAGCAATGTGGTAGTGTTTATACATCTATATTTTCCAAATGTATCTGCAAAGTTATCCAAGAGAGCAGCTTGTATTAAGTTCCATTTCTTTTTATTTCCATATGTTTGTAGATTCAAGCTGCTTTTCGAACTGATGAAATTCGAAGGACTCCCCCTACTCCCCAAGACGAAATGAGGGCAGGGATGAGTTATTTTCATGAAACAATCTGGAAAGGTGTACCAAAGTTTTTGCGCCGTGTTGATACAGCACTTAAGAATATCGGGATTAATGAACGTATTCCATACAATGCTCCTCTAATTCAGTTTTCTTCTTGGATGGGTGGTGATCGTGATGGTATATTTCCTTGCTCTTAATGAGTAGATTCTAGATTATTCACAGTTGATGGATACAATAGTACATAACATATATCATTGTATTATTTTTTTGCACTGTTCAAATTATTTTATTGCTTTCTAGCTTGATTAGTTGCTCTTATGATTGTGATGGATGGGCAGTTTTAGTCAATTTCTGAAAGAATTTTCATAACGGTTCTCTTAGATCAATGCTCGACATCTTTGTATAATATTGCAGGTAATCCAAGAGTAACTCCTGAGGTTACAAGGGATGTTTGCTTATTGGCAAGAATGATGGCTGCTAACTTATACTATTCTCAAATAGAAGATCTCATGTTTGAGGTATTCGGTTATATCTTGATAAGTATTCTGGATCTTACTTTAAGTTGAGCTGCAACGCTGTTAATGATGTTCAGATGATTTGTTCTAACTCCATAGCCTTTTCCAGTTGTCCATGTGGCGTTGCAGTGATGAGCTTCGTGTTCGATCACAAGAACTCCACAGATTTTCAAAGAGAGATGCCAAGCATTTCATAGGTAGTCTCTAAATTTTGTTTGGTTTCTATGTATATTTCTCCAGATCTTCTTTCAACCTGGAACTTCTGGCAAATATGATTTTACACCAGTTTCAAATTCTTCCATCAGTAACTATGTTATTAATTGCACCAAATTTGTTTTTTTATTGCACAATCTAGATTATAAACACTATCCACAGCATTAAATGCTTTGTTTAATTTGAAGTTTAGGAGGTTTTATCTTTTTATGCAGAGTTTTGGAAAACAATCCCACCGAACGAACCCTATCGTGTCATTCTTGGTGATGTGAGGGACAAGCTCTATCAGACTCGAGAGCGTTCTCGTCATTTATTGGCTCAGGGAATGTCAGACATCCCAGAAGAGGCCACTTACACGAATCTTGACCAGGTAATCAAAAATCCAATGACCATTATCCAAAGCATGCTTACATATAGAAAGATATGTCCTCACCCAACATGGCATCTCATAATGAAGTTCTGAGCTGCTTTTGTAAAATAAAAAAAGATTTCCTTTAAAATATCTGTAATTTTTGTAGTTACCTGGTTTTGTGTTTCCAATGTATGAAACTCAGTACGTGAATGAACTTTCTGTATGTTCATTTATATACTGGTAAATCTGTGTTCTCTTTACTTACCCATGTTATCTAGAAATGGTTCTGATTTTGATTTTGTGCAGTTCTTGGAACCGCTTGAGCTTTGTTACCGATCTCTCTGTGCTTGTGGGGACCGACCAATAGCTGACGGTAGCCTTTTAGATTTTCTAAGGCAAGTTTCCACCTTTGGACTCTCGCTGGTGAAACTTGATATAAGGCAAGAGTCAGATAGGCATACCGATGTCCTAGATGCCATTACCAAACATTTGCAGATAGGTTCATATAGAGACTGGTCCGAGGAACGTAGGCAGGAATGGCTCCTGTCTGAACTCAACAGCAAAAGGCCCCTCTTTGGTGCTGATCTTCCAAAAACGGAAGAGATTGCTGATGTTCTGGACACAATCCATGTCTTGGCGGAACTTCCATCAGACTGCTTTGGTGCATACATAATTTCAATGGCCACAGCAGCATCTGATGTGCTAGCTGTTGAGCTTCTACAACGTGAATGCCATGTGAAGCAGCCTCTACGAGTTGTTCCACTTTTTGAGAAATTGGATGATCTTGAAGCGGCTCCTGCTGCTGTTGCGCGCCTTTTCTCGATTGATTGGTACAAAAATAGAATCAATGGTAAGCAAGAGGTCATGATTGGGTACTCAGACTCGGGCAAAGATGCAGGTCGGTTGTCAGCAGCCTGGCAATTGTACAAGGCTCAGGAGGAGCTTATTAAAGTTGCAAAGGATCATGGAGTGAAACTGACAATGTTCCATGGACGAGGTGGAACCGTTGGAAGAGGAGGTGGCCCCACTCACCTTGCTATATTATCTCAACCACCAGACACTATACAGGGATCTCTTCGTGTTACGGTTCAGGGAGAAGTCATTGAGCAATCATTTGGTGAGGAGCACTTGTGCTTCAGAACGCTCCAGCGTTTTACTGCTGCTACACTAGAGCATGGAATGCATCCCCCTGTCTCCCCCAAGCCAGAGTGGCGGGTGCTTCTAGATGAAATCGCTGTAGTTGCCACTGAGAAGTACCGCTCAATTGTCTTCAAAGAACCTCGGTTTGTCGAGTATTTTCGCCTTGTAAGTAGCTTCAAAATCTTAAATTTTATCCATTATTATTTATTGCTTCCTGGATTGGATTTCACATGCATATCAGTTTGAGTGATGGAATTTATATAAATTGTTGTAGGCAACACCGGAATTAGAATATGGTCGAATGAACATTGGTAGCCGGCCTTCTAAGAGGAAACCTAGTGGAGGAATTGAATCGCTGAGAGCTATTCCTTGGATTTTTGCATGGACTCAGACCAGATTTCATCTACCAGTTTGGCTAGGCTTTGGAGCAGGATTTAAATATGCAATAGACAATGACATACGTAACCTCAAAACACTGCAAGAAATGTATAATGAATGGCCGTTTTTTAGAGTCACAATTGACTTAGTTGAGATGGTTTTTGCCAAGGGTGACCCCGGTATTGCTGCCTTGTATGACAAACTCCTCGTTTCAGAAGACTTGTGGTCATTTGGTGAGCGATTGAGATCCAACTATGAGGAAACAAAGACTCTTCTGCTCCAGGTAAAATATGTTGTTGCTATCTAATGGCATTATCAAGAACATGATCAGAACTAGTAAGGATAGATATATTGTGGCTTAGTGATTTGCAAACACTATTTTATTTGTCTCTTGATAGATTGCTGGACACAAGGATCTTCTAGAAGGAGACCTGCACTTGAAGCAACGTCTTCGTTTGCGCGATTCCTACATCACAACATTGAATGTTTGCCAGGCATATACACTGAAGCGGATCCGGGACCCACACTACCACGTAAAGCTGAGGCCACACATTTCCAAGGAGTATATGGAATCAAACCCTGCTGATGAACTCGTGAAGTTGAATCCGATGAGCGAATATGCCCCTGGCCTCGAAGACACCCTCATCTTGACTATGAAAGGTATTGCTGCTGGATTACAGAACACCGGTTAAATTCACTCTCGATTATCCCAGTTTCATCGTACCTAGTTTGGAAAAATCAGGTTTTTTTATCCCTTCTATGGATATCATAATACCTATCCAATGTCTGTGCTTTGTGCTTTGATGCACAGGCACTGTTTTATGTTAACAGATTCTAATTATGTCCTATTTAAAACCAAAGGTGAATTGAGTTACTTGATCAATCACCATTTTTCATGTACCTGACAATAATGTCCTTTTGAAAGACCAATTGAAGAAATGCATTTGTGGGTTTTCAATAACATGAGTAGTTGGTGTATGTTTTATGAGATGTTCATACTTTATATATAGAATATAATCCAACTTGGGGTTGGTAAGAATACACCTACATGATCAGGTTCAAATCTTAGTCATCACAATACTCTATCTTTATAAATGTGGAGTATCATGGTCCAATGTCTAAACTCATAGGATTTTTTTATTTTTTGTTATTTAAATCAAGTGGGGTTGCATCCTCTTGACATCTGCCCCCAATAGTTGAAGCTTCATCTCCAAATTCTCATAGCCTCTGTCAATATATGACATCCCACTAATGTGTGTAATTCCTTCAGCAGCTAAACCAGCCAACACCAATGAAATCCCTCCTCTTAAGTCAGCTGCATGAACTCTTGCACCACTTAGTTTACTGCATAATCACAAGTTAATCATAATTAAAGTGTTAAAGAAGAAGATATTTTGTGGGGTAAATTAAATGGTTGAATATTTAGTCCCAAAAACAGCATAAATTTTACTTGTTTTTCCCTTCCCCATAAATCAATGCTCTCCTTCCTTGGGTGTGAATCTTGGCTCCAAACTTTTGCAATTCTTTCACTGCATATGAGAGCAAAAGTTGATCGAGAGCATTTTTAAAATCTAGGTAATGAAACGCACATTTGTTGATAAAACACTACTCTTACTTAGTAGCTTCACTTTGAAAAGCTGTGGAACAGAATAGAATCACTGAAGTCATGATAAAACAGAGAACCACATACCTTGAGCCATGCGGTTTTCGAACACGGTCTCTTCCACAACGCTTAAGCCATTACACGTTGAAAGCATCGCCATTGTTGGAGGTTGGAGATCAGTCGGGAATCCCGGGTATGGAAGCGTTTTAATATCAAAACCTCGCAAGTCATCTCTACTGCTCCGACCAATGGCAGAAAGCTGACGTGGCAAGATTACAGTTAAACATAGAAGAAAGACTAAGAGATCTAATATCTAAGTAAAGACTATAAGGATGTTTAGATGATCTTATAAACTCCTCAAAACATCTTATAAGATGAAAGAGTTTATAAGTTCTTTCAAATAAGTTTAGCCACACCCCCTCTATATAGTATATACCTCCAAAGTATCATGCTTGTGTGTAATATAACATCCAGAAGCAGAGAGCTTGTCGATCAAACTGGATAAACAGGTAGGAAAGAGAGGTGACATAGAGATGTTTGATCGAGTAATCGCAGCAGCAAGCATGAAAGTGCCGGCTTCAATTCGATCCGGCATAATAGCATGTTCAGGGCCGACCAATCGTCGCTTTCCATATATGCATATCTTGTCCGAGCCCACGCCCTCAATGTGGGCCCCGGCTTTTGTTAGGAAGCGAGCAAGATCGATTATTTCGGGTTCCTAATCACAAATTTCAGTTACAAATAGCACTATATCTTGTTTTGCCGATCACATTTAACCCTTCATTTCAGTACTGTTCCCCTACTCGCTGTGGATGTAATTGATTGCAGGAATATATTTTTTTATAAAGCGAATAAAAACTTATTTTACTATGGATATTGGATAGAAAGACACGTTTTCACTAATACTGAATAACATGGTAATCATACCCGAGCAACGTTGGAGAGCAAAGTGTTTCCTTGAGCCATGGAAGCTGCCATCATTAGAGTTTGAGTAGCTCCTACACTTGGGTAATCAAGTTCAAATTTCCCACCAACCAAACCTTTTCCATTTGCAGCATATGCAACTACTTTGTTATCCCTGATCAACATGTTATGTAACAAATCAGTGTCTTACGAGGTTTCTTCATAGAAACATTGTCTCAATTGCCCCAACAAATGGTCATAGTAAAATACCAAAGATACCCCTGCAGGCTACCATCCTTATCATTTTCAGAAAAAGGAAATAAAGTAAAAATACAACAGCTAATCCCATTTGTTATTATCTATAGTTGCTTAGAGAAATTCATTAGCAAATTCGTTCATATTTTGTAAAATAATTATCTCTAGTCACTAAAAAATTCGGACTAGATTATCTACCCATTTGCACATAGTAAACATATTTTTTATCCAATAGAGATGGATCTAAAATTTTATTTTAAGAGTGATAAATTTTTTTCTTATCATAAATTGGGAATTAAATTTTGTATAGTAGACATTTTTTTTACAATATAAAGGATAAATTAATGATATAAATGAAAAATATTAGAAAAAATTACATTTAAAAAGAATATATAAAAAAAGATGTTTTTTAGTCACTTTTGAAATTTTGAACTAAATTTCTTCTAATTTGTCTTAAAAGAAGTAGAATGAAACATCTTTTCCTCCCAACTTTCTATGGATACTTGGAACTTTTATATGAAAAGTGAATATAAATATTTTTTCTCATATTGGTAGATAAAATAATTTTTTTCTTATGTGAAAATGAAACTAACTAACATTTGTCTTAGTTTTGTCATGCAAAATGTGACTCACCCACCGATCCGAATTATTTTAAAATAACTAATCAAACGCATAATGATAATTAATACTTTTTTATCATTAAGTCTGCGATTTTAATACCTTTTACCTAGACCATCCTAAATGGTCACAAATGCAATAGCCTCATAAATTTGTTCGTTATTATTAGGATAATATCATAGTAAAGTGAAAGAAAAATCAAAATATTCAATGGATAAAAAGCAAATACTCCAAATTTATACCGTATCTACATTTCTAAAAATTATGTATTATTATTTAATACGGAGAGATAATAAAAACTACAAAGGTGTGAGTCTTGTGTATGTGTATCTAGGGCAACCATCATATACCTGACAGAATGCATTTGGTGTGTCAAATCATGATACGTGTGCAATTAAATATTCTCTCAATTTAATTTCATATTTAAAATTATAAAATTAAATATATAAATAAGAAAAATTGCACACATGTCATGATCGAATTCATCAGGTATAGAGTAAAAGAAACCTGGATCTTAGATGCATGCCCCATCCCGACACACCTGACACGGTTCCTATATATATATATATATAATTTTTTTTTTCCTAATTTCTCCATCCGCTCCATTACTGCTCTTCTTCTCCACTACTTCTTTTTTTTTTTTTCCCTTTCTCCATTGTCGCTCCTTCTCCACTCTTCTCCATTTCTACTTCTTCTTTACTTTTTATTTTCTCTTCGTCCATCGTTGCTCTTCCTTCTCCACTTCTTATTTTTCTTTTTTTTTTCTTTCTCCATACTTGTTCTTCTTTCTCTATATCTTCTTCTCTATTATTTTCTTTGTCTAATATAATTATCATCTATTACTATTTAGGAGAAGTTGAATTTTATCATTCAACAAGTTATGATTTGATTCTTTTGTTTTATTTAACTCTCATGAAGATTAAATTCTCTAAGAATTTGTGCATTGAATGTATATAAAAAAACAATTATTTTTACCTTAAAACCATGGTGAAGATTGAGTTTTTTAAAATTATTTGTAGGAAAATTTGAGAAAAAATATGATTTGCAGAAAATTTTAACTATTTAAAAAAGTAAATATGTATTTATGTTAATACCTTGAAGATAAAAATATAATATCTTTAAACGTATAAATAAAATATTTTAAACATATATATATATAATATTTTAAAAATAAATATATATCTTAAAATTATACGGATTAATACCTTATACTATAAACATTAATATCAAGTAAATATGTAATATTTTAAAAATATACGATTGATATATTAAGAGTATATAATGGATATCTTTCGCTGGATGAATTATATCAAATTAAGTGGTGCGCGGCCCACACTACTACGTGTGAACATATATGGAAGCAGCCCACGTTGGGTTAGGAGCACGGATCTTAAATCATTACCTCTATTGAATATAAGTTTTTGCCAATATTAACAAACCAATCCAAATTCTTGATACCAAAATCTCTATTTCATTCCCACCACATCAAAACTATGAAGAATTGAATGAAGTTTCTTTTTCTTCAATTTAACTATTAACTGCAACTGTTTTTATTTTCAAAATCAAAATAAGGTGATTTTAGGATGTGGATACAATCATACATTTCGATACAGAGAATCTGATTTAATATTAAACAATATTAAACAACAGTCAGTTTATGAGCAGAAAATCACAAACCTGATTTCGACAACAGCACCCAGCTCTCGAAGCCCGCGAACATATATATCTACGGGCCGGGCCCCGATATCACAGCCACCGGGCAATGCAACGACAGCCTCGCCGAATCGGGCCAGCAAAGGCCCAAGGACGAAGAACCCACCTCGAATGCTGCCAACCCGGGCAGGGTCGGGCTCGACGGACCCAACGCGATCCGCATTCACCACAATTTCATTGTCAGAGAGCTCGATTCGGGCCCCCAGAGAGCCCAAGATAGAGGCCATCGTTCTCGTGTCGGATAAATCGGGTACATTCGTGAGCTTCGAAGAGGCTGAGCAGCAAAGGGTTGCAGCCAAAATGGACAACGCTGAGTTCTTGGACCCACTTATGGGAACATGGCCCGAAAGCCTTTTGTCTCCGGTAATCACAAACTCTGTCGTTGAAAATGGGCTCGGGCTCTGAGGGAAATGGGTTCGGGCCTGTGGATCGTGAGAAGTTGGAAGATTGAGTAAAGGGTTTGAACTTGGGAAGATTTGTGATGCCATTTAGTTCTGCAAGAGGATGAATAGTATGAAGTATTGTAAGTTGTAACTCATACGATATATAGTGTGACTAAGCAATCCTATTATTGAATTTTATCTCCTTCTAACACCTTTATCACATGGGACCGATTGTTGCAAATTATTTATTTATTTTTTTCTTATTTTTGGGTGTGTGTTGGAGGATGATTTCCACTCACAATATACAAAGCTGTCATTAGGATGGCACCGACTGGGATTCTCCGTTTTCTATGAGAATTTGTCTCAAAAAGGATGATAATTCCCCAAAATACATCCATGTAGGAATGGAGATAGAAATGATACATCCATATAGAAATGGAGATAGGAATGATTTTTTTCTCGAATGATAGGTTGGGATTGGGATTATATTATTTGCTTTGTGGGGATCCACGTCCTGTTCTTTATGGGGTCTCAAATTGTAACATTTTGAAATAAAATTCAACTATATAAAATATAACAAGAATTTTCTATAGTTAAAATGAGATTTAAATAATAATATAATATCAATTAAGTATAAACTATGAAAGAAAATATATATATATATATATCCAAACTATATTATATAGGAATAAATACACTATATATATATATATATATAAAGTGCACAAAATACCTAAAATACATAATATACATTATAATGTATACATTGGCAAGATAAATGTTTGTCACAAAAGTCACCAAAGTTTTAATTGAATAATAATATAATGATAAATAAATAATTATTATTATTATTATTAAAATAAAATAGGATAGCAACATGAAGGCGGTGGATGATGAGTACTCCGTACACGTCTCATGACTAGTGAAGTAATAATAGAGGGGGAGTAATCAAGATTAGTGCACCGATATTATGGTCCTAAGAAATTGTTAAGAGTATTATATTTGTTTAAATTAAGTTAATATACTATAATTTCTGGTGTTTTCACTGATGTTAGCGACATCAGAAAAATACAGTGAAAAATAAATACCAATAAAATGAAACGAACAGAGATAAATTTATTCACATGTATATAAATACTTGTGAACTGCCATCAAGACAAAAAACTCCTTTAATATAAGAATGTTGATTACAAGGAGATGAAAACTCAATACATCTTAACTCTCTTATCTATGCTCTTCAATCTCTATTTTTTTTGTTGTATCTTCAATCTCCAAGAACATCTACTATTTATAGAGTTTATACATCACGGTTATATGCTCCATGATACAACCATGATCTTCCATGATCTTCATGTGTTTCACTATCTTGAATCCATCTCCATGAACTCCACGTTCTTTTCTTTTCTCTCTTGAAACCATGTTCTTTTTTTCTTTCTTGAAATCCTATATAAAATAAGATAAAAGAAAAGAAATAAATCCCTAATATATAGGAATATGGTTAGATCATATAATCCTTAAAATAAGGAATTTAAAAACAACCAAATCCTATTAAATCTCCAAACCCTAACAAATCTCATATTTAACAAAATAAATTATTTTTAAAAAATAATGAAAAAGGAAAAATTATTACGTTGAAAACTCCAACATTAACAATACTAAAAAGGGAATTGCACACACGCCCATCATCATGGGGAAGTAGCCAAATTATGATATATCTCTCTCCTCTCACCCCTCCAAACACCAACCACCACTGCCTCTTCACCGCTACTGCCGCAACCATTGTGTACGACCGCGGGAAAGGGGTGGCAGTCCTCTTTCTCTCCCTCTCTCTTTGTCTTCCACCATCTTTGTTGTTGTTGTTCTATCGCTGTCATGGGTTGCTGGCGTAAGGTTTCGTCGGTGAGTATGCATGTGTGGGTCGTTGTCGTGGGCGGTGGTGAGTGAGTGCGTGCGAGTGTGTGCATGCTGTTGTGGTGTAGTGTGTGTGGGAAACGAGGATGAAGGTCTCAGGGGGTGTTGGGCGTCGCCGCGAGTAGTGGCGCCGGTCGTGGTTTAGGTGTGTGTATGTATTCGGTGTTGGGTGGTCGTCGATGACGTGAGGTCGTTGGCTATGAAGGATGGGTGACCAGGGATAGGGCTGTAGAGTGCTGGGAAGCTGCAAGGCGCTGAGGCTGCTGCTGCAGGGCACCAAGGAAAGTTGTTGGGGGCGACGGGGCTACTGTTGCAGGGTGTCGGGGGAGCTGTTGGGGGCAACGGGGCTGTTGCTGGCGTCAGGGGTTGCTGTTGCATGGTGCCGTGGAAGCTGTTGGGGGCATCAGGGCGGCTGTTGTTGGGTGTTGGGAAGTTGCTAGGGGCATGGTGTTGTCGGCGATAGGAGAATTCTAAATTAGGTTCTAATTCCGTAAATTAGATTTAATTTAAGGATTTTTTATGCAATTAATTAACTACTAAAAGTATTAATTATAATAACTCCTAATTCAAATGACATGTGGACCTAAATATAATTATGGACATTATAATTTGATCTTCATAATTTAATAAACGAGGCAAGGACCTAATTATGAATATTAAACATTTAATTAAATCCTTCATATTGTTAAAAATGATCAAAACGTAAAGAAATAATTATAAACTTTATAATTTAAACCCCAAAGTCAAGAGTCGACTTAAATATCAAATTCGATCCTTTTAAATAAAATTAAGTATACATGTTATGCAATTAAATATATTCCCTAAATTGACTTCTAATTTCATTCAATTAAATTCAATTGTATTATTAAACCTTATAGTTGGTCTAACTATGCCATAATTTCATAGATAGCCTTTTTTATAAATATATTCAAATTTCATAATATCCAAATTAAACTGTAAGTTACATAATTAGATTTTCTAAGATTATTTTAAAGGTTTTCCAAAATTATTTCTAAGTCAAAAACTTTATAAATTACTTATCTAGAATTATTTTTAGGTCTTCAAGATCTAACCTAAATCATAATTTTATAATTAATTTTCCTGAAATTAATCTAAGTCTTCCAAGATCTAATTAAAGTCTAATTAAGTTTTCTAACATTTTAATAAACACATTTTCATTACAAATTCACCTAAACTCTATATTTACCTTAGAATCGTTTATTTTATTCTTTAAACCACAACATCGTCGGAAACCTGTTCCAACTGATCAAGGAAAACCTTAAAAGACGTATTTTAATTATTAATGACCTTAACTTACGAATTTATAACTAGACAAGGTACTAAAACATTTTAATATTCAATGTAGGAAACGAGGAAAGATGAGTTTGCTCGACAATTTATGAATAGAAGCTTCAGTCTCTTAGGGTGGGAAAAATTGCTATGTCGGTATTTATATTTCTTTCGAAATATTTAAAATACAAAGTATTATACTGGATAAAATGAGTTGTATATACGTGTTTAATCGAATAACGTATTATGTGCAAAGATGTTATAATATGATGAATGTTATGATATATATGATGGGTATAGGTAAAATCTTATTTACGTTTTAAATCGTACAGTTTTACAAAGAATGTTGTGAATATGTGATTGGAATTCTGTGACTATGTGATTAATATTCAAGTAAATTATATGGTTTTAAAAGCTATTGATTTCAGATGATACAAATGCGAATGGTTTCAAATGATGATAAGTTGGGGTAGTTCCCGCACAAAAGGGGTCTTTAGAAGTCAACAAATGTCAAAAGATTTCTTTACCTTTATGTTATCGTGAATTATATGGTCAACGTGAACGTGACCAAGGTTTACTATGTGTTATGTGGAAACTATTGTGTGACAATTTAACTGCACATGCGCCTGCACGCCAAGTAGGGTAGTCCTCGTTGGAAACCCAACATGAAGGGTGTAACAACCCATAGGGTCGGTTTGGGGCCTAGATAAGTTTTCTTCGGAAACCTATCCACAGTTGCATTGGGACTACTCGGGAGTCCACAACGTGTAATATATGATATATGATCAATGAAATATTTTCATGGCGACTAATCCATGATGGTTAAAAACTATATCCATAATGGTTGAGAACCGTAAAAGAAAATGATATGTTTGAATGTGATCTATGTTCTACTGTTTTT
Source organism: Scutellaria barbata (assembly GCA_028654395.1). Taxonomy (NCBI): domain Eukaryota; kingdom Viridiplantae; phylum Streptophyta; class Magnoliopsida; order Lamiales; family Lamiaceae; genus Scutellaria; species Scutellaria barbata. Next base: position 2,405,793 of record CM053656.1, on the reverse strand, counting down.
GTTAAATGATAAATGTTTTATTTTCGTATTAAATGATTTAATACATGTATTTGAAGCTATCTATTCTCTGTTGTTTTTATTAAAAGACAAACGATTTATGAAAAATAGTTTTATGTGATAAAAATGTGGTTTGATAAGTGCATTTACATCTTTAAAATTGTGTTATAATGAGTTGTTCAATGCCCATGTGAAATCCTTTAAAATTATACTATTTTGACTTAGGGGCGTGACTATTCCTTTTACTAAATGGATTTATACGTATGCACTTGTGCCACGTTTTGTTTATCTTAAAATTATTTTATGTTATCCCAGGATTCCTCACTGAGTGTATTTCAAACACTCACCCCTATTTTTAAAATGTTTTCAGTTTAAAGAGTTTAGGGCGTGACATGTGAACGGTGAATGCTGGTAGACGATGATCAAAGGTCGAAGAAGGTTTTATTTCAAAATGTTATATTTTATGAAATTCGAAAATGTATATTTTATAACGATTTCTCTTGAATTTATTTATCTTTATTATCTTAAAAGAGTAAATTTTATATGTAAGTAAGCCTCATTCAAAATTTATCTTCAAAAGAAATGGGCATTACACAAATTATATGTATAATTTTTTTAATACACTAATAAAAACTCAAAACCCTACTTATCATTCTCTTCTAAATGAAATTGAAATTGAAGTATTAAAAAATTATGAAAATTAATGAAATATAATAAGATAGTTAATCTTTGTATTTTAGCTAGTTTGATTAAGTTATGTTTTATCTTTTATTTGGATTATGGGTCATTTTTTATATTTTTTTTGTTGACATTAATGGGTAATTCTGTAGTACACCAGTGATATTAATACATCGGTGACCTTAACCATTAGATCTTCAATCATTGCATCATAATCCTTCATTTTCAATTTATCTTTTTTACCTTATTTCAAAAGTTACTGCAGTAAATTATAAAAATTCTCCCAAATAGTCTAATTTCACAAGACAATGTAGTCTATATCTACCTTCTCCAATAATTTTATTTATCAACCAATAACAACCATAAAAGCATAATTAAATCTTCTTGTATTATGGAGCATGTGATGACGAATCATTTGAGACCCATATTTGATATATTAGCAAAATTGTCATGAATATAACATTTAAGGTCATTGTAGCCACAGTTTTATATACACGATTAACTTTAAGAAAATATATACATTTCGATTTAAAAACTAATATTAAATATTAAAATAAATTATAACATTTTTGTTTAATTTAATTTCATATTTAATATTAGTATTTAAATTAATTGTGTTGCTTAATTTAATTAAATACTACATTACAAATATTAATTTTAGCTGAAACAAATATTAATTATCTTGATCACACCACTAGTTTAAAATAAATATTAAATTACAAAATATTTAATTTATAGCACCATTGTATAATTTAGATGAAATTTCGTAATACTAACATTAAATATTAAAATAAATTCTAACGTTTCAGTTTAATTTAATTTTATATTTAATATTAGTATTTAAATTAATCATATTTCTTAATTTAATTAAATTCTATATTATAAATATTAATTAAATTAAATATTATATTACAAATATTAATTTTAACCGAAATAAATATTAATTATCTTGATCACGTCATTAGTTTAAAGTAAATACTAGATTACAAAATATTTAATTTACAGTCGAAACAAATATTAAATATGATTTACTTGTATATTGTTTGCATCCTATTACGGTGTTGTGTGATAATTATTTTTAATTCAATTGATTGCATGTTATATCATAGATATTGGTTGGTTGGTTAATGTTGTGTGATTACTTGATAATATTTATTATTAATTGACTTGTCATCATAGGTCACTGTATCAACTGCATGATAGATCATCGATATTGATTGGTTGAATGTTATTTCATTGTATGTCGTGTCATCAAGATTTGTTGGTTGCTTGCTATTTAATTGGATATCTGTTGCATACTACTTGTATATGATTAATTAGTAATATCACAATCTTTTGATTATAAAGATTACGATTTGTATATATATCTTCATCCATTGTATAAAATTTAGTGTGGTAGGCATGTTAGATTAATGTTGATCGATTTCACATATCTCATCATCTATATGTACTCGATTTGAATGGATTTTGATATGAATAAATCATTTCGATTTAGATGGACTTTCGTATGTTAAACAATTTTTAAATTTGATGTGATATTTTAATACACAATTAACATTAACAAAATAAATACGTTTCCATTTAAATACTAATATTATATATTGAAATAAATTTTTATATTACAGTGTAATTTAATTTCACATTTAATATTACTATTTAAATTAAAAGGAGAATGTGATTAATTAATTAAATACTAGATTACAAGTATTAATTTAATTTCATATTTAATATTAGTATTAAAATTAATCATGTTGATTAATTAATTAAGTACTAAATTACAATTATTAATTACCTTGATAACAATGTTGATTTAAATTAAACACTAATTTCAAAATATTTAATTAACACAAATATAAAATTAATTGTATGGTTTAATTAAATACTCACAATTATTGATGTCATATAATTTAAGTAAAATCAAATACATATAGCAAGAAAGGGTATATGTATATTTGGGTCTATGCGCATTTGGGCTAGTAAAGAGACTCAATGCAGCTCACAAGACCACAATTAACAGCTCAGCCTAAAAGTCAAAAATTATCTTGATTTTATTTACCATAGTAAAAAAAGTTGGTTTATTAATATCATTAAGTGTATAATAGAATTACCCATTATATAAATTATTTATTATGTATTAATTAGGTAACAAAATTATTTTAAAAAAAAAACATGATGGGGAGGGAAATCTCAAGGGGGTGGGGGAATTTTACCCACAAAGCTGATGGGAACGGGGAAGGGGATTGCTCCCCTTGCCCAATCCCACCTCGTTCTATTGTCATCCCTAACTACCATATCATCAAGTTTTGACACCTAAGATTTTGAATATGCTCCCCAACCGTGGTGCTCGTAAAGTTGAGGTGATCAAACGGGTCTGAAAAATTGTAATTGAATCAGGGTCAACGGTTCAAAAAATCGTTGATCCAATTTCGATTTCAAATTAAAACCGTAAATTATGGTTCATCTGTTTGGTTTCGATGTCCCTCTTATCAAATTGGAAAACCGACAATTCGAATCATATGATCATGTCTAGCGCCAAGCAACCAATTAGGGATGTTGCGACAAAAATTGCTCCAGTAATCCATTCGATCATAATTCAAAAAATATATAATATATATATATATATATTTTTTTTTTTTTTTTTTATTATCTCTTAGGTTCGTGTTTATTGATTAAGTTTCAAAGGTAACAATCTTGTCATTTATGAGCTATAATGACAATAAATAAAAATAAAAATCAATGTCAATCGTTTTCTAAAAGTGCTTGTGTTTTTTGAGATCTATTTTCACTCACGACCAATTAATTTTATGTCCTGTGTGAAGAGTGAAAAAAAAAAGAAGAAGATTGAAGATGTTTTGCTATGATAAGGGTTGAGTTTCTATAACAATATAATTAACATAAAATTTATAGGGAAGTTTCGAAATTTAAACTAAATAGTGCTAAGGATTATATGTTTGAACATTTTTATATTCTGCAATTTCATTTCAGAATTTCAACATTTATAAATTTTGTGAAAAAGTTTAATTTTCTATATATTTTTATTTATTAACCATCATAAAATAGTGAATTGTAAATTGGTTGTCAAATCTTTGCACACTTTATAATTTTACAAGTATCACTGATACATAAAATATTAGTATTTTACATATTTGGGACTCAAAATATCTTGACTTTTTCTCAATTAATATATTAATGTTTTGACTTTAAAAAATATTCGATATATCATAAAATATTTGAGGGACAACTGTATATTGTCTAATTTAATTAAATAGTAAATAAACGTCGACACGTCTGATATGCATATTTATTTGGGCCCAGCGATGGAAATAAGGGAAGAGATTTAGTAATTTAATTATAAATGAAGTAAAAGATAAGAAACAAATTGTATGGCACATGTTGTGGATCTCATTTTAAGAACCAATCAACGTTCCATCAACGCGTTAAAGAAATTATAATTCTTACAATTAATATATTACGCTAATACTTATATTTATTTATTTATTACGTTAATACTTTTATATATATATATATATATATATCAAATAATAATTTTATTTGTATTATGTAAGATCTTCGATTTGAATAATCTATATTTATAATTAATTTGTGAAATTTTAACTTGACAAATGATATGTTTATTTTCATCATGTAATATTTGTATATCATACGATACTTTTGAAACATTATAATATGACAAATAATACTACGTATAGTCATACTAATCTTACAATAAACATATTAATATGTGTGCACTGTAATGTACTGTCAAATATCTAGTATATCTATTAATTTTACATTTCATAATTTAAGGGGATGAGGTTGTTCTAGTGGACATTTTAGCTTTTTGGATAGTACTATGTAATATTTTTGTTTGTATGATCAGATTTTATTTTTTATATATATCATGTAATATTTTTTATTAATAACATCAAATCCATGATTAATTTTGGGAAATTGCATAATTTGTCAATAATATATTTTTATTATTATCATGTAATAACTTTGTGTATCGATTGTGTAATACTTTCGACGTGCTTTGATCGGTTGATCCACATTAATCAAATTGACGAAACCTATCTCACGAAATGAAATTTATGTATTCTTTGAGATAGTCTCACAAAATACATAGTGAAGATAAGATACAATGACAAATTCTATACTTCAGTTTTATCCTTAAAATAAATGTTCGTTGAGGCACTCTAAAACCGGCTTACCATCTTGATCTTAAAATGAAGCTCATTTAGAAAGTTCAAATGTAAATAATGTGTTTTTACTTAATAATGAATTTGATAAAATTTAATGTTATAAAACGCAATTCATGAAATTGTCTCATCTAGAGACGTTCAAACAGTTCGAACCCTCGATCTGAAAAATCGTAAAATCTCAAATCAAAAGTGAATCGTTCGGTTCCGATTCAGTTCAAATGATCGGTTTGACGATTTTTAATATTTTTATTAAAAAAATTATATATTTTTTAGTTTTTTATTTAAATTAATTTGTATATAAATATTACAATTATTTATATATTACAACATAATAATTTGATTTGAGTAGATAATTTGATATAAATGAAAAATTAGAACTTATATTTACAAGTTACAACAATACAACATTACAACTTACAAGTAACAACTTCAAATATAAGATATTTGATTCTTTCAAATTAATCAGCAATCTCGTTTAACTGTACCCTATCCTGAATATAGCCCCAAAACTAGTGGTACGACCAATTGACTAGTTTGAATTATTTTTTAAGTTTAATTAATCAGGAAGTATAACCCCCAATTAATCTACCATATGAACAACCTCAAAACATGTATTCAAAATTCAATTCACAAGGTGCATTAACGACTTAAAATAAAGGGCAAACTAGTATGAAAACGAAATGTTCTATTCATACAATCTAAACTTTGTTATCCCAAGAGTTACGAACTCAATTGTTACTATGATCACACAATTATAACAATTACGGATTATAATTTGTAATCTAACTACGGATAATAATTAAGTATGCGAATTGATCAAGTTCACACAATCAATAAATTAACCTACGCATAGCATAAAGCAGATAACAAAGAAATCGAGATAGAATAGAAGTACGGTACTACTCAATCAACGATCGAATCATTCAAAGTTCCGACGTCTCTTTGGACTAGAAAATAAGAGTTTGACCTCTAAGTATGATTATCCCCAAAATTACAAGAAATGGAAAATAAACAAACATAAATCTCTTCTCTTTTCCCAGACTCTGCCATCTCGGTGTTGTCTGTGTTGTGTGTGATCTTTCTATTACAACTCAATTAAGAAGGGAAATCATTTCCTTCCCTAATTCATGTCACATGCCCAAATCATGGCTAATCACTAATAATGGAATTAAAGTCTTGTTTGACTTGTACAGTTTTCTTTTTTATGGTTTGCATAGCTTGCATTTCTCGTATCTCAATTGACTCGTTTCTCCCACGATTATAGAATATATAAAATATGATCGGAAATTCATGGAAAACACAAAATCAAAGCCAAATATCGAATTTAGCAATAATCGGGTAATTACAAGAAAATAGTGATCAATTAAATGTAATTATTGTCACATTAAACATGTAAATAACACACAAAACCCAACTTATCAATATTACAGTTTAAAAAAAATGAAATACAAATCATATTGACCGCGCGTCGCAACGCGGTAAAATTAATTATTATCTTTCTTAACTTAACCAACTAGTAGTCAGGGTAAGTCGGATGTCGATCCCACGGAGAATGCAGAACTATTTAAGTTCCGACCCAAGGCAGGTTGTTGGGATAAGGCAGGTTGTTGGGAAATACCCCAACAATCCTCCCCCAGCACCTGCCAGCCTCTCCATTTCAGCAACCCGACATCTTCCATGACTCGGCACCGACATGCCTTCTCGCCACTCCTCGATGTCATCGTGACTTGACGTCTCGCCTCGCGCCACCACCATGACTCGACGTTTCATCTCGCGCCACCAGCAGGTTGTTGGGAAATATCCCAACAACCCCCCAGCACCTGTCAGCCTCTCCACTTCAGCAACCCTTCCTCGATGTCATCGTGACTCGATGTCTCGTCTCGCGCCACCACCATGACTCGGCGTCTCATCTCACGCCACCGCCACACAGGTCATCCACACAGGACATCACGCCACACAGGCCACTCGCCACCCCTCCACTTCAGCAACCCTTCCTCGATGTCATCGTGACTCGATGTCTCGCCTCGCGCCACCACCATGACTCGGCGTCTCATCTCGCGCCACCGCCACACAGGTCATCCACACAGGACATCACGCCACACAGGCCACTCGCCACCCAAGCCGCTCCGCCACACAGGCTCCGCCGCCACTCGGGCCGCCACCTAGGCCGCTCGCCACACAGGTCCCGCCGCCACCTAGGTCCTCCGCTCCGCCACCTAGATCGTCCGTTCCGCCAGCATCCTCTCGGTTCGAGGTCCGTTCACCTTCCTCAGGTCCCGGCCGCCAGCTCCCACTGCAAAGTGCTCCCGGGGGGATTCGAACCCGTGACCTGCTCTGATACCAAGTATTAGGACCATCAAGCGCATTACCGCTACACCAAAAAGATATCCAATGGACATAGGACGCAACTTTAATGTCTTATACTTATGTAGCTTTGCGCTCACGGATTCAAATCTGGAAGAGCCGTGCCCCACACCTATTTAAGCTCCGACCCAAGGCAGGTTGCTGGGAAATATCCCAACAGCAAGAGATTTGCCCGGAGCCTACTCGGGTAATTTAGTTCGGCTGATCCTAGACGACAAAATGACCGAGTAGGACCTTATACTATTAACTTAGAGAAATAAGCTCTCTAGTGCTGTTTACAGAGTAGGAATTCAGATCCTTTTACAAGTTAAAATTACATCTATTTATAGACAAAAAATACAAGTTGTGGAAGGTTACATCCACTTCTCCATGATCTCCTCCTCAACCGCTCCCTATTCTTAAGGAAGTGGGGAGTTGGCTTAATCATCCACTTCCCTTTTTTGTAGGATAGTTGGAGTGGTCTTCTCAAAATCCTTCTCATCTGATTTTTTTTGGGCTTTCTTGCCAAATCCTGGTTGGGTCGGTAATTGTCATTTCTGGCCGACCTCCTTAGCTGAAAAAGTCTAGTCGAGTCGAGCTTTTCTGGTCGGCTCGTTCACTTCTGGTCGGCCTTCTTAGATCGAACTCTTCTGGTCAGCTCGTTCATTTCTGGTCGACCTCCTTAGATCGAGCTCTTCTGGTCGGCTCGTCCACTTCTGGTCGGCCTTCTTAGATCGAACTCTTCTGGTCGGCTCGTTCATTTCTGGCCGACCTCTTTAGATCGAGCTCTTCTGGTTGGCTCGTCCATTTCTGGCTGGCCCGTCCATTTCTGGCCGGCCTCCTCATCACTTCTGGCCTTCTTATATTTGGTTTTATTCGATTCGGGTTAGGGGTACAACAATAGCCCCCCAGGTCCTGGTACAGACATAGGATGTGCAGGGATCTGGACATAGCAGAAGACCTGACCCGAGTATTTTTACTCTTCGTGAAGGAATTTCATACTTGGTGTCCACCATTTTTAGGATATTTATGCTATGAACTTTTATGCTTTGTGCTTGGCTCGGTTGCCCCACCAGCCATAACTTGTATATTTTTCAATACTTGCTTGTATCACAACTTAACCTGCACGGCTTGGACAAGCCTTTTCATACTTGTACGTATTTTTTAATACTTGCGCAATTGAAATATTGCCTGCTCAGCTCGGCATGTTATCTGGTCGGCTCCGCTTATATATTATAACACTTGGTTAATCGATAACTTATTCAACTCAGCATATTACTTGGCCGGCTCGGTTTATATCACCAATACTTACCACGTATCGGACTTGACCGGTCATGGCCGGTCAATATCTAGCCCCGGGTAAACTCGAATGAAATCAAGATACAATCCTGGCCTTAGCCTCAGTTCTTCCTGGATGGCTCGGATGAGGTCGTAGCCTTTTATGGATGAGGTCGTGACCTCTTTTAGGCCGTAGCCTTACTGTTCCATCCGACCTGGATGGCTCGGATGAGGCCGTAGCCTGGAATAATTTTAACAAAAATTTAAACTTCATTTAATAGAAAATTACAAAGTAAATTTACAGAGAAATTATTAGTCGTGATGGACCAGAGTTAAAATCTCCCGAGCAGCCCCATTCGGCGGGGGTAGAGGTAGTGCAGGCTGTGGTCCCTACCTTTGTTGTTCCTGGCCCTTCACATATTTCTTCAGGTGGCTCTGATCTATCAATTTCATCAGCTCGGCTAGAAGTGCCCAACACTCATCTGTGTCGTGGCCATTTGCCTTGTGATATTTGCAGTATTTATTCTGATTTAATCGGGCTGGATCTGTCTTCATTGTCCTCGGCTCAGATAATAAATTTTTGTCCTAAATCTCTGTAAGGACCTGTGTGGGAGTAACCGTAAGAATCTCAGTTACCTGGCCGGATCCCCCTACTTGGAAGGCCTTGAAATTTTCTGCAGGTCTAAACGACTTCATAGGTCCCATCTCTTCTCTGTTTTCTGGCCTTCTCTCCATCTCGGAAGACTTCTCATCTGGAATTGCCTCTTCTGCCCCGATATATCTCTCTGCTCGGGTCAAGAGTTCGTGATAGGTCTTTGGACCTTCCTCGTGGACTAACCACCAAAACCTCGTTCTAGGCCTCAGTCCGGCCATGATTACCATCAGCATAACGTCATCTGACACCTGCTCCATTTCTAGGACAAGCTTGTTGAATCTGTCCAGATAGGATTTTAGAGGTTCGGTCTTCGCCTGCCGCACGTTGACCAGCCTCTCCTTTGGGGTCGATCGCATCCTCGATCCCATGAATTGTGTTAGGAACAATTCAGCTAGCTCGTCCCATTGAAGAGTTTGGGAAGGAACGGAACCATCTTTGTACTCGGTCCCCTAAGGTAAGCAGGAAGGCCTTGCACATCAGCTCTTCTCCTATGCCCTGCAGCTCCATCCAGGACGTGTAATTATCCAAGTGAGTGGTAGGGTCGGTCTCCCCATCATATTGACTGATGCGGGACATCTTGAACTTTGCTGGGATGGTCAGAGCGGAAATGTGCTCCGCAAAGGGGGTGGCCCGCTTCCAGCCCCCTCTATTTTTCCGGGCGTGAATGTCAGCCAATCGTTTTCGGATCTCCTGCTCTTCTTTTAGTTCCGAGTACCGGGGATTGTGGCCGGTACTTTCATCGTGGAGTAGGGCCTCTCCTCGCTCCTGAGAAAGCCTGTCTGGCCTCCTGGCATCCATTGTTATGGCCGGTCCTACATTCTCTTGTTCGCATCGTCCACCGCTCCTTCCTCCTGTAAGGTCTGGACGGGCTCAGTGGTGATCAGTTCGAGCCCGTACGGAGGAGGGGCTCCTCCGCGGCCCATCCTCGGTTATCCATTTTTCCAGGTTCCGTCTTTGCTTGGGTCCGTCTGAGGATTCAGAATCCTCCAGTAAGCCATTGGTCGCTCTGGCCATTTCCCTCTGCTCAGCTTCTTTTAGCCTTTCATTCAGTTGCAGCATGAGGGCCCGAATCTTCGTAGCGGTCATGGGTGGTTGAGTTGCTTCCACCGTGACAGGTACCAATTGGGCTACCCCTATCGGGATTGCCAGAGGTGGTTGGTTAGACCCACCAGCTTGAGTCGACCGGACTTAGGAATCGGGTGTCTGTTCGTTGCTCATGTTGAATATCGGAGTTGTGTTCAGGTGTTTTGAAATAGACCCCCTCCTTCTAGCGCCAAAATGTTGACGTCGGAATTTGTAAGAGAATAATTCATAGTCTAACACCCAAATGTATGTGAAATAAGATGTGAAGTATGCAAGAGATTTGCCCGGAGCCTACTCGGGCAATTTAGTTCGGCTGATCCTGGACGGCAAAATGACCGAGCAGGATCTTATACTATTTACTTAGAGAAATAAGCTCTATAGTGCTGTTTACAGAGTAGGAATTCAGATCCTTTTACAAGTTAAAATTACATCTATTTATAGACAAAAAATACAAGTAGTGTAAGGTTACATCCACCTCTCCACGATCTCCTCCTCAACCGCTCCCTATTCTTAAAGAAGTGGGGAGTTGGCTTAATCATCCACTTCCCTTTTTGTAGGATAGTTGGAGTGATCTTCTCAAAATCCTGCTCATCTGATTTTTTCTGGGCTTTCTTGCCAAATCCTGATCGGGTTGGTAATTGCCATTTCTGGCCGACCTCCTTAGCTGAAAAAGTCTAATCGAGTCGAGCTTTTTTGGTCGGCTCGTCCACTTCTGGCCGGCCTTCTTAGATCGAACTCTTCTAGTTGGCTCGTTCATTTCTGACCGGCCTCCTTAGATCGAGCTCTTCTGGTCGGCTCGTCAACTTCTGGCCGGCCTTCTTAGATCAAACTCTTTTGGTCGACTCGTTCATTTCTGGCCGGCCTCCTTAGATTGAGCTCTTCTGGTCGGCTCGTCCATTTCTGGCCGGCCCGTCCATTTATGACCGGTCTCCTCATCACTTCTAGCCTTCTTATATTTGGTTTTGTTTGACTCGGGTTAGGGGTACAACACTCTAATCAAAAACGGAAAAGGTTGGGGGGGATTTTGATTCAGAATCACTACTAACTATGAAATGAGAAAATGAACTAAGCAAGAAATCAATCTAAAAAGGTATCTCGGTTAACAGTTCGGTTATCCCTCAATCTCAATTATGTCTTAATCAATGAACTAAGCAGGGGGACGGCAGTCACGCGGTGGTGGGCTACGGGACAGCGGTGACTGAGCGGCTGTGGAATTGTGAGTTTGTTGATGTAATTTGGTCTGTTGAGGGAGGAGAGGAGCGGGAAATAGCTTGAGCCGAGAATGATAAAGCAAAACTTTGTCCCCCACTACAAACTGTTTTCTTGTGATACGCGTGTCGTGCAGGGCTTTTGTTTTCTCCTTATAGATTAGCGAAGTTCTCTCAACTGAAGTTTCCTTTCCTGCTTCATCAAAATCCAAATTGCACTTCTTTATCGCCCAAAAAACACGATGCTCGATTTCCACAGGGAGGTGGCATGCTTTGCCAAAAACAAGCCGGTATGGAGACATCCAATTGGAGTCTTGTACGCCGTTCTATATGCCCAAAGTGCATCATCGAGCCTAAGGCTCTAATCCTTGCGATTCGGCTTGACCGTCTTTTTCAGAATTGATTTGATCTCTCGATTGGAAGTTTCTGCTAGGCCATTTATCTGGGGGTGGTAGGCTGTGGAAATCTTGTGGTTGACAACGTATTTCTTCAACAGAGCTTTGATCGTACGATTGTAAAAGTGCGTGCCCCGATCACTGATGTTTGCTCTTAGAATCCCAAACCTGTAAAAAATATTGGATTTTACAAAAGAAGCCACAACTTTGGAATCATTAGTACGTGAAGCTCTGGCTTCAACCCATTTGGAGACATAATCGACTGCAAGCAAAATATATGAATTGCTAAAAGAAGAGGGAAAGGGACCCATGAAATCCATTCCCCACACATCAAAAATTTCGCAAACCATTATAGGATTTTGGGGTATTTGATTTCGTCGAGAAATGTTACCTGTTCGTTGGCAATTATCACATGACTTACAAAATTCAAATTCATTGCGAAAAAGGGTTGGCCAGAAAAATCCACACTCCAAGACCTTATGAGCGGTACGCTTTGCTCCGAAATGTCCCCCACATGCATGAGCATGGCAAAATTCAAGGATGGAGTGGAACTCGGAGTTTGGCACACACCTTCGTATGATTTGGTCCGAACAATGCTTCCACACATATGGATCATCCCAGACGTAGTATTTGGCGTCACTCCTTAGTATATCTCGTCGAGCTTTCGTCATGCCTGCAGGGTAAATCTTAGCAACAAGAAAATTTACAATATCAGCATACCAGGGTTCAGAGTCAGGATTCGACACTGGATGTTCCAGTGTCGTCTGTGTGTGCCAGTGTGACGATAAGGCGAACAGTTGTTCGTTTGGAAAACTTTCAGCGAGCGGGGGTCCACTTTCTGGATGTACCAGCCGACTGAGATAGTCTGCAACTGAATTTTCAGACCCCTTTTTGTCTCTAATCTCGAGATCGAATTCTTGGAGAGTAAGATCCATCGGATTAGTCTAGGCTTCGCCTCCTTTTTGGTGAGGAGGAATTTTAAAGCTGCATGATCAGAAAATACGACCACTTTAATGCCTAACAAATAAGATCTAAACTTTTCCAAAGCAAAAACAACAGCTAAGAGTTTTTTTTCAGTGGTGGTGTAGTTTGCTTGTGCTGAATTCAAAGTCTTCGATGCATAATAAATCACATGACCCACTTTCCCCACTCTTTGTTCGAGAACAGCCCCAACAGCGTAGTCCGAGGCATCGCATATCTCTTCAAATGGCAATTCCCAGTCCGGAGGTTGGATAATTGGCGGTGTTGTCAATCGCTCCTTCAATTTATCAAAAGAGGCTTTGTACTCATCATCGAACCGAAAATCCACATCATTTTACAGCAACTTGCACATGGGAGCTGATATCTTGGAGAAGTCCTTGATAAATCTTCGATAGAATCCTGCATGGCTAAGAAAAGAACGCACTTCCCGCACATTCGTGGGGTAAGATAATGCCGAAATAAGATCTATCTTAGATTTATCAACTTCTATGCCTTTTAAAGAAACAATGTGACCCAAAACTATACCTTGTTCTATCATAAAATGACATTTTTCCCAATTCAAAACAAGGTTAGTTTCTACACATCGCTTTAAAATCAATTCTAGGCCCTTCAAACAATTTTCAAATGAATCACCATAAACACTAAAATCATCCATGAAAACCTCAATAATACTATCCACATATTTAGAAAATATACTTACCATACACCGTTGGAAAGTGGCTGGGGCATTGTAGAGACCAAATGGCATTCTTCGGTAAGCAAACGTACCGAATGGGCAGGTGAATGTAGTCTTTTCCTGATCCTCAGGTGCTATGGCAATCTGAAAATATCCTGAAAAACCATCTAAAAAGCAATAATGAGAATGTACAGCTAAGCGTTCAAGCATTTGGTCAATGAAGAGTAAGGGAAAGTGGTCCTTTCGAGTCATGGAGTTCAATTTACGATAATTAATACAAACCCTCCATCCAGTATGTACTCGGGTAGGGACCAACTTACCTTCTTTATTCTCAACTACTGTGACCTCAGATTTCTTAGGCACAACCTGCGTAGGACTTACCCATCGGCTATCAGAAATTGGATAGATGATTCCTACATCCAAAAGTTTCAACACTTCCTTTTTGACAACCTCCATCATGGGTGGGTTTAATCTTCTTTGTGCCTCTCGAGATGGTTTGACATCGTCTTCAAGAAGAATGCGGTGTATGCACAAAGCTGGACTAATACCCCTAATATCTGCGATTGTCCATCCAATAGTCTCCTTGTATTTTTTAAGAACTTGAAGTAGAGTCTCTTCTTGAATGGAACCCAATTTTACTGAAATTATTACAGGCAATGAGTCTTACTCTCCCAGATAAGCATACTTCAAATGATTTGACAATGATTTCAATTCAAGTTCTGGTGCCTGCAACACAGATGGAAGAATTTTCTTGTGAGACTCAAGTAAATTAATATAATGTAAATCATACTTTGGTGGCAAAGAGGGTTGTGATTGAAGTGCAGCCACAATTTCAAGTAAATCCAAGTTCCCATGTACAGCAATCTGCTCTTTGTCTCCTCTCAAATCCTTAGTCACCACAAGTTCCAAATTGTCCCTGCAAGTCATCTCAAAAACTTCCTCGATAAGAGGGTCAACAATGCTCAAAGCAAAAACATCATTCTCATTTTCAGGATATTTCATGGCATCAAAGATATTGAATTTAATTATTTGCCCATCGAATTCCATCGTGAGGGTTCCCTCACGAACATCTATTTTTGTTTGGGAGGTGTTCAGAAACGGCCTCCCTAACAAAATAGGTGGTGAAATTGATGGGTCACCATTCATATCCAACACATAAAAGTCTGCAGGGAAAATAAGCTCATTTACTTCACCAAGGACATCTTCAATGACCCCATCAGGGTATGCAGTACTACGATCAGCTAATTGAATGATAACACGTGTATCTTTCAATGGCCCTAGATCTAGAGATGCATAGATAGAGCATGTCATAACATTAATGGAAGCTCCTAGGTCTAGCATAGCACGCTCGATTCTAACATTCCCAATGCGGCATGGAATAACAAACATACATGGATCATTTCGCTTTTGAGGAAGCTTCCTTTGGAATATTGTAGACACACTCTCTCCCATCATGACTTTCTCATCATCTTTGAGTTTGTTTTTTGTTCGTGCATAAGTCTTTGAGGAATTTTACATATCGTGGAACTTGTTTGATCGCATCAATCAGAGGAATGTTGATTTCCACCTTACGAAAAACATCCAGTAGCTGTTTCTCTTGATCCTCCTTTGCTGCTCTCGCCAACCTGGAAGGAAAAGGAACCATATTAGCATGAATTTGAGAAGAAAAATCAGAGTTTACCTGTGCAGATTTCGAAGTTTTCACACTGGATGATGGATGAACACTGGGAGATCCAGTGTCGATCTGTTCAGCAGATTTGTCTTCCTCTTCGTTTTTCTGATTTTTCTCAGGCTTTTTGGGCTCTTCCAACTGCTTTCCACTTCTCAGGGTTACTGCACTGACATTCCTTGGGTTTATCTCAGGTGGAGACGATAATTTCCCTCCATTTTGAGCCTCAAGACGACTCACGGCTGTTGTTAGTTGACTCATTTATGTCTCAAGATTTTTTATACTTGATTGGGTATCCCTTTGGAATTAAGTCGTGTCCCTTTGGAATTGCATTGTGTTGGAGGCCAATGTCTTCATCATATCCTCCAAAGATGTGTTGCAGTTTTGTCCGGATGACTGCTCATGGTAATTAGAATTTCCTCCTTGGTAATTAGGATTTCTTAAGAGTTGTGGAGGCTTGTTATTCTCCCTTTGCTGATTTCCTTGCTGATTTCCCCACCTCAAATTTGGATGATCCCTCCAACCCGGATTGTACGTATTGGAATAGGGGTTATACTTCCTTTCTTGGTAGTTTGAGTTCCCTCCTTGATAGTTTCCACTTCCCACAGCATTAGCATGAGCCTCAATTTCATCGAGCAAAATTCGGCATGAATCTGTGGTGTGATCAGTGGTATTGCAAAGGCGACAAGGTTTCACCTGGGGCATACCTGCAGCAACTTGACGAACAATAGAGGTTAATTCATTTAGTTTATTCTCAAAAATAGACTCACTTACCTCTTTCACAGGTTGCAATGAAGAATCCCGAGTGCCAAATTGTTGGGAAGTGGCAGTCATGTCTGCGATAAGAGCTCTTGCTGCTGAATGCGTCTTATTCATTAGAGCCCCTCCACTTGCTGCAACAATGATGTTTCGATCCATGGTGGACCCCTCATAAAAGTACTGGATCAAAAGTTGTTCAGAAATTTGATGGTGAGGGCAGCTTGCTTCCAACTTCTTAAAACGTTCCCAATATTCATATATTGTCTCTCCATGCATTTGTCGAGCTCCAGTTATTTCTCTATGAATCTTTGCTGCCACTACAAGAATTTCGGTTTTTAACAACGGTTTTTAACCGTTGTTAAAGCCAATTTTTAACCGTTGTTGTTTCCAGGGTTGTAAAAAAATTTCACCTTTCGACAACGCACCAAAAAGCATTGTCTTATCTAGATACGACAACGCTTTTTGGTGCGTTGCAAGAAAAGGGTTGTCTTTTCTTATTTTCTGGAACTATTTTACAACGCTTTTTACAACGCTTAAAAAGCGTTGTCTTTTCCTATTTTACAACGCACCAGCGTTGTAAAAAGCGTTGTCGTATCTGGAAAAAATCGAAAAAGTGACGTCATCAGCATATTTTGAACACATCATTGCCACGTCATCTTCCACATCATCAAATTCTGCCACATCATTGCCACATCATGAGAAATAAATGTGTGTTGTCTAGGATTCAAACTCGTAACCTTTGTTGGACCTTGAACCACTAGGCTACTAGTGCTTTATGTGTTTATATTATATATGTATTTCTTTTATTAACTAATTATATAATTAATGACTAATTAATATATAATTGGAAGATTAATGAATAATTAATATGTTTAATAATATTTAATCTAATTTCATATTAAGACAATTATAAAGTATACTGGTGCATATTTTTAATATATGTTATAAACATACTAATTTTTTAATATTATGAGTTTGTTCATATATATAAGATAATATTAATGCAAATAATATAAAATAACATCATAAAATAATTAAAATTTTCAACTTTAATTTAATTAAAATAATATATAAATTTTGTATTATTATATAAAAAAAATTGTATTGACCAATTAATATATGTATGTTTTTTTATTTTGAAAAATAGTTTATGGTTCAATTAACATATTTAATTTTTTTTTTCATATTATTCTTTTAATTAATCATTTTTATATCTTTTTTTTATTGTATAAAATAATTTCTTCAAATAATTTATGTTTTTGGTATTAATTTTAAAACCAAACTAATTTATATTTATTTTCTAAAATAATAATATATAATTTTTATATTATTATGTAATACAAATTTTTTTATTTTTCAAATTAATATATGTATTATTTTTTTTTGTTGTAAAATAATTTTTGGTTCAAATTAAAACCAAACTCATTTTATCTTTATTTTCTAAAATAATAATATATAATTTTTATATTATTATGTAATACAAATTTTTATATTTTTCAAATTAATATATGTATTTTTTTTTTGTTGTAAAATAATTTTTGGTTCAAATTAAAACCAAACTCATTTTATCTTTATTTTCTAAAATAATAATATATAATTTTTATATTATTATGTAATACAAATTTTTAAATTTTTCAAATTAATATATGTATTGTTTTTTTTGTTGTAAAATAATTTTTGGTTCAAATTAAAACCAAACTCATTTTATCTTTATTTTCTAGAATAATAATATATAATTTTTATATTATTATGTAATACAAATTTTTATATTTTTCAAATAAATAAATGTCTATTTTTTTTATCCTTGTATAATTAAATTTTTTATATATTCTTAATTAATTGATATATATATATATATCTTTTTTTTATGTTTTTTGTATTAATTTTAAAACATAATAATTTTATCTTTATTTTTTTTTACAAAAAACATTCATAATTTATGAATTATGAATTATAAAATACAATTTTCGAATCATGTTTTAAAATAATATTCAAATTTTGTATTATTATATAATAGGATGAGAGTAATACTTAATTAGGTGTAATTAATTTGTTAATTAATTCAAAATAGTATTTTATAAAAATACTATTTTCTAAAATAATGAATTTGTTCATATAAGATAATATTAATGCAAATAATGTAATATAAGATAACATTATAAATTAATTAAATGTATTAAATTTAAGTTAATTAAAAAATAATTATATTAAAAAACAATTATTGCATAATGGGTTGTAAAATAAAAAAAATGTTTTAAGAAAAGACAACGCTCAAAAGCGTTGCAAAAAAGGGTTGTCGTATAGCCAAAAAAAGGCCATTTAACAACTCTACTTTGTAAAAAAAAATGTTTTAAGAAAAGACAACGCTCAAAAGCATTGCGAAAAAGGGTTGTCGTATAGCGAAAAAAAACGTCATTTAACAACCTTACTTAAAAAGCGTTGTCGTTTCATTTTTGACCGTTTTCGTATGGCGATTTTTTGGAAAAAAGACAACGATTTTCGGAAAAATAGTTGTAAAAACCCAAAAGACAACACAAATTCATTAAAAGGGTTGTTAAATGGGGGTTGTTAAAGGCCAAAATTCTTGTAGTGTGCTCGAGATGCAGGGAAATACTTCTTCAGGAAAAGTCGCTCCATTTCACTCCATGTCCTAATGGAACTCGAGGGAAGGTAATACAACCAATCTTGCGCTGAGTCCTTTAAAGAGAAAGGAAATGCTCGAAGCCTGATTTGTTCTTCCGTCACAGCTTTTGGCTTCATACTCTAGCATACACCATAGAACATCTTCAAGTGCTTGTGAGGGTCCTCACCTGCACATCCATAAAACGAAGGAAGTAAATGGATTAAACCAGATTTAAGTTCAAAATTAGTATCTTCATCAAGATTAGGGAAAATAATGCAAAGAGGTTGCTGAGTAAGTGCAGGGTTCGCTAGCTCCTTCAATATTTGTTCATGTGCCATTGCTTCCTCCTCGTGTTCAGATTCACTAGAATTGGTTTGGGAAACAGGTAGTGTAAACTCCAAAACTGGCTTGGCTTGTCTCCTCAAGACTCGATCTCTTCGGGTTATCTCAGGATAAAATTCCAAATCTTTATTTCCCTGGGATCGAGTACGCATTCACCACCTGAAATTGTGAAATTTAAGTGAGAAAACGCAGTTCTTAGTGAAATTTCCGCTGAAACAATCTGAAGAATTGACACTGGAAGGCCAAGGTCACACTGGAACTACTAGTGTGAAAAACAGAGCAAAACACAACAGATCAGCAGGCGAAAACAGGGCAGATTCGGAGCAAAACAGGGCAGAAACAGATGCACAAACTGAACAACAAAATATATCTCCTTTTCAATTTCCAATTTTCAATTTTTTTCAATTTTTTTTATATAAAGCAAATAAGAAAAGAGACAAGATAACACAATAAATTCAAGATACTCCCCGGCAACAGCACCAAAATTTGACCGCACGTTGCAACGCGGTAAAATTAATTATTATCTTTCTTAACCTAACCAACTAGTAGTCAGGGCAAGTCGGATGTCGATCCCACGGAGAATGCAGAACTAATCGTGTCACCTATGTTCTAATCAAAAATGGAAAAAGTTGGGGGGGGAATTTTGATTCAAAATCACTACTAACTATGAAACGAGAAAATGAACTAAGTAAGAAATCAATCTAAAAAGGCATCCCGGTTAACAGTTCGGTTATCCCCCAATCTCAATTATGCCTTAATCAATGTAACACCTCTCTAAGATTATCATGGAATTATCACCCCCAGTCTAATAACAAGCTCTGTTAAACCGAATCGTCTCTTAGGATTAGTTAAATTAGGATAAAATCACTAATTAAACCTATTTAATTGAATAACCCAGAACAAGCTCTCCAAATTTAATTCATTAAATGCATTAATTACCAAGACGATAGGGTGAACTAGACTCCGAATACACAAGCTCGACTCGATAATCTAGGATTATGCTACCCTAGAGATGCACGACCTCTAGTTTACCACTTATGAAAATTAAACCCCAACAATTAGGATTCATGATTTAACATTCTAGCAGTCAATTATCAATTACTTAACCTAGGTGGCCAATCCAAATTAAGCATCAACAATTGAAAATAATATGCACAGATAACATAATCAATTTCAATCAAATATCGAGAAGGGGATACGAATTTAATTAAAACATAAAGGAGATATGGGTTCAAACTTCCCTGCTAACCAGAATTGAGGAATTAGCCGATCATTCTCGAAATCAAATCCACAATAAAGATTGAGCAATCCATCATCAAATCAAACTAAACTAGAAATTGAAAAATATGTTTATCTCACTCTTAATCTAATCTCTCCCTAATCTAGTTAAAGCATAAAACTAATTTCTATCTCACTGCCTCTAATTATTCTCTGCAAATCTGCCTTCCAAACTTTGCAGGCGTGAATGATGATGTCAAGATGTGCCCTTTCCTTCCAAATATAAACTTCTCTCTTTTCTTCCCAATCAAGTCATAATTTGAGGCTGAAAGAATTAGTTGGATTGGAGCCCTTTTGGGCTTTGGCCCATTTCTTTATCTCCTTCAAAATTGGGCTTCATTTCTTATTATTCTTATTTTCTCTTTAATTCTTTTGGGCCTCGGAATTTAAATTGGCCCAAATGACTTTTCTTCTTCCACGATCATCTTCCTTGACTCCAAAATACTTCAAAACATCCTAAAATAATTAAGAAAATAATTCGTGAAGTATTCGGAGACATAAAATACATATAGGTGTAGAAACAGTGCATTTAATCATCTAAAATATTATAAAATCATGAATATACACTCGATAAAATGCACCAATTTCCTACTTGTCACATATACCTAAAAAAATTACAACTTATAATACAAATTAAAAATAATAATCAATACAATTTAAAATGAAATAGTAAAATACCATAAATACATAATATTATTTAGGATAAATTTCATAGCAAAACCCAATTTATAGATTAGTTCTCAATTTTGGACTCAAATTTTAAAGTTTCTCAATAAGGAGCTCAATTTATATAAATTAATATAAGTCAGACGATGATCGTTCCAAAATTACACGAAATTGTCTTAATTTATCTAAACTATAAATATATATTAAAATATAAATAAAAAGAAGATGAAATTTTGTCTTAAATTGAGAATTCAATCTAATTTTCCAACCTTAATTTGAGAAAAAATGTATAATTGAACCCCTTATTAAGAAATTTTAAAATTTGGGTCCAAAATTGAGAACTAATCTATAAATTGGGTCATATTATGAAATTTTTCCTATTATTTATATATAATATAAATTTAAAAAAAATAGATAAATCGAGAGTTAAACTGCTGGTTCTCGATTTGAAATTAACCCAAAACGAAACCAAACCGGCGAACCACGATTTTGATTTGGAGCCAATCGAATCAACGATTTTTTGAATCAAAAAAATACAAAACAAAACATGGATTTTTGTATAAAATAAAACAAAAAATTTGATTAAAAACAAAACACAAAAAAATAAAAATTGATTTTGTATAATTATTTTTAATTGTAATTAAATTTGTATAATTCTTTTTAATTTTAAATTTGATTTCATTTCATTTTTTTGGATTTTAATTTCATAATTGTTATTAATTAAATATTTGTAAAAACAGAAAAATATATACAAAACAAAATACCGACGAAAACAATTCATTGGTAAATCCATGAATTATTTTTTGTGATTTTTCCACATTTTTTCAATTAATTCTTATTGATAAATTTCTTACCGACGTAATCATTTTGTTGTTGGCAAATTTCGACCAACAGTATAATTACAACGATTTTACCAACATATATTCCATTGGTAAATTGTTTATCGACAGAAATTTTCATCGTTAATTCACGAGATTTTGATGGTGTTTTTCAAAAGTTCTCGAATTGGTGTTGGTGTATGAAAAGATGATTCAACATTTTCATTTAATTAAAGTTGGCAAAGCACTTGGGCCAACTTGGGTATAAGCTTGATGTAGGCTTTTACCATATCGTGGCTTAGGCCCAAAAATCAATTGTAGGATCCAAATGACATGATTGTTGAGGTCTTGTTTGATCATATAAAATTATGGATTTGACTCAATTGAAATTAATACAATATTAAATTACCTTAATTTGATAAAATAAAGACAAAGTTAAGGGTCAATTTTAGAATTAGACCCAAAATCAAAGACTTGGACATAGTAAAAGATCATGTGATGAACAAAAGTAGTCAACAAAAGTAAGAAAGGCTAGACATGTCCATACTTGCGAGGGACATATGGAGGTTTTAAGTTCATCAAACTACAACTTAATTTTTTGTGTTTTTTGTTGCTACAATCAAAAGGAGTAATTGTATGTTAGGAATGATTTACGAAGAATTATGAGCATTATAGCGGGATAATATCATCTTACGAAAAAATAATCCAACTTTTATCTCAACTCAAATTTCAAATCTTATATCAGATAATTAAGAAATTAATTCTTAGTTCGAGTCATTTTAAGGGGTTCTAGTTAGTTTGAATCAGTTGAACCATACTAATTCAACCTAAAAGGTTTCTAATTTCAAAAAGACATTACAACTCTTTGATTTTTATAAATAGATCATTAATTTGTCAGTTTCATTCACTCTACTACAATTTATATACGTACGTATGTACATATGTATTCTTGCAATTGTAGTACTTCCTTCTTCAATTCTTAAAAGTTTTGAATATCGTTTTTGTTCGTAAATTTTTTTTGGAATCATTATATTGTGATCTTTAAGTTATAAATAGATCATTATATATTGGAAACATTTTTTATAGACTGTAAAACACTAAATTCAAGGTAATTTCGTCTTACTGAAAAAGAGTCTATTGGCTTGACATTTCTATTCAATTTATAGTCATTTTCAAGTTTACTTTCCAACAAAAACTTGAGCGAAATTATTACAGAAATTACATTCTGTGAGACTGATCTCCACCACCCAACTATTTAATTTATCTTATTATTAACTCAACATTGATCATTTACAATTCAAATCTTCTAAATAAGTTATGTCTCACAGATCATCCATAAAACAATCTCATAAGAGAATGTCTTTTCGTACAACTTATAATTTTATTTTATCCTTGTGATGATTATATAAAAAGTAATTTAAACATATAATTATTCAAAACTGTTTTTATCAATATTGGTAAATTATAATTATAAATCACCCGAATTTATATAAAAATATAGGTTAAAGAGGGTGTAATTTCCAGTGATGATTAATGGATGTCCGTCCATGGCCTATAGCTAATTAATTTACTAATTTCTTTTTAAGTATTTACGTACTAATTTCTAAATAATCAGTTATCATGCTCAGAATAAAAGATACTTACTTGATATAGGTTAACATTATATATAATTTTAGCTAGCCATAACAAAAATTAAAATTATATTTCTTTTATTTCATGTCACATGAGATGAGTAAAAATAAATTAACCAGCCCAAAACTTTTAACCAAAAAGTTATTATCGGTTCATATACATGAATGGAAAAAGAAGCACCTATGATAAAATGGCATAACACAGTATCCCTCGACAATAAATATGTCAGTATGGCTACTCCATATTTTAATTTACTATGTGATTCTTATTTTTGTATTAGCCCGAAATAAGATTTTTATGAGATCGCCTGTTTTCGGATTTATATAATTTCGTAAAATTAATCAATCCATAATTTATAAACAACAAATCAGATATTAAATTACGAAATTTAGATTGTGGATAATTAAGTTATGTGTTCAGTAATTAAATTTGTGAAATAATTTTATATAACATTTATGCCCTAATATATGTGAAACTATATATAAGTTTCAATATTTGTATATGTATGACAATTCATCTAAATGAATTTTGTCAATATATTTATGTTCTATAGTAAATACATAATAAATATTTCAACCCAAGTTACATTTAACATATACTAATAAAATTTGTTTATTAAATTTGACTTATTCAACTAGATTTTATTGACAAAATCTATGTAATCTTGATTTGCAGTTACTGAAAAGTACATTTTAAATAGGATTTTGGCAATCAAACAAATAGTTATAATCTAAATAAGATTTTATGGGGACAAAGTGTGAGTTGCTTACTCAACCCTAAACAATATTTTTATTGTTATATGAATTTTATAGGAAAAAAAAGAAAGAAAATATTAAAGAGAGGTTGCATAAATACTTACTCTTCCTTTCAAGACAAGGTTTTTGAAGATGCTTTTTGACATAATTTGGGTAAATAAAGAATTTTTAGTGGTGAAAGTTGAAAAGAACCTTCAAAACCACTCTACCTCTTTGCAAAGTTTTATGATATATATGTATATATTAAACAAATTTGTTGCGTTTTAGCCACATTATTTTTTACCAAAACTACCCCTAGCTACTAGAGTTCATACCAAAATCTTACTAATTAAAGGCAATTAATCACACCACACACCACTAATCAATGAGTGCGATTACAGTTTGCGTGCCCAATATTCCATAAATATAAGAAATAGGAAAATTGTGTTTTGGTCCCAATTTTTTTTCTCAAATTCAAATAAGTCCTTGATGATGATTTTTTATTTTAATTTTTTACCTAACTGAGCTTTTTAAAATTTTCAAACTGAATAAAAATTTTATTTTTGTTTCAAATCTAACAAGCAACTCTTCTCTCGACCCAATATGAACATGTGGACAAATGAAATCTGCATAGTTTTTACTGAAATTTTAAATTAATTTTTATCATAATCCAAATTAATAGTATGTCACGATTTCGTAAGAAACAATATAATTTTTTTTTTAACATTATTTGATTTATTATGTATTGTTCATTACGCTAATGCTTATTTATAAAGTGTCCACGTTATAATTATGAACTCATATTTTTCTTTGACAAATCAAATATTCAAACTTTGTCCTAAATAATTTTGGAGAGATCCTGTGTTATAAAACCTGATTTTTATTTTTATTATTATTATTATTATTATTATTATTATTATTATTATTATTATTATCATCATCATTATTACAAATTGGATTAAAATTTAGTGATAATACCAGGAGAAATTTAATATTGATTTACTGAAAATTCAGAAAAAAACTAAAGAATGCATTGTTAGGTTTTATACCCCTTCAATTCAGAGATTTAAGAACTAAAGAGAATTGTTTACTATTTTGCAACCATAACAACCGTCCTGCTCACCTATACATCCACGATTGATGTGTCAAAAATCTAAAATATTTATTAACTTCATTTTTTATATAACAAAAATAAGATTATTACACGTCATGAGTGGACATATTAAAAATTATCCACGTGGACATTTGAACATTTTTTACTATAACAAAATAACTCATACTACCTATAAAAGAAAATTAAGTTTACTTCACTTTTTCACATAAAAATATTGTTTGTTTAACTTCTGAATTAAGAAAATGACTGACTTGTTTGATTTTGAAAAAAATAAAGAACTTGTTAGTATGATTTGAAAAGGATAAAATAACTTTATTTCATAAATAAAAGGTGGAGGAAAAAATTGAGTTCTAAAATGCACAAATTTCATTAAAGAAAACCAGAAAAGATGAAATAAATAAAAATGGGATATGGCAAACAATAGTAATAATAAACTAATAATGTAGAGAGAGAGAGAGGAAAATAATAATAAATAAAATAAAAGAGTGGGGATGAGAGTAGAGTAAATGGGAGGGAGAGAGAGAGAGAGAGAGAGGAGAGAGAGCCGTCTCGTGAAGCAGCAGGTAAGAAGGCAAGGAAAATAACAAAGCTCTTTTCTTTTCCTTCCCTTCTCTCTCCTCCATTCCTTCCCCTCTGTAAAACCCCTTCCTTTCTCTCTCTAACCTAAATCAGACCAGTTTCCTCTCTCTACCATTCACATTCACATTCATTCTTTGCTTCACTCTTTTCAAATCACGAGATCCCCACCGATATCCTTCTTTCCTCTCTCTCTCTCTCTCTCTCTCTTCCCCATTCATGCCTTCTTCAACGACCTTCCTTTCTCTCTCTATGCATCGCCATTGTTTCTGCCTGTCTCCTAGCTTGCATTGCTGAGATTGCGCTGGGAAGAATTCGAACAGTGCGCACCCACCCACCGACTTGTCGATACACAGCGAAAGGGGAGTTGGAGCGGTGAGTGTGGAAATGTCGTCGCCGTCTGGGAAAATTAAACCCGAATTAGGGTTAGAATCGCTCTCGGATCGGCTGAGAAACACCCTAGCCTGTGACGGAGATGGCGGCGATAACGTCAACAAACCGGACTTCCGGGAACTTGATCTAGGCTCGCCCATTTCGCCGCTCCGAACCCGAACCGGCGGCGGGCTCACTGCCACCACTAGTAGCAGCTCCAGTTCATCCGGATCGGTTTCGGGCCGGAACTTGGGCGGGCCGAACTGGAATCTACCCAGAAAGTCCGATTCCAATCCCAACAGCTATTCCGGCGAGCTTTCTGCCGAGAGCTCCCCGTCCCCTGCCCGCAACCTCAAGTCGGGTCACACCCGGTCCGATTCCGTTGGGTCTAGTCCGCTAACGTACTCCGCTTCCGGGTCCGTTACATCCCCGGCCGTGAATGTGCTTCCCACCGGCAACATTTGCCCCTCGGGCAGGGTCGTGAAGACCGGCATGGTGAATAGGTCAATAAAAACCGATGTTTTGGGCTCTGGCTCCGTGAATTACGGCCATGGCAGCATAATGCGGGGTGGTGGTCTTGCCTCCAAACCGGGCCTGGATAATGGGCCTCCGAATTACACTAGAGGGCTAATGGTTGGTGGGGATCCAGGAAGGAAGATGGGAGTGTGCAGTGGTAGTGATCCAGAGGAGCTAAAGAGAATGGGGAATGACAATTACAGAAAGGGTCACTTCGCTGAAGCTTTGAGCCTTTATGATAAGGCAATTGCAATGTCACCAGGAAATGCTGCATACCGGTTTAACCGAGCTGCGGCTTTGATGGGGTTGAAGCGTTTTGTGGAGGCAGCCAGGGAGTGTGAGGAGGCCATTAGGTTGGATCCGAGCTACGTGAGGGCACATCATCGCTTGGGATCTCTGCTTCTTAGGTGAGTTTGTGGATAAAGTTGGCATCTTGATTGCATTTGTGTAATGAAGGTAAAACCTTGATGCTGCTTGTGCTTGTTGTTTGTTTTTAAATCTTGCTTTCTATTTTAAGATTTCATAAGTTACAATGCAGGTGTGTGTGTGCTTTTTAGAACTAGTGTGATTGTTTTGTTAGTTGTGATTTGAGTTGGATTGGGAATGATGCAAGCATTGATCTACATTAGCATGAGTGGTTTTGTTTATCTTCTACTAGATCTGGTTTGGCTTAGATTCCTTGCAAGGATGGTTTTCACTCTTTGTTTTCTTGTGAAAAACTCATTGTCATTTATTACCCTATGGCCCCCATTGCAATGCTTCTGTGTCCTTCATTTCTGACTTGTACTACTGATACGTTTTGGCTCTTTTATCATGGTTCTCATTCGCATATGATGGAGAATGGTGTTCGTGTCCTGCCATATTTGGGCCACAATTTAGGTCTCCTAACAATGGGAATCAACAGAACATTATATTCACTTCTTTTTTCGATAATGGGATTATTTCATTGCTGTTTAAATTAAGTTGAAGGACAGTTACGTAGGGACGATCGTGTCTTTTGTGCATGTACTTGTTCATTGAGCTTCAATTATTTACTACGCTTTTAATGAGGAGTTGGTTATTGTCGACCCTATGTTTGAGTATTTGTTTTATCTGTCTTTTTTGGCACTTTGCATTTTGCCTTTTCTGGCTTGGGTTATCGGGAGTTAGTATTCATTGTGCACCGTAAAGCTTTCTAATTCCTTGAATAAATCGCAGTTTAGGACATTTTGAGAATGCAAGAAAACATATTTGTATTCCTGGCCATCAACCAGATCCCATGGAGGTGCAGAAATTGCAGTCTGTGGAGAAGCACATGAAAAGGTGTGGGGATGCACGACGAGTTGGTGATTGGAGAAGTACATTGAGGGAAGTTGATGCTGCCATTGCTTCTGGAGCTGACGTGTCACCTGAGGTGCGTGTGTTCCTAATTTCTTTTGTCTATATATCATGACACCAAAGCCGAGTTGAACTGCTCTGATAGAATTTGAATTTACAGCTCTATGCATGTAGGGCAGAAGCTCTCTTGAAGCTCCATCAACAAGATGATGCTATTTTAGCATTTCCGATGATCCCTAAATCCGCCCCATTAACCAGTCTTCAGTCCCAGTCAAAGATTTTTGGGATGCTTTTCGAAGCGTACATTTACTTTGTAAAAACCCAAGTTGAGTTGGCCAGTGGAAGGTGAATTGTGGACTGTTATAATTCAGATAAAAGCGATTTAAGGGTTCAAAATATGAGACGAATGATGAATGTGTGCAGGTTTGAAAGCGCGCTTACAGTCATCGAGAAGGCGGGACAGATAGATCCTCATAATGTCGAAATATCTATTCTACTTAACAATGTGAGGCTGGTGGTCCGAGCTCGTGCTCGTGGGAATGATTTATTCAAATCGGAAAGGTTCACTGAGGCCTGCTCTGCATACGGTGAAGGTCTCAGACTCGATCCTTCAAATTCTGTTCTATACTGCAATAGAGCGGCTTGCTGGTATAAGCTCGGCCAATGGGAACGTTCGGTGGATGATTGCAATCAAGCCCTCCAAATCCAGCCTAATTACACCAAAGCCCTACTTCGAAGGGCTGCCTCAAACAGCAAGGTATGAATGATATCACCCCACTTGCTTATGTCACAATGCAGCCTATCATTAATATGTTACAAAACAAACATTTGTTGTAGCTTGAACGATGGAGTGAAGCTGTTAGAGATTATGAGGTTTTAAGAAGGGAACTCCCAGACGACAATGAAGTTGCTGAATCTTTGTTTCATGCTCAAGTTGCTTTGAAGAAATCACGCGGAGAGGAGGTACATAACATGAAATTCGGTGGAGAAGTAGAGTCTGTTTCGGGTCTTGATCAGTTCCGAGCTGCAATTTCTTCACCTGGTAAGTATGTGTTTGTGTGTGTTTTTCATGCCTTCGACTCATTTTTCATTTTCTGTACGAGTGAATTATCATTAAAGTAAGGAAATGCAGGTGCATCTGTGGTCCTTTTCAAAAGTGGTTCAAATGTAGAATGCAAACAGATATCTCCATTTTTGGATACATTATGTACCAGATATCCATCTATTAATTTTCTCAAGGTAAGCGACCTGCTCTAGCATTTGTATTTTTGATTCATTCATGTGCATTTATAACTCCACCCTTTCTAACTTATTATCATTTAGCACTTTGCTATATATATTTTGGATTACGAGTAAAACAGAGTTATTTACAGTCTATTATGCGTTGAATGAAGGTGGATACTGAAGAGAGCATTGGAATAGCTCATGCTGAGAATGTACGGATAGTGCCAACGTTGAAGATATACAAAAGGGGTATTCGAGTAAAGGAAATGATATGTCCAAGTCCGGAAGTGTTGGAATCATCGGTGAGGCATTACAGTACTTAGATCATTGAACGAGCGCTCCATCTTATTTGGAAACTTGTCGATCTTCCCTCCTCCCACCTACGGCTATTAATTGACGCTATCTATCACCTAATAATCGCCATATCTACCAAATGCTAGTGGAATCAAAGACATAGAAGATTAGTAGCTTTTGCTCTTTTTGAATTCATTCTTTTATCTGATTCCCCTTTTTCTCTCCACATTTATATCTTTTTTTGGATCTTTTTATCTTTTGGCATTTCCATTTAGGCAGCCACTTCCCAGTAGATGTTCATTGGAGAAATAGTGAGGAATGAATGTGCATCTGTAGTTGAAATTTAGAGAGAGAGAGAGAGAGAGAGAGAGAGAGAGAGAGAGAGAGGTGGCTTATTGGCTGGATGGCTTTTGGATGAGGATGTGTACATGTATATATGTGATGATGATAATATACACACCATTGGAGGCCCATTGAAGGAAATGAAAGAAGATGAATATGATGTCATTCATATTGATGCTTTCTTTTCTCAATCACTTAATCAATAAATTTTTCTCCTTTTTTTTATTCAATGCTTAATGTATTATCCTTGTAGACATATGCACAGTTTATCTTTATACAGAACCCTTCCTTTCTATTTCATTTAATTACTTTTCTTTCCCCCCGAATTTTTGACATCACATATGTTCTTGAGATTCTTCCAAATATTTTATTAGCCAGGTGAAATGAATTGAATGTCACAAAATATGATAAACTCAATTTTGACCAATCTAATCATTATAAAACACTGTTTTCTATTTAAATTGATGTTTGATGTCATGACAAGGTGTGACGTGTTGAGTAAAATTCTATATCCCTACCGCCATGTTTGGAAGGGAATTCACGTAATAGGATTTTGAACTTATTTAAATTTTAATGTATGTTTGTTTTCGTATTTAAATTTGAATTACAAAATTTTAATATAATCAATACTCCTTATATTACAATTATCAAATCATTACAAAATGCACATTGTTATAATAAAACATCATATAATCTATTTTTTCCAACATTGATTTGATATCTACAATATAATTCTATCCTACTCAATCCTCAAACAAATATACATTTCCATTATTCATATTTACTACAAAATCTAAGATTTCAATGATAGGATTTCCTCAAATCCACTAAAACCCCTTCCAAACACCTATAATCTATTCATCATCAATTGGTGTAATATAAATATTTTATAATCCATCAATCCCATAAAAATAGATTTGTTATTATATTAATTTTGTTTTTAATTTATAATTTCATATATACCTTTAATTAAATGTATATTTAATCATCACATTTTAATTCTCCATTTACTTAAAAAAAATTCATTCAATACTAGACTTCAATGAAAGAAAAAATATAATTGAAATTTTAAAATATTTAATTCTATATTTGTGAGACAGATGAGGTATATTGTTTATTGTTTAAGCATTAATAGTTAATAAATTATGGAGAGTATTTGGTTTGGTTGCTGAGTCAAAGCCCTAATCGCATAGTGGAGTGAGGGGTTTTACGAGAATTCACATGTAAGCAATTAATATTCGCTAACTTCCAAACAGTCCCCACATGTAATATCCATCGTGGGAGGGAATTGTACAGAAAGATATAAATAGTGGGTAGAATTTAATTTAAGTAATTAAGGGGGTTTGCAATTTTAGAGAGAGAAAGAGATGGAGAGAGAGAGGGGGGGCGGCGCCACCATTCATGTTAACCAGAGACTTTTATTCATTTTTGCATTCAATTCTTGCTGCCCAATGTGTTCTAACCACATTTATTTTGATTGGAATTAATTCAGCCCTTTTCTAGCACTTGCATTTGGGTGTTAAATAATCACACAAGGTCATCTACTTTGATAGTAACGTGTGTGAATTAAAAATAATAAAATATAAAATACGAAATTAAAATGTAATTGAGGATTTGAATTGATAAAACTAGAAAAAATAAACATAAAAGGAATCATTGTGTCTAGGTAGAAAAATATAGGGTTATGTTTGGAAATGATACAAATCCTTGCAGTAATAATAATAAAGAGCGAAGGGCCGAAGAAGATTTCAGAATTTTAAAGTATGTTTGTTTTCGTATTTAAATTTGAATTATGAAAATCCGAACACAATCATTGTCTTATATTTCAATTATACAATCATTATCAAATATATTTTGTATAGTAAAATATTATATCAATCCACATTTTACACAATAAAATATCATAGCAAACCATATTTTCCAGTATCGATTTAATATCTACAATATAATCATACTCTATTAAATCCTCAAACTAACATATATTTTTACAATTCATCTTTATTATAAAATTTAGAATTTCTCAATCTTGCATAATCGCCTTCCAAACATACCTCTAAAGTCTTGCCTCGTTAAAATTGAAAATCACAAAATTTCACATGTATTAATAAAACATATTAAATGTTAGTCGGAGTTACAAATTTTTTCTATTCCATTCTTGTGAAAAATTGAGTTACTACTAAAATTACTCAATTGAAAGATGGATTTTGTTAATAATAACAATAAAAATTGTTTTTTAAGTAGTTTAGTCAACTATACTTTCAATGAGCTAATAAAAATATAATCATTGGAAAATGGTAAACAAGTTTCTCTTAGTGGAATTCATGGAGTATTAAAGTATGTTTGTTCTTGCATTTACATAGTTTTAGAAACACTTTTGAAAGGTTCATGTTACATTAGCTAAAATTCTCCAAAAGTAGTATTTTTGACCATTAATAATCATCTAACACACATGTACCATGTGTACTATATATATGCTACTTCGTTCAATTTCATTTAATTTTTTGTTTATAACATATATTTACGTCAATCACTTTATATATATCTTTGTGCTTGAAACTCAGATTGAAATCTTATCCAAAATTCTTAATTGAATTACTACCAAGTTATTATGACACCTAAAATTGTACTACTTACAGTTCATGGTAATTATTGTTTAGAAGTTAGATATGCTATACATTAAATGTTAATGAATTTAGACTATAATCCAACTCTGTACCAATGTTATCTTCACTAAAATTCCCAAAACCTCATACTTCCTAACTAATTAAGACATGAGATTATGACTAAAATTAAGCATTGGTCAAAACATCTATTATAGGGTTAATTACATGAGAAATTACCACTTTTAACGTTTTTTTTTTTTCATTTACAACATACTTTTTTCTTTTGATTAACACCATAAATCACCAACTTCAATTTTTTAACAATTATATATCTCCACCTAAATTGTTGAGTTGGATTGCGAAATTCAGAGCCACGTGAACAGATGAAGAGTATAATTTTCAAAATTAAAATTCCAAGCTCAATAATATGAGTCTAAAGTGCCAAATCATATATGGAATTTCTAAAAACTTGAAGATAATGATTTGTGGTGATAAAATCAAATGGTCTGTTACGAATATACTCGTAATTGTCATATTTTATTGAATTTTAATTTTTATAAAGACCCTTAAAACAATAATTAGTAGGAAGCAAAGTGAATATTAAAGAAGTCCATATAGTTGAAGGAAGGACCACAGAAAGTTTGCCCACAATAAGCTTACATATATATCTTTTTAATCCTCTCGTGAACCACGATATTGCCATTTCTAGTCACCCTAAATTAAACAAGAAATCTTTTTAAATTATGCAGGTGGGGAAATCCCATCACGAGATTTTGATCAACTTAAAAAATATTTTTTTTTAATAAAATTGTTATTCTATTCATCGTGAATATATTTTAATGTGTCAATTGTTGATATGTCAAAAATCAAATATAATTATTAAATTTAAATCACAATATTTAAATGAATTATATTTTTTTTATTTTAAACTAAGATATGGATATCGAAATAAATTCAAGAATTATTACAATTCTAAAAGTATGTACTTGGAATTTCCATCGATTTGATGTAATAAACTTGATGAAGAGGGTCTTAAAGAGGCACGCCTGAGATTTTAGGCAAGGTGGTTACTCTCAGTATTTTATATCAATTATTTATGTAAGTCCACATGTGATATATATGGGGGGAGGTGAGATTTATTTCACTTGTGTATAAAGAGAGATTGTTTAATACTCATCACGTAGAAAGGAAAAAATAAACATATTTTTTTACACAATTTGTTCACTTTGGCCCTTCCATGTTTTTAAAGCATATATATGAGCTTTGAAAGCAAATCTTGAAGCTGTGGAATTTGGTGGTTGAAATTATAAACATTTAATTTGTTCAAAATTAATATAATTGCTGCAGAATTTAGGAACATTTTCAAAATTATAATTTTAATTTTTACTATTAACAAATTTAATATAATTTTCAATGTATCATGCACCCGTAATCAACAAGTAGATTTCAGACATTTTAAAAGTCCCAATTTTTTGAAGTTACGAAGAAAACCCCAAATTCATGCTACTACATGTAATAAACAGATATTAATTGAACTAGAAATATACATAAAATCCGTGCACCTGACCCGACCTGACCCACGCGCCACTCCATATGCCCTCCACGTGCCCCCACGCGTCTAGGTGGGTGCGCTCAAACTCACCCAAATTCGCTTTAGGTGCTAGACCTTTATATTATGTTAAACATATCTTTATGTTATGATAGTCATATCTTTAGGGCCTTTATATTATATTAAACATACATTTATATTATGTTAAGTATACATTTATGGTTTTATGTTATGTTAAGCATACCTTTAGGGTTTTTTTTGTTATATTAAGCATACCTTTAAGGTTTTTATGTTATATTAAGCATACCTTTATATTATATTAAGCATATCTTTATGTAACATTAAACATACATTTATGTTATGTTAAGCATACCTTTATGGTTTTATGTTATGTTAAACATACATTTATGTTATGTTAGCCATATTTTTTAATTATGTTAGTTGTACATTTATATATTAAATAAAAGTACGACTAATATTAATTAAAGATATGCGTAATATTTACATAAAGGTATATATGTACAAATTATGGTTTTTTTTTTGCTTGCTGAAATTATAGTTTTTTGTTCAAAATTAGGGTTCTTTTTAAAAGTTAAAGTATTACATAAAGGTATGTTTAACATAATATAAATGTATGTTTAACATAATATAAATGTATGATTAACACAACATAAAAAGTCAGGATAAAAAAAATACGTGGATTCGGGTCGGATTCGGCCCAACCCGACCCGTATTATGTAGATCCATACAACAGTTGTACAAAAGCATCACTCAAAAATAATAATTTATAGAGTTAAAAAGATATTTGAAATCTATCCACCGGTTACAAATGCATGGAAAATTAAAAATTATGATAAAATTGTTAATAATCAAAAATCATGTTAAAATTACAATTTTTGGGAAAGTTCTTGATTTTTGTGAAAATTACCCCTTCAATTTATTATGAAAAAAGGTATTTTACATATTAGGACTAAAAGAATATAGGTTAAAACTAAATAATGTTATGTTTGTGTTGGACTTAAGGTGGCTTGTACAAGGGTAGTGTTTGTGTGCACCAAGTGTATGGGTCATGATCCATGCAATTGGGTGCGTAGGTCGGGTCGGGTCCAGTTTAACCTGGATCCGTGCCCAATTTTTTTTTATTTATATCATAACCTTTATGTTGTAATAGTATAACTTTTATATACAAATTTCATAACCTTTTCAATGCATAACTTATACTTTTTTCACTATAAAAATTATGTTATATAGCTGAAACTTTTATGTTGTAATGATATAACCTTTATGTATAGATTTCATACATTTTCAGTAAATAACTTAATACTTTTTTCATTATAAAAATACATATAATATAGTCGAAACATTTATGTTGTAATAATATAACTTTTATGTACAGATTTCATAACTTTTTCAATGAATAACTTATACTTTTTTCACTATAAAAATTCAATATAGCCAAAACCTTTATATTGTAGTAATATAACTTTTATATTATAATAGTATAACCTTTATGTACAGATTTCATAACATTTTCACTGAATGACTTATATTTTTTCATTATATGCACTGCAAAAAGTTATGTACATATAACTAAAAGATTATGAAAACAGAACAAAAAAGTTAAGTTCACTAAATTAAAAAGTTATGTCAATATAACAACAGAACTAGGGTTTAGGTTAGGGTTTGGGCTAGAGTTTAAATGTGTGTGGGCACGTGTAGGCGCATGTGGAACGAGTGAAATACACTTCTGTGTTGGATCTGTGCACTTGGTGTATAAAAATAATTGTTCTTGTGTAAATATGATTTGGGATTTAAGAGGATTTTGTAAGTATAGATTTTGAAAATCTTGTGTTTATTTTGAAATTTTGTAGGTTAATATTATGGTTGTCATTTTCATATTGAGAATTATAGAAAAATAGATGTTGTTTGTTAGGATTTATAAAAAAAAATTAAAAAAATAAATATTTTTATTAAAAATTATAAAAAAAACAGGATAGAATTATAAAATTTTAAAATTCTTAACCAAATATGAACTAAACTCAACTCATCCAAAGTTGGAAAGATACTAGACAATGCTCACACATGTCACAATTAGTGGTGCAATTAATGACAAAATCAATAGGGCATTATTACTTCCATCTTTGGTAAGAAAGCTACTTATTTCTCTGCTTTTGGTCCCATTATATGCATTTTGATATTTTCATTTTCGATTTGTATTAATTGAAGTTATATTTCTTACTGTAATTATTATATTAAGACAAATTTTTCTGTGCATTTGGTGTACGGATCTTAGATTTATACAATTCGGGTCGACTCGATTTGGATTTTTAATTTTTTTTTTAAAATTTTATGTCTTAATCTTTATGTACAAATTCGATGATCTTTATACAAATGTTGTAATCTTTATGTATAAATATTGTGACCTTTATACATTATAACTTAGAAAAAAGATAAAGAATTTAAGCAAAATTTGTACATACTTTTATGTGATATTCATGTGACCCTCGTGTATATTCATTTGACTTTTATATACAAATATTCATACCTTTATGTAATATATAAAGGTATATAAATGTATGAATATTTGTACATAAAGATCATATGAATATACATAAGGGTCATATGAATATAACATAAATGTATTTATATACAAATTTTACTAAGATTCTTCATTATTTTTTTTAAGTTATTGAATATAAAGGTTACAAAACTTATACATAAAGACCACAAAATTTATATATAAAAGTCACAGAACTTATATATAAAAGTTTTGGCTTGAAAGCAAAAAGAACAAAAAAGAAACAAAAACTTAAAAACACGCGTATTCGGATCGACTTGCATGTATACCAAGTGTACATGAGATATACTCTTATATTAAACTGTTCCAAATTAAAAGTAAACACACCAAAAATAATAAAAAAATTATACTATAGAGTAACTTATGGTGGAAATAAAATTTGTTTTTATGAATTGGGCCAGGTTTCGACCCGATTTTGACCAAATTTTCGGTGGATAAATACTTGATTTTGGAGCAATTAAATATCGTAGAATTGATCTAACTACAGAAAAAATGCTTAAAGAAAAGATTAATCTTACTAAATATTGGATTTCAATGAGTATATAAATCAACACTTGAAAGAAGTTGGTCATGTGAAATAGATGTTATGTGGGGGAGTGGAAATGCCTCTTTAGCTTCATCTCACATTGCTATAATGTTAATGTTCGGTTCAAATATATGTTGTTGGTAAAAAATGTGGGTAATTTATAAGTAAAAGAGTTATGAAAGAAAAAATGTGAGAGAGATAAGTTAGACTTTGTAAAACAAATTTGTTTCGTATATGGTACTTACTATCAAGAAAAATATCTTATGATATAATAATTTTCGAATTTCAAGATCGTAGCATAATGAATCAAAAAATTATTGATGAACGACTAGATATTCAGAACTTTTTTGAAACAAAAGAAGGGGACTACAATTGCTAAATTTATGAATGCAGATTGTAAATGGAGTGAATGCAATAATTGATTTGTGGTCTATTTATAATTATTTGAAGAAGTATGGTATCTTTTCGGATTTAGATATTGTATGGAATGAATAGTGTGAATCACACCCGTTTGACCCTCGTTGCACCCAATAGTGTGAATTTCAATGTGTGTGCTTGCACTTGGTCGGACTCAAATGGTGCTTCACACAATCCTAGTAGCCACATGGGTTAGCCTAAAGGCTAACATAAAAATACACTGATTATCATGACGGCTGAGCACGGTACGAAGTAATTCGGAGATAAGAGAATATCTGAAATCAATCCAAAATTCAAAGATTTTCTGAGAATATAAAAAAAAATATCTTTGAAATTTCTCTGTTAATTCGGTTCGATTCTTTCAAAGATTCAGGTATAACGGAACGGATCAATTCAAATTACAAAGATTTAGATTTTTATTATTTAATACAAATATTCATTGAAACAAAATATAAAATAAATAAATAAATAAATATATCGTAGACATTATTTTTCTTTAAATTTTATTTTTTAAAATATTCTCATTCTACACCTCATAAGTAGTAATCAAAAACTTATGTCTTTTAAAATATCTTATGCATTACTTATCAATAAGTTAATTAAAAAATAATTATTTGATCAATATCTATTGTAGTTAATAGATTTTATGTGCTCCCAAAATTATTAATTATAAATATTTTACTTTATTATTCAATTGTTAATTACTTCTTAAAACTATAATGGTATTAAATAATAATAAAATTCAATCAAATTTGTAACTAATCAAATATAACAATATAAAAAAAATGAATTCAATGATACATACAAATTTAGATATAATTACTTCCTTAAAATTGGTTATATTTGATTTTTTCATTCGATACAATTTGGATTTGACATAAAAAATAATCAAAGCGGTTCAGTTCATATAAAGTCAAACAATCTACGATTCTTTATCAGTTTGGATTATTTCAATTCGAATTTTTTCACAATTTGATTATTTTTGAGTTTTTATAATAAATCAGTTTATGAGTTATGTCTAGTTAATTTAAAATTTTATTTTAATCATGGAATGTGATTAATATTCATATTGTAAAAATGAATGCATTCATATCAGTATCAAGATTTTGTATAAAAAAATAATAGTAATATTTTATATTTCATCCCAAAAATTCAAACTCACATTTTGAAGCTATAATTCGTACCAATTTTCTTTTTCATTCCAACATATGCCACTATAGCAAGTGTGTGCTATTTGTGGCTTATAAAGTTTTTTTTTTTTCAAAGAGGATTAATGGATTTCACTTATATTGGGAGTAAAATTAGATGCAAATATAAAAGTTAAAAGTAATTCAGTAGATTTTGTGTGTCAGTAACGCATTGATTGAATAGTACGTTGTATTTAATTTAGTATTTGCATGACATTGTTTTCTTGCTTGTTTTGCTCTTGTTTTAATTCTCTTAATTTTGGGTTTTTTTTTTTAATTTTGTTTTAATAAAAGAAATTGTCTGAACAATGTTTAGTCAAAGACGGTGGATAACTGATATGACCGTTCAGTTCTGCTTTTACACCAAATATTGAAAGGTTTGAAAATTTGACCAACTTTTTAGTCAATAAAAGAGAGATTTTTGTGGGCATTGTCGGATTATATAAGGAAATGGACAAACGGAATTTACTGATGGTGAATCAAGAAATTTTCCTTTTTTTTTTAGGAAGGTTTATAATATAATCAAGAATTTTTCCTTTTTTTTTTAGGAAGGTTTATAATATAATCAAGATCTTTCTTTTAGAAAGGTTTATATGATTTTTTTTAACTGAATTTCTTCCATATTTACAATATAATTATATAATTTTATTTTTAACCATTCTTTTTTATTTTGAATTTCGATTTTCATGACATATTTTTCAGTCTTTTTCTTTTTTTTTTCTTTTTGTATATGATGAATATTGTTAATATATACTCCAATTAATTTTGTATACGATAAATATTTTAAATATATACTTTATTCTCAAGAATGTTTTTCGCCCACCTTTCTCGATAGCAGGTTATTATTATTATTACTTTTTTTGAGGATATTTAAAAAAAAACTATATAATTGATTTTGAAAAATGCTCAAGTTGTTCACACTTTCGTTTTATAGAGAAATTCTCCTGGATGAAAAATCATAGTCAGATGTGGTAAGTTTGTAGGGTAATCCTGTTTCATCACATCGAAACGGTATGTTGAGTTGAGTAATTAGAAATACATGAGAAAGCAAGTTTAAATAAATTTAGTTTTTGATGGATTCGGATTTTGATTGATTGACCCATCTTTATTTTTTATTTTATTTTTCTTAAAAATATAGATGAGAAATGAAAACTTACCTAATACAAGTAATGAATTATAAAATATTAATGCAAGTAATTTCTTTATAAGAATGAATTTTTTTTAATAAATTAAAGAACTGTTTTTTTATAAATTATATATAATTGAAAATTTATATGACTTAGTAAAATGAAATATACATATGTGTTATATATATATATATATTTTTTTTTTATTTTTCCTTATTCTTCCATCTTGTAAAAAATAAAAAAGTAACCAAAAAAAAAAAAATTTCTGATGAGCTATTCTGCATAATCCACGGCCCATTAGTAAGTTCGGTAAGTTGAATTGAGATTTTGACAGTCTGCCACAATTAGGTTCGTTTTGCTCCACCAAATAATGAGTAGTGAGTTGGTAGGTTCGTTTTGCTCAACCAAATAATGAGTAATGAGTTGGTCTGTTTCCACCTGTCCCTATTGACAGCTCTACCTTAGAGAAGGTCAATTAAGTAGTGAGGATGGTATCCAAAGTGAATGAAGTTGATATTGATAATTATCAAATTACACTTTGATGTTTTTTAGCTATTTTCTATGGAATTTCTTTTCTTAAATATGTAATCAAATTATTTTAAATATTATAGATTATATACATGTGCATCTACATAAATATATCTATTCCACGTGAACATGACATGAATTCTCCTGAGCTCTATGTTCACGTCCATCCCACAATTGGGAAAAGAAGGTTCATATTCCACGGTTGTAAACTTGATCCAATTCTCACCTCATTCGAATCGGATCCTTGCTTATACGGTTGGAGTTAGACAAGTATTATATGGAGCTAATTAAATTTAAGAGTTGCACTTGATCGGGTTGAATCTAACTCAAATCTACGCATTTTTATTCATATTTTTGTTCTGACTTTTATATTGTTTTAGTCATACATTTATATTATGTTAAGCACACATTTATGCAATACTTTAATTTTAAAAAAAAAATCATAATTTAGACAAAAACATCCTAATTTCGACGAAAAAATCTTAATTTCAGCATAAAAAATTGTAATTCATATATATATACTTTTATGTAATATTACGCATACATTTAAGTAATATTAGTCATACTATCATATAATACATAAAAGTACATAACATAATTAAAATGTATGACTAACATAACATAAATGTATGTTTAACATAACATAACATATGTTTTATATAACATAAAGGTCCTAAAGGTATAACTAACATAACATAAATGTATGTTTAACATAATATAAAGGTATCCACATAACATAAAAATATAGTACTTAAAGCGAATTTAGGTGGGTTTGAGCGCACTCAAACAGGCACGTGCCAACGAGTGGGGGCGCATGGAACGGTGCATGAACCAAGTCGGGTCAATTGCATAGATTTTAAATTCATACACCAATTACACAAAAAATTTTACAATATTAAAAAAATATTTAAATATTAAAAATCAATATTTTTACAATATAAGAATCATGAAATTTTAAAATAAAATTGGGAGGGGTTGCTAAAGCTCCCATAAAGTTCTCATAAAGCCCAATCAAAGACGGATCTACAATTTTATTATTTTAAGGAGGGCAAAAACATAAAGTACGCTAAAGAGTAAAATTTATATAGTAGACAAGTATTTATAATGTAAGAGAGCAAATTCTTATAAATTAATTATAACAATGAAAAATATCAGAAAAAATTACATATAAAAAGAAAGATTTTGAAAATCCAAGAAGGGCAACTACACCCCTAAATCCGTCTCTGATCCCAAAGGACACCCATGATGCGAAACAATCACCTTACACCCAAACCAAACCCTAATTAAGTTCCAATCCAAATATTGATGGAGAATTATTGATCGAGTCGATTAATTAATAATGTTTCTCTCAATCAATCTCTCAAACTTTCATACCTAGTTCGGCAACAAACTCTGCTAATCCGTATCCTCTATAGGTTTAGTCTTTTAAAACAAGCTTTTTAATAAACTTTATACAATCAGACAACCTAATGATACGACCTCTAGATTTAATGTGACAAACGCATTAACTTCTAATACGATAGGACGAACTAGACTCCAAATTCACAAACTTGATCCGGATAATCTAAAAATTTGCTACCCCTAATGAATCAAGCAATAGATATCATAATAATTTAATCTAATGGGTCTTGCTAAATCAAATCATGTAATACCATAAATCAAACAAATCAAGCAACACAAATAATTCAAAAGATAGAAATTAAGAAAAATATTACTAATTATCTAGAGTAAATAAAAAATAGTTGTTCACTATCCCGTCGAACTAGTATATGAAATTTAGCCCGACATCTTGAGAATGAAAAACAAATCCTAAACTAAGAATCTCTCTTTTGAGGCACTTTGTTCAGCCGCGCTCTTCCTCCACCAGATTATTTTCTCTTATCTCTCAAATAAGGTAAATATACTTGTCAATCCATGGGCCAAGGGTTTCCTTCTCAATCTGTTGGGCTTTAAATGGTCACTAAGTTCTCATTGGGCTTTTGTTGAGCTCTCACACACAATCCAATGACATAATTGGAGCCAATAAATCTCTTCTTACTTCAAGCTTTCATAAAGAATTCGAACTCCTCTTTCTTCATTTATTTTGCTTATCTTCAAAATTGCTCCAAAAATCATTAGATTAATCAAGAAAATAAACAATTGGACTTTCCAGACATAAACTAGAGATATGTAGAAAAATAGCAAGTATAACTAACTAGATTTTCTGTCTAAGGAAAAGGAGAATTCTGAGGAGTTCTATTCCATTTCGTAAAATATATAAAATGCATTAAAAACCATATTATAAGCAAATCAATTTATGCACATTTTTCTACCTATCACTTATCTACCATTTTTTTTTATTGACTGGTGGACCGTGGAATATGTTGTAAGTATTAGTTTTATAGCATTTATCTAGAGGGTGTTTTGACTAAGTTTACTTGAATGGTTTATGAGCTCTTACATTTTATAACATACTTTCAAAGCTTATTAAAGCATGTTCTATTTTATTTCACAAATAAGTTGTTGAGCGTTTGAATAAAGAAGATGGTGAAGCAATGTGAATTAAATTGTGTAATAAGTGATCAAATTTGAAGAAGATCATCATAAAAAATAAGATCTATTTAATTTAGAAAAAATGAGTTTTGCTATCTTTCCAAATAAGAGTTTATAAATTATTAACCATTCCTATTAAGATAAAATAGGGACTTATGTTTAAATTTCAACCAAATCGTATTAATGAATTTATCTTAAACATCTTATAAAATAATTTTAAAAGCTTGTATTTTTTGGATATAAGAAATTTCTTCTTTCAATGATTTAAATATTTTAGAGATACATCATACAAGTACTACATACTCATCAATTTTACATAGGTTTT
Source organism: Scutellaria barbata (assembly GCA_028654395.1). Classification (NCBI taxonomy): domain Eukaryota; kingdom Viridiplantae; phylum Streptophyta; class Magnoliopsida; order Lamiales; family Lamiaceae; genus Scutellaria; species Scutellaria barbata. The sequence continues at coordinate 2,362,649 of CM053656.1, read as the reverse complement.
CGACACGTACCATCACATGTAGGCCAGCAAATGATGTAACTTGTACACACAGCTTTTGATGACGAGAACTCAAATACGTTGTTCGAATAATTACATTAGGATGAAGTTATAAAAATTTATTAGAAAAAACATATTTTTTTTAGAGTTTGAAATTATTTTTTTAATAAAAATAATATTTTTGGATCATTATATATTTTTTTAATAAAGTTAATTCGGTATCACAACTATATTACATTCCGTACTATTACTAATGTAGTTCGTACCATCATATTACATATTGTACCATTAGTAATGTAATTCACACCGTCATATAACATCCTCTACCAATATAAATGTAGCTTATACGATCATATTACACCTCGTACTTTCATTAATATAGTTTGTATATACCATCATATTACACCTCTATATCAATACTAAAGTAGTCAATATCATCACTTCATTTTATACCATCATATATTTTAGTTCAAATCATAAAATGTTAGAAGAGTATTGTTAGACAAAATTATTTCTCTAGATTAAAGAAAACAAAAACTTAATACAGAATGATGTTTCTAAATAAAGATGGTAAAAATAGGATCTTTCTTAATTATGTTATTAAAAAGTTTTGTTAGATTGCAGTAGTATTTATACACCTATCATTAGCATTTTCTATATGTAAAATAATGAGAAAATTTATTTTTCGTCCTATCTTAAAGGTTGTGTTCGATTTTATTCCTGTTAATTTCAAATTATCAATTTTAATCATACAATTGAAAATTTAGTTCAATTTCAGTCTTTTATCGCTGGAATTTGTATTTTCCGAACAATTTTTGATGAGTGACACACACTTTCCCTCAATTTCTTGACTTCAGACAACCTATGCTTGGTGGCTGTTCTTTTCACACGTGACATTTTCTTTTGTATTTTTTTCATACCTAATATGCTAAATCACTAGCCACATCATTAAAATTCATTAAAAAAAAACAAAAAATCATAAAGATAAAATAAAAAAGAGACATATGAATTTAAAAAAAAAAGGCAAAAAATACACCCTCACGTAGAGTTGTAAAATAATCAAAATTTATTTTAATTCGATTCGATATTTGAATTCAAATATAGTGATTCAAATTCAAAAAATACGAATAAAAATACCTTTTCAAATTCGAATATTATCCAAATACGAATATGAATATTACCATATTCGATTCGAGTACTCACGAATATATTCGAATAATTATAATTATATATAATCTTTTTTTATTATATATATATATATATATATATATATCCAAAAAAATATGCTAACCACCAGATCCAACCATGGACCTTTACCATTTATTTGCACCACTGAATTATTCAAAGCAACTATATAGATATATTAATTTGGAAATAAAAATATTTTTGATTTTTTTTTTAAATTTTAAGTTTAAAATATTCGAATATGAATATTCAAATATTTTTGAATATATTCGAATCGAATACAATTTGTTTTTGTGATTCGAATAATAAACGAATACGAATAGAAGATCATGACATTTGAATCGATTCGATTCGTTTACAACCCTACCCTAGCATGATTAAAACAGAAAATTCCCAAAAGTGAAGAGAAAGACTAGACTTAAAATATATATAGAAAGAAAAATTTCAATTTTAGTCCCGTAAGTTATATCATATTCAATTTTGATGCAACAATAGTATCTTTTTTAATTTTGATCCTTTAATTGTAGATTTTTTCAATTTAAGTTCAATTTTCAAAAAAATAAAATTCCAAGCTAACTTGATGTTTATCTGACACCTAAATTAAAGAAACTAAAAATAAAGAGAGAAATTAAGCTGATGTGGCAATCACACATCATAAAATATAAAAAAAATAGAAAAGAAATTTTCAAATCATAAAAAAATGTAATATATATATATATATATATAATCTAAAAAATGACAATGAATTATTTAACAAATTATTAAATTCAAAAATGAAAATTTGAATTAAAAAGAAAAGAAAAAAGAAAAAAAAGAGAAGACTTCTTCTTCTCCACGTCGTCCACCACCAAAACAGGGTTTTTTTAAACCAATACTATATTTTAGAATGTTTTTTAAAAAAATATAATAAAAAATGGGGATTTTAAAATTATAGGTGAAGTCGCCACCGTCTAACATAAACAGTAAGGGAAGAGAGAGGAGAGAGGAGAGAGGGGCCGACACAGGGAGAGAGAAAGAAGAGAGTCGCCACCAACGGTGGTGACTATGAATAGTGAGGAGAGAGAAGAAGAGAGGAGAGAGAAGAGAGGGACCGACACAAGGGGAGAGAGAGGAGAGAGAAGAAGAGAGAGGAGATAGCAATATTGAGAAATTTTTTAATTCGTGTATTTTAAATACGTAAGTGTTGGTTATATTTATCAATAAATATTATTATTCGATAATTCATTTTGTTTGATAATAATATTATAACTATAATAATATTTATAAATATAACTAACACTTACGTGTTTAAAATACACGAATTAATTTGTAGCAAATTATATATTGTCGAAATATACGTGTTCGTCATTGGTCATTAAATATATTAAATTTTATAATGGCCGCCATCGATTTTAACGACTAGTATTAAAAAATAATTAAATTAATTAAAGTCGTCATCGATGATGGCGACTTGTATTAAAAATTATTAAAAAAATGAAATTTGTCATAAGTCGCCATCACTATTAAAAATTAATGATTTGTCAGAAGTCGACACCTTCACCTATTTTATTAAGTTTCATTTTTTATACTATAAAAAATCTCATTTTTTTTATTAATTTTTAATAGTGGTGATGACTTATGACAAATTTTATTTTTTTAATGATTTTTAATACAAGTCGCCACCACCGATGGCGACTTTAATTAATTTAATTATTTTTTAATACTAATTGTCAAAATCGATGACGGCCATCATAAAATTTAATATATTTAATGACCGATGACGAACACGTATATTTCGATAATATATAATTTGCTACAAATTAATTCGTGTATTTTAAACACATAAGTGTTAGTTATATTTATAAATATTATTATAGTTATAATATTATTATCAAACAAAATGAATTATCGAATAATAATATTTATTGATAAATATAACAAATACTTACGTATTTAAAATACACGAATTAAAAAATTTCTCAATATTGTTATCTCCTCTCTCTTCTTCTCTCTCCTCTCTCCTCACTATTCATAGTCACCAACGCGGTGGCGACTCTCTCCTTTCTCTCTTTCCCCTCATGTCGGCCCCTCTCTTCTCTCTCCTCTCTTCTTCTTTCTCCTCACTATTCATAATCACCACCGTTGGTGGCGACTCTCTCATTTCTCTCTCTCTTCGTGTCGGCCCCTCTCTCCTCTCTCTTCCCTTACTGTGTTTATGTCAGAAGTCGCCACCAACGATGGCGACTTCACCTATAATTTTAAACTCCCCATTTTTTACTATATTTTTTTAAAAAACATTCCAAATTATAGTATTGCGTTAAAAAACCCCCCAAAACAGACTTCTCTGTCTTCCAAATCCAAATCCAATGCATTCTCTCTTCTGCTGCTCGATTTTGCACATAGGGTGAGGGATTCACTGCCAAAACCCCAATCCTCCTCAATCTCTCTTGTTGACCTTCATTTCTCTTCAAAATCCATCTCAATGAGATCAAAACATAGTAAAACAGCTAAAAGCAACTCTTCCTTACACACTCTCACCCTCCTTCCCAAAAACCACTTGTCGGCAACAAAGCCTCCAAAACCGTCGTCAAAATGCTTGATACAGTGGAAACCGCCTTGGTTTCACGTCTGCGCCACCACAAGCTCCCAACAACCATCAATCCACGTCTACAGATTGTCGAAAACTTTGCTCCGGTGATGGGGTTAGAATTTGTCTCGCACAACCTCCAAGTCACCGGCACGAACTAGCGGCCAGCAACCATGTTTTTTTTCTTTTCTTTTTTATTTGATTTTAATAATTATTTAAAATAATTCATTTCATTTTTTGAATTCTTTTTTTTTAATGATGTGGTGCCGCCACATTAGTTTAATTTTCTTTCTATTTTGAAATTTTTTTAATAGGAGCCACATCGGGATTTTGATGGCCACGTTAATCCGAATAAAAATCAAATTAAAATTGAAAAGAAATCAATAATTAAAATATTAAAATCGGACAAATATAAAATTGTTGCATCAAAATTGAACATGGCCGGGATTAAAATTAATATTTTCACTATATAGAAATATTAGTATATTACACTAACTAATCATAAACTATACCACGATTGATCAGTTGAGTTTTCACTAATCTTCAAACCAAGCTCCAAATCACACCTTGTTGGGTTATGGAGTCTGAGTTAGATAGACTTTAAAACTCTTGGTCAGATAAGACTTAGGACTCTCAGTCAGATTAGATTTGGGATTTCTAATTATAAAGACATTAGGACTCTTCCCTATAAATAACCCTTTGACTCATTGTATTTGTCAACACAAGAAAATTAGTAAATTCTCCTGGCTTGGTAGTGCCCCCAGACGTAGTCAGTTGACGAACTGGGTAAACAAATCGTTGTCTCTTATTTTTCGTTCATATCAAATTCTCTATAATTGTTCTCAAAATCCTAACAACTGGTATCAAGAGCATCGGGTTTAGTAGATCTGGTGGGAGCAATTACGTTGGCTGAAGGAAAATCGCCTGTTGAGAAATTTGATGGGTCAGATTTCAGATTCTGGAAACTGCAGATCGAGGACTACCTGTACGGTAAAGATCTGTGTCAACCTTTGGGTACAAAGCCCGAATCTATGAAAGACGATGAGTAGGTGCTGTTGGATAGAAAAGCGATGAGTGTAATTCGTTTATCGTTATCCAGGAATGTTGCGCTCCACACGGTAAAGGCAAAAACCACAAAGAAGATGTTAGAGATTATGACCGAGATGTACGAGAAGCCATCAGCTGCGAACAAGGTTCATCTGATGCTGAGGTTGTTTAACCTAAAGATGGCAGAGGGTGCTACGGTGGTCAATCATCTAAATGAGTTCAATATGATCATTGCACAATTGAGCTCAATTGAGATCAATTTCGATGATGAGGTACAAGCCCTAATTTTGTTATCTTCTCTACCAGAAAGTTGGAGTGGGACGGTGACAGCCGTTAGTACCTCGATCGGGAAGGTGAAACTCAGATTTGATGAAGTTAGAGACCTGATCATAAGCGAAGAAATTCACAGAAAAGAATTAGGTGTGACTGCAGGATCAGCCTTGAATATATGAAACAGAGGATCAGAATCAAAATCGAATTCGAATCGAGATAGATCGAAGTCAAGGGGAAGAAATAAGCAGAAGAAAGACAAGAGTCAGATTGAGTGCTACAATTGTCATGAACTCGGGCATTATAAAAATCAGTGTAAGGCACCAAAGAAGGATAACAAATCAGCAAACGCAACCACTGAGGAAAACGCGGATGTGTTAATCTTGAGCGTAAGCAGTCTATTAAAATCTTGGGTATTAGATTTTGGAGCATCATTTCATTCATGCAGCAGTGCTGACGTAATGGAACATTACATCCCTGGAGATTTTGGAAAGGTTTATCTTGCTAATGATGAGCCTTTGGAAATTGTGGGAAAAGGGAATGTTCGGATCAAGACACCGAATGGAACTGTTTTGCAGTTGCGTGATGTGAGACATATTCCTAGATTGAAGAGGAATTTACTTTCCGTTGGGCAGCTTGATGATGAAGGTTACGTTGTGACCTTTGGTTGTAAAACATGGAAGATATCCAAAGGAGTTATGGTGGTGGCTCGAGGCAATAAGGAGGGAACGTTATATATTACAGGCAACACCCGAAACAACATTGCTCTTGCAGGTGCAAAGAACGATGCAGATTTGTGGCATTGTCGTTTGGGCCACATGAGTGAGAAAGGGATGAAAGTGTTGTGTTCGAAAGGTAAGCTGTCAGGCCTCAAGACTGTTGAAATCGGGTTGTGTGAGGATTGTGTATTCGGAAATCAGAAAAGAGTGAGTTTTTCGAAAGGAGGCAGAACCTTGAAGAAACAAAAATTGGAGTTAGTCCATAGCGATTTGTGGGGACCAGCACCGGTGACATCTCTTGGTGGAGCATCTTATTACATGACTTTCATAGATGACTCAACGAGAAAGGTATGGGTTTATTTTCTGAAAAATAAATCTGACACTTTTGATATTTTCAAGAAGTGGAAGGCTCTTGTATAAACTGAGACGGGTCTCAAGGTGAAGTATTTGAGATCTGATAATGACAGAGAGTACGAGCTCCGAGAGTTCAAAGAATTTTGTGCTGTAAATGGAATTCGCATGGAGAAAATTGTTAAAAGAATCCCTCAACAAAACGACGTTATAGAACGTATGAACAGAACACTATGTGAACGTGCTAGAAGCATGAGATTGAAGTGTGGGCTACCGAAGATGTTTTGGGCAGATGCAGTTAACACTGCAGCTTACTTAATAAATAGAGGACCCTCAACTCCCTTGAAAAATTGCCTACCAGAGGAGGTTTGGAGCAGTAAAGAGGTAAATCTGTCATTTCTTCGAGTATTTGGTTGTGTTTCATACGTGCATATTGATGCTACTGATAGAAGTAAGTTGGATGCTAAATCTGTTAAATGTACGTTTATTGGATATGGTGGTGATGAATTTGGCTATCGATTTTGGGATGAGAAGAATCGAAAGGTAATTCATAGTCGAGATGTCATATTTAATGAACAAATATTGTACAAAGACAGGTTGGGTGCATCTGAATCAGTTGGTTCCGAGAAACAAGTTGTCGAGTTAGACATCACGAACTCGGGTGGGAGCAAAGTGGCTGATGATAATGAGGTGGTAGGTGACGAGGAATCACACACACCACAATCGATAATTCCGCTGCGAAGGTCCACCAGAATACATAAATCACCTGATAGGTATTCACCTTCTCTTCATTACTTGTTGTTGACAGATGGTGGCGAACCAGAATGTTATGCAGAAATAACACGTGGTGAACACGTGAGCAAGTGGAAACTAGCAATGAATGATGAAATGAATTCGTTGAAGGCTAACGAAACGTGGGAACTAGTTGAGCTTCCAAAAGGGAAAAAGACGTTGCATAACAAGTGGGTTTACAGAATTAAAGAGGAGGCTGATAGAAACAAGCGTTATAAGGCAAGACTGGTTGTAAAAGGATTTGAGCAGAAGTATGGTATTGATTATACTGATGTTTTCACCCATGTTGTGAAATTAACCACAATTCGGTTAGTTTTGAGTATAGTGGATGCAGAAAACTTGATGTTAGAGCAGATGGATGTGAAAACAGCCTTTCTTCATGGAGATTTGATGGAAGACATCTACATGGAGCAACCAGAAGGATACTTGTCAGAGGGGAATAGTAAGCTTGTTTGTAAATTGAAGAAGAGTCAGTATGGCTTGAAACAAGCTCCATTACAGTGGTACAAGAAGTTCGATGGATTCATGCATGAGATTGAATTCTATAGATGCGAGACGAATCACTGATGTTATCTCAAGAGGTATGATGACAAAGGTTATATCATTTTGTTGTTATATGTTGATGACATGTTGATAGCCGGTTCTAGTGCTCGAGAGGTGAGTAAATTGAAGAAGCAGTTGTCTGACCGGTTTACAATGAAGGACCTTGGAGAGGCTAAGTAAATTTTGGGTATGCGCATTGAGCGTAAAAGGGTGGCAGGAAAGTTGTATCTTTCGCAGACTGAGTATATCAAGAAGGTTTTGAAGAGGTTCGGCATGGAAGATGCAAAACCAGTTCGTGTCCCTTTGGGTAGTCAGTTCAAGCTATCCAAGAAGGACTCACCCAGTAGTGAAGAAGAGTGTGCCTATATGCAGAAAACTCTATATGTCTCTGCAATTGGCAGCTTGATGTATGCTATGGTGTGCACAAGACCTGATATTGCACATGCAGTAGGAGTAGTTAGTCGTTTCATGGGTAATCAGGGGAAGCAACATTGGGAGGCAGTAAAATGGATCCTCAAGTATTTGAGAGGTACTACAGAGAAAGCCTTGTGTTTTGAAGGCAAAAGTGTCGAATTGACGGGGTATGTTGATGCAGACTTAGCATCAAACAATCTTGACAAAAGAATAAGTACAACCGGATATGTGTTTACATTTGGTGGTACAGCAATCTCTTGGGCTTCTAAGTTGCAGAAGATTGTAGCACAGTCCACTGAAGAAGCAGAGTATGTAGCAGTGACTGAGGCTAGTAAAGAGATGGTATGGTTGCAGAATATCTTGTGTGAATTGGGGAAGAAGCAAAAGGATAGTATTTTGTACAGTGATAGTCAGAGTGCTATTCATTTAGCAAAAAATCCAGTTTTTCACTCGAGAACGAAGCACATTAAATTGAGGTATCATTACATTCGTTACCTCATAGAGAATAAAATTTTATAGCTGATGAAGATTCGAGGACGTGAGAATCCTGCTGATATGTTGACTAAGGTTGTGACCTTAGAGAAGTTGAAGTCATGCATGGCTTCAACAGGCCTTGGAAACTGAGATGAAGGCCTAGCACTACTACCAGTGAGAGACATTGATGAAATGGAGAAGACAAGTTATAATTGGAAGTCAGTCTACAGGTGGGAGATTGTTGGGTTATGGAGTCTAAATTAGATAGACTTTAGAACTCCTGGTCAATAAGACTTAGGACTCTCAGTCAGATTAGATTTGGGATTCCTAGTTATAAAGGCATTAGGACTCTTCCCTATAAATAACCCTTTGACTCATTGTATTTGTCAACACAAGAAAATTAGTAAATTCTTCTGGCTTGGTAGTGCCCCCAAACGTAGTCAGTTGACGAACTGGGTGAACAAATCGTTGTCTCTTATTTTTCATTCATATCAAATTCTCTATAATTGTTCTCAAAATCCTAACACACCTCTTGTACCTTCAGCATCAGGATTTGTACCAAAGAACTTAGCTTAGCAACAAATGTTACAACGGAACACTTGCTAACAAATGTCCTCTTCTTTCTCCCACACCACGATTCCGACGAACTAGAAGATGGATACGCTGCCGGCAAAATGGACGGAACATGGAAATTGGTGGTGGCTTTGGAGCCTCTTAGCCGTTTCACCGCCTCCTCTACCGTGTCGAAAGTCCCAAGCCAGTGGCGACACCTGCCTATCCGGTCGTGTATCTCCGCCGACCACTGCCCCCACAACCGCTTTCTCACAACCATATAGCCTTTGTTCACCCCCATGTCATTATTAATCTTTTCAATAACCTCAGTTTTTTTAGCCCTTCTTTTTCTTGTACTTAACAAATTAGGGTTTTGGGTTTGGCTGGGGATTTGAGTTCTTGGGTTTGAACTAGAATCTTGTTTTGGTTTAAGGGAATTTGGGGAATTTTCTGTTTTAATCCCGTTTAGGGTGTATTTTTTATGTTTTTGATTTTCATTTTTCTTTTAATAATTATGTTGCTTTTTTTAATTATTTTTTAATATATTTTAAACAAATTCTCTTGTGCATCTAAATCCATACAATTCTGGTCAATCTGATCTGAATTCGGAATTTCTTTTTTTTTTTAATTTTATATCTTGATCTTTATGTATAAATTTGGTTATCTTTATATACAAATGTTGTGACCTTTATATATAAATGTTGTGACATTTATCCATTGTAATTTAAAAAAAAATTAGCAAAATTTGTATATAAATATGTTTATGTGATATTCATGTGACATTTATGTACAAATATACATGAATATTTGTATATAAAAGTCACATGAATGTACATAAAATCATATGAATATGATATAAAAGTATTTATGTATAAATTTTGCTAAAATTATTCATTTTTTCTATATTATTGAATATAAAGGTTACAAAACTTATACATAAAGATCACAAAATTTGTACATAAAGATTTTGGCATGAAAGCAAAAAATAAATAAATAAATAAATAAAAACTCGCGAATCCGGATTAACCCAAGTCGATTTGAATTGCATGTACACCAAGTGCACATGAGACACTCTCTATATTTTAATGACGTGGTTAGTGATTTGGCTTTAGATATGAAAAAAATGCAAAAAAATATGCCGCGTGCAAAAAGAACATTTACATAAATGTAAGGAAAATACAAATTAAAAAAAAAGATTGAAATTGAAGAACGTTGGAGAAAATTGGTTTTGATCCAATTAGAAGTGTGGATTGGTTGACTTTTGAAAGAAGTCTTGACCACACGTGTTTGACCATTATTTTGAGGAGTTAAATGTTAAAGTAAAAGACAAGAGATCATTCTACATCTTGAATAGATTATCATAATGCATATACATTCTTACAACCGATTTTCGATGAGTGAAAATTCATGCACAAAGTTAGTGACCAAAACCTGTCTGGTGGTCAGATGTTGCGTTTGATGTTGGCAACATGACGGGTAACATCGTTCGTCTGCAAAGTCAAAAAACGTAAAGCCCTTTGAATAGCCAATTTGGGAAAGCCCATCTCGGAGCCCTAGGGGCTAATGACATAATCCTCTGTAACTGATGGTATAAGGTGGTGAAGTGTTCCACTTACTTAGTGGGCTTAAATGTCTTAATTGCTCATTAATATGATGTGTCCCTTCACTTGGTGGGTGTGTCTATAAATAAGACATGGTTTCATACCTTTGTACAAGCATTAAAAGGAAAAATACAGCATTGAGAATATGAAATTCTTGATAAAAGATCATTCTCATAGCATCTTTGCAAAATCAATCTTGCATTGTTTGAGCATATAAAAGTGCGATCTAGTCCTTCCACTATTTTAGTTCGTTAGTGCTTCTAGTTTTGTGGTGCTACTAACCAGAAAACGTAAGTCATTTTACCTTTGGGAACGTTACGTCGTATCGTGTTCATTTTTTAGTAGAAAGATCTCCTTGACTCAACTTTCCAAAATTCATTTTGGTGCATTTCGAAGGATCTTTGTTGCAAGGTTGTTGCTGCTGCTCTTTGGATCTTGTACGTAATCAAAGCTCGAAGATCTTACAGATTTTTGAAGTTCGAAGGCATTTCAAGTTTCTGTTATCACAGTGTTGTCTACAGTGTTGCCAACATTATCGATAACATTTGGTTCCAAAATCTGTTGTGTGTAGTGTGACAACATTTGATTTGTATAACAATTTTATTTTCTATTTTCCCATTATAATTGACATTGTTTGGTGCATTATAAACCAACAAAGAAAATCTTCAATTACAAGATTAAAATTAATAGAACAAAAATTGAACACCATCCGTTGGAACAAAAATAAATTTCCCCAAAAATAATAATAGGTAGTTTCAAAGAAGAGCATTGCCATGTGAAAAGAAGCACTTCAACTCTCGAAATCTGTAAGAGTACGGATTTGTAATAATATTCATGGCCTCAGAATCCACCATGTTCTCCACATGTGAGAGAGAGTTGGAAAAAATAATTTATCCGTGGAGTTTAAGTGCTGTTGGATATTGTCTTCAAATTACGTGTCATATATGTGTGTATATATATAGGGATAAATGTACGAATATTTGCATAATCAGCTTGAAACACTTTAATTAGCAGCTGAATTGTTTTGCCTAGCTACATAGCATTCCCAATATAATAGATAAGGAATTTCATGAAATGGGCTGCAATAGCACGTGACTATCACATGTAATTGGAAGAATTTAAGAACTTCTATAGATTTTTTAGTGGGGCACTAGTTTGTATCGTTATATACATACATATATATATATATATAAATGTAGTGAATGTTATATATAAATCTTATAAATTCACATGATATAACAGGATAAGGTGTGCATTTCAGTACTTATATAGAACTTTATAGCAGCCAATCCACAACTCTTCTTTCAAGAATTTGGGATGATTATTCCCCATATTTTTGCCAACTACACTCATCGTTTGCAAGTGTTTTTGGCTCTATATTTATATTTTATATTTATTTGTACAAAGTATCAGTGTCATATATATATATATACATATATGATCAGATTATGCTCTAATAATGTGAGAAGTACCAAACACACAGTTATTAGCTGGAATATATAATGAATGCAACGATAAATTTATTTTTATCTGGTTGCAGCTTGAGAGCTAGCTTCTTACGCTTTATTGTTCCATCACTCGTTACCAATTTATTTCTGCAAACATTTTATTATGTGCAAATATCTGTTAAAAAAAATACTCATTTGAGAGCGAGCTTCCTATATTATTTTATTTTAAATATTTTTGTTTATAATTTAATCGTCGTGTCGTGTGAGGGATTCACACATTGATATATTTTAAGATACTCAACTCAAAAGCGCCATTGGCAATAGATATTCCAAAAAGTATAAGTTCTATAGGATGGAAAAGTATTGGTAGATTTAATGAACACATCATGTACAATTAATGAGGGGCTTTAAAAATGAAGTTCTTTTTTATCAGGGAGAGACGAAGAAGTTTAGTTTTTCTATACTTAGAAAATCAACGTGGTTGACCCAAATGGTGGGTGTTTTTAATAAAATATTGAGATTGAATTTTTTTATTAATAAAATATAGTGTAAAAATGGATGGTTAATAATATAGGTAAAGTTGCCATCATTGGTGGCGATTTTTCCTTATTTAATTAATTTTTAATACAAGTCGCCACTATGAATGACAACAACTAATTTAATTATTTTTTAATATTAGTCGTCACCACCAATGACGATCCATCATAAAATTTAATATAGTTAATGATCGATTGACTATATTTCAAATATTTAATTTGTTATAATTTAATTCGTGTATTTTAAATACGTAAGTGTTAGTTATATTTACCAAATAAATATTACTATTTGATAATTTATTTTGTTTGTAAGTTAATTTCAATTATTATATCATATATGATCTTAATAATAAATAATATAAGAGTGAATTAAACATGTCAAACAATTATAAATAAATACTGCTAATAATGATGGTCACTTCCACAACGACGTTTAATTATTTATTTATAGTTATTTGATAAATTTATTTTCCTCTTATATTATTTATTATTAAAATCATATATGGAGTATAAACGAATTGAGCTTAAACGAACGAGGGTTGTACATGTTCGTTTATTTATCTTAAGAAAGTGTTCGTATTCGTTTACTTAATAATTCAACGTGTTCATGAACAATAACAAACCATTCACAACATATTTTTTTAATTTCTTACCGTGAAAAAAATTAAAAATGTTCATACAGTAACTAAAAGTATAGATTCATGAAATAAATGAATAATATAATAAATGTAAATTGTAAATGAGTTATATTATAAGATATTAAAATAAAATAAACATAAATGAATATTTAATAAATAACTATATAAATAATAATAAACGAATGTTAAACAAACATTAGATTAACATGTTCACGCTCATAAAAGTAATCTTAGACTAACAAACGAACATAAATGAATACTAACTGATCACGAGTAGTTTGTCGAACGTTTTATTTAATTACACATAATAATTTATATTAAACAAAAGTAAATTATTGAATAATAATATTTATCTGATAAATATAAATAACACTTACATATTTAAAATATACGAATTAAATTGTAATAAATTAAATACAATCAAATACTTATTTATCATCAATCATTAAATATATTAAATTTTATGATGGTTATCATCTGTGATAACGATTAGTATTAAAAATAATTAAATTAGTTGAATTGACGGGGCCCCGCACAAGCGGTGGAGCATGTGGTTTAATTCGATGCAAAGCGAAAAATCTTATCAGGACTTGACATGCCGCGAATCCTCTTGTATTAAAAATTAATTAAATATAGTGAAGACTGACACTATCCATAGTAATTTCACCTATAATATTACACACCCATTTTTACACTATATTTTATTAATAAAAATTTAAATTGTAATATTCTATTAAAAAAAGCTCAAATGGTGCTTATGGGCCGCTAGTATATACTGATCTTTGTGTTGACTTTGTGTTGATCATTGAGTTGACTTGGCATGGTGGTGCTGATAAGACATAAAAGATTTATGTTGACAAACTTTTTTTTTTTTTTTTTTTTGGGAATTGATATTCTCGTCCCTCCGAAATGATAATAAATGCACTTGTGCACCTCTTTTTTTTTACCAATTTTCACAGAGCAATATACTTTTCTATTATAATTATAAAGAATGATTTTTCTAGACGAAATCACCATCCTAAAAAGCCCTTATAAAAAATAGAGAGCATTCATAATGGGGATGAAAAATTAGATCCAAATTTAATTTAAATCCAAATAATGTATTGTGGTTGGTTGATTTAATTTTAATTGGAGGAGAGAGAGAAAAAAAAGTCTAATAATGAACAAATAAAAAAAAAGTCATGTAAGTCTGTATTTAGACATTTTCGTGTAAGTTTAATTTTAGATATTTTCATGTAAGTCTAGTTTCTACAAATTAGCAAATAAGCATATGCATTAAAAAAATTTCAACCCTAATTAAACGAAAATGAGGATAAAACAAGGAAAATTTTGACTTTGACCACATGAGAATTATATTGAATGTGATGGTGGTGGGTGAGCCATTAATTGTCAAATCATGGTTGTGGATTATGGACAAAATTAAATGTGGTAGTTTGGGTATTTATTATTTGAATTTTGGTATAAAAAATATTATTATATGAAAGATGGTAGAATTGAATCACACTACATTTGTTCAGGTATTTTTAGGTGCTATACCTAAAAAAATTACCTTTTTTTTTTTAATTTTAGGCCAAAATCTCTATTGATTAAGAATAATTTAGATATTTAACCTTATAAAATGGATGGAAAATTATTTATTATAATCATGGTTAGAAAAGTAAATCATCTTATAAAAATAAAATGGATGGAAAAATATTTATTATAATTATGGGTAGAAAAGTAAAACATCTTATGAAAATAAATAGTTGAAAGTATTTTCACTCATTTTTATCTGGTGCAACTTCGCAGCCTCCTTCTTATATTGTTTTTTATTATTTCATTGTCGTATGAAGGGTTCACACATCAGTCCATAACAATCTAACATATATATAAAGTTTTTTGGTCTTTTAATATTATCTCAATGGATATTTTATCATTTTATTTTTTATTTTTTAATTTCTAATTTTCTATATTTAAAAATTATCGTTTTTTAATCTTCTTACCTCCCACAATAGATAACTTTTTATTTTTTTAATTCAAGTTCATCTTTTAACACAAAAAAATATTTTTAAATTGAGAAATTACTAAATTAATATTAATAATTAAAAAATAAACTTTTTATTATTAATATGTTTAAGTTTGGAATACCCAAATTATCAATATTAATAATTAATAACAAAATTCTATTCCACGTATTGGGATGAAAAATAAATTTTTTTATTTATTAATATTAATTTAGACATATTAGATGAAGAATATAAATTCGTTATTTAAAAAAAAAATAGTGTTCTCTCAATTAAAAAAAAATCGATGTTACAATGAAATTTTAATTTAAAAAAAAATGGTTACATGCAATATGAGATTAGATAAATAAAAAAAATAATATTTCTTAAACATAGAAGACTTGTCACGCCCCATTTCCATAAAAGATAGAAACGCGAATAATAATTTAAGATAATAATTAATTTAATTTATTTTTTTTTTTTCTTTAAACAGAGTATATGCAGCTCGATCATAGGGCGTCCAGCAAAAACCTAATCAATTGACAAACTCTAGAATTATCTGATAGAAACATTTCAGATCTATATCAACCCAATGTAGAAAACGATCATGTTTATATCAAAATGCACAGCCTTTGCTCCGAACATATTCATGGTTCCAGAAATGCAAAATATTCATATACAGAGCTATATTCATATACATATGCAAAAGTAACAGCATTTCTGTTCACCCTTCCTTGCCATCAAAGCTTTCTGTAAAATAACACATAGAAGGGGGTAAGTGTCAAAGAACACTTAGTGGGGAAAGGGAAAGATATTAAATAAATAATTACACATACTATAATTTGCATATTTTTCATAAAATACACGTTGTAGACTCCTGAAGAGCCCCAATGGCATACTGTGGATAGGTTTCCGAAGATTACCTATCAGGGCCCCAAGCCGACCCGAGTTTGGGCTGTTACACCCCTATAGCGTTGGGAATTCCGAAGAATATCCCCTGTAGACGGGTTTCCAAAAAGGAATACCCTACTTGGCGTGAAGGCGCATGCGCAAGTAATTTCACATAATGGTTCCACATAATCACATAAAACACATTGAGCACGTTCACGTTGGCCACATAATTCACATAACACATAAGTACGGAAAAAAACCTTTCTTAGCAGGAATTATCCCGACTTTCATCATTGAAACCATTTCTGTTGAGGTACGTGAAATCAATAGCTTTCCGAATCATATGCCTCATCCGAAAATAGATCAAGTAATAATAAAAATTCAAGTAAAAATATCATCACATAATTACTGAATTTAAGTCACGTAGTCACATAATTTTCATAAAATTGTATGAATTTTTAAATCAGAAAAGGATTTTTACCCCCACCTTGAACTTTTCACAGAACTCTGTCCAAAAGCGTTCGATCCAACTCCTAGTTCGGTCCCGTACGTGTATTTCCTACAGAGAGTAAAAATTGGGCTTATGATCTGATTTAAATAGCTTAAGTCTAATTAAATCTATAAAAGAATAAATCCTGGAGAAACTCGATAGACGGGGTTCTTAATTTAGGGTTTTCCCAAAAATCAGGGTCTTTCTCGCTTAAAGGTCCATTATCTTGTCGTTTATCATTTTATAACGTCTAGGACTCGAAGTTCAGAAATTATTAAATTCTGGGGTCATAATATAATCATTCGATCAATTTATCAAGGTCTGAGAGCGATTCTGCAATTTATGTAAGGTTCTGGGGGTCAAACAGTTACTGCTCTTAAATTCGGGGTCCAATCTGGAAGTCTTTATTAGTTCAGGGACTGCTTGGTGAATACCTAATAGTACAGGGTCTTAATTGTTATATCTCTTAAATCCAAGGATTTGCAATTAAACTCCTAGACTTAACTAAATTCCTAATTGCACCCTAGCCCAAAACAGCCCCCCTGCCTCTCCTTCTCCACCGCGGCCACTGCTGCCCGCCATCTCCACTTCCGGCGACTTCCCGTCGCCGGCTACGCCTCCTCCAACACCAACAACACCCAACTCACCAACCAATACACACAATATATGTACATACATATCCACAGTTTACACACATATACATATATAGTATACTTTTCTGCGCCGCCGCCGCTGCACGCGGCGGCTCTCCCTTTCCAGCCCGCCGGCGCATCCGGCGCCAGCTTCCTCTCCAAATCGACCCAAAGCCCAACCAAAACAGCACACAATTTACATATATACATAGATATACACACAGTTTCATATATGTATACATCATCCAGTTCTGCCGCCGCTAGCTGCGGCGGCCCCCAACCAATCCCGCCGGCGCATATAGCGCCGGCCATCACACCCCACTCACAGCCCGCCGGCGCGACCGAGCGCCGGCAAGGAGAACAGCGAAAAACAGCGGCGCACCGCAGAGAGGAGAGGAAGCAAGAGATGGAAAATACGGCTGATTTAAAGTTCCGGGCCCGGATTCCAGACGGGCTTCACCGGAAATATACCTTGACCGGACGATTTTGGCCGGAAACTCGCCGATTGAAGGTGGGAAGAACGGCAGTGATGGTGGCGGTTTTGAAGAAGAATTGGGAGAGAAATGAGAAGATGAAGATGCAGATTTTTTTCTTTTCTATTCTTTTTTCCTCATTTTGCTTAATTAGTTTTTTCTATTTTTGCAAAACTTGCCAAGTGTGATAGAATAAGTAGGAGGTGTCACTTGCTTGGTTATTTAGGTTAGCTAACATTAATTAGTTTAACTATATGCTTAATTTGTTAATGAAATTAATTTTTTGGATATTACATCCTTCCCTCCTACAAAGAAATTTCGTCCTCGAAATTTAGAGACGTACCAAGAGTCGATAGATTCGGATATTTCGCAAGGATTTCTTCTTCTTTTTCCCAGGTCGCCTCATTCGCACTGTGCTGACTCCATTGGACCTTTATTAAGTTTACTTCTCGATTCCTCAGCCTATGAACCTTTCTATCGATAATCGCAACAGGAAATTCTTCATATGATAGATCCTTATCAAGTCCAATATCTTCTTGGTGGATCACGTGACCTGGGTCAAACACATACTTTCGCAGCATAGATACATGGAATACGTTGTGAATGCCTGCGAAAACTGGTGGTAGCGCCAATCGATACGCTACTTCACCGACCCGTTCCAAAATTTCATAAGGTCCAATGTACCTGGGTTTTAGTTTACCTTTCTTCCCAAATCGATAGACTCCCTTAGTAGGTGACACTTTCAGGAAAACTTTATCACCTACTTCAAATTTTAGCTCCCTTCTTCTCTTATCGGCATAGGATTTCTGTCGGTCCTGAGCTGTTTTGATTCTTTCTCGGATTTTTCTTATTATCACTACAGCCTGTTCGACCAACTCTGGCCCCAAAACTTGTCTTTCACCTACTTCATCCCAATATAAAGGTGATCGGCACCTTCTTCCATACAGTGCTTCATATGGTGCCATTCCAATCGTCGACTGATAGCTGTTATTATATGCGAACTCTACCAGATACAAGTGATCTTCCCAACTTCCTTGCAAATCCAGAGCGCTGGCTCTCAACATGTCCTCCAGAATTTGTATCGTTCGCTCTGTTTGGCCGTCAGTCTGTGGATGAAAAGCGGTGCTGAAAGCTAATTTAGTGCCTAACTCCTTTTGTAAGCACTGCCAAAATCTGGAAGTAAAATGGGGGTCCCTATCCGATACAATCGAGACTGGCACTCCATGGAGCCTGACTATTTCCTTCATATAAATTCGGGCCAATCTATCCACGTCGAACGTCATTTTGATAGGCAGAAAGTGAGCAGACTTGGTTAGTCTGTCCACTATAACCCACACAGCATGATTCCCTCGAACTGTTCTAGGTAACCCGACAACAAAATCCATAGTAATGTGTTCCCACTTCCACTCAGGAATCTCTAGTGGTGTCAGCATCCCTGCTGGTCGCTGATGCTCTGCTTTTACCTGTTGGCAAACAAGACATTTCTTGACAAATAGTCCTATGCTCCTCTTCATGTTTCGCCACCAAAATGTTTTCCTCAGATCCTGGTACATCTTCGTACCCCCAGGATGTGCTGAGTACGGTGTCACGTGTGCTTCTTCCAAAATTCTGTTTCTCAGTTCTTCATTCTTTGGAACACAAAGTCTTCCTCTGAAGGTGAGAGCTCCTCCAACAGCTTCCGTAAATCCCTCGGCTTCTCTTTTCTCCATACGAGCCCTTTTCTGCAGCAAAAATCGATCATTCTTTTGAGCTTCTATGATCTCATCCTGCAGAGCGGGTCGGATCGTTAAAGCTGTCA
This sequence comes from Scutellaria barbata, assembly GCA_028654395.1. Taxonomy (NCBI): domain Eukaryota; kingdom Viridiplantae; phylum Streptophyta; class Magnoliopsida; order Lamiales; family Lamiaceae; genus Scutellaria; species Scutellaria barbata. The sequence continues at coordinate 2,343,250 of CM053656.1, read as the reverse complement.
CCCTCGCCTTGACACTACTTGGTGGCACCACAATTTCTAAGCTTAACTTAGTCATTTCTCTTATCAAAGAATCCTGCTTGGTAAGCATACAAGCTATCCCTTCCGCCCGTTTCCGGCTAAGTGCATCAGCAACCACGTTCGCCTTCCCTGGATGGTAGAGAATTGTACAATCGTAGTCCTTTACCAACTCCAACCACCTTCGCTGTCTCATATTCAGCTCCTTCTGTTCAAAGAAATACTTTAAACTCTTATGATCAGTGTAAATTTCGCATTTTCCTCCATATAAATAATGCCGCCAAATTTTAAGGGCATGAACTACTGCAGCTAATTCCAAGTCATGAGTTGGATAATTTTGTTCATGAACCTTTAATTGTCTAGATGCATAAGCCACCACTCTTCCCTGTTGCATCAGAACGCACCCCAAACCTTGCTTGGAAGCATCGCTGTAAACCACAAATCCTTTTGTTCCATCTGGAACTATCAAGATCGGTGCAGTGGTTAATCTCCTTTTCAATTCTTGGAAGCTTTTCTCACACTGATCAGTCCACTGAAACTTCGTCTCCTTTCGGGTTAACCGAGTCATGGGCGTAGCAATCTTGGAAAACCCTTCGATAAATCTTCGATAATATCCCGCCAGTCCAAGAAAACTCCGCACTTCGTTTACATTTGTAGGCGTCTTCCAGTTACTTACTGCTTCTACTTTGGCAGGATCCACCTCTATTCCTTTCTCGGAGACGATATGTCCAAGAAATGACACCTTATTCAGCCAGAATTCGCACTTCTTGAATTTTGCGTACAGTTTCTCCTTCCGTAGAATCTCCAATGCCATCCTCAAATGTTCTTTATGGTGTGCTTGGCTATCTGAATATATCAAGATATCATCAATGAAAACTATTACGAATCGATCGAGATAAGAGTGAAAAACTCGATTCATCATATCCATGAAGACTGCCGGTGCATTACTAAGTCCAAAGGGCATGACCACAAATTCATAATGGCCATATCTTGTTCTGAAAGCTGTTTTAGATATGTCTTCCTTCTTGACCTTCACCTGATGATAGCCGGATCTTAAGTCGATCTTTGAAAATACACTCGCTCCTCTTAACTGATCAAACAGATCCTCAATCCGAGGTAAAGGATATTTATTCTTGATGGTCCTTTTATTTAGTTCTCGATAATCTATACACATTCGAAAAGTTCCATCCTTCTTCTTTACAAACAGTACCGGGGCTCCCCATGGAGACACACTGGGTCGGATAAAACCTTTCTCCAAGAGTTCCTGCAGCTAAACTTTTAGTTCTTGTAATTCTTTCGGTGCCATTCGATATGGAGCTTTTGATACTGGTGCAGATCCAGGCACCAGTTCTATCCCAAACTCTACTTCTCTGTCTGGTGGAAGTCCAGGTAGGTCTTCAGGAAAAACATCCCTGAACTCTTTCACTATCGGGACTCTGTCGATGGGATCTGTTTCTTGCTTAGAATCTACCAAGTTAACTAGCACTGCTTCACAATCTCCCTTTTTAGCAGTTTTACGGCTTGCATAGCCGTAATAACTCTGAAATTCAAACCAACTCGAGCTCCGAAGAAGGTAAAATTTTCACCTTCGAGTGGCTGAAAAAGAATCTCTCTCTCAAAACACTTGATCGTTGCACGATTTCTCGTTAGCCAATCCATTCCAAGGATCACATCGAAATCTTGCATCTCTAATACATGCAAATCGGCATAGAGAATTCTATTGTCAAAATAAATCCTTAGATTTTTGCACATCCACTGAGTACTCACTACCTTCCCTGAAGGTATGCTAACTTCTAGTTTCTTAAATTCCATCATATCACTTCTTAATTTTAGCATCTCATAAAACTTGACAGAGATAAAGGAGTGAGTTGCACCAGTATCAAATAAGACAAGTGCAGGCAAATCGCAAACCGATAACATACCTGCCATTGTCTCTGGTTCTTCAGCGGCTTCTTGGCGAGTAAGAGCATAAGCTCGAGCTCTTCCTGCCCCTGGTCTTTGATTAACACTTGACCCCATAGCTGGGAAGTACGGACAATTCAACGCGCTATGCCCGGGTTCCTTGCAGCGGAAACAATTAGCTGTTCCCAAGAGGCACTGCCCAAAGTGTGGCCTCCTACACTTTGGACACATCGGCTTTTCTCTATTGCTCAGAGCACTGGAATTGCCTCTTCCCATTGGCCGTTTCGCCTGACTGGAGTTCCGACCCTGATTCGGTCCTGAGCTTACCCATTTTCTCTTTCCCAACTCCTCATTGGCTTTCTTTGGGGCTACCATATCCGTTCGCAGCCGAGATGCCACCTCCATAGCCCTTCTGACCGTCTCGTTATAGGTTATCTCTCCCTGCCCCGCCAATATAGCCCCGATGTCTGGGCGTAACCCCTTACAAAACCGTCTCGCCTTCTTCAAATCAGTATCCACCAGGTGAACTGCGTACCTGCTCAACTGATTAAATTTCCGCTCATATTCTCCTACTGTCATGAATCCTTGACGTAGGTGTAAAAACTCTGTCTCTTTAGCATCCCTGTACGACTGAGGCAAATACTGTTGCATAACTATCTCTTTAAAATCCGTCCAAGTTAACTCATCCCTTTCCTCTACAGTCAGAGTTCGACTATAAGATTCCCACCAAAAACTGGCCTCCTCGGTGAGTTGGAAAATGGCACAGGAAACTCGTTGTGCTTCGGTGCATGTCCAGTGAGCGAATAGTCGATCCAGGGCTCTTAGCCATTCTTCAGCGTCTGCTGGTTCTCCCTTTCCATTAAAAGTCGGAGGATTAAATCTTCGAAAGAGTTCTATCACCCGATTCTCATCTTCCCTAGGCTCCACCGGTGCTGTATTCGCATTCCCGCTGTTCAATCGTTGGGCTAACCCTTGCAATACTGCTACCAAGCTTTCCATAGGTTCCAGGTTGGGCGGGCCGGACGTTGATTGACTTGGTGTAACCGGTGGGGGTGTAGTTTCTCCTCGAGTATTTGGTTCAGACGCTGACGGTCCCGACGTTGACGTCGTCGTCGGAGGATTTTTCCTCGGTCTACCCCTTCTCATGATCTGATTAAAAATTAACCAAACTTATTATAATACTCGAAGAGACAATAATAATAAAGTCCTATAACGCAGAATATTATCTTTAACCGGCAACCACTATCGCATATATATATATCATAATCAAAATTATAACAAGTATACTGGTTAGCTGGACACAGATGGCTCTTTTCCTATGTACATACCAAAAAGAATAACCGAGCCTCACTGTATCCTACAAAATATTGCATATATACAATACATATACAGCAAAATAAAATATCGTCCATCATCATGACTCAAACATCCCAAACCACCCACTCTCCCTAAGCCATGGCTACCGGTGGTGACGGAGGTCCCTGTAGCCCCGGTGGGAAATCCCTACGAACCCCACCGTCAGCAGCCCCACCGAGATCCTCATCTGGATCCTCCTCCGGATCCTCCTCCGGGTCCTCCTCATCGTCTCCGCCACTACCCGAGTCGCTACTAGAGGGATCGAATGGTCCCTGCTCTGGAGTGGACGGGGTCGCCCGCCGCATCCATAGGTCCATCATCTGTCGGGCCATTCGCCCAAAATCTATGCTGGGTACGTTATCTACTGCCGAATACACCAGCTCATCACGAAAGACGCGTCGGGCCCGTACGGCCCACTCTCCGGGTAGGGTGTGGATCAATCGAGTGGCTGCCTCCATATTACCTATCTGACCGGTACCGCTACCAGTCTCCCGCCAGCAATGGAACAGTCTGGCTATGTGCTCTCCTACCGATACGTCACCCGCTATCTGGCTGCTCGTGAACAGCCGTCTCATCCTAGCTCCTGTGGACTCAAAACGGGGTACACTTATCCTAGCGGTTCGGCGTGGAGGAACCATCTGTCACCCACAACCCAACATGTAAGTTTCATAAGGAAACCACGTCAATACCATCCTCAACCCGGAAAATTACCTCATCTTATTCCCAAAATAAACATACACAGAACGAAAAAAATTAATAAATAACAGATAAAAACAACCAGATCATCACATTATAAAAATTTTAAAATTTTTCAATCAAACCTGTGGAAGGAGGTTGAACAGAACCACCTGTCGGTTTTGCATATTAACCGTACAATGCATATCTATTAGTATTTATATATATCAAAGAAAATTTTACGAGCAAGGCCCTACGAAGAAGATGGTAGAGCCAGGCTCTGATACCAAAACTGTCACGCCCCATTTCCATAAAAGATAGAAACGCGAATAATAATTTAAGATAATAATTAATTTAATTTAATTTTTTTTTTCTTTAAACAGAGTATATGCAGCTCGATCATAGGGCGTCCAGCAAAAACCTAATCAATTGACAAACTCTAAAATTATCTGATAGAAACATTTCAGATCTATATCATCCCAATGTAGAAAACGATCATGTTTATATCAAAATGCACAGCCTTTGCTCCGAACATATTCAGGGTTCCAGAAATGCAAAATATTCATATACAGAGCTATATTCATATACATATGCAAAAGTAACAGCATTTCTGTTCACCCTTCCTTGCCATCAAAGCTTTCTGTAAAATAACACATAGAAGGGGGTAAGTGTCAAAGAACACTTAGTGGGGAAAGGGAAAGATATTAAATAAATAATTACACATACTATAATTTGCATATTTTTCATAAAATACACGTTGTAGACTCCTGAAGAGCCCCAATGGCATACTGTGGATAGGTTTCCGAAGATTACCTATCAGGGCCCCAAGCCGACCCGAGTTTGGGCTGTTACACCCCTATAGCGTTGGGAATTCCGAAGAATATCCCCTGTAGACGGGTTTCCAAAAAGGAATACCCTACTTGGCGTGAAGGCGCATGCGCAAGTAATTTCACATAATGGTTCCACATAATCACATAAAACACATTGAGCACGTTCACGTTGGCCACATAATTCACATAACACATAAGTACGGAAAAAAACCTTTCTTAGCAGGAATTATCCCGACTTTCATCATTGAAACCATTTCTGTTGAGGTACGTGAAATCAATAGCTTTCCGAATCATATGCCTCATCCGAAAATAGATCAGGTAATAATAAAAATTCAAGTAAAAATATCATCACATAATTACTGAATTTAAGTCACGTAGTCACATAATTTTCATAAAATTGTATGAATTTTTAAATCAGAAAAGGATTTTTACCCCCACCTTGAACTTTTCACAGAACTCTGTCCAAAAGCGTTCGATCCAACTCCTAGTTCGGTCCCGTACGTGTATTTCCTACAGAGAGTAAAAATTGGGCTTATGATCTGATTTAAATAGCTTAAGTCTAATTAAATCTATAAAAGAATAAATCCTGGAGAAACTCGATAGACGGGGTTCTTAATTTAGGGTTTTCCCAAAAATCAGGGTCTTTCTCGCTTAAAGGTCCATTATCTTGTCGTTTATCATTTTATAACGTCTAGGACTCGAAGTTCAGAAATTATTAAATTCTGGGGTCATAATATAATCATTCGATCAATTTATCAAGGTCTGAGAGCGATTCTGCAATTTATGTAAGGTTCTGGGGGTCAAACAGTTACTGCTCTTAAATTCGGGGTCCAATCTGGAAGTCTTTATTAGTTCAGGGACTGCTTGGTGAATACCTAATAGTACAGGGTCTTAATTGTTATATCTCTTAAATCCAAGGATTTGCAATTAAACTCCTAGACTTAACTAAATTCCTAATTGCACCCTAGCCCAAAACAGCCCCCCTGCCTCTCCTTCTCCACCGCGGCCACTGCTGCCCGCCATCTCCACTTCCGGCGACTTCCCGTCGCCGGCTACGCCTCCTCCAACACCAACAACACCCAACTCACCAACCAATACACACAATATATGTACATACATATCCACAGTTTACACACATATACATATATAGTATACTTTTCTGCGCCGCCGCCGCTGCACGCGGCGGCTCTCCCTTTCCAGCCCGCCGGCGCATCCGGCGCCAGCTTCCTCTCCAAATCGACCCAAAGCCCAACCAAAACAGCACACAATTTACATATATACATAGATATACACACAGTTTCATATATGTATACATCATCCAGTTCTGCCGCCGCTAGCTGCGGCGGCCCCCAACCAATCCCGCCGGCGCATATAGCGCCGGCCATCACACCCCACTCACAGCCCGCCGGCGCGACCGAGCGCCGGCAAGGAGAACAGCGAAAAACAGCGGCGCACCGCAGAGAGGAGAGGAAGCAAGAGATGGAAAATACGGCTGATTTAAAGTTCCGGGCCCGGATTCCAGACGGGCTTCACCGGAAATATACCTTGACCGGACGATTTTGGCCGGAAACTCGCCGATTGAAGGTGGGAAGAACGGCAGTGATGGTGGCGGTTTTGAAGAAGAATTGGGAGAGAAATGAGAAGATGAAGATGTAGATTTTTTTCTTTTCTATTCTTTTTTCCTCATTTTGCTTAATTAGTTTTTCCTATTTTTGCAAAACTTGCCAAGTGTGATAGAATAAGTAGGAGGTGTCACTTGCTTGGTTATTTAGGTTAGCTAACATTAATTAGTTTAACTATATGCTTAATTTGTTAATGAAATTAATTTTTTGGATATTACAAGACTGAAAATCAAAAGGTTAAAAATAAATGATGAAAAATCCGATGAGGTAAATTCAAAGGATCAAAAATGTTACCACGAGTCTTGTAGCTCAAGTGGTATCCCACCTTTATAAAGGTGCAGATTGTGATGACTCAAATTTGAACCCGGGTCATGCAAGAAGTTTTCTAGTTTTTATTGTTACCCTCCCTTCTACTCTCCCAAACTCATTTAAAAAAAGGATCAAAAATGTTTTTTTCCCACATATATACATATTATATATTTTCATCGTCATTTTAAGGTTCACACATAGCATTCAACATGAATTATAGCAAACCAAAATCCAAGTTTGTTCAATATTTGTTAAAACCACCGTCAATTCTCATTCCATATTTGATCAGACTAAATCCAACTATTTCAAAAGAAATGGTCAGAATTTAGAATTATATATGATAAGTAGAATTCAACAGTAAAAATTAAAATGAAAAATGGAGTTAGAAGAAGAAAAAAACCTGCAAATTTGAGAATTTAAATCTGTAGAGCTCTGATTTGTTAATTTAACTTTCTATGTTTCCTAGCAAATTGAAATGGGGTACAGACGTCGCAACCCCCAAATGACAGGTCAACAATAGAAATATGCACAAGATTGATTTGTGATTTGTACTTTATACAATATGACGAGATTAAACGAAGATTTACTCATGTGATATACACAATGTTAAACGAACTTTTTGGGAAATCATTGTCTAGCGAACTTTTTAGAAAATCATTGGTTAGCTCTAATTTGTGGAAAAATAGATGTATAATTCTAAATGATCGCTAAACGATGATTTTGCTGCAAAACAATGTTAAACGAACTTTTTGGAAAATCATTGTTTAACCCTAATTTCAGAAAATCATCGTTTAGCCCTATTTTGTCGAGATGAATAGGTGTATAATTCTAAATTAGGATTAAACGATAATTATACTGCAAAACAACGTTAAAAAAACTTTTTGAAAAAATTTCGTTTTAACCCTAATTTGTGGAAAAGTAAGTGATAATTCTAATTTAGGGTTAATCGAAGATTATGCTTCAGAACAACATTAACAAACTTTTTCTTTTTACAAATCCTTGTTTATTGTTAGCCCTAATCATTTATTTTACTAATAGATGAATAAATCTTTGTTCGAATAATTTCAATTTTTTTTGGCAGTAAATGATTTGACATGGGTGATTGGGAACCCATCAAATCTTTTCATCAAAATGAGCCAGCATAAATGATATTTTGAGATATTTTCTTATATTAGATGGTAAAAAATGATATTTCTTATATATTTTATGATATATTGAATTGGTATCCTAAATAAATAATATAGGATGGTGGCTATTGTTAACCATAGATTTAACTATGATTAGTGATGTATTGTAGGTTAACTCTGGTTACTTTTCAACTCCTCAAATGAGTACTTACATGTTTCATAATTTGAAAATTGAGATATGTTTGAATTAAATATTAAGCATTTAATTTCTCAAACTCAAATTTACATTCGAGGTGTGAGACTATTAACATCCATATGTTTTTCTAAATACACCTAATATATTTTAAGAAAAAATAAATATAATATAAAATATCTAAAACACGTACTGACCATCTGATGGGTTTACACCACTCAATACAAATCTATTTCTATAAAAAAATTCCCCATACAATTTAATGAATATGAATATTGTAGAAATTTCACCAAAAAAGAATCTCTAATTATTTAATCATATAATCACTAGTCATTAATCATTAATATAAATTAAAATACGAAATTTAAAATCAAATCAAATAAAAGCAGAATACTAAATCCGAGGAAACAAATCTTTCTTTTTATATATTGAGATGTAACATGAATAAGCAATACAAATTCTCAACTGTACTAAAAGAAAAGGAAAAAAAAAAGGCTTGAGAAAATTTATTTTCTAATTCTATAACTTGTGTACCACAAAATCAAGAAACAGAGTACTCTGTATCCAAATATAAAGCCCAACATAACAACCAAGTTGCTCCACTTTTGTGACTGCTTCAATCCCTGCTGTTTGAGATACTCATGTCCATAAAGAACACATTGAGCTCCCATTTTCTCCAAGCATTTCCCACTTCCTTTGCCACCATACTCATTGATCATGAGGCCCTCAAAAGGGTACTTAAATAGGCTCAAATAATGCATAAATATCCAGTAATGAGGTATGTTATCCTGAGCAATAAAGTAGCCGGAGAAGAGAAAGAAAGAGCCCATGAGGCCTGCTATAACAGAAGCCCCCATGATGAAATTGGGCACAAGAGCACTGCAAAATGCTGTGAAGGAATTGGACATTAGAACCACCATCCAAACCACCAATGCAAAGTAGAGAAAGCCATCGAAATCGCGCCTCAATCCGACTAGCCAGTAGGCTGGTGTGCTGTATAGAAGCCCCACCATGAGGAGAAATGGGAAGAAAACAAGAGTGTTGGCTATTACATATGATGACACTCTGTATGCCCCTCTTACACTCTCTCTCATGAATATCCTTCTCTCTTGCAAGAAGATTGGAAGCCCTTCTGTGGTCGAGGACAGCAGGAAACTCAGGCTGAATGCGAAGAATCCGAGCCGAGTTTGCAGCGAAACCTTCCCCTTGTCGTCGCTCACATTCATGTACACTGTCCCGAGAATGGACCCCACCAGGAGGGCCTGCAAGACCCTCGTGGCGAAGAGCTCTCTGGTTCTGAATATGTTCTTGCTGATTCTTTGGCAAAGTATGGCGGTTTCTTGAAACCTCGAGTTTGCATATGAGGGGCATTTTCGTCCTTCTCTCTCCATCCTGTGTTCTTGAGTGAAGTGTGTTTTCTCCACATCTGAAGCTGCTAAGTTGCAGTTGCTGTTGCTGTTACTGTTAGTTATCTCAATTGCAAATTCAAGAACGTTGATGTGAGAAGGGATGTGGTGGCCCCCATTCTTCAGCTTCTCTTGGAGCAACTGCAACGAGCCGTCGTGTAAAACGAGGCCGTTTGATAGTAAAACAAGCCGATCGATGAGCTCCAAGATTCTGTACCCGGGTTGATGAATGGTCAGGATTATAGTCTTGGACTGTGAAACCACCATTAATCGCAAAAGCGACACGATATGAAGGGCCGAGGCCGAGTCCAACCCGGAAGTTGGCTCGTCGATAAGCAACACAATTGGGTCGTGGATTAACTCGACTCCGATGGATAAACGTCTCCTTTCTCCCCCGGAAATGCCACAGATTGATGATCCTTGGCCCACCCTCGAGCCAGCAATGTGATCGAGTCCGAGATCCTTCATTAGCGACTTTGCTCGTAAAAACGCGCTTTTTCGGCCAACAGGAAGCCGTAAAAGCGCGCTATACACGAGCGTTTCTTCGACAGTGAGGAGTGGAAACAAGGCATCCTCTTGTGTGACATATCCTGATAATCTACGAAAGCTTTCGGCATTCATCGGCTGGCCATTGACAAACACCTCGCCGGAAACCTTTCTCGGAGAAACTTTTCCGGCCAGGATTTCGAGCAGGGTGGTTTTTCCGGCGCCACTAGGTCCGGCAATGGCGGTGATTTCTCCCGGTTTCGCTTCCAAGTTGACGTTCTTGATGATAAATCGGGGTTCTTTCGTTGGTCTCCGACAACAGAAAAGCCAGTTGAATTCGTCATATGAGCTTCGATGATAAGTGCATGAGAGATCCTTGGTTTGTATGGTGTAAGATATGCTTCCGTGATCACCGGAAACCGGGGCCTTAACCGGCAACAACTCCATGGAAGGAAGGTGGAATTAATGGAGGAAAAAGATGCAGAAAGGAATGGTTGGTTTATGAATGAAAGGGAGGAGAAAGAGGATGAGCTAACACACCAACCTTGGTTGTATGTTTTGGCGTGTAATGATTGATTTTGAGAAGTCAATAGAAAATGGCAATAAAAGGCTGTGGAGGTTCAACATTGGCTTGACTTGATTGTGTTTCTTGTGGGATGAGCAAAAATTTAACATGTTCAAGAAATGGCAAAGAGAGGTAAGAATAGCCTTCTTCTAGTTTTTGCAGGTGAACCATATGTTGACCATCTTGCCTTGCTTTTATTGTTTGTAGATTAGAAAACTTAAAGACTAATTCCACTTCATCTATGTGTCAAAGTTAAGACATGTATCACACTTAAATCATTCAATATATAGTTAGTGATTTTTTTGTTTTTCAAATTTTAACAGTTTCTATTAATAGATTAATACCCTAACAGATAGGTGGCGTGGACAAAGCCATGTTTCATTCACTTATATTTTGTTAGATCCCTCGAGGTCCTACATAGAGTGAGTTTCAATCTTATGTTACATAGTATTGAAATAAGTCACGTATTAATTAGTAATGTTATTGAATATATGCGACGTATGATGATTGATTTAAAATAAAAAATGTAACATCAAGTGTAATAGTAAATCTCACTTCAAATAGAGTAGCACAAATTGTACTTAATTGTTGGAGACAATATATTCATCTCTTAATTTCGCTTCATTAATATTTATCATTAATTTAAATTACATATAGAGATGAAGTCATGAAGATGGCTCTCAAACATTATCGAATCATATAGAAATACCTCTGAAAAAATAAATATTTTGACTTTATTTGAATTAAATCACTCTAATTATTTTGTGTGAAATCAAATCATATCGAAAAATTGAATTTCAAATCGAATAAAATCGATTTCAAGAAAGTAGCTATATACAAATTTATATGTGTCATTTAATCCATTTTTTTATATTGTCATATTGGATTAGTTACATATTTGACTAAATCTAAATATTATTTAATACTATGAAAAATATCATTTTTTATCTTGTAAGTTAGGTCTTATCTAATTATTGTCAGTCATGCGTTTTTCAATTTTGATTCTTTAATTGTTGATTTTTTTTTTCACTTTCAATCCGATTTTCAACAGAATTTTTTCCAAAGCTACCGAAATGCTTTGTGTTGCACCCAATTTGAAAAATCCCAATGTGCAGGGAAAATTAAGCTTATGCGTCAACTATTAATGACACCTAAGTAAAAATCCAATAAAATTAATTCAAATTTACAAAAAAAAAAAAAATTCAATTAAAAAAAATGAAAAAAAAAATCAAATTACAAAACACAAAAAAACATTAAATGAAACCTCCATAGATACGGTTTACACTGAGCTCATCAATTCAAAGAATCCCAAATTGAAGAAGAAAACCTGGCATAAAACATCTCACCTCCATCGATAATTCAGAAAAAAAGTGAGATTTTGATTAGTTTCGCAACTCTGAAATGGCCAGTTTGGTTTTATAAGAATGTGGTTTTGAGGCCACTTCTAAGATTTATCCTAAATAAAAGAACTGATCAGAATTTCTTGAATTATAACCCCTCAAAATTGAAAATTTCAAGAAAAAATTCATCTAATGATTCCATATATGTTTGGGGCAACACTAACATTCTGGCACCCACGTCACGTATGAAAAGTTTTTCGATAAGAATTAATCTGAAATTGAAAAAAATTTGACAATTAAATGATTAAAATTGAAAAATACATAATTACTGATAGAAATTGGACAAAGTCTAATTTATAGAATTAAAAATTATATTTTCCCTTAATATCATTATATTTTTAAGGCTTTATAAAAGAAACTAACAATTAATAATAGAGTAAAATTTTGATAAATGAACAATTTTGGGAACACATAAAATATATGCAAAAAATTTTATGGACATAGTGCATGAATCTAAAATCCACATACTCGGGTCGACCCAACCCGCCACATGTTTGGGTGTCCGCACATAAACTCGGATACACTCGTTTTCAGTTGTTATACGTTTATATTATACTAATTATATATTTTAATAGGACTAGTTATATATTTTAGTTATGTTAGTCATACATTTACTAATGTTAGATATACCTTAACATTTTTTTAGACAGACAATAATATATTTAATACATTTTACTTATATTAGTCATACATTGTAGTTTTATTAGTTGTATTTTTATATATTACATAAATGTATGAATATGTTAATATAAAAGTATAAGTAATATCACAAAAATGTATGAATAATATGACATAAGGTATATATGTATAAATTGTGTTGAAAATAGTTTTTTTTTTAAAGTTAAAGTATTATATAAAAGTTATGATATTTGTATAAAAATGAATGACTAATATACTATAAAGATAAGCAGATTTTTTAAGGTAAAATATTATATAAGGGTCCATTTGGATAGATGAATTTGATGAGATATTTGAAATCCATATTATCAAATTCATCGCTGGTGTTTGGATTAATGCAAAATCCATTGCTATTATTTTAAACTAATTTTGAAGTCATTTTGGTGGATTTCAAATTCACTCAAACTTTAGTGGATTTAAAATCTATTCATTTGAAATCCGAAATTTCAAATCATTATATCCAAATTAAGCCTAAATGTTATAATATTTGTATATAAATGTATTCTAATATATCATAAAATGTATGATTAATATACTATAAATGTAAGCGCAAAAAAAAAAAAGAGTACAAATCCGGACCGACTTGATTGCATGATGCACTAGGTACATAGAAGAGTTACTCTAAAATATATTAGTTACGATAGACATTAATCAAATAATTAATTTATCAAATAATTAATTTATAACTTGTATAAAATAATTCATAATATATTTAAATTCAAGTTTATGTCTACCTACAAATTTTACTATAACACTCATATTTGTTTCTGTTGGTCCCAAGTGGTGTCCGAGGTTCAGAGGGGGGTGAATGAACCTTGATCGATTTTGCAAATCTCTTGAAAAACTTACTGTTCTGCAAGTTACTTGAACTTGCAGTGCCAGACAGTTACTGCTTACACCACTAGTATGCAGTGATGCACGCTGTAACTTAGAGTTTTATACGCAGCGAAAAAATAGGTTTTATAACACAAGGCTGGTTTTCTCAAATATGATCCTTTTCAAAACGTTTTATGCTTATGACAGAGATAAATATATATATAAGATAAAGCACATATAAGAAAGCAATAAAACACTTATGGCTTATAGTGGTTCGAAGGTGGTGTAATCCTTCTACGTCCACTCTACTGCTACCTTGAGCAGGAACTTTGTTAAGCAAGATTGGTTTAGAGGACACTCCTAACAATCTATCAACTTTACAAAGCAAAACACCTACTAGAGTCCAACGTACACACAGTAACTGCAAACTCTAAAGGCAAACCCACACAGGGTTTCAAACTCCCACACAGGGAAGCTACCTATCTCCTAAACAACTATACAAACAGCAAGGATCTCTCCTATCAACTGTTCGACACCTAAAACAACATAAACACACGACAACAAGATTAAAAAGTATATAAATTTGTTCTTCAACTGGTGCGGTGAAGTGAGCTTCTAAATTCTTCAAAGGATCTTTCAACTTTGAATTTGTTTCACTTCACAGAGGTTGAGTGACTGAAACTGAGAGTAGATTTGAGAGGGTATAGCTTGAATGCTTGAATGTTTTTGCGCAAATGTTTCAGTAGCAGCTTCAGGGTTGGTCATCCTCTATTTATATCTCTCATTTGAATTTTAGTGTACTTAATCAAAGGCATGACTCGCATTTAATGCGACTTGACTTTCTCTTTCGAAGTATTTAATGCGATGGTTGCGGCTCGCAGCTTTCTGCAACGCGTCAGTCCACGTGGCGTCTTTGTATTGGCTCCGTGTCTGCAACTTTGATTTTCTCTGGAACGGCTCTATTTATTCTTGCTTGGGTCTTCGTTCCTCGTACTGCATTTATCATTCCTCGGATTGCAGGATACTTATTCTGTTTGTCATTGGCGTTGTTGACTGTTTGTGCAGTAAGCTTCGCGCTGTATCCTAGGTTTGCTTGCAGCTGTTTGTTCTTTACAGCGCTGCTGTAACTTAGACTTTCTTGCAGTATCTTCATACAGTACTGATGTATCTTTTTTTGCAGTACTCCTGTAACATTTTCTTGCAGGGATGCTGCATGCCGTTCTTTCTTACATTGTTGCATTACTGTATCTGCCTTCTTGCAGTATTGCTGTATCTGTTTTCTTGCAACAGCTTCGTTCTGAATTCCTCGATGCAGCATTATACTTATGTAAACCTCCATCTTTCAGCACTTATATCTAGACTCAAACCTAATCTATGTTTTCACTTAAACATTGTGAAAAATCCTATTACATGTTTGGTTTATCTCATCAAAATCTAAACACTGAAATCCCAACAATTTTCCTCTTTTTGATGATGACAAAACATTTACATTATTTCGTTCATGAAGAAAGTTTTTACTTTGCATTATATCATGTTTCATCAGGATTACATATTTGATATGCTTTGATAAATAAAGTCTAATCTTGAATTCATCAGAGATACATCTTGTCTATTCCTTTATCACATATCTTCAGGAAAAACAAATAACATGCAAGAGTTCATGATATAATTAGAAATTTTGAACGCAAACAATTTTGAAACTTAACATTTTAAATTTGATATAATTATATATGTTATGTAAATAGTAGATTATGAATTTTAAAATAGATATGAATTTGATATAACATGCATTAAAAATGAAATCTAAGTCAAATTATGAATATAATTAATTCATAAATATAACACAATACAATACAATATAAAATAATAAAATAATAAATTGAACATCAATATTTAAAAATAATAAAATAATAAATATAAAATCAATATTCAACAATTTAATCTGAAAATAAAATTGAATACAATATAAAAAAAATAATAAAAGTTTTGTGTTTTTGAGTTTTAATTTTTGAATAATTAGGAAGTCATTTACTAAACTTGCTAATATGATTTATTCATATATTATAGAATTATTTTTAGAATGTGTAAATAATTTTCTACATTGTTTTTAGATGGATTTGTTTTAAAAAAAAAATTAATTTATTCCAAAATTTAGTTTATGTTTAAAAAATTAGCTTCCAAATTATTTTTACATTTTAAAATAATATTTTTTTTTGACTTTTTAAACCATGTTTCAAATTATTTTAGAACAAATTCTAGTTTTTTTAAAACAACTTTTAGATTAATTATATCTATTTGAAATAATTTCGAATAAATTATCAAATATTTTTATTATTTTATTAAACAATTTTTATTTCAATTTATATCTTTCACAATTAATATTACATACATATTTTTTATTTTAAATTGTTAAACCTTGTTATTATAATTAATTTTAAAATTTATTGTTGGGAATTTTCCCAATACCCTGCCTTAGGTCGGAGTTTAAATAGGTGTGTGGCAAGGCTCTGCCAGGTTCGAATATGTGAGCGTAAAGCTACATAAGTATAAGACATTAAAGTTGCGTCATGTGCCCACTGAATATCCTTTTGATGTAGCGGTAAAGCGCTTGATGGTCCAACATTTATTATTATAATTTTGATTTTATAATGTTTTCAAAGTTTTAAACATTTTATAACACCTAGTAAAATGAATTTATATTTTAAAACTATTTTCCACATTTATATATTAAACTTTTAAACTAATTTTCAAAAAATTTAATTTTCAACATAATGTTTAAATTTCATTATTTTATAATTTTAGTCACATCATTAAAATATAATCATATCATTAAAATATATGATTACCAAAATCATTTGTTGAGTCGTGCTAAGGAATATAATTTTATAAATGAACATAACTCTACGGTGATATTATATATCATAGTTAAACTTAAATGTCCAATTAATAGGATTTTCTTTTTTTATAAGATTTATGTTGGTATATGGTGCTAAACTTCTCCACAATTTATAGATGTGGACAAATTTTGTTTAGTACTCTTCTTACTCTTTTTTATTTTCTAAAAAATATATTGAGTAAATTCAAAATAAGGATGCAAGGAAGTGGATTCTATTGGAAATAATAGGGCCCACAATTGAATTTTAAAGTATTATAATCATAACATTTTTTGTAAATGACAAAAACAAAAACAAAACACATGATTACATATAAAATGGTATTTTTTTAGAGCCTACAAAAAGAAATCAAAAATAAAATATTTATACAGTCAGCAATTTGATGTGATATTTTTAAAAGAGAAAATGACAAATTAGTAAAATTTGCGAACTTCTTTCATTTTATATATAGTATAGATTGTGAAAATAAATTAATTTTCTGATTTTCTCACTTGGTAAACAAGTCCTTCGTATAATTGATGACTTTTCTTTCTCATCTCTTCACCCAATAAGCTCAATGAGAGAGCTTATTTAAGTCTACAAATTGCAATTCTAATTTCACAAAAACTTTATTAAATCCTCTCATCAATATACTTATACAATCCAAACCTATTTTAATAAATGAAAATTGGCAAGTTATATTTCTACTACATACTATTTGGTGGAGATGAAGCTGTGCTTCAATATTTAGACAAGAGTGATCCGCTGCAAATTAATATGTTGAAGGTCTGTGGCAATTGAAGATTTAATATGCTTCTTTTATTGTTTTATTTATTATTCTATTGGACCCAATATGTTATGGGTTTTTGTTTTATTTACTCTTGCTGAAACCTAGTATTTAAACCCTTTTCATGCACTTGATCAAGGTCGATAAATTTATGAAATAATTAGGATTTTCCCTATTTTCCTATCTTACGGCATTCTTCTTGTGAATCAACGTAGATAGAAGGCATGTTCTTATTCAATCTATACGCTTCGCTGCATCATTTGGTATTTAGTGGCCAATCATTGATCCGATCATGCCACCTAGACGTGAACCAAATCGAGATGTTGCTACTACTACTCGATTAGATAAGTTGACGCAATAGTTGGGCAATGTTGTTCAACTCTTCACAGCGCAAGCAGCCGAAAGAAACCCCCCTCCTGCTTCCTATCCGCAACTATATCGTGTTGCCCCTGTACCGCCGCCACATCAGAAGCCCGAACAAGACCATTCCTCCGATGATGAAGTTGCGGTGGATAATCCGTTCGCCCCCTTGGCAGCTCATAGTATTCTTCAGCCTGATGATAGTCGTAAGTGGGAGTTGAGTTTTAAACTCGATATGCCTGAATTTCACGGCGGGTTGGAACCGGAGGATTTTATTGATTGGCTTATCTCGATGGAGGATGTTCTTGAATTCAAACAGGTTCCTGCAGATCGTCGTGTTTCCCTCGTTGCGATGCGTTTTCGTGGCCGAACCGTTTCTTGGTGGCAACAACTGAAATCTAGTTGTACTCGTCATGGCAAGGCAAAGATCACATCCTGGGAGAAATTCACCAAATATTTGCATCGTGAGTTTTTGCCCTACAACTACACTAGGATTCTCTATCAACGACTCTAAAATCTAAAGCAAGGGCCTCGATCAATTGATGCATATACAAAAGACTTTTACCAGTTGCTTACTCGCAATGATTTGAATGAAACCACTGATAAGTTGGTTTCGCGATACGTACGAGGATTGCGGATTCAATTTCATGACATATTGAATTTATTCGCCCAATTTCTCTCTTTGAAGCTCACCAGCGCGCCCTCACGCTGGAGCGTCAATTCATGCATCGGACTCCCACCCCATTCGTATCGCCGCCTGGTCGCAGCCCAATTCCGGTGCCCCATCTCGACGGCCGCCCTTCTGGTTCACGCCCTTAGGGTGTTGTAGCACCTCAGCGAGCTCCCGGCTAAGCTCCGTCGGCCTTTCCACCACGTGGCCCTTATTTCTCATGTGGGGAGTCAGGCTACATGATGGCTAATTGTTTCAAACACACCGGCTCATGTGGTTTACTTCTTGATGACATGGGAGATGATTTTTACATTGGTCCTGCAGTGTATAATGATGACGCAGAATAGGTCCCCGAGGAATACGTTTCCAGTGATATAAGGTCAGCTCTTGTCGTGCGCCGTACTTGTCTTACTCCACGTAGTGGTGACGACAAGGCACAACAATACTATCTCTTTGAATCTTCGTGCACTATTTCGGGCAAGATGTGTAAGTTTATTGTTGATTCGGGCTCTTGCGAGAATGTTATTGCTAGTGATGATGTTGCTAAGTTGGCACTTGTTTCTAAGTCTCACCCGCATCTATATAGATTATCTTGGTTACAGCAGGGGAGTAATATTAGTGTTGATCATCGTGTGTTTGTGCCATTTTCCATTGGGGATAAATATTCGGATTCTATTTAGTGTGATGTGGTTTCGATGGACGCTTGCCATCTATTATTGGGACGATCTTGACAGTTTGATCGTGGGGTTATGCATGATGGTCGTCGCAATACGTACAGCTTCTTGTTTGAGGGCATTCGGATTGTTTTATTGACTTCTCCACCGGGGCAGCTCGTTTCTCCTCCGATAGGTCAGGTTATTTTTTTGACAAAACATGCATTTTTACAAGAGATGTATACTGCTTGTTATACTCTTTTATTAATTATGCATGATATTTCTATACCCTCTGACGCCCCACCTGCAATTTTTGCCATTATTACCGAGTTTGCAGATGTTTTCCCATCGGAGTTACCCAATGGTTTACCTCTATTACGTGATATTCAGCATCACATTGATCTGGTTTCGGGGGCACCTTTGCCTAATCATTATTGTATAGGCCCCATGAAGCATGTCGAGCTCCGTCACCAAGTGAAAGAGTTATTGAGAAAGAGACATGTTCGTGAGAGTCTCAGTCCTTGTGTTGTGCCTGCATTACTTATTCCAAAGAAAAGTGGGGAATGACGGATGTGTGTTGATAGTAGAGTTATCAACAAGATTACCGTGAGATACAGATTTCCTATTCCTCATTTGGACGATCTCTTCGATCAGTTGAGTGGGGTAGTGGTATTCAGCAAGTTGGATTTGCATAGTGGTTATCATCAGATAAGGATACAGCCGGGTGATGAGTGGAAGACAACCTTTAAGACTCGAGAGGGCCTCTATGAGTGGTTAATGATGTCTTTTGGTTTATCTAAGGCCCCCAGTACATTCATGTGTATCATGAACCAGGCTTTGCGTCCTCTGATTGGTTCTTGTGTTGTCGTTTACTTTGACGATATCTTGATGTACAGTGCTTCGAAAGTTGAGCATCTCAAACACCTTGGTGAGGTGCTTTTGATTCTTCGAGCTGAGAATTTCTATGCTTCTCCATCAAAGTGCACTTTTCTTATAGAGTCCGTTATTTTCCTTGGATACCGCATATCCACGGCTGATATTGCGGTAGATGGTTCGAAGGTTGATGCTATCCGTGAGTGGCTTACGCCTACTACTACAATGGAGGCACGTAGCTTTCATGGATTGACATCTTTTTTTACCGTTTTATTCCACATTTTAGCTCCATTATGGCACCCATCACGGACTGCATGCTTGGTCCGACTTTCTCCTGGACTTTTGATGCAGAGAATGCATTCCATATTATTATGCGGAAGTTAACTCATGCACCGCTTCTTGTACTTCCTGATTTTACCACCCCTTTTGAGTTACATTGTGATGCTTCAAAAGTGGGTATTGGTGTGGTTTTGAGTCAAGGTGGATGTCCCGTGACCTATTTCAGTGAGAAGATCATTGGTGCTAGGACTCGTTACAACACTTATGATATTGAGTTTTATGTTGTTGTACGGGCGGTTAGACATTGGAGGCATTACCTTTTTCAGCGGGAGTTCGTCTTGTATATGGATCATGAGACTTTGAAGCATTTGACTAATCAAGACTCTCTATCTGCTTGATATGCAAAGTGGTCAGCTTCTTTCAACAGTTCACTTTTGTAGTTCGGCATCAATCTGGGGCAAGTAATAGAGTGGCAGACGCATTGAGTCATCGTCACACTTTATTAACTGATAT
The DNA here is from genome assembly GCA_028654395.1 of Scutellaria barbata. NCBI lineage: Eukaryota > Viridiplantae > Streptophyta > Magnoliopsida > Lamiales > Lamiaceae > Scutellaria > Scutellaria barbata. The sequence goes on along the minus strand of CM053656.1, from coordinate 2,322,862 downwards.
GCATGTGGAGATATTGGGCTTCAATTCGTTTCAGGACTTATATGTGTCGAACAGCTTCTTTGGTCCGACTATGGGGTTGTTGGCCGACGGAAAGCATGAGGAATATACCTTGCTCTATGACTTTCTCTTTAAGGGTGTCCGTCTTTGCATCCCTTCTTGCAGTTTACGGTTAAAGATAAGTTTTTAGGTTCATGGGACGGGCCATGTTGGCCGTAACCGCTCGATGGAGCAGTTGTGTCATCGATTTTTTTGGTTGACTATTCGTAGAGATGTGGCTCGTTTTGTGTTACGTTGTCGAGTTTGCCAAGTCTCTAAGGGAACGACCACCAACGAGGTCTTTAACACCCTTTGTCGATTCCCTCTCGTCCATGGATGACTATTAGCATAGACTTTGTCCTGGGTCTCTCACGGACCCAGCGATGTAACGATTCCATTTTCATTATTGTTGATTGATTTTCTAAAATAGTCCACTTCATTCCATGCAAGAAAACTTTTGATGCTGTGCATGTGGAAAACTTGTTTTTTTATGAGATTTTTCGGCTGCATGGGCTGCCCCTTTGTATTGTTTCGGACCGTGACTTCAGATTTATTAGTCATTTTTGGCGCACTCTTTGGAGTTTAGCGAACACAGAGTTGAATTTTAGTAGTGCCTATCATCCTCAGACGGATGGACAAATGGAGGTGTCGAATCGGACTCTTGGGAATTTACTACGGTGTTTAAAGGGTGATAATTTAAAATTCTGGGATGTTAAACTGTGCATTGTTGAGTTCGCCCACAATCAGGCTGTCAACCGAAGCATTGGGTTTAGCCTTTTTTTTATGGTGTACGGCATTGTCCCTCGTGCTCCACTGGATCTCCTTACGCTGTCGTCTGATATACCTACCGAGGCTCGTACGTCTGATCTTATTCAGCAGATTCAGCACACACATGCTGAAACACAATAGCACCTGAAGGCCGCGAACAGTAAGTACAAAACCGCAGCTGATGCCCGACACTGGGACGTCCAGTTCGTCGTTGGTGATTATGTATGGGCTGTTCTAATGAAAGATAGATTCCCAACACATGAGTATAATAAGCTCGCATCACAGAAGATCGGCCCTGTGGAAATCGTGGAGAGTATTAACCCGAATGCGTACTGACTACGTTTACCAAGTCATGTACGCACCGTTGATGTATTTAATGTGAAACACTTGGTCCTTTTTCATGGTGACAACGACTTTGGATGGTGACAACGACTTTGGAGACGAAGCCGAATCCGATTCGAGGGCGAATTGTTTTGAAGATGAGAAGAATGGTGGAGACGAAGCCGCGCTTCTATATTTAGACAAGAGTGATCCGCTATGAATTAATATGTTGAAGGCCGTGGCAATTGAAGATTTAATATGCTTCTTTTATTGTTTTATTTATTATTCTGTTGGACCCAATATGTTAATGGGTTTTTATTTTATTTACTCTTGCTGAAACCTAATATTTAAACCCTTTTCATGCACTTGATCAAGGTCGACAAATTTATGAAATAATTAGGATTTTTCCTATTTCCCTATCTTAAGACATTCTTCTTGTGAATCAACGTAAATAAAAGACATGTTTTTATTCAATCTATACGCTTCGCTACATCACTATCAAAATCATTTTCATAAATCGATACCATCCTATTGAAGAGTTCTGCTAGTTCAATCTAAATGTAGCACTTTGTTTTAATCAATTATCTTAACGGATAAAGTATGAAGATTTGATATCCATAATTTTAAATCAAATCTTAAAATTTGATATCCATAATTTTAATTCTACACATTTAGATACTCCATTGATTAGATATATTATAAGCATTATCATTATATAGATTTAATATTCATTTAAACCACAAGTTTTATAAGTTAAGTTAGTATCTCATTTTTATAAAAATGTTAATTGTGAGCTGATTAGAATTCAAATGTAGGTCAAACAAGTTTTCTAATCTCTCTCTAACTCAATAAATAAAATATCCAAAATTTTAAATTATCAACAATTATGGATAACAAGTATATGAAATGGATTAAGATATTCAAATTTTTTTTTATTGTAGTAAAAAAAAAATTATTCTCGAAAGTGGGTGTAGAATATGTAAAATTCAAATATAAATATTAAAATCTGAACCAAATCAAATATCGAACGGATAGAATTAAACTAGGTTTAAGAGCTAAAACCCTTGTTAAACATATGGAGGTGCACGTGCGGCTATAAAACAAATATTCTACTTATATGAACACATTCATTTGACGCAGTATTCGGCCTTCTTCAATTCTCCTTTTTCGGATTTTCAGTTTTCTTACTGGTATGCAATCTTCGATTTTGATTAATTTTCTTTCCTTTTTTTTTTTGTTTTGTTTTTTTTTTTTTTGGTTGCTATTTTGTCGAATTTTGCAGTAGTGATGATGATCAGTGTTTGTGTTGAAGGAAGTACCTTTATCGTGTGGATTTTTTCTCAATTATGATGAATTCATATCTAATTTCCTCTGTTTCTATGTTTTGCAACGTATATAGACTAGTCTACTTTAGTCTGTTTACTTGTTTTCAATTTTATAGTGTAACCTTCTATGATTGATCATCTGGTTTTCGATGGTGTTGATGTTTTCGATGGTGTTGATGTATAATTTGATGGGCAGCATACTCGATTCTGTTTGGGTATTGTTGTTCTAGGCAATGATTTTCGACTCGAATGATAGTAACAAAATTTATAGATAGCTTACTGAATCTTTACATGAATGCTGGCAGGTTTAATCCTAATTCCATTTTGTTGACATTGTGATCTACTTTTATGGTGGGATCCTTTAGTTGCTTTTCGAGGAACAGTGTCTGTGTTCTGATGGATTTCAACTTGAAAAGTAAATTATTGGCTGGGAACATATACGAGCAGTTCGGGTCCCTTTGTCGGGATGTTGATGGATTTGTGAACCAGGTACTGCATCTTATCATGAGATTGTTACATATACTGCCATTTTTGATATTGTAATTTGTTTCGGTAACTTTAGAATAACCCCGACTTAACATGGAGTCCTCTTGAGTCGTTATGTTATATGGTATAGATGGTGAATTTTTTGCCACTTTTCTGGAAAAGTCAATTATTCATCCATTTGTCACTATGAGAATCAGGATCAGTAGATTATTGTATTTATGTTTATATATGTACATAGCAGAGATTAAAGTTTTATTAATATGTAAATTCCTACTTTGTACAGGAGACTGTGGTGCAAAGTGTCAAAAATTTTTACTCTAATGTAGTTCAAGTACTTCCAGGGGATTGTGAGAAACCCAAATTTACATGTGAGGATGGAGAAGGCGATCATGTCTCCAATGGAGATACTTCCCAGGAAGAAGAATCATCAGGAGAGTATAGTGATGCCATGATCGAGAATGGTGAAGAAAGTGGCGTCGAAGAGTATGATAAGAGTTTTCATGTCTCAACCTCTGTCCAATCATCTGAACATAAAAAGATGCACATTGAGTCTTCCAGTATTGTGGCATCTGTAGACTCTATTAAGAAGACTGAAATTATCTGTCACTCTAATGGTGATGGTTGTGCTTTAAATATTTCTACACCATCTTCCATAACTTATCCTGATGAAATCAAGGATGTGAATGCACTTCCTGTCATGGTATCAAATGGTTAGTAAATCTGAATCTCTATATTTTTCCCTTTCCTTGTTTGCCTGTTATTATTTCGTTCGTTAACTTCTACTCTTGCAGATAATTATGTGATCCAAACTGATATGTCAAACTTCGTAATTGGGTCATCTGAAAACACATCTGAAACAGGTGAATTAGCCGATTCCTCAAAATATTGTTTATCATTTTAACAAGATTGCTGCCTTGTTTACGTGCAGATGATTTCTTTATTGTAGTTGTGCTCTAATTAGCATGATAATGATGACAAGAGAAAAAATTAAGGATGAACATAATGCCTTTTCAATTAGGATATCTTCAACTGTAGTCTTTGGTCCATGAGAATGGTATACTTGTCTTCCTTAATTACGCCATCAAGAGTCACCTTACTTAAAGTATTGGAATGAGGGCCTAAAGTTCAGGTACATTACCCACTCACAGTAGGTAATCTAATACTTAGGCTTCTCTATAACAGAAGACGTCGGGGTTCAAACCCTTAAATTTACAACCAAATACTACTTTGTCCTTAAAAAAGAGCCTTGTTTCGACTTTTTATTTTGCAGGAATTTACAACATTGTAAAGCATGAAGTCTCACTTATTCTCCTTTATTTATTCATTAAGTTCATTCAAAGTTTCTTATGACTAATATCAAGATGGTCTAGGGTATTATATATATCACAGTTAAAACCTTACTTTGACTGTTAACATGACTCCTTTTCTGGGACAAAATTCATCAATGGAAAATGACTCTTTTTATGGGACAAAGGGAATATAAAATATAAAAATAAAAGTTCGAGTACATTGCTGAGTTTGTCCCTTTAGCTTAGTCGTGCATATGTATATTGATCTGCAGTTATGTGTGACTGTTTGTATTTGTTTGTATGTGATCTTTATATATTGCTTATGGATTTCTTTTAGCTTTGTCTATGGATTCCATTTTAAACTATTCATCCAATTGTCCAATATTTTTTCTGAATGTGTTTTGCAGCAAACACGAACAATATGGAAACAGTTAACACGAACGATATGGAAACAGTTGAACTTTCGCCTGAGGATAATGGAAGAAGTGTTTTTCCAAATATTGATTGTGATGACCATGTTCTTTCTCATAGAGTAAAGAATTTCAGATATTATAAGGTACCATCTATGTGCACTGGTTTAATAAGTATGAAATGAAATACTGAACAAAATAAATAATGCTCCCTTGCTTGAATACATTCTGTTTTGGTCACCTTTTCAGTTAACATGTCTTTCTATCAGCCATTGCAATTAACCGAAAACTTTTTAACTCTTGTAGAAATTATTAAAAGATGCTTTTTCTTCTCGAAAGAGATTAGCCAAGCAATATGAGCAGCTGGGTATACTTTATGGGGATATTGATTTGGAAGCAAATCAACATTTCGAGCCAAGTTCTGTGCCTTCATTACCCACCATAGTCAACAATGCAACCAAAAAAATTCAGTCATCTCAGGAGATGTGTGAAACTGAGTGGGTGCTGCTCTAAATGCTTTATTTTTTATTACTTTATTCTCTATCTTATTTGATGTCATTTTCATCTTCCACAAATGAAGGTTAGGTATATAACTTTTCATTTCAAATGATCATTCAGCCTCATCTTTTTCCAGAACAATCTGGTGGTAAAAATTCAAAATTGTAGTACATTATCTTGAGAGTTCATTTCTATCCTTTTCTTTCTTCATGATAATGTCATTGTGCACGACGATAATCTAGTAAAAGAAGTGCGTACAGTATTTCGTTCCAAGCATCAGGGACTCCTGGTAAGCACCAGTGTATGCAATCAGCAAAATTCTTTGGATCAGATCTTTGTTGCTTTGTCAGGAGCTTTCCTTTTCTTTCTCCGTAAACTGATGTATGACCATCTTTTCTAAACTCGGACAATTGTGTAATGTTCAATATGGTCACTTTAACCTTTAGCTGTCTGATTACATCCTCTACTATCCTCATGATGTCGAGATTGGAACCAGTTCCCCAGTACGGTCCTTCAATGGGGTTTGTCTCGTTGAAGCAGTTGTCGTCTGTTCCCGGCTTCCATTCCCAACTCCTACACATGAAAATTTGCCCTTTGCCTTCATTCACAACAACTTTAAGATTGTGTTTGGATTGATTGATTGGAGTTCCATTCATTTCAAATTCTTCTATCGAAACACAACTTTATTTCTTTCTAATTGCGAGTAGAGAACGCTCACCACAAGTGTGTTGGAGACATTGTTGCGAAGAAGACCTTTTGAGTTCGTGGGTTAATGCTGGAATCTATCCAATTTGCCCATGTTTCCATGGCCAATCTATATGCAGCTGTTACGTTATATTCTTTGATGTTATCAAAAGATCCGTATCTGAAAAGGTACAATGACAATAAACCTGGTTAAACTATCAAATAAACCTTGAAAGATGATCGATAATTTAAAATAAATGTTACATTTGTATCTCTCCATATCTGTTTATATTAACTTTCTTATGACCTAAAAATGATGGAATACTATAATATCACACTAATTGTTGCTAACGGAGTACCCATAGGGACCCTTCAATTTCTTGAAGAAGATTGACTCAAACCAATATTTATGTTGATAAAATGTAGTTCAAACACCATTTTTGTACACACATTAAAGTGTCGAAGTAGTAAAGAGAATGAAAAGAGCAATAGAATGCTTACGTGGCATTGATGGTAGGTTTGTACATCCACCAAACGTAACTCTCGAAGATCAAAAAATGAGCTCCCTCCCACTCTTTGCTATGCTTAGCAATGGAATCAAGCTTCACTAGACGTTTCGATACGGTGTGATTCGTTGCATGGTCCGATATCGATTCTATTATGAATGGGGCCCAATAGTACTCGATCGATGCATTGAATTCCTAGTGTACGTTTTATGCAATATCAAGATTATATCAGTTTAGTTTGAACGCGACACAATCATAGTAATCCTTAAAATTATATAAAACCAAATTTGAAAAGAAATAAAAAGGGAAAAAAAATTAATGATGGGTAATGATAATTTAGCTTATTCATTATAAAATTGTTTAGTTGGTAACCATGAATGATTACCAATATTACCATAGAGGTTGAGTTATCTAAAATTAATCGTATGATTTTGTTAGTACCTGGACTATGAAAACTTTTCTAGGAGGTATTCGTTGAAGAGATGTGTGGACATGAATAGGAATTGCAGATTGTATTAAACACACCATGGATTCAAACATGCCTCTTTGGACTGAATCTCCAACAAACATTAACCTTTTGTCCCTCAGCATCTCCATCAACTTCAGCCCATCAAACCTGACATTAAGTTTGTCCATAATTAGACATATGTATTATTATTATTTTTTTAATGAGCTTGGGGAGTAGAAGAGAGAGGGATAATAAATATTGGAAAACTTGCATAACTCGAATTTGAACATTGGTTATCACAATCTGCACATTTGTAAAAGTAGAATACCATATATAGTTAATCACCTTAATATATTGTAGACATGGTAGAGGAAGTGATAATGTTGGTTTATACACATTTTAAATAAGAAAATATTTATAAATAAAGAAATCTCATAATTTCTAGTTGGCGACCAATTCAGAAATTTTATTTAGAGGCGCAATAATAAAAAATAACACACAATAATTCTAAAATAAGATCATAAAGACAATAATAACAATAATTACATCTCAACATTAAAAAATAAATTAAATAACTTAAAAACAATTACTATTTACAACATACCTTAAAATGGGTGGAGAAAAAAATTTGAGAGAGAGAGGGAATACACAGTTTCTATATATTCCTTTGAGTTAATATATTTAAAAGAATGTTTTTTCCTTAATAAGTTGTGAGGAGTGGAAGGTTGGGAAACAATTAAAAAAAATAAAAATTTATGTGATTCAGATTTCTATATTGATCTTCATACAAACTCCACTTTTCTAAAGATGTGATACCACTTAAATTACGAAGTTTGTGGTAACATACTTAAAGAATGCGAACTGACTAAAATAGGCCTGCTTCTTTTTTAACATTTTCAAGGTGCCAATGCCCCTTTAGCCCATAGATGGATACAAAAACTCCAATGTATACCCTTAATCGCTTACATTCTCCCCATCAGCAATTCAGACTAATCTGACATGCTGTTTTTGGAGGGATTGAGTGAGACAATAAAAATAGTGTCACTCTTGACAGAAATTTGTAATATGAATAAGTTTTATGTGAAATCTTATATAAGACGAAGTTCATATGAGTCAGTAAAAGTGAGTCTAACACATTCAACAAGGTCTATGTCGGACTTACATAAGATAATGATATAAAGTTACGTCAGACGATCTCATATAAGTTTTTGCGAAAAATAAAATAGTAAAATAATATATACCTAGGCAAATTGCATGCATGAGGTTGCCATCTCCAATTCTGGTAGAAAGAATCAGGTCTGCCATTCCTTAGGCAAGTTGTCTGTTTAACTAGAAATGAACAACTCTCTTCTCTATAAAGAGGATAACTCCCATTGTCCCAAACCCATTTCCCTTCAAACACATTGCATCCATCTTCAATGGCCTCTTCATCAGATACTTCAATTGGGACTCTAACTCTGTATTCATGATGATCACTTGATGAGAGCCAGATCAGCAGATTGTTCCTCAGATTGTCGAGGATGAGTCGCGCCGCCCCTAGTGTCAGCACCGACACCAACGCAACGCGGAAAACAAGGTGGATCCGGTGGCGGTGGCGGTGCTGCACCGTCGTCATCGGCGGAGCTGCGGTGGCGTAAACGGTGATATATACTTTATGGTGGTTTATATGATCGTCACTATGTTATTGTTGTGTTTGTGTACTAGTTGGTTATATTGGTGTCTTAGGATTTAAGACTACTTCTTGTCTAGAAATGTGAGATGCAACTACTGGTTGGTGAAATTGAAAGGGTTTGGTCTTGCATTCATTCAAAAACAGATAGACAAATGAAAAATAAACATCATGTAACATATTTTTAAATTGATAATATAACTTCCTCTGAATTCTGATCTCATTTAAATATAGGTTTAGAATTTTATAAAAAATTATGGATGAAAGTAAATTTTGACTAATATATGCAGTTAAGTGATGGATAAATTTATATGGGATCTAAACTTTAATAGACAATCAAATTAATTGTAAAAATGGATTTCTACCAAATTCCTAACTTTTGTTCAAGGAATAAAAATATGAATAACTTTGGGAAAAAATTGTATAAAAGTAGTTTTAAAAGACAAACAATTGAAGACAAAATTTCTCCTTAAGAAACGATAAACCATATACAATATACACATGAATATTGCTTAAACTTTAGAGAGTAGCTAATATATTTTATTATGTTTAAAAAAAATTAGTAAAATATATATATTATATTATCACGATTTAAAAAAATATAATTATTCTTTTATGAATTTATATTGATTGACTTGGTAAAATGATTATCATATGTGTATAATTTGGGCATATGACAACAAATCATAAATATAATAATAATAATGATTATTATTATTATTATTATTATTATTATTATATGCTTAATACTTCATAATTCATATTTTAATGTTTTACTAGTTGCTCCTATAAGACTACTCTTATTGGTGACATCCATCCAACCCAACCCAACAATAAAATATTAATTTCTCTCTCTTCCACCTATACAATCAACAACTTAACCTAATTCCAACATTTTCATAGTTTATTAGTGACACCAACCCAACTCAACTCAATATTTTTTTCTCAATATTTAATAATTATATATTATTTTGTGAGCATATTTTTTTATTATATTTCACAATAAACTAAATCGAAATTACAATAATTAAAATACGAAAGTTTGCAAAATCTTCAAAATTCAAAAAAGATTGAAAGTTTGGGTAATTTTGGGAATTTGAAAAATAATTAGGATCCATAATAAGAAAAAAGAGAACTTGAGATTGTGAGACAAATGACAATGAATTTTGGATTGGTGAGTAAATATGTCAATATTAGACTTTATTTATAGAGAATTTTTTTTTTTTATGAATTTTGATTTTTTTAATTTTTTTTAAATAAAAATTATTTTCAATATTAATACTTTAAATTATATCCGAAAAAAATTAATCGAGACCAATAAAAAAATGACACGTGTATAAATTGTATACAAAATGAGTGTCATGACATTGGTCACCATGTGACCAATGTCATGACATTTTCCTTGTCTCTCCTATTAAACAATTAATATATGTGGTAACATTTGGTGGTAACATCCACCAAATGTCTCCAATAAGAGTAGTCTAATGTATAAGCTTGCAGCTGGTGATGTACTTGACTATCATCATGTAGCTTGTAATGTTTTTGAAGATAACTTCGGCCAGATTGATCTTGTGTAAAACGTTGAATATTCATGCTGAAGGATCTCTGGGTTAATATTCACCCAAATATATATATATATATATATATATATATATATATATATATATATATATATATATATATATTAGCTACATTAGGAAGTGCACGATGTAATTTATAAATTTAATTTTTATTAATGTTCTAGCCCAAGATGATCAATTTTAATCACAATCATTTCCCTAGTTATAGTAGCCTCAATTCTATCTAAACGAGTGGAATTTTAGTTGAGTTTATTATATAATTAAAAATCCTAGATTACTTATAAAACAACTCAATCGCAAGACCAAGACTAAGACAAAACAAGGACAAGAAGAATATTTAAGGAAAGAAGATAGCTTCTAGAATTTCGATTCCAAATATGTTTCACATATATTTTCAAGTTGATCAAAACAAGTTCTTTAGATTCTCCATCCTTTAAGACCACAAAGTTTATTCTTCATGTGAAGCAAAATATGGATTGATTAAATTATTAATGTCATAAAAATATTTCGTAAAAACCTATATGGTTTGAACCAATGATCAATAATTTTGGTTGTTGATCATCAACATTATTAAACCGACAGTTATGACAACAAATGAGTTTGTAATCTTCAAGAGATCATGACCATTAGCGCTTGTAATCGTCAAATGATTTCAATTATACACACGACATCAAGAGAGATATCATGATTAGATCACAATTAAACAATGTGTGAATGGACAATTTGGAAAAGAAATGGATATTAGCTGCATTGAAAGTGTTTTCCTGGAGATTTTAGAATTGAGTCGAAAAAAATTTAAAATATATAATAAAATCAAGATCTAGAAAAGAAAATAATAAAACAAGATTAAAAAAAACAATGAAACAAATACTTATTTGAGCTTGCTTTTTATTAACCATTTGATTTTAAAAAAAAACTATTACATTCAATTGAATTATTAAATCTAGACGATTACTTATTCACGAACTATCATGAGCTCAAAAGCAACCATCAATTCAAATAGTTGGTTTGACTGATAATTTACCACTAACCAAACTGTTCACATTGATTCAGTTCCAATTACATTTCAATTTACATCCCTACAACTTATATAAAATACTATGAAATACAAATTATATACTATGAAATGCTAAATTCAATCTCAAATCTTGGCTCTTTAATGAATGAAAAAAGACAGGATGAGACTATACACGCCGCATATATACTAAATACATCCAAAAATTATATTTTTATATAATTCATTTATAAAAAATAAAATAAAACAAATAGATGTGTTTAATAAGATTTTTGATTTGTTGGCCAACCATAAAGAATTTTCCTTTTTTTTTTTTTTTTGCTGATAAGCCCTGACACGCAGTAGCACACTCACTTCCTTGCCTACCAAGATGCTAAGTGGGTTGAGAGTTGGGTGCCTGAGGTTGAGCACCGCAGAGGCGCCGCTCCTCCGCCGTTCATTGCAGCCCTTCCGTCTCCACTACACGACTAGACTCTTCGCTACCTCCTGCTCCGCCTCGCCGCCGATAAAGAAGAGGCATCGCCAGAAAGTAGTAGTGATATCTGGACCTACCGGCGCCGGAAAAAGCAGGCTTGCTTTGGAACTCGCCAAACGGCTCAACGGAGAAATCATAAGCGCCGACTCCGTTCAGGTTTTTATTTGCACCCTTTCTACATTGATCCTCACCTGTAAATTCATTGAAATTGTGTGGATTTCGGTTTTGATTTCTCTTTTAACCTAATTTATGGGTATTGATTATGTGCGGCAGGTGTATAAAGGTCTTGATGTTGGCTCAGCAAAACCTTCACTTGGAGAAAGACAGGTTTCGTTTAATTTCAGTTTTGTGATGATACTGAATTAATTATATAAATATTTTAAATTATGCTTTTGGGTTTTGAATTTTGTTATGACATTGGTTTGGGACGAAGGGGCTTAAGTTATTAAGCATGTCTATGGTATTGGTAACAATAACCATACTATGCTAGTTTATATATAGTGAGATTGTTTCCTGCAGGACATAATTTAATTGTTTTGGTAATTGTCCTGTATAGTTCTCTGAATTGTATATTGGGGAAATGTTATCTTAATCCACCTTCACAAACGAAAAAAGTTTACTGTGGCCAAAAGTTGGAAGAGATGTACTTATTATGTGTTTCCTGTGTTGTTCATGCATTTAGCAATAAATTTGTAGATAAAAGTGCTGAGATAGTTACATGAAAGACATTCATGTGTTTTTTTAATTAATTTGTTTTCCAGGAGGTCCCCCATCATTTGGTTGACATATTGCATCCATCGGAAGGTAAAGGCTGCTAGATCATACTGCACCTTCAATTATTTCGTCTGGGAAATTGTCTGTTGAGGATATTTAATTTTACTTTTGTCATGCTTTACATTATGACTTTTGTTCTCCAATTCATTATACACGGACTTGGAATAAATTTGATTAGGAAATCTTTCAAGATGATTTACGTGTGCTTGATTGCTAATTTCCACTATTTTTGAGTTCTATTGTTAAAGACCTTTTTTTTTTTGACAATCAGAATATTTTGTTGGAAAGTTATATAAATTGGATTGGTAATGCTTGCATGATAATTTGCATGCACACTTGATTACCCATTTCTGGTACTTTCAAGTTCTACTGTATCTTAATTTTAGTTTTTTCATTTTTTCTTTTTTACAATCAGAATATTCTGTCGGACAATTTTATGAGGATGCAAGGCAAAAAACAGAAGAAGTTCTCAGTAGAGGTCGTGTCCCAATAGTCACAGGAGGGACAGGGTTGTACTTGCGGTGGTATGTTATATCTAATATATTTGCAGGCCTTTCTTACTCTGAATATTATTATTGTTCTTGTTTGTCTAACTTTGAAGTATGGGTTCTTCCAAGGTGTACAATAAACTGAATCGATATCCTTCATTACTGATGTTGAAGGTTCATTTATGGGAAACCAGATGTTCCAAAAGCCTCCCCTGAGGTCACCTTTGAAGTGAATTCAGAACTTGCAGATTTGCAGAGAGATGGTGATTGGGATACTGCTATAGACTTGGTGGTTAAAGCAGGTGATGCAGGTGTCCAATCTTTAGCTGCAAATGATTGGTATCGATTACGTCGTAGACTTGAAATTCTAAAGGTTGCATTCCTTACTTTGTTGATTATCTCTACTTCTTCCAACTTCCAACATATGCAAGATGTATGTTCTGGTCCAAGTTCCTTTAGAGTTTAATTAGATTGAATTTTTTGGAGATTTGATTTCAAATCTGTGACAGAAATTCAATTGAGAATGTTTAGTGAGTTCATTATATAATACATTTTAACATAACTCTAATTTTGAATTAATATTGGAATAATCTGGTTGGACTTGATAGCCACTTAATATGGAGTTATTTAAATCATTCTCTCTGATCAAACCCTTCAATCCAAATGCAAATGCATTGATTTCTATTACTTCCCTTCACGAGGCTAATACTTTTATGAGAGCAGAATGATGCTTTTATTTTTCAATTTTTATATTTTTTTTCTTTTAGCATTGTTCTGATCATGAAAATTTCTTTTGGCATTTGCTAGATAGTTACCACAATTCCAAACTTGGCATAAATGCAAGTACATTGTTGTTTTAATGGTGCAGTTAAGTGGGACACCTCCTTCGGCCTTTGAAGTACCCTATAATTCATTCAAGGAGAAATCAGAATATAGAAAATTGGATGATAATGATATACATGCTTCAAATAGTGAATTTGAAGACGGAAAGTCCAAGGATTTGGACTATGATTTTCTTTGTTTTTTCCTCTCAACTCAAAGGTTGGATCTTTACAGATCAATTGATTTTCGTTGTGAAGATATGCTTTTAGGTAAGAAGATGTTGTGGCTTATGACTCCAGTTATACTCATTTTGCATTTCTAGTGATATAAATTTGTAGGAAATAGTAAATTGCTTTAAATTGTCTTTTTTTGTTGTGGTAGATGATGGAATTTTGTCTGAGGCGAAGTGGCTTCTTGATTTAGGCCTTATGCCTAATTCAAATTCAGCAACTCGAGCTATTGGTTATAGACAAGTATACTTTCTTTTTCTCTGCCAGCAGTGAATTAAATGTCAAGTTTTGTTCTTTCAGGTCTTTGTCTATTCACATAATTGAGAGATGCAATATGCTAAAATTTGAGTTTGTTTTCCTTTTCTGTAAAACTCTCAGGCTATGGACTTTCTACTGATGGCCAGAGAACAAGGGGGCTGGAGTTCTTCTAGAGATTTCTATCGTTTTTTGTCTGAGTTTCAAAAAGCTTCTAGGTTATCTGTCTTCCTCTAATCACGGTTCTTAATTCATAGATTTTCATTTTCACCCGATGGATGTATTAATTGAGACTACTATGTGCTCGACTCACACCTTCATTCTCTTGGCCAGTTGGCCTGAAACTAAAATCCATGAACTTTTATGTTAACTAATTATACATTTCATGATTAGAGATTGTAGTCAGACTTCATTGCATTATTCATACATACGTGATGTAGTTCTATGGTGGGAATGAGAATAGTCTAATTAATTTTTTTTTTTTGGATGTGCTATTCTTTTTCTTATGCTGGAAAAGTCTCCGTATTATTCTGCAGTGACTTAAATGATAATTTCTAGATGGATGACTTTGCAGGAATTTTGCCAAAAGACAATTGACATGGTTTCGGAATGAGCCCATCTACCAATGGATTGATGCTTCAAGACCATTGGTAAGTTACTCTTGTTATCTTATATCTTAAGCATTACCACCGCTCAGAGGTGGTAAGTGGCTGTATCGATTGGATATATGTCAAGGGTTCAAACATCGTCCTTTTCCTCTGTCTCCTTGTTTCAGCTTTAAGAAAGGAAAATAAATATATCTTTAAGCAGTAGTAACAAAATGAACTTACATGATTTTCAACTTTCAAATACTGCACTAGTCATGAAGATATATTTTGTTGTAAGTAGTGTTAAAATCCATCAATGTCTTTAGTGATGAGACCTTCACTTGGGCTGTTACTCCATTTGTAGATGAGTTATAAAACTCTTAAATGCAGTTGCAAAATTTAATCTATATATCTCATAGGGAGGTGACAGAAAAGCACATTTCGATAACATAGCTCATTTTGCATTTGGATGAAATGATTTAAGGATGGATTTCAAATCAACACTAACAAATCCATTGGTGTTTGGATTTATTGTTGTGTTTTGGATTGAAGGATTTGAGGAAGGACTTGAAATTCAATTTAGAAAATCCATTGGTGATGTTTGAATTGATATGGATTTGAAATCCATCACTTTCATTTTAAACTAATTATTGAGCAATTTTAGTGGATTTTAAATGGTGGGTTCGAAATCAATTCATTTCAAATCACTCAATCTAAACACAACCATATGAATTTTGAAATCCATCATATTCTTATTTTGAATTAGTTTTTGTTCAAATTTTATATTTTGAAATCCCTCAATCCAGACAACTATTTCATGAACTAATCCCCAACCACTGTGCATCCAGTTTCTAATTTCCATAAATTTATGCAAAATTCTGTTCCGGTAGATGAGAAACTCCCATTGTCATGATCACAGGAAAATGTGCTCAGCTTCATATGTGATGCCTATAAAGACCAAACAGGGAAACTCGAAGTTCCTCGATTCCTTTGCATGGAGAAGGATATATCAAACACAAAGGAAGTCCGTCTGCTAAAAGCTTATCGCACTAAAAATAGGTACTCCTCTGAGAATGTTTTTACATCATTAACTGAAAACCGAACTGAAAAAGGTAACATGGCTTGAGCTTAGTTGAGTTGAGAATCAAATTATCTGATTTCTGCTGTTCTGGCACTAAAATGGTGGTTTGCATGTAAAGGCATTTCATATCACAAGAAGATTGTAGCAGTATAATGGACTGGGTGAAGACAACTCAAGGGGAACCTGCCATATCCGTTAGTTAAATCGCACCCAAGTGTCGCTTCCTAGCATCGCCTACGTACATGTTTTCTTCTCAATCTCTCTCTCTCTCTCTCTCTCTCTCTCTCTCTCTTGTAGTGCAAAGAACGAGCACCAACCACTACTCTGAGAGAGAGACAGAGGTAGATGTTCAGAGGTAGGTACATTTTTACCCCGAAATATTTGATCTAATTGTCAATTTTGCTATAATAGTTTTCAGATAGCCATTTTTTTACCCTAACTTGTATTATATGATGAAATTTGAACACTAAATACTGTATAATTATCTAAAATGACTAACTTTATCACAGTAAATTTGAGTATTTTGAAAACTATAAGAGCAAAATTGACCATTGAACTAAACGTACAGGGCATCAATGACCTTTATACCCTTGGATGTCGCATAAACTTAGGGAGAGCTCCAAAGGCGTAGCCAGTCTTTTTCCATCAGTTGGGAAGCCAGAGGACCGTTGTATCTGAGCACCATCATAACCTAATAAGGTATTCTTAATTTGTAAGGTCTACAAGCATGGTTGTCTTCTTACATTACGCGACTGGGATGGTAGTCATTCAAACAAAAATGACTTTCATGAGAAAATTAGAACTTAGTGTTAAGTCTTGGGGAGATTATGAATGACATTGGGTTTGTTATTCAAGTGAGTTTAATTCCAATTTTTTATAATGTATAAGGATATGTTGTAGGGCGTTTCTTCTTTTTATAAGAATCGATGGATAGTATCTTTTAAATAATTTGCAAGAACTTAATCCTTTTTTTAATTATTAGCATATTTGGTTTTGTCACCTTCTATTTCTTTAAACAATTTTTGAATTCATTTTATTCAAAGTTGGTTGATATCAACTATAACTTAAATTACAAGAGTATTAGAGCAGAGCATTGAGATCCACATCAATAGTGTTATTAACACACATTGGTTAGATCAATAGTGTTATTAACACACATTGGTTAGGTCTCACATGCCACCTACCTAATTTAAAAATATTTATTCTTTAAATACACACATTTACCTTCATTAATATAAAATAAAAAAAATTCTCTTCTCTCTCTCACTCTTTCTCATATAATGAAGATTTATTTGGTGTTATTGATGGAAAACACACATAAAACTCCTCAAAAGCACATTTAATAACATGCACACACTAGTTAACAAAAATTTGTTTTTGTAATTACACTTCTAAAAACAAGAATCTTGATGCTCTAAATAATTAGAATAATAGCCAAAAAAAGAGTGGAAAAAGTGGAGGGGACATGAACACCATTCTTATAGGAAAACACACATTTGTTTTACCTAAAACACATACTTAAAAACAAGCCCCACATTAATTAACACCACACATAATGTTTGAGTATGCACATTATTTTTCAGCTTTAGTCCATTTTGTTATTTAAAACATGAAAAAAAAAATCAAATATGAGAAATTATTTAATTGGTTATTTTTTTTTTTTTCAATTTCAAACATTATGCTTTTTCTTTAAGATTTAATTTTCAACATGGGAATTTTCAAATTTATTTTGGTTATTTTATTAGAAAATTTTAGCAAGTAAATTCTTATTTTCAATGTTGAAACATTATAATTTAAAAAAAAAAGATTTTATATAATATATGTGTATGACTTAAATTATGTTATTGTCATATTATATAATATAATAATACTATATTTTAAAAAACAAATATAAAAAGAAATTGAAAAATTATCTTTTTCATATAATCTTCTTGGTTAATTCACAAAGATTGTTGTTCTCTTTATTATCGAGTATAAATTGAATAAACAAATACAAAATATTGATAGTAAATTATTTTGTCACTTAATCATATTAAACATTAAGAAGATATTGAATCCCTTTTATATCATCAATATAAGACTCATTAATGTGGTGACACATAAGACTCATATCAATAGGAGTTATTAACCAGCATTGATGTTAAGTTGTTCAATTGAAATTCTCATGTGACATGCACATGACTCCTTTTCATTTTTACAAAATTCTTCTTTGAAACATTTTTTTTTGTTGACAGATGAAGTAACTACGAAAGAGATACAAAAAAGGACGTTTATATTCCATAACTGCAAAAAATCTGCTTTTCCCATGAGGATGCCATCTATATATACTACACACACTAGCAATCTATCTATTTATAACTAAATATATTAATAATTATAATAATTAAATAATTATATATTGAAGTAATATTTTTTAAGATATAATTATTCCATTAATTACAATAATTTCTTTTTTAGGATCACACGAATTGGTTAAAGATTTTCCCAAAAAATATTTAACTGCGTTGTATTTTTAGAGTTTTGAAAATAATAAAATACCATATATACATATATTTCTTTTTAAAACGTATTTATTTTACTGTTATCTTTACAAAGACATATGTGCGAATGTAACATAATGTTAACTTAATAAATAAGTATGTAATTACAATTACTTAGTTGAATTATCACGCATTAATATGGACTAAGTGTTGTTGTTTTTTTTTTTTTTTTTAAACATGGAACCAAGGTAAATGTTGTGATTTTATATATAAATTGAATAGAAATAGTATCCATTTATACCATGAAAATATAAATCCATTGACTAAAATTACTTCCATAGTAATTATTAATAGAGATTTAAAAACATTTCTAAGGATATATTATAAGCATATGAAAAAAAAATCTAGATAATTTTAATTTTTTTATTGAAGTAGGAATAAATTTGTGTTCTTATGTTTTTTTTTTTTTTTTTTCTAAATCTTATCTACTGTTGTCTCTTTAATAAAAATATACAGAAATAAAATAATAAAATTTTCAAACCTCAAAATGGTTTGAAAGGTTTATAATACTAATACAAAAATAGAGGTTCGTGTATTTCACGGGATTAAAAATCTTAGAAATATATAAAATTAAAAAAAGGCTTACATATAATAGATATTAAAAATAATTTATATTTTGTGTCCTATAGGCTATATCATCTTGTTTAGTATCAACGATGACATAGTTTGATTAATACGTTATTTAATTATAAATGTTGAATTCATAAAGGAATATAAATAACTTTTATTCATTATATTGAAAAAAAATTATTGTATGTCTATCATATTATTCATTAATCCTCCCATTATTTTCCTAATTTTTTATCTGTTTTGAAATAAATTTAAAATATAAAAATTTCGAAAGATTCTCAAATTTCTGTTCAGTTATATGATACTCAAAATCAAAATTTCTCAAATAATTTATTTAATTTATTCTAAATTACATGTTTGCAAAAATAATTCAACTTCATTAATGGACATGTTTAGAAGTGTTAACACTTTTTTTAAATCACTCCACCTCTAATTTTTTAAAATTAAATAAATTTATATTACATTTTTAAAGTCTTGTGGTTACCTGAGGCTGAAATTTCAAGATAAAGTCTTAAGTGACTAAGATTGAGAGTTTCACAATTTAATATTTTTATTCAGGAACCAAAGCTCATTTGATTTTTCTGAAAAAAATAAAAGCAGTAGTTCAGTAGCAAATTAAGCTACAACAACTACAAAATAAAAAAGAAAATCATTACCGAAAACTAAGAATAGATGAAAGACCCTAGATAAATAAACATAATTGAGCAGATTAGTATATAACACAATTGAGAAAATAATAGGAAAAAAAACTAATAAAAATCATTGTATAAGAATGATAAGTGATAAAATGTATGAAACAGTGAAACCTATTTTCTCACTCAATCAACCACTTTTGTAAACTCACTCTAAACTCTCTAGAATACATATGATTAACTTGCTTCTCCTTAATTACTTACAAACGATGATGGGTATTTATAGCCCACAACTACATGCATAAATATAAGTAAATGCAAAGTACAGAACTCCACAAATTCATAACTATAACAATTAATTTTCATAGGACTCTTCACATGACTCATCTTCTGAAATTAATTTGTAACGTTTGGCTGAGAGTTAGCTGAAGAACCACATATGGTTGGAAAGCTCTAGAAGTCTAGTTTCCAAAACTTCAAACGGATATTGATTTGAGCACTCCTACAGAAAGTTATGTCCATTCTACTGAAGGGTAGTAAAACTGTCAACACAATTCAAATTAAGCATAAATTCCAACACTAACTGTTAGATTGATATGTATCCCAATTGACCATTGGGCTTCTGAGCTTCCTCCGATGGAGAATCGATGACATTCTTTCAGAGACTTTGATTTATCGTGTTGCTGTTGATGCTACTTCTTGGTAGAAAAGGTTTATATTCAATAGATGGTTTATTTCTTTTATATTCATTTTCTGCTAGCCAAGCTTTCAGTTGGCTAGCATTTTAGGTTAATTGATCTCCGGATATTCTATCTGACGGTGAATCCAATGGTGACACGTGTCTCATAAATCGTTTATATTAATTCTTTTTCTGTTTTATGATTTTAAAAAGAAAGTCAACAATAAGTGATAAGTTGGTGTTCTCCAGGTACTCCATCTGATGTTGGATATATGTAATGGTTCTTATTCAACGACGACAATGCATGCCATAAATCTTTTATGTTAATTCTTTTTTCTGTTTTATGATTTTGAAAAGAAAGTCAACGACAAGTGATAAGTTGGAAAGCATTAAAGGTTGTCTAGAATAGTCATTACAATGGTTGATATATATCTATTGATTCTCATCCAATGATGATATAGTGTCATAAATTCATTCTTATTCCTTAGATTTCATATGTTTAATTGTAGATATGGGTGGTCAATTGGGATGGTTGGACTAGCCTATCCAAGTTCACCAGATCAAGATTAGAGTGTTGTGGATTTTCTACCACAATTTATATAACTTACTAATATATATAGTATACGCAATATATATGATTCATATAAGGTTATACAATAAGATCTGTTATGATTACACGATATTATCAATATAGGATTGCACAACGTGATTCATATACATATTACACAACATGATTCATATAAGGTATGAGTTGTGATGTGTGTAATGGGTATCTAACTAACGTCTTAACTAATACATACTTAAGCTAAACTAACAACTTGTAATGTTGCATATACTATCAGTCTATCATATACTATAACAATATAGGGTTACACGATATGATTCGTATAGAGTTACATGATATATATGATTTGATATATTTTTGAAATTTATCAAATTTTTTAAAATGTAAATCTAGATAAAAATATAAATATATAGAAAAGCAAAAACTAAAATAAAGGTTGACTCATTAAAAAGGATTATTCAAACTTTTGGAACTTATTAATTAGCGCAATTGAATAGTTTTTTTTAATATGTGTTTAAAAATAAACTATAAATTCATTTGGGATATTTTAACTTTAATTTTTTTTCTCATTTAATTGAAAAGAAAATGAGGATTGTTCTGAACTTTAACAATAAAATCAAACTAAACAAATGGTGTGAGAGGGTTGAATAATATACTTAGATATAAAAAGTTACTTTTATAAAAATATAAATAAAAATCTTTATGTTACTTTTTAAATGCAACATATATTTCAACAATTAAATAATACATTAATCAAGTTGTGTTATATTTAATATCAAAATTAGGTGATGTGTATTACACAAAGTCATAAATATATTTTTATTATATCAATAATATTTATATATTTCTAATTTATTAAATTTAATTTAGTTTTTTTTTATCTCATGTATTACGTGAGCCTTGTATTAATGTTTATGTGTGTACAAAATTGATATGGAATGTGATGTTTGCTTTCTTATAAAGTGAATTTCAATATAGATTACTATCTATATATATAATATTATAAAACTATTGTTTTGAGTATCACTTAATAAAACAAGTTTACGTCACCAAAAGTTATTGAAAACAAACTCAATCTCTAAATTATTCTCGCTTTCTATATTGTAATTTAATGTGATGGAGCACAACTAGTAATTAAATAAATGTTGGTTAGGAAACACTTTCGAAATTTAAGTTTATCAAAAATTAAACAAACTTTTATTAAGTATTTTTTAAGAAGTGTTTTTTAACATAATAAAATATGTTTGGTGAAATTTCATTTGTGATAACTTCCAAATGAAAATTAAAACTAACAAATTATCACTTCTTTAGAATCGAATTTTGAGAATGTAATTTATCAAAGTTCATCCAAAATAAATCTATCAAACATATGAATAATTTGTAAATGAACTTTTAAACACATACCAAAGAAGCTAGCTCTATAATAATTCGTCGAAGTACGTATATATACATACTTTCATTCTCAAAAGTCCATCAAGTTTAATACAAGCTCTAATACATTAAATAAATAAATAAAAAGGGAGTATAAATAAATCAAGCCAAAATTTATTAAATTATTCATTAATTAGAAGTTACATCATGGTCGCAACCAAGCCACTGCATGCAAGAGAAAAAAAAAATAGAATAAGTAGGAAAAGCTAGGCGATTGATCTCTAACATTACAACAGATTCTCTAATATATGATATACCTTGTTGAATTTATATAAACTCATAAAATTAAATGAGTAATTAATTAATGATGTTTAGGATCAGGTCCTCCTGGACTAACCCGATTGAACTCGTACCAATTTTCTGCAATTTCTTTTCTTCTCAAGCTTTCTTTGAACATTTCTTGAGCACTCTCGATCAATGCACGTCGACTCTTAGGATGCACGACTGCAGGGGGACAACAAGATTCACATATGGTGATTGAAAACGCGATCAATGCTAGACAAAACCAGAACTTTAGTAAGCTAGCCATATATGTTAATTTGTGTAGAAGTAGCTAAGTAAAATGAAGTTTTATAATTTGCAAGAATCTTTAAGGCAAAGGTATATATGTGTTGAGGTATACAGGAAGGTTGTGTATTTATAGAGCTAGCAATTGATGTGATCATATGGATATATGTATAATTAAATTTGTGATGGGTGGGGAATAAGACAGTACTAGAAGTATAAGGATTTCCACTTGAGATGTTGAAGTGGGTGCACGTTTGCGATCCCATGCAATGACATCTAAGGAAAATGACACTTGTTTAGGAATAACAATATAGAATTGTAGTTATGCAATATGCTTAATTTGGTGTTATTGGTGATGTTATAATTTATCATGTTTGACCTTAGTTCTCAAAAGTGAAATGTTTTATGGATATTCAATATTGGCCAACGTGGATTCCAAGCCGCTATTTCCCTTTTCCCACAATATATTCGGTATTCACTGATGTTGGTTTGAGCCTGCGATACATTTTTGGGGTTTATTTCAATTTTTTTGTCCTATATATGACATTTGTCATTTTAGGTTTTATTTTAGGAAAAATAAATAGGGTTCATACTTTAAACTCTAACCCTTAATATTTTTTCCCAATTTTATTGAGTATAGATGAGTTGGACAATAGGAAGAAATAATTATGGATGAGATTTTGTTTCTATGATCGAACAACTTAAAGAAACACATCTTGAATTGATTTGAATCCTCAGATGTGTTCGAATTGGCAGGATGATGGTGTTCCGTTAGTCTTAAATGGTTATTTACAACTCGCACAAAAATGAAATGATTAGTTGCAATAGAAAAACGTTTAGGTTAAGTGCAAAAATGGGTATAATTTGAATGATTATTTATAATTAACCCTACTTTTGTTTCTAAAATGTATTACTTTGTTTATTCATAATGTATTAATTGCATACTTTGTACTTAAGATATTAGTTATTTTGTTAGTGAAAGATATTGGTTATGGTATTATTTATTTCATGTAAAGGTATTTAATTATATAATTAAAGGTATTACTCATATACTCAAAGTATCATTGTATTGTAGAGTGCTAAAATATCCACCGTGTGTAACTCTTAATATACTCATCGATGATGTGTAATGATTTCATCCCCTTGTTATATGGAAAGTGAAATAAATAGGTTAACTAAATTTTTGACACATCAATCGTGGACACATATTAATTAATGTGTCCACGATAGGTAGGGTAATAGGACTGGTAAGTGTAGAATTTTAAAATTTATTTTTAAGAGTTATTAAATGTAAGGTATTACTCATGAAACTTAAAGTATTATTCATATATTTAAAAGATATCAGTGTACTGTATGTAAGTTTAAAATTTTAAAATTTCAAATGCTCGATTTTCATCATTTTCTTCCTCAAAAGTTCTACAAATAAATTCATATTCCTCTATTAATAATCATTAAATCGAAATATTAAAAACCACACATGATGTAAAAACTCATTAGCTACATATAGTTTTAACATCGCATAGAGAATACAAAACTTGTTGAAGCTCTCCACATTAGATTTGGAGGGCAAGAAAGTTAGGATCATGAGGGAGTCCCAACATAAAAATTGACAGTAGAAGCAATAGCAATGACAACGACAATGATGGCGGTGGCAGAAGTACGATTGAAAGTATCAATAAGAAAAATAGAAAATGAGGAAGCAAGTATTGGAAGAAGAAGAGAAGAGGAGGAGGAAGAAGAATGTATATGTTACCCTAAGAAATTCCAGCAGGTCAGGTCGGATCGGGTAGATGGGGACATAAATCCTAAACTCGTGCTTCAAGGGTACATAAGTGTCACTCAAATTGAAATTATCCCTAAATCTTTATTATACTTCATGTTACATTTTATATTTCAAAATAATCATCACACGACATATGTACGTTTTAACTAACATCATTGGTTAATACGTGAAACATAAGATATAACACTAAATATAATAGATGATCCAGTCTAGTTTCAATTGGTAAAGTTGTTGAGGAAAAAAAAAGTCAGAAGGAGATGAAAATTGATATCTAGGAATCCTTTACTTTCATTTTAAACTGATTTTTTAACAACCCAAGCTGATTTTGATAATTCGGTTACTCTATGTCTCATCTTGATGTCCCAATTTAAAAATGATTTTAAATATGTTTGTTGAAGAGATGAAAAATCCAAAATTCTTCATTCGATAATATTTAATATGATACGTCTATCACATCCATTAATGGAATTAGCAACGTGCAACCAACACTATTGTCATTTTTACTTTGTTGCAGGGGATGATAATTAGGTCGAGTTTTGGGTTGGGATGAGACATGATAATATCAACTAGTTTCAACACAAATCTAAACTCGATATTGTTTTATTCATGTCAAAAATCTTGACCAGAACACGAATTGAAATTTCACAGATCGATACAACCTCGCCCATTTTGATACGAAACCAATTTTTTTGTTTTATATTTTCAAAATGCAATACAACTTAAATGAATAGATCTTTCCAAATTAGTAACGAAAAGGGGGTGACAGTCCAGAAAATCACAATTCACAAACTATTAGCCATAACATAACACAATTACCATTATTTAATATGTTGAATATTTAATTTATAAATCTAACCTTAAACATACTATACGAATTTATTTTAAAAAAATAAACAGATTGACCCACAGGTCAACTGGAAATCGAATCCATTAGTTTTCATGTCGGATGGGTCCGATTCGAATCAACAAAGATTCAACTCTAATCCACTATTTTTATGTTAGGTTCCTATCGGATTGTTGTGTCGTTTCAGAAATTATTAACCCTACAGCTAGCGACTCCTTAACACTTGCCTATTCTAGATATAAATAATATTGAGAAACCTAATTTCTATTAGTTCCATTATAATCATAGAAAATCATACAATAAATTTCCAAATAATATCCAACTAAAGTTGATAAGTAATGATGATGGTGGAAAAGTCTTTGTTTATCTAAGAACTCCTCAGTGTGCCAAGTCACTATTTGACCCTTGCATATGCTGATGTCGTAATGCATATATTATCTGGTCGACCAAATCCCTCTCTCTCTCTTCTCTTCTCTCTCTCTCTCTCTCAATATAATCTAGAGTGTTGACCTCCACAAGGGTCTCAAAGGCCAGCATTGCACTATGTGTTATTATATTATTAGTGAAGGGGTTCATGTAATGGATCGAAGCATCTAAGTTTGTCTCTTGCTAAAACTAAAGAAAAACGAAGGCAACAACTAATTTCATGTTCCCAATGGATAAAGCTCTCCAATTTCAGATATTCTAATTCACTGCACAAATGCACATCCATTGCATCATCTTGTTCTTGATCATCTTGGTTTTTATTTTTAGTTTTTTCTTTCAAATCTTCAAGAAAATTTGAACTCAATTCCTTTTTCTTTTCCACTCAATTATATATATGTACAAAACACATTAATCTATTTACATAGTGACCCAAATAGGAATAACACTAGAATGATGAAGTGAATAAGGACGTATTTAAGCGCAACGACTAATATTACAAAATATATAGAAATAGGGTTTGCAGTTAAATGAAGAAAATAGTTGTTGTGCATCATAATTAGTATTGGATGCCAGCTAGAGATCATTAATTCAGATATATCCTAATTAAGTTTGAATAAAAAGTTTAATAAACTATCAACATTATAAAAATTAATCTAGGAAAAGTTAAGAGCCGGCCCGCAAGAATAAAATATAAGGATATCATGAACTTATTAACTAATCTACCCATGAATACATTTGATTTAATTTGCAAAAAGAATTCATGAGTGCTTTATGTTAACTAGACTTTGGATTTTCGAGAAGCAATGTTTGGGGTGTGTTTGGCTGATCTTATACATTCTTTAATTAAAACATAGTCTTATAATTAGATGGGTTATAAATTGTCAGAAAAAATGATGAATTTTATTTAATTTATAATTTTAACTAAGTTTTTGAATATTAGCAAATATTATAGCATGAATTTTTATATTTGTTTTGTAATTTAACTAACAGGTTTGAATGTGGTTGCACTAACGCCAATGTGTAAAGTTGATGGAGAAATTATTATCAAAAAGGTTGGAGTTGAAAAAAGTCGCGATTGTCAAAATTAAAGAATATATCCTTGAGTACTACCATATCCAAAAATTATTTATTGGTTAAAATTATAAATTAAATAAAATTCATAATTTTCCCAATAATTAATTCTAATTAAATCCTTAAAATTAAATGACAGAGTTTAAGAAAAGTGTTTTATTTCATATAATTTTTTTCTAAAGTTAAAAAAAAAAAACTTCATCAAAATTTATTCAAATTATATAATAATTGTCATTACTAGCATCTTGAAACTCCATCATTTTATTTTAATAACTTATTTTTAAAATTAATAAGATAACATATTTTATAACATATTAGAGAGTCTCTTTGAAATAAACTTAGTCAAAGTACTCCTTTGTAATGTGCACTTACACATACAACTTTTGTCTACAGAAAATAAGAAAGAGAAGAAAACGATTAGCATGCAATTAATAGTTAACAAAGAAGAAAAGTGCAGAAGCAAACAAAAAACTCAAATGGAGCTTCCATTTGTGCATTCAAATGATATACGATAAGCACTTAATAATTGAAAAACTAATAGTATGTCCTCATAAGTATATTGACCTACAAGACTACAACTACAATATATTGAAAGTGCAGCTTCAATACTATTTATAATTCCAACCAACAAACTACCTTAATATTCTCGTACGGAGAAATGTTAGGATGTTGACATTCTCCCCACCTAAAAAGGCACCCTTAGAAAAGGATGGTTCAAAATCTTGATGAAATATTTCCATCAATTTCACAAGTGATTTCATGTTACTTCATCGATTGTGTATTAATATTGATAAATCTATGATATATGTTAATCTAAAAGAAATCTGCTACCTAAGTATATCTCTAATTTTTTTTGCAAACCGGCACATGTCGCATATATACATCGATATCAATACACAATCGATGGGTAGCGTATAAAAACCACTCCAACTTTACATAATTTGATTTGATTAGAAAAAATGCATACAATGCTCCCTATATATATATATATATATATATATATATATATATATATAATTTTTTTTTTTTTTAATTTTTTTAATGAGCTTAAGGAGTGGAAGGAAGAAATATAATTAAGATTAGAAAATCTGTGTGATTCATATTCGAACTCTGGTCATCACAATCTACATTCTTATAAAATTGGAATACCATTTAAGTTACAAGACTTGTGGTACAAGACTCCCTATATATGATTTTCAAAAAAAAAATAAATTGGTTGGTTATACTTTCATTTGTAAACATTGTGAGTACTTTATATTGAATCAAGTCTCTATCCCAACTCTTTTATCAATATTAATTGGGTTAATTGCTGGAAAATTCATAACTTTTATTTGAATTACAATATTAACCAAATTTTGGCATAATTAGGGAAAAAAAACATGTTATTAGATACATTAATAAGTAATTTCAATCACCCAAGTATATTTTGACTTTATCCTTGTTGATATATGTCTGGACAACTTGATACATCAACCACCAACATGAAAATAAATCATTTTAATTGCCAAAAAATGATAATAACAATAATAATAATTCACATTTACTTTGATTTCATTTTTAACTAAACATTTGGGTGTTAGCAAATATAAATAAATATATATATATATATATATATATATATATATATATATATATGTGTGTGCCAACACGTTAAATTGTCAATATGAAAATATGAAAGGAAAAAAAAAAAATCACAGATGTCGTTACTCTTTTTCTTTTTTTCCAAGAAACACTATTTTTCTCTCTCTCTTCTTCCCCACGCCATGCATGCATTTAAGTAAATTAAATAGAAGAAGAAAGTTAGATTATTATTTATTTATTTATTTTATTATATTATGTTTACAAATTTAACATAAAGTTCCAATGTTAGGAAAAGAGCACAGATATATGTTTTGTTGCAATTCAATTAAGAGTACTGGTGAAAAATATGTGTTACCCACCTATGACACCCCAATCTAGATGAGCTATTAAATCACTTTGCTGCGTAATTTGAAAATGTTTTATTGTGTGATCAAATGCTCTAAAATCCTTCCTTTGAAACTTATTAGTTCTTGAAAAGGGTTATACTTTTCTTTTATAAACCTATAGAAAATTTGGGTAAAATACTTTTTTTTTTCTTTTTTTGTGAAAAGTTGGGGTCCCAATAATTTCAAGGTGAGAGGATGAAGGCTTTCCAGTCGTCGTCCCCGTACAAATAGTTTTCAAATCTTTACGAATTTTTATTTGCAACTTTATGAATTATATTTTATTTATGACAATAGGATTATAGGAATGCTTTACTTTTATGATTTACTTTCATGTATATTTGAAATGTATTTTAAATATATAATTTATTCTACCAACTATTTACCTTTGTTTATGTAGCCAACTCAATGAAATGATTTTAGGTATGTGCACGTTCACAATTATTAGTTCTTAAAGAAACTAATAAAGGCAATTATTATGTAGCTTTTATGGAACACACATAAACTCTATCCTATTTTATCTGCTTATGGAATTGGACAATTGAAAAGGTGGTTGACTTTGGGATCTGGATAAGCATTTTAAATAGTTTTCAAATTGGTTCGAGTGGAAAAAGAAAAAAGAG
Source organism: Scutellaria barbata (assembly GCA_028654395.1). NCBI lineage: Eukaryota > Viridiplantae > Streptophyta > Magnoliopsida > Lamiales > Lamiaceae > Scutellaria > Scutellaria barbata. The sequence continues at coordinate 2,293,480 of CM053656.1, read as the reverse complement.
CACCAAATAAAAATTAAGTAATTGGAAAATTGATCAAAAAATTGTTTTGGAGCACTATGATATGGTCAAATACCTATAAAAGCAGTCCAGTATTTCCCATATAGCATTCAAACCATATTTATGCTTATCTATCTGTTATAAGTGTTTATGGAGTAGTTGGAAATGGAATCATTCAAAAGGCAAGAATCAACAAACCGAAAGCAATTTTATATCATAAAAGATGAGAAACAAGCACTAAATGTTCTAACTGGTCAAATATATATTATAGATTGTGTTTGGATTGTGAGATTTAAAATTAATGGATTTTAAATTCACATTTTATTTAAATAGAGTAATTTAAAATGTAATGTTTAATATGAATGGATCTCAAATCCACTCATCCACCCATATTATTAAAAAATTAATTCAAAATAAAAATAATGGATTTTAAATCCACATCCATCCAAATATTATCGATAAATTTACAGTTAGGAACTTCAAGTACCTTCTCAATCCCTCCATTCAAATGGAACCTTATATTACTTCAAAATTAGTTCAAAATAAAAGTGGTGTATTTGAAATTCATATCAATTCAAACACCATCAATAGATTTACCACCATAAATTTCAAATCTCTCTTCAAAATATATGAATAAAGCTGAACCAATAAAAAAAAAAAAAAGGAATTAAACAAGTATATGCAAAATAGGCATGATAGTGGGTAAAGAGTGGTGGAAAAAAGGTATTAACATAAGTGATTTACAAAACGTGGAAGACAAACCATATTTTCCTTAATTTGATATGTTACTACGTAGGCACGAAATTTAAACTGTGATTATAAATATAGTGTATATCTCCATATCTTTTACACCCACGGATATAAACAAACATTTTTTTTCTACTTATTTTTTGGCTAGATGACGAAACTATCCTTAATGTAGTGGAACGACCCAAACATAGTCATATAACTATGTCATGGAATGCAGGACATAACCGTAATACATCACAACTAATATTGCGAATCACCGTTTCCATGATGTAGTAATTTATCATATAACCATTGATTTCATGATGTATAGCACTATATCATGGGATCATTATTTCTACGATATAGTTTTATAATATGGAAACAGTGAATCAACGATATAATATAGTGAACTATATTATAAAACAATGATAATTAATAGAGATGGGAATCCCTCATTCCTGCTTGATTGGTCATATATCCCATTCTACTAACGGTGAGGTGAAACACTATTCCACCAAAAGCAAAAGTTACCAGGAAAACAAATTTAAGGTCCCAAAACAAAAGGATGCTTATTGCTACTTTGGGAGATTCAATGGGGGAAAGAGATCATATTGGCAAGAAATTTAACTTTTTTTACACATAGATGAAGAGTGGATATTGAATACCAAAGAAGAAATGTACATGTGCTTCTTTCTATACTCTTTTAAACTTAAGGAGGAATCTTAGTCGGGAAGGAGAGGTAATCTGTCAATAATGAACGCTGCCCCGTTTGTTCCATCATATGAGTTTCTTGAGTTGCTAGCATCATCATCTGGTTCATTACTTTCAGGAATTTCTTCATTGTTTCTACTCTGTAGAGGGAGGATCCGGAGCCTCAGACCAAGCTCAGAAGTAACTCTTTCTGATTTAAGATTGTATTTACTTATAAGATCCTTTTGAAGCAATAATACATTCGATGGGCGGGGAAGCAGATCAACAGACTCCCCCTTTGGGATTACTATCTGCTCAATTGCAACTCTAGCTTCCTACATACGTAACAAACGTTGTTTGTTGAGTAGTCAATCATAAAATAAAAGTTCCCATGGAGAATATGCACAGCACTGAAAAATGCCATTTCAACTAATAAGAATCATGATATGCTCATTTGATCAGTCTTTTCTTGTGCACGTATACATGCAATATCCTTTATCAGTAAGTTATCTTCTGTGACCGTTAAAGCGGAAACCTTAAAAGCCAACCAGTTGATTCCAGCTAAAAATCAAGTAAGAAACTCGATTAACAACTTATCTTTCCACCTTACCTTTCCTCTTAAGAGGGAAAAGAAAGGAGTTGATTTGTACCATCAGATTCTTGAGCAATAACTTATATGATCAGTGTAACGATCTTAACCACTCAAATTATATAAAAGCTGCAATTATTCTAATTCCTTTTCTAGCAGCAATAGAATACAAAAAATCCAAGAACCATATAGATTATATTTAGCATATAAACACACAACAAGCATTAACAATTTTCAGCAGCAGCTGTATATTTTACAGGGGAAAAGGCACAAATAAGCTATTGATGCTTATTTCAAGGTACACATAAACCCATAATGTCATTTTAGGAACAAAAAACAATTTTCAAATTACCACATCCATGCCTTCTCATAACAGAGAAATATATTCAGTGAAAATTTCCATTAGTTTTTCAAGACAGTGGGGCCAGGAAATCTTACTGCTGCTACTGCTGCTTCTTTCACTTTCATGGTTGACAAACTCCTTTCTACTCCCAAAAAAATCAAAATGAATACTATTTTTCCTTCCCTTGCCCTTTCTAACTATCTTAATAACTATCTCCATCATCTCGCAATCAACACTACTCCTTTGTATTCTCAAGAAAGAGTGATTACTTTGTGCAATAATGGAGAGTAAAATTAAAAAAGGGAAGGAAAAGGTTCAAAAAAGTATATGATTTCTAAAAGAAAGGTGCCAGTCAACCATGAAAGAAGGGGAAGAAGCAACGAAAAGATTTCCTGGGCCCACTGTTGTGAATATTTAATGGAAGTTCTCAAAGAATTATTTTTTCGTGAAAAGAAGGGCATGGATGTGTTAATTAGCAATCATCAGTGTTGTTTTTATACCTAAAGAACATTCAAGGGTTTATGTGTTTCTTGAAGTAAACAATAGTGACTCGTTTGACCCTTTTCCCATTTTTACAAATTCATGAGACAAGAAATTTGAATTACCTCCAAGGCATCAATTTTCTCTGAGTCATTTGCTTTAGCCTCAGACTCATAAAATTCAAAACCATCAACATAATCGGACATTAAAGCTTGTATAGCCCGGGTAATCTGAGCCAAAGAGTTTGTCTGCCAAAAGGAAAAGGAACGGGAAAATGATAACTCGAAATATGAAGAGGAAGAAGAGACATTTATCAGACAAAACCAGCACGAGGCAATAAATTTCTGTCTTTTATTCATGCAGTTATATTATTTTTGACAGTGATGACAAGAATATAAACACTAAATGCTCCCAATAGTTACCTTGGTGACATAAGCAGGAATGCCATGAGATCTGGCAGCAGCTTGAAGCCTAGAATTCTTTTTGAGCTTGGATTGCAAAGCTAATAAGGCAACTGCTTCACTGATGTTTTCAGTAAATTCAATTGTATCAATCTTCAACTGTTTCATCCCTTGAACCACACTTGCCTCCGATATCTACAGCACTGCTTGCAATATAAGATCCCCATCGACCACTCTTCATAAATAATCTAAGCAATGTATACAAACTATTCTACATGATAGATTACTGTCGGGAATTTTCTCATCACCATTACCAAACTATATTCTTCGAAAATACACAGGCAACAAAAAGTTAAAATATATAAAAGGAAGGTGATCACACATGATCCAAAAATGAAATATACCTCACTTCCATTATTTCATCTGAAGCATTGACCACATAAATGAGCAGTGAAACATTATGAAATGTGTTGAGCTATGTCGCCAACATTTATGACCCATATTATTCTAGATAAAAGATAATTGTCCTCTAAAGGTTAAGCTTTCCTTGTTGCTATTTAGAAAGTTCCATTATTAGAACTGAAATGGTAAAAACTGATCATGAATCAGTTATTGCACATAGAAACAAGATAAATTAATTCAATTTGCAATTTCACATTTCAGTGAAACCTGATAAGTGATTTATTCTCTTTAGGTATCTATATTTATAGGAAGATTGCAACTACAGGTCTAGAAATATGATGGTTCTTACCCCATAAAGAAATATACAGACAGCATCTTTATCTCTACAAGAATTATCTTCTGAGACAACTGCATCTTGTATAGAGGAACCATCATTCATTTCAGAAGTATCTTTGAACCTACTTTCCCTGCTTGTCTCGGATAAATCATGTGTGAACAATCTTTGCTCAGACTCCTTTGTTAATCCCTGATTTAGCTTTCGAACCTCATACTTTGGGGTACAACCTACTCAAGGCAAAATAAACAGTAGCATACATTCAAGATGATTTCAAAAGAGAAAAACAATGGGATTATCATTTATCTTACAAGAGAAGGAAACCAAAACCTGAAAGTAAAGCATCCACTGTTGCTTCTAAATCACAATGAACTCGCAACTCTGACTTAGTAATTATCTCCACCCCACAACTAAAGGTTGATGGTCCTTTCCTCTCCAACACAGATTTTTGAACACCTCTCCGACTTGCCTCTTCATCACCTAATGTAACACTCTGAAAGTAGAAATAATGTTAGATTAGGAAAAGCTTGTCCACCTAAATGAACAGAAGCCATTGATAACTTTCAAGTGATGAGATAACTGTTAACCATGGGGGTGTAAGGACAATTATGACTACATAGAAGAAAACAAAGGTGTATGGCGAAGTATGCCAAGAAGCATTATTTGTTAGAAGGTAAAAAAGATAATGTTCATGTAAATCCTATGGATGACTACTTAATGCATGATACAGCCGATTTAAATTTTCTGGAATGTTGCTATAGTTTGTTGGTCACCCATAGCTGTTACCACCTATGAATCTATTATCATCGAATGGACTCCAAAAAATTCGAGGAAATAATTTATGCTTTGGTTTTTCATTTGACTGTAGGCTGAAGATCCCAGATGGGAGATGTTCACAATCATAGCACTAATCTATATGTGCAAGATAATCCATCTGCATCCTGATGTAGACACTTCAATCATTTCAGCAATCAAATAAAACCTTCCCTTATCAGAATAAGAGATATTCAGTTCCATGGTTTTTATCAGATTTTAAAGTATTCATTTAGATTTTCACATTCTGGGGCGTCACCATCCCACTGCATAACACTTTTTTTTTCTGGACGATTCCAATTGATTGCCTGTGAGTTTCATATTCAGGTCTCTAACACGAGGAAAATTGGTATTAAAGCCATGTTTTACGCATCTACACAAAAGAGGTATATCACTACTTTCGGATAATTTAGTTACAAATCAGAAATACCTGGACCCCTCCAACAAGCATCTCTAAAGCAGGATTCATCACTAAATTCTCGATTGTTACACCATGAGCAGTTGCAACGAGCTGAATACCACGTTGTGCAATTGTACTAGCAGCCGTAGCTTCAAGCTTTGTGCCAATTTCATCTATCACAATCACTTGTGGCATATGATTTTCTACAGCTTCTATTAGTACCTACAAGAATTTAATTAAAAGATCAGCATCTACTAATATATGTTGGCTGTTAAGAAAACTACCATTGATAACAACTGTCCTGACTCATGAAATATGCACTAAAGAGAGTCTAGATAAGCAAAATAGATGAATGATTCATCCAAGTGCCCTTAAATTTCTAAACCTACAAAGCCAATTTTTTGATTGATGAAGAAATGTTCTTATAAATTTGTTTTTTTTATGAATATAAAGATGAGCCACCTGAAAAGGGGGTCGGAGCTCAGAATCATCTGTCTGGAGAACTTGATGTTAAAGAATTCAAGGATGAGGTCTGTATTTAGTGAGCTGACAAACATGATTGCTTTTTATTTATTTTTATTTTTTTGCATTTTGATAAGTGTGTTTTATGATCAGAAATCTATTCATGTTAACTATGATACTATTGTTTGTGCTTCAATTTTATACTTAAACCTTAGACTAGCATTGATCTCACCCGCCTTGGTGATATATGCTTGAGTTCTGGTTTTGATGATGTCAAAATCTTATGCTCTTGCCTATAAGTATGTGAAGAATAGTGAGCCAGATTTATGTTCCTTTTTCTTATTCTAAAATGAACTGGTATTAATTGACTGGACTAATGTAATCTGAGATCAATTGGGCAGTTCCTTAATTAAGCAAACCTAGGTGATATGTTCGTTGTTATGCAGGCTAAGTTCCTCAAAGCTTGTGGAACTTTACTCGAGACTCCTGTTAAAGTTCAAAAAGCCTTGGACAAATGGGAGGGTCTATACTATTTGTGGGATTCTCCTTTTAACTGTATTTTATACTTTATTAAAGAAGATATGCATCCAGTTGTGCGAGTGCATGTTAACTGTTGGAGGAGGCATTTTGTGAGGCCTTATCAATTGATTGTCAAGAGGTACCAGGAGTCAAGGAAAAGCCACGGTTAGAGGAGAAGCAAGCTGAAGGACCAATTTAAAAGAACATGCCAGTTTCTAGAATCAAAAAGGCCCTAGGTTCCACCTTGTCTATTTAGTGTGTGAGGAAAGATCCAATCAAGTTGCAATGGCATATAGAGCCATGCAAGAAATAAATGGTAACACACTACATGTGTCACAGTTTTTGCATTGAGAATTCTACATGTGGATGATGTGATGCATAGACGGGTGCCGCAATTGTTACAAATTGCTCTAGAAAGAATATACACAAGCGATTAGGAATTTGATGGTAAAGAGGTGAAACAAGAGTTTAGTAATTTACTTTTTCAATTTGGGAATGGCTACTTATATGTAGTTGACATGATCAAGTCGTCGCCTAGGTGGGTTTTACTAAACAAAAAATTCAGACATGTTAATAGTTTAACCACAAAGCAATTTTCATACCTTATGTTGGACATCAGTATGTGGGACTTGCATCCTACGAGCATTGCCTATTCCTGAGTGAGGAATATCTCCGTCACCACCAATTTCATTTGAGGTGTCAACAATCATTACACGCTTCTTATAGTCATTTGCAAGCATACGAGCTATGTCCCTTAAAGGAAGAATATAACAAACATTATTTAGATAGCCAATGTCAAAAGGTTTTAGTACAAGTAAATGGTGCTGAATGTATATAATCTAGATGTCCGGAATTACTGATCCCATTTCATTTTTAGGATATTCCAATATAAAAACCCAATACCCACATTGGAACTTCTTTTAACCTGTCCCATGAATAAATAATGATGTCACTTCATTAAACACAATGAATCTGAGCAATACTGTAAAAAGTCATTACACTTTCTGAAGACTGATCTAAATCTTCATGTCATTGCAACAATTATACCATAATTTTGAGATGAGGAAGTATGACTCATCTCCAAGTCTAAACCATGGAGGTAAACTCATATTCAAGTTGAAAATTACAAGAGCAAGCAGCATCCAAGTAAATCTGAATTTTTATATCAGTTAATTATATAGAAACAGAATTCCAACAATTGTAATCCACTAAAGGTGTTCTAAAATGGTTAAACCTGAAGTTAACATGATTTCCATCAACTGATTTACAATAACACAGGAGAAGGCTTAGAAACTAGCCACTGGCAGGTGCCAGCTTAAGTCTAACTAAACAAGAAAAAGATAAGCTTCAGAAGAAATTTTCAATGAAATCAAAGCATGTGAATGCACATAAAAAATCAAATTTTTTTAACAGAGGAGGAGAGAGGGAGGCCGGAGCAGAGAGAACAGCAAGATAATGCCAGTTATCATGAGTCTTAACAAATATACAGCATCACCTTAGTAATAAGCATCTGCTTCATCCAAAGAAATGATGAAGAATACTAAAATAATCTGAATACTTGTAATAGGAATAAAGAACACAGATGGCACAATCTTTCCCCCCACCCCCCAAAGTAGACTTGTACTAACTGCTACAGTTTGATCGCCAGCAATCAAGATTGAAGGGGGAAGCATAATAGCTCCAAGAGACTGTGACAGGCTAGGCTCTTAACACCCCCCTCAGATCCTAGTTAAATAGCATGGTGCTACAATGTTATCAATGTCAGCCAAGTTGTTGTGTTGCAGTTAATTGGGATCACAAACAAATAATCAGCTTTATATACAAATATATGCAGATATTTACCTGATAATTGTGGTTTTTCCCACCCCAGGAGGCCCGATAAGTAACAAGGAAGCACCATCTTTAACTAAATCTCGCAATAAGTTGGCACTTCCAGACACTGCACGTCCAATACGGCAAGTTAAACCAATGATTGCACCTTTCCTATTCTTAATGGCACTGATACGGTGCAAGGTTCTGCTGATTCCAGCTCGATTATCAACTGCAAAATCCCCAACCTGCCTAGTGTAACATCAATATTATGCTAAAGATGTGGCAAAATCAGTACCGTTCATTCTAAATTTGGCAAGTTAGACAACATCTTCTGTTTATTGTCGAAATTGTCCCGTGATTGACAATTTGGGGATTTTATGAATTCCTTCTATCTTGATTTTCTGTGCAGTTGAAAGATTTAAATTTTCTGAATTCATCAAATTGTCACAATCACGTTCTCTACTCCTAACAATCTCGGTATATAAGACTACCAGATTCACGAGAAATTAAAAGAAGTGTGTCTAAATTGCCAATTTTAAAATGCACCGGACCAAATTTGATAGACCCTATAATCACGGAAAGAATTTTATACTCCCCAAACGCATAACTTCACCAAAAATAAACTGGAAAAACTCCAATAACAAGCACAAATTCACTCATCAAACAGAAATGTTGCAAGCAAGGAAGTAAACAGCATTAGGAATCGCGCACCTGGGAAGTGGCCTGTTCAATATCCTGCAAGGTAATAGGATGATCCGACAACACGAAATCCCCAGAAGGAAAACGGGCCAAAGGCTTCCGGCCCAAATCCATGACCACCTCAATCAAATCCCCGAGCTCCGGATGCTCGCTCACCCTCCGCCGCATCTCCTCCGGCAGAAGTGATAGCAACCGACCTAGCTCCATATGAAAATCTTCAGCGCTGCCCGTTGCATCATGAGACGGAAATTGCGATGTCGATGAGTGTAGTGGAGAAGAAACCCTGGAATTTCCCGGTTTCCAGCCAAGGCCATAGAATATCCCTTTGGAAGGACGGTTGTGGAAGCGGAGGAAGGTGAGAAGCGGGGTGGCGTTAGGGTTTGGAGGAGGTGTGAAGTGGAGGAAAGGATGATAGAGAGATTGCTGCATTGCCGTTTTGGCGGTACCACACAGTTTTGTCTCATCAGCTTATCCAAGTTTTGTGTACCAACGAAGACGTTAATCATTTTTCATTCAAATAAATCGATTTGATCAGGTGAGCCGCATCTAACTGGATCACGTTGATCATTTTCGTTATTAATAAAATAAAATTTAAAAAAGAAAAAACAAAACAAACAAACAAAATGGTGAAGTTGGTTCCTAATTTATATGTTTCCTATTATGTGACATGTAACACACGGGATTTTATAAATAAAAAATTGGTTGAATTTATATATTATTTATATTTTAAAATTAAATTTATGATTTATGCAATACATATAACTTAATTTAATATTAAATATAACATAATGTGAACATGAAAATGTGAGTTTGATGAATTTATTGTATGTCGCTCTTGTCTTATTTATCGATCAATTTCAATTCTTTCTTTTTCTCTTAAATTGAATAGGCCAAAAATTCAAGTTCTAATTGATTGATTTTTATTCAAAAGTTAGGACTTTGTGATTCTTATAGATAAAATTATTATATCCTCGATTCAAAAGAGATAAGTGAATTTGGATATACTAATGATTCAGAAGAATTTAACTCGTGTTGAGGAAGGAGAAGCTATGAGTTTGCATGAGACTCTTTTTTGGTTTAAGAATATGGGTTTTCGAGAGAGTTGTTATTGAAATTGATGTCAAACTCGTCTTTGATGTTGTATCTTTTATAAGGATTGACATTTCGGAGTTTGGGACATTGTCGCGAGTTGTAGAGATCTTCTTATACTTAATCCTTTATATTCATCAATCTTATTCATCATGATGTCAATTTTGAGATACATTATATTGTTAGGGTTGCTCAATTTTTTGATAGCCCTCGTTATTGGGTCGAACCTCCTAACTTTGTGGACGCCTTCTCAATATTTGTCTCTCTTGTTCCTCTTAATTTATATTCCATATTTTCTCAAAAAAAAAAAAATATTTAATTATCGAAATATAAATTGTATTTTAAGAGAATCATAAAAAAATTATTTATTATTTTAAAAAGAATATATATTGTTATACCTATTTTTTTTTAGTTTACTTTTTATTTTTAACGTTTGTAACATTATTTTTTTCATTTAAATGATAAAAAATGAAAGTTAGAATTTTTACAAAATATATTTCTACCTTATTTTAAATCATATATTTAAAAAAATTCAATTTTATTAATTAATATATTTAAACAATCATTTTCAATCACCCCACCTTTAATTCAGTTTTTTCCCTTTTTACATATTTATACTTTTCTCTAAAATTTTAAATTTAACAAATATCAAATATGTAAATAATTTATATTATTGAAGTTTAAGCATATGTTATTTAGATAAATCGAATTAACGTGTTTATATTATTTAATTAGTAATGTTTCTTAGTAGCATAAAATCTGAAATAATTAATTAGTCATATTTAATGTGAAATATTGTATGCTTGTGATGTATCTTTATGGTCATTCTCTTCTCTATATATATATAATCACAAATTCTCCTGTGCACCTAGTGCACGGATCTAAGATCCGTATAATCCGGGTCGGATCGATCCGGATCCAGGAATTTTTTTTTTTTTTTTTTTAAATTTTATGCCTTGACCTTTATGTACAAATTTGGTGATCTTTATGTACAAATGTTGTGACCTTTATGTATAAATGTTGTGACCTTTATGTATTGTAACTTAGAAAAAAAAGGAAGAATTTCAGCCAAATTTGTACATAGATACCTTTATGTAATATTCATGTGACCTTTATATATATTTTATATGACATTTATGTACAAATATTCATACCTTTATGTAATATATAAAAGATATATAAAGGTATGAATATTTATACATAAAGGTCACATAAATATACATAAAAGTCATATGAATATAATATAAAGGTATCTATGTACAAATTTTGCTGAAATTCTTCATTTTTTTCTAAGTTATTTAACATAAAGGTCACAGAAACAATTTGTATATAAAGGTCACCAACTTTGTACATAAAGGTTTCGTCCTGGAATAAAAAAATCAAAAAAAAAAAAAGCAAAAGTGCGCGGATCCGGGTCGACCCGGATTGTATGTACACCAGGTGTACAGCAGTCATACTCATATATAATTATATTTATGAGAGGATTTTATGTGATATTATCTTACGTGAGATGGGTCAAACCACAATCCACACATCATAATTTACATATGAATTTATGAAAATGATTGTTTGTGAATAATAAATATTCGTCTTACAGTAATTATTTTATAAGACAATTTCATATAATTTTTTTAATATTTAATTAGTTCTTGATTATAATCAAATTTCAATTGAAGGTGATCTCTTAAGATTATTACATGTTAACCAATGTTCCCATCTGAAAATAAATTAATTTGAATCATACATGTGTCATTATCTTCTGAAAATATATAATACACTAATATAATTTTTTTATTTTTTTTCTAAACACGCCATTGTTGACGGTACATCGTATGATGGAAATTGCGATGTTGATGAATGTAATGAGAAGAAATCCTATGTAATCAGAAGAAATCCTGAAATTTACAATGACGGTGCACGACTGAAATTGTGATATTGATATGTAATGAGAAGAAATCCTGAAATTTCCCCGTTTCCAGTTGAGCCCATAATACAATTTTAACAATTAAAGATGGTTTTGTATCTTTAATATCATAAATTCGAAATTTTGACAAAATTATCATTATTATTATCATTATGGAAAAAGTTAAAAATAAGGGCACTAAAAAAAATTAAGTTTCAAGAAAATTAATTATTATTTATAAAAATTAATCAATTTTCATGTTATCCTATGAAATATAAGATTACTTGATTTTTTATTTTTTTATTTTTTATTTTTTACACGAAAATTATGTATGTTGGTGAATCAGTCGTCAATTCTGAATTTTTTAGAAAGGTTAAATTTCGGTATTGAAATCGAAATTTATTACCTATATTTCTCTAATTTATACATGAAGTCACTTAATATCAAAATCGATAATGATATTTGTCGATATTTTGATATATTTGTCAATATTTTATAGATATTTTGATAAAGTTTCTCATGTTTTTATCGATTATGTGAAAAAATGGAAATATCACATGCCCTTTTTATATCAATCACATGAAAAAATGAAAATATTAAAAAAATATCGAACATATAAAAATATAAAAAAAAATATTGAAAATATTATCGAATATTTTTATTATCTTCACTGAGGCCTAATATATATAAGAAACTAATTTAACATGATAAAGTCGCATTTTCCGAAACCGCTTCTTATTTATTTCTTACGAGAATCGCTGATAAGTGAAGCAAAAACAGTATCCCTTATCTGCAGCAATGTCCACCACCATAAGTATCCCTTATCTGCAGCAATGTCCACCACCATAAGCATAACAGGTGTAGTGGTAATAACAGGCGTAGTTGGTAAGCTTATCAATGGCTTCTTCAGCTTCTCCATTGTCGTGTGCTTTCATGGTCTCAAAGCGGCCCCACTCTTCTTTTCTCTTTCCCTTCAAATCGAACAATCCCGTTCAGATTCACACAACGTTGGGCGCCATGAAAGCAGACTTCGACTTAACCTTCTTTGACAGAGACTTGCAAGGAGGCGACGCGCCGCCGTCCTCCACCGTGCCCGGGCCGGGCTTTCCTGACGTCGATGACAAGGAGGAGCCGCAGTGCCCTCCGGGCCTCCGCAAGTACGAGACTATGGTCGTCCTCAGGCCGGACATGTCCGAGGATGAGCGCCTTGCCTTCACCCAAAAGTATGAAGAGGTAAATGGTTCTTCTTCTCTTTTTAGTTTTACTAATTATATATTAATTGTTTTGAATTGTGTTTTTCATTGTTTGGTTTGATAATTAATTAATATTTTCACGAGGATTATATAAAACACTAATTCAATTATGGTGGGCTTTATTTTCTGTGACAAATATAAGTGTGCGTGTGGTTGCAGAATTTATGATACTTGAATTGATATGAATACGAAATTGATTAGTTTCATTTTGATTCCAAATCTTGTAATTATCTTACTTAAGAAGGAATGAGTGTTATTTTTGCTTTTCTCTTTCTTCTTCCAATTCTTTGAAACTTGGACGATTTCAATATTTTTCTATGGGAAAGGTGAGGCACTCTAAATGTTTTTTAGATCAAATGTAGAATATTATCCTAATAGTTATTGCAATACCCAATTTTATAATCCATTAATTGCTACGACAATAATTGTGTTCCATTCCAATAAAATAAATAACGTCGATACATCGACAAAAGCGGAAACAAAATAATAACCTAGAGCGTCGATATATCGACAAAGAAGATATGAAGATATCTAACTAACAATAAAAGATATACATATAATTTATCTATATCTCTGACAATTTTACTCTTAAATATTAAAATAGACACTAGATGTTAGATTGCTATTTTACTAGATTCATTTATAAACTTTATTTGAGTTATTTTTTGATAAAACTCTAGTAGCTTACTAAAGGTGTGATGAAATATTTTGTAAAAGCAGTTGCTAGTGGCTGGTGGTGGTATGTATGTGGAGGTGTTCAACAGAGGAGTAATCCCCCTTGCCTACAGCATCAGGAAGAAAAACAAAGCTGGAGAAAGCAACACTTATTTGGATGGTATCTATCTTCTCTTCACTTATTTCACCAAACCCGACTCGATTTCTGTTCTTGAGGAGACGCTGCTGGCAGACGATGAAGTTATTCGATCATCCACCTTCAAGATCAGGAAAAGAAAGTTGTTTTAGACAAAGCTAGATTGTATGTGAGCAGTTCATGAGGTTGAGTTTGCTTTGCAAGAAAGAGGTTTAGAGAGTTGTAATGGTGAATTGTGTCTTGCACCTTTCTGATCAAGATGTTCAATTACGATTATTCTTTTATGAAGAGCTTCATGTAAATGGTGTTAGTTATCAATATTGTCTTGCATTTTGGTGTTAGTAACTGTGTGCATGTATGTTTACCAACTGTTAATGGAGATTATATAAATCTCAACTATCAAATGAAGCTAGCATGTACAATTGGACACATATATGTATGATGAAAAATTAGTCAAAATACCTCCTATATCTCTCTTTATATATAAAAGTAGAATAGTCTGTCAAAAATATCAAAAGTCTGTTATAAAAATATCAAAAATATTTTTCCGCTTATTTTAACTTTCCATTCTCAAAAATATCATTTATTGTATATTAATTTTTTCACCAAATATTTAAAGTATAATAACTATATCTCAAATTCATTTATAACATATAGTATATCAAATTAATCACTTTTAATTATTTTTAATTTGATATTCCTATTGTATACATAAAGAAAATGAAATGCATTTTTATTTACTTTAAATATTTGTGTAACTTTAAGTTATTGTAAATTTATATTAAAATCTAAAAATAAAAAAAATAGAAATGTATTATAAAAAAAATTACTTAATAAAAATACATGTAATTAAATCAAATAAAGAATTTCAAATTAAACAACTTCATTTGAAATTTATTTTAATGCATATGTATCATATTTCTCCTTCTTATTTGAAATTTTGTTCATTGTCATTTTTATTCTATATTTATAATTTTGATGGATGTTGGTCGTAAGGGGTGGGGTGGGGTATGCATTTTTTAATCATAATTTTAAAATAAATAGCTTCTAATAAAATTCGTCTCAATGCATGATAAATCAAATTTATCATTCTTATTTATAGTTTTGTTTATTAACATACTTTTTATTTTGAAATTGTAATTTCGATTGTGTTAACTGTTAAGTAAGGAGATGTGAGTGTTTTTTTTTAAACAATAACTTCAAATTTAAAAACTTTTTTCATTTTAAAATTCATTCTAATGCATTATATGTCAAAGTTACCACTTAATATAATATTTAATTTGATATTTATATAGTAATTTATCAAATTTAATATGTTCGAGCATTTGAATATTTTTTTTAATTGATTTGTTGTAGTTACGACTATAAACTAATGTGTGGAAGGTAAAAATATGTTTAAAGTTAAAATTATACCTAACAAATTACAAATATGAAAGAAAATGCCTATAATTAAAATTACAAATTAGAAAATATTGATTAATTCCAAAAAAAAAAATTAAAAATAAATAAATAATCTTTTAATATAATGATTTGGTTTATTCATCTTAGTTTGGGGTGTTGAATATATTCTAGATTAAGTCCAATTTTCAATAATATTATTTATACAAATAGTAATGGATTTTGGGTATTTGTTGAGTTGATATATATTTTATTGGATTTAGAATATCCAGTTATTTGTATTGATGGAACCAAACATTTCATTAAAATATCTCTATAGTTATGAACATTGATAAAATATAATATTTATTAATCTTAGTTTTTTATTTAAATTTATATCATTTTCAATACACATAACATATTTGTGGGATTCAAATTTTTTTAATTTTATTTTAGCTACTAAATTTAATTAATATGATTTTTAAATACTTAATGGTTGCACAAATTTGGTCAAATTGAACATTTTTATTTATCTTATTCTTATTTCAAATATAAAATTTTCAATTTGTTTGTTTAACTCATCTATATATTTGTATATTATATATTTACATTATGTTATTATAATTATAATTATAAAATTATTAATTATATCTTATATGATAAATCGTGCAACGCACTGGTACACTACTTGTCACTTTACCTTTAAATTTTTTAAGTTTTTAAAACTATCTGGTATGTTTATACAACTTGTCAAAACTACTCATTTATCAGTAAAAGACACTCTTTGAATGTATACATTAATGAATTAAAAGTCAGGAAAAAAAAATTCTACAATAATGTTGTGTTTGCCTATAATTAATTCTTTGAAAAAAATAATTTGTTTGATTTAAATACTTGGATTTTTAGGTTTGTTTGAAATAGTTTCATTTAATTCTTTTCCATATTTCTAAAATATCTTCCTTTTTCTTACATTGATTTTCTAAATGTAGAAGAAGCATGTTGTAAAATAAACATTACAAATAAATATACAAACAACAAAATTAGAATTAAAAGCAAACTAATAAGACAACAAAAATAAATGGCAAATTATATATATATATATATATATATATATATATTATACAAACAAATATTGTAATATATGTATACATAAAAACAAAAAAAAAATTGTAAAAATAAATAAACAGAAATTGTAATAAAATTGTGCAAAAGATATATAAAGTATTACACATAAACATAGTATACCAAAATTTACCATATGAGATAAATAAACTAAAATTTACAAAATTAACAACATAAATAAAATATTACAAATAAACATAGCATACAAATAAAAAAAAGTTAATTATTAAAAGAAACAGTAAATATAAAATAAAATAGTCGAAATAGTAAAAATAAAAATAAAACCAATAAAAGAGAGTGTTACCTCTAAATATTTGGTGTGAAAAGGGATGTATGTTATTTTATTAAATGCAATCAATGCATATCATTTTATATACAAAACAAATGATATAACACTCAATATACAACCATAAAATGGTCAAAATCCACTATAATTCACATATTAGGTGAGTATATTACACACTTGTTATGTTTGACCGTTACTCACACAAACTTATCCTACATATAAACAGTGACATTCTGATAACATAGGGATTAATTTCACACATTGAAAAATGTTATGCTCCATTTAAAAATCTATACTATATATAAAATGAAAGAAGTTGGCAAAAATTACTGATTTGCCATTAATTACCTAATTGGTAAAAATTACTAATTTGCCATTAATGACCTAATTGGCAAAAATTACTGATTTGCCACTAATCACCTAAATTTATCTGATTTATTTTTTTTGGTTTGGATTCAGGGGAAAATTGTTATAATTTATTTAATTTAATTTCATGATTGCAGAAAATGGTTTCAGGAGTGTGCAAATGTGGGTCAGCTTTTTGATTATTCTTATATAGTTTTGAAGCTAAATTTTTTAAACATAAACTAAATTTTGGAATAAATTAATTTTTTTTTTTTTTTAACAAATCCATCTAAAAACAATGCAGAAAATTATCTACACATCTAAAATATAAAAGAACAAAAATATGAACAAAATATATTAGCAAGTTTAGTAAATGACTTTTGAATTATTCAGAAATTAAAACTCACAAACACAAAACTATTATTATTATTTTATATTGTGTTCAATTTTATTTTCAAATTGAATTGTTGAATATTGATTTTATATTTATTATTTTATTATTATTTAATATTGATGTTCAATTTATTATTCAAATTTTATTATTTTATATTGTATTGTGTTATATTTATGAATTAATTATATTCGTAATTTGATTTAGATTTCATTTTTAATGCATGTTATATCAAATTCATATCTATTTTAAAATTCATAATCTACTATTTACATAGCATATATAATTATATCAAATTTAAAATGTTGAGTTTCAAAATTGTTTGCATTCAAAAATTTTAATTATATCAAATACAATTATTTAAAATAACATAATTTTAAAGTTGAAATATTAACATTTTTAATTAATATAGATATTAAAAGCAATATATATATATATATTTATATATTACATTTAAATAATACTCCCTCCGTCCCGAGCTATTTTGCCTACTTTGATCGGCACGGATCCTAAGAAAATACAGTTGATTGTTGATTGAATGTTTAATTTTATGCTTTTTTAGTGCTTTTTTTTTTGCCATTTTTGGGCTAGCAAAATAAATTAGGACAAGCAAAAATAGAAAGTAGGCAAAATAAGGTGGGACGGAGGGAGTATATCATTATATTATGTCATTAATATTAAAAAATATATATTTTATATCACAAACCGAGCATCGCGCGGGTGTACTGCTAGTTAAGTATTATTTGAAACCCAATATTTAAAATGAATGAATTTCAACTATACTCAAGTAGGATTGGATTTGAAATCCACTTATATTGTTTAAAAGGTGATGGTTTTCAAATTTTCAGCTATCCAAATACCACCAATAAAATAAATGTTCGAAATTTTAAATCTCTCCTCAAATCTCTCGATTCAATCGAAATGGAGCCTCAAATTCTTCAAATGAGGAGAGTTTACATCTACGAATTGAGATCTTTCAAAAGATGCTCATGAACTTCACACAACTTAAAATGGATGCCGAAATTTTTAATGTAACAATTACCTTTCTGCATCTACTTCCTCTATTTTCCTCCCACTTTATTATCCTATTTTCATATTTTGTTTTCCCCCTAAGTGTTTACCCTTTCTACTGCTTGATTTTGGAGATAGATGGATGCAAGTATTTTATGTGGATTGACTCTCTAATGAATGCAAGAGCAATTGGAGATAGATGGATGCAATTGTCTTATGTGGATGGACTCTAATAAATGCATGAGCAAGATAATTGATACTACAATTAGATGGTAAAAATCATATGTTCATAGTGTGACATCCAATTTTCACTTTTATAAGAAATTTTTTAAAGAAAAGCTCGATCAGGCGTCCAACAACATTCATTTATAACTTAGCTAAGGAAACAAAATCAAATTTATTCAACAAGAGTCGGTTGCAAAATTAAAAGAGGTTTGCAAGAGTTTTACCATTATAGTATTAGCAAAAACATAAAAATATAAAGGTATGTTTGTTTCGGGTTTGATATTTGGATTTGAAATTCTAAAATCCCAAATTCGTGTTTGTTTAGAAGCTTTAGTCAAAAATTATCAAATCTACCAAAAACATATTTTATTACCATTACATCAACCTATAACCTATCAACATAACAAATTAATCATTACCATTACATCAACTAACAATATAACATTACACATACATACTTTTTCCAGCATTAATTTGACATCTACAGTAATAATTTTACTTATAAAATCTTATAACAAACACAAATTTTAACTATTCACCTTTATTAACAAATTCTAGAATTTCAAAATCGGATTTCCCTAATCCTACATAAACCCGAAACAAACATACAAAAGCATTTATAATCATGTCCATACAAGGTTAGTCTTATATGAAATCAAATTTAGCTTGTTCAACATTTAAATATGTCTAGAATTCTAAATAAAACAAATATAATATATATTATTATCCTTTTCCATGGTAATATATATATATATATATATATATATATATATGTAACGTGAGTAATTATACATAAGATGAGTGTGTGGAATACACTTGTGAATATATTTGCATAAATGAAAAACATACTTAAAAATAATACTTCAAGTTCACTTAATCATGTTTTCCCCGACCTTTTTAATAGTTTAAAAGCCTATTTAATTTGGTTAAACATAATTGCGGTATCATTCCCACTTAATCATAGCAAACAATTCTTAAACAAGTAAGGTAAGATAAGTAATTTCTTAAACTGACACAAGCGCTATTTCGGACGGATCCTACATTGTATTAACTAATATATATATATATATATATATATATATATATATATATATATATATATATATATATATATAATTAACTTTTTACTGAAGTATGGAAAACTTTAAATATTTTAAAGATTTTTTAAATAAATTTAACATTTAAAATTATATTTAAATTCTTTAAAACAATTTTCAAATTTTTCAAAAGTAAATTCAAAAATTAAATACTTATGTCAAATAAATAAGTCATGTCATCAACGAATTTTATTACTGCAGTTTATATTTAATTTTTAAAAGACTTTAAATTATTTTAAGATTTTTGAAATAAATTTAACATTTAAAAGTATATTTAGATTCTTTAAAACAATTTTTAAAATTTTCAAAAGTAAATTAGAGAATTTTTAAACAATTTTTAGATTAATTATTTCTCTTTTTTCAACTATGTTTTTAAATAATCATAATAATAATTATTATTTTTATATTATTAAACATTACAATTCTAATTTTATTTATTTGGAAATTATTTTTTTATTTTTTATAATTAATATTTTTTACTTTATATTGATTGAATGAGTTATTTTTTTTTTATATTTCCCCAAAATCACTTTATATGTCTATGTAGAATTTATAATGGTTTTAAAATTTAATTTCTTCAAAAAGCGAAAAGAAACTCAAATTATGTGATACATAAGCTGGTAACCGGAACTGTTACCTGTTGGAGCCGGTCAAAGGATATTTTTACCAACCTTTTTTTTTTTAGTTAAGGGCTAGTTTTAAAAATGCCAATATTTAAGGGTCATTTTCCTAATATTGGTGAACTTAAAGAGTTATTTTTACCAATTTTCCCAATTATAAATATCTCATTTTTATTTTA
This sequence comes from Scutellaria barbata, assembly GCA_028654395.1. Classification (NCBI taxonomy): domain Eukaryota; kingdom Viridiplantae; phylum Streptophyta; class Magnoliopsida; order Lamiales; family Lamiaceae; genus Scutellaria; species Scutellaria barbata. The sequence goes on along the minus strand of CM053656.1, from coordinate 2,273,101 downwards.
TAGACATAATAGAGGAGATATCTCCTTGTTGACCAACCACTTTAATAGATCGAATTAGAGTTGAAAATGCAATTTGTTCAAAAATAGTACTCAAATATGAAGTTAATTATTGATATATGTTAGAACCTCTAAAATGTTTTTGTGTTCTTGCGTCATAAAAAATGTAAAATTGTTTATAAGTCATATCAAGATCATAACATAACTAGAAATTGCTCTGATCTTTATGTTATATTAGTCATATATTTATATTATATTAGTTCTACTTTTACGAACAAATATCATACTTTTATGTAATACTTTAATTTAAAAAAAATCCTAGACACAATATAAATATACATTTATGTGGTATTACTCGTATCTTTACTTGATATTCATACGTTTATATCATAGTAGTTTGTATCTTTATGTATTATAAAATGGTACGACTAACATAACTAAAAGGTATGAAAGATATTAATGATTATTTAAAAAATGTTAAGGTATAGTTAAAACCATAAAAGGTATTACTAACATAAGATAAATGTATGACTAATATAACAAAAATGTATAGCTAATTTAACATAAAAATACAATACCTGGAAGCAAGTTTGAGTTGATTTGAGCACACCTACTCAAGCATATAAGTCTGTGTGCCGGATCAGGTCGACCCAAATGCATGGATTTAAGGTTCATGCACCAGTTGCATAAAATTTTTGTCGAAGTTATTTTATATTCTCTATAAATATCATACAAACTAATTTTTTTAGTTATTTTCATAGACTTTTTTAATTTATCAAATATAAATTTTAATCCCTCAATATAATAATTTTTAAAATCTGTTAATATTATAATTCGTACAACACATGAGAAAGATACTAGTCAAGTATTAGTACTCAGCTAGGTTTTGAAATTGGAATGAAATTGAAGATTCTTTAATAGAAACCCCAAATCATAATCCAAAACGAACCTGAGTATCCTTCTTGAGTTGTTGGAATTCGAAAAATTCAGGAATAACTTGATCGTCGGAGGAGAGAGCATCAGTGTAGGCTGTAGAGTACTTACAGGGAGTTTATAGAAAGGAGTGAAATGAGGGAAATAGATATGAAAAGTCATGTTGCAGCCAAGCGTAAGACTCTAGTGTCTGTATCTCTTGTTGTATCCATAGTGCATCTCTGAACTGCTGATTTCTGTTGATTTCCCACTGAAATATATTTTCGTTGAAGTTTCTCTCCATATTTCTAAGTGTGACAAGTAACGGTAGAATAGGAAGAGAGGGAGATGAGGAGTGAGATTGTAAAGGTTAGATAGGAAGGGGTGAGAGGACACATGGTGGCTCCACATTTCTCCTAAAATATTGAGGTGGCGGCTCAAGACTTCTCCAAAATGTTGATGTGGCGGTCTGTGAGAGATCCAAAACTTACTTTTATAGGTATAGATTCAAAAGTAATCGAACATATTTAATGAAATAGTAAAAAAAAAAAGGTTTAAACACAATCTGAAAATACTAAACATAAATTGAATCTTGTATGAAAATGAAAATGAATATTAATAAATGTGAAGAAAAAAATAACATACAGATAAATGAAGGAAAAATTCAAAGCCAAATCAGAAAATAAACCATCCAAGTCAACAAGAACAATTGAGTTACTATTATAGCAAGTAACCTTTCATTTCTTGACATATTTTCTAAGATAAAAAATATTATCATTATTATAAAATTATAAGACATTTTCATAAATAATTCAAAGTTAAAAGACATTTTTATCAATTTTTCTAAAAAATATAAAAATGGTGATATTAGATAAAGTAAAATAAGATGTAATCGGAAATTGATTTTGAATCCTGTGTGTTTTTCACAAACTATCAGTTGTGTTTGGTTACACTTACACCTACCCTGAGATCCTTGGGTTTTGTTCTCAATTCTCACATTCTTGTTGATCATCAGTAGTGAGCCAGAAGCTGTGGGGAGAGATCGATCGCATTTCTTGTGAGGGCTTTTATTCGAATTGTACGAATCACAAAATCGACCTAGTTTCATTGTTAATCTGATATATTTCTTCTTCGGTTGTGTTTCTTAATCGACCTAGTATCTTGAGGGTATTGCCATGGATTACAACTCTTCAGCTTACAGTATCTGATAATCAAACGAAGTGAATAATAAAATTAAGTTTGAGTACCTGACATTGAGATCAGCAATGGAAGGGTCACAAGGAGGAGGAGGATCATCGGAGAGAGAAAAGGCCAACTCATCGTCGGCCTCTGCCCCTGTATCTGCTGTCGCTGCTTTCTGGAAAGGTACCCTTTACTCAAATAATCTGTATTCCGTGAAAATTACTTGAATTTAGTTAAGATTAACTAGGGTAGTTCCTTTATTCTATTCCCATCATCGCCAGTGTAAATCTGGTGATAATGCTGCATATGTTTATCTGGTGTTCTCAGGAGAATGTAATTTTTAGTCACTGGGCGCAGCAGATTTGGTTTTGTTACACGTTTGCTGAGACAATTGAACCTTTCATTAATTTCACTTTTTTTTTTTTTTTTTCCATATCTGTATTTTCTTAATGCTATTGGTATCCCCAACAATATTGATATCCCATGGGGTATTGTAGCTTTACATAAAGGTCTGTGTCGATTATAATTCTAGAGAATTTCCCTTTGAGATGATTTTTGGCATAAAATATCCATTTCCATTATTCGCAAACACTATATGTTGCATTTATTTGTTAATTAGAACATGTAACTCTTTCAAAGAAAAAGTTGCTTCATTTTGAAATTGTACATATGCTCTTTTGTTCCTTCCAGATTTTGATTTAGAGAGAGAAAGGACTATCCTGGATGAACAGGGGCTTAGAATCGCAGAAAATCAGGAGAACAGTCAGAAAAACCGTAGGAAACTTGCTGAGAGCACTAGAGGTATTCATTTCACCTTTCCTCTATTAGATTATTCTGCATCATGCTGTGGGGTTCTCAACTCCGTAATCCATGTGTCATTCTATTAGCTAATTATCATTCCTTCTATTGTTAGAGATTATTGGTGAATCATCTAATACTATCCATCTACGTTTCAAAATTAATTGTTATCAGACTTCAAGAAGGCTTCAAATGAAGACAAATTGGTCTTGTTCAACTCATTACTAAAGGGTTATCAAGAAGAGGTTGATAAACTTACCAAGAGAGCGAAATTTGGAGAAAATGCTTTTCTCAACATTTATCAAAAACTTTATGAAGCACCAGATCCTTACCCAGCTCTTACTTCAATTGCAGTAAGTACTGTCTCTGTGAACTATGGAAGAAGTATCTGTTATATGTATTTTGTGTTCAGTAAAAGATTGTTTTAGATTTAAATTAGTTAATATAAAGGCTGATTGTGTGTTGTAACACCATAGATAATCAGTGAAAAATGTAGGTAACACAGAAAATTTTAACGAGTTTCGGATACAAGTTTACCTTACATGCCAGAGCCACACCCAAAGAAGTTGCAATTATCTACTCATCAGTAACAAGGAATTACAGAACACAATATGAGGATTTTGCAAACAATTTAAAACTACCATTAAATTGTAACACCTAGACAACCCCTTGGTGGCATAAAGACTAAGTTTGTTGTATTAAAATTTTCACACTGATCTTTGTAGATTGTGCACCAACTAAATGACTTCTCCTAATCAGCACGGTTGAAAATCCACTTCTCAAACTCCTAATGAATGATGCGATTTTCTCTTGAAAATCTTCACCTTTTCTTCTGAAGAATGTATTCAATGTTGTTCTTTAGTCACCTAAGTTTTAGCACCAGAGGTTCATATACAGACAGATATTTCTTGAATGAGGAATTTTTCTGTCTATGACATGCAATATTGCTCTGTCAAAATCCACAGCAATGAACCTGCGTGATTAACATATAAATGTATTTTTAGAGAGGAAGTTACATGTTTTTTTGATCAAACAGTGATGATGGTTAGTGGCTAATGTATGATAAACTATTGCCTAACTTCACTGGTCAAACATGATGACTAATCCTCTTAAAGTATGAATTTTAGCCTCCTAAAAATGTGAATAATAATTGTAAGCTCCTACAAATGTAATCACATGCATCAATCCATGAAGCAATAATGATGCCCTTCTCTTGTGCTAAGTGTGAGCTGTACACTTACTGTAAACAAAACTTAAGTCAATTGATACTGGTTGCTGAAATTTTGAATTATTTTGTCATGGCGAGGTTCACTATCTGCTTATTGTTTCAGTAAAATTTATGCATTTGACACAATTTTTTTATAGGGTTTTGACACTGTAAATACATGTGTTCTTTATATGAAAATGTATTATGTATTAAGAATGTATAAGAGGCAGTCTGTGCCTGTCAGCGCAAGTCAATCTCTCTGAGGTGCTCTTTTGAACCTCATGAACTTTTAATCTGTCTTAGTAGTCTGTGTGTTGTTTCTCATGTAATCTTATCAAATTCTTTTCTCGTTGTGCAGGAGAAGGATGCCAAACTGTCCGAACTGGAGTCTGAAAACAGAAAAATGAAGGTTGAGCTTGAAGAATTCCGAACTGAATCAACTCATCTTAAAAACCAACAAGCAACAATAAGAAGACTTGAAGAGCGCACCCGCCAATTAGAACAACAGGTCACTGTTTCTGTTTGCTGTTCATCTTTTTTTTAGGCTCTTGCTGTTAGCAGTTGTACATTGACATGTCTGTCATGTCTGATTTCTCTTTGAAGTACTAAACATTGATAATTAATCTGGCTACATGATAAGTGCATCTCTAGGCAGCAAAATTGTTTTATCTGATTTAAGAGTTAAGATTTATGCCTCAAGTAAGCCATTGTGTGATGTTTGTTTCGCAATGAAATGAATGAATAGTTTCAGCCATGATAAGTCCGATCCACGCCTAAACCCCTCCCCTCTCAGAACCCCCACATGCTTCAGTATGGCTGTTTCTCCAAAAAAATCTTTCTGTAGTAAATTTTAGATATTTTTTATGCTGCATTGACATGTATAACCATTTTATGTTGAAGATGGAGGAAAAAGTGAAAGAAATTGTTGAGATTAAGCAACGCAATTTGGCTGAAGAAAATCAGAAAACAATGGAGGTTCTAAAAGAAAGGTACTGTATTAACTGTGACTTCAGATGGCATCAGGCTTTTAACTGTCTTCTTTTAGTATGAAAATCGGTGCATATGTTGCTTTCCCTTCAATAGGTGGGAGAAAAACATACAATGTTATTAAGGGAACATAACTTCATTGTCATAGTTTGCAAATAACCCGACATGTTATTGTTAAAATTCAGGGAGCGGATGTTACAAGATCAATTACGCCAAGCACAGGAAAGTGTTTCCACTATGCGGAAGCTTCATGAATTTGCACAGAGCCAGTTGTTTGAGCTTCGTGCACAATCAGGTCAAAATGCTATTTGTATTTGTGTATTCTTTTCATCATTGTTGTATCATCGTACAAGTTAAAGGTTAAGAGTTTATGTTAGAAACTTTAAAAAGTTGATAATCCTCATATTGTAGTTTGTTTGACTCTACTATGTTTGTAATTACAGATGAGGACAGAGCTTCAAAACAATCAGAAGTTAATCTTTTGATGGATGAAGTTGAACAAGCTCAAACTCGTCTTGTAAGCCTTGAGAGAGAGAAGGTGACCTATAACTTTTAAGTTGGTGCAGTAGATTCCTCCATCCTAAATATTTTTATTCATTTATCTCATAATATATCATAATGGATTATAGTTCATCCTCTGTGGTTGAACTTCAGAGATGATTTGCTAGTGCCTAATAGACTAATATGTGCAGCAAGCAATCTTTGTTGAGGTTGCTGTACCAATGCTCAAGTCGGGACACTTTATTACAGAGTCAGTTAGATATGTCTTTCTCTGAAAGGATCAGAGTATATGTCGTTTATTGGAACAAAAAGAGACTATTCATGAATTATCTTAAAAACAGCTGATTGTGAGGAAAGATGAGCTTGGCTTGACATTCAATTCTACTAAGCTTGTTAGTTTTTAGGATTTATCCTGACAGTTGGTGTTCAAATTTTTCTAATAAAAAATTTGTAAAGTTTTCACTTATCCAGTAAGTTTCATTAAGAAGCTGCTTGCTGAAGAAAGATTAAAAGGTTGAGGTGATATTAAGTTGTTCATTTATAAATTGGTTTTGTGCTAGCTCTTAAAAGCACATATACCACAACTCTTTTGATCTTTGTCTTTCTACCTAGTCCTACACATTCAGGTGATTCAGGACTATTGAGTGGATGACTTTACTCATGGTCATCATGTTAAATTGCATTGAAGGATGTTGCACTTTCTTTGTTGACCTTTAATAATTACCTCTGTAGACAATTCAAATATTGAACTAACATGCAGTTCTTCATTAGAGTTGAATTGGGAAAGTTTTCCATATCTTTAAAGCATTCCTTAAATGTGCTGGTGAAAATTAGTGCTCACATTATGTTTTAAGTGTAAAGGATCAGATGGGTATGTCATGAAAAGGGAGTAGGAGAACTCATTTGAGAGATTATTTAAAGCATCTGCTCCTACTTTTACTGCCAAACTACTGGATCTGTTTTAGTGGATGAAACTAATTGACAACTCCTGTTGCATTCCTTATCAGGGTCTTTTGCAGTCTCAGTTACACTCAGCTAATGAAGAGAGTGGACACAAGAAAAGGTTTGGCTCAAGGTATGTTGGGTGCACTGATGATTTCTTGTTTTTAGTATTTCTGTTGTTGTTTTGACTGCCAATCTGAAGTCAACAACATAATTCATTAGATGTAATCCTGTACTATATAATCTGGATGTTTGATTTCTTTTGCTGATAATGAAATACTTAATTATTACACACCAAGAAGCCTCTTTGGTCTAAGGGATTACAGGAGCTAGCAAATCTTAAAACATTTACTTTACTGATGGAATGCATAGGGGAGAAGTTGAATAACATAATGTTTTGTAAAATATCAGCAAAAGACTTGAGCATTTATCTATGACAAAGAAGACTCGGATTATAAGGTAGCTACCTATGTTTTTGCCAAAAATATGGCCATGCTTGTGCTTGGAAGTGATGCATGAGGGAATCAAATCAGCTAATGTTTTTTTTCTTCCTCATATTAGTTAGGTATCTGTTCCCATATATCCCCAGCTCAAAGGACAGAGGTACAGAGGTTAATAGCATATCCAGTTGTCTCCATAGTTGTTAGGGGTGCAAGCGCACAAAGGTGCAAAAAACTTTAAAAATTATAATGAAAAAACTCATTATTAGACTACTAAAGCTTGTATAGGAAATAAATATTAATATTCCAAACACACCAACCATCAAAAACCATAAAAATTTCCTTCTTCAATGTCAACATTCAAATCCAAATAATGAATAGGTGAAAGCCTATCTTGAATCTGTGGGTGATGCTCGGTAGACAATTTTTCGCATTTCCCTCTTCATATAAATTGTGCGAACTCCTTAGTAGAAGTGATAAAACTGTGAAGCGCTTTTAAATACATGTCGTGTACAAGAGGCGTACCTATATGTGTAAAGGCACACAGCCTAGCCCCCCCCTCCCCCCCACCAACACCTTGCACTCGGGCATGCCTCTAACAACTAGGTTGTCCAATCAAATGTCGAAACATGTTATTTTATTCAGACCTAAACCTGAGAAATCATTTAAATAAGATCATTGATATCACATTGGATGGAGGGGACTAAATTCTGCAGTTCGATTTTGTTATCTTTCTCCTTGTTTTCCTTGGTCAATGGCTATGCAATTTCCCCTTTTGCTCTAGGACTATGAGCTGCTCTGGTCCAGGGTATTAGGCTTAATTCTTCTGTTGATTTTTCCGTAGTGATAGTTTAGATGCAAACACGATGCTTGAGAATTCCCTAAATGCAAAGGACAAGATAATCTCTGAATTGAATACGGAACTGCACAATCTTGAGACATCACTTTCAAATGAGCGAGAAGACCACTTGAATGAGCTGAAGAAGTTGAAGGCTATGCTTCATGAAAAGGTAATGTCACGGTCTTTTACTTTTGTAAAATAATGTCTATTGGATCATTTGCACGTATTTTGTTCAACAAATAATGGAGACTAAGCATTGTATCCCACTATATTAGCTTTCTTAACTATTATCTTTTGATCGCACATGGTGCTGAAGTTGCTAATTGTATAATATTCTTGTTTGCTTCTTCACTTATAAGTTAATTACCAAAGCCTTGGATGAATTGCTTGTGTTACCATGTATGCTGTAAATTACCTGTCCCTTTTTTTAATTTCAAAACCCAACACTCTCCAATAACTTGTATAGATTACTAATTGGCATCCTCTTTTCTTATTTTTCCTCGCAAATGCTTAAAGTGAATCCCCTTAATTTTCTTGCTTTTTATATTGAGTCTGGTTTTTAAATTTGTTACAATGGTCTGTTTTTGTTACTACTTATTTTTGTCTTTAAAACTTTTACAGGAAGTTGAGCTTGAGGAGTTGAAGAAAGTGCTTCAAACGAGGCCAACCGAAAAACTAGTTGAGGATTTGCGAAAGAAAGTAAAAATTTTGCAGGTAAAAATGTAAACTTCACTGCTTTTAAGAATAGGCTAGCTCTCCGGGGCTTGACTCATAATTTGAGGATGGATAAAGGCTCTAGATCTTTGGACTGGGAGCATATAGCTTTTATTCACAAGAAAAGGAGCCAATTATTAGCAAAATATTTGAGATCAAAAGAACTTGAATTCATTTACAAGCCATGTTAGTACTGATCTTTAATATGCCTGAGTTTTATGTGATAAGTAAAGACTGTCTTGATACTGCTAATAAAGTTGTGTTCATAGATTATATTGTAAATGACATAAGTTTCCCATCCAATCCATGTGAATCTTTAAATAAATTCAGTGAGCAACTCATCCCAGCATCAGTTCAAGCAATACAAAGTTTTATGACACATCCATCCCTCTTTTGGGCCTTTCCAAATCTGAAATGTGTACATCTACCATGGCATACGAGTAAAAGTCAGTGATAACTGCTAAGGATCCAATCTTTGTACTGTGAAGATAACAGTAACCTTTTCTTTAGTGGGTTATGAAAATCTTCCTATTCTGTTCTCATTATAGATCTGTACTCCCTTCCAAAGATTCTTTTTAAAAAAAAAAAGTCCTAATCTTTAAAATGATTTGTTGGCAAAGACCGACAGAACAACAAATTAAGCCTTTATCCATCTATGTGTGTTGGCTGTATGGATCATACCTCGCCACTATTTCAGTCTACATACATGCTCTCATTCATATTTAAGTATACTTTGTCATTTTCTGCTTTCAAAATAATAGTACGTCATTAAATAGGTTTGTTCTAATTCCTTTTTAGGTCTTCCCTTTCCCCCTTTAGTTTGAGTTAAAAATTCTCTACTTCATATTCTTTGTACAGGGAAATTGAAAGGTCTCCTATGCGCATGGTCAAACCATTTGAGCGCATTTCTCTAATTTTTCATCTATTGGTGCCACCACCACTTTCATTTCTTATTCCATCTAATCTATTGGCCACACATCTATCATAACATTCTTTTTTCTTTTGCTCTCATTTTTTCTTCATGTTCATATTTAGTTTCCCATATGCTCCATAAAGTCTTATGGTAGTTTTTCAAAATTTCACTTTCTACTTTGAAGATATTTAATGGTCTTCTTGGCAAAGAGAGAAAGTGTAAACATGATTGGATTAGTAACTAAGAGGGTGTTTGGCAAAGCTTATTTTGAAATATTGTATAAGCTCTTACACTTATTAGATGTTTTATTCTATTTTAAAAAATAAGTTCTTGAAGTGTTTGGATTAATAAAATGATGGAACTTATAAGATGTTAGGCGTGTCAATTGTGTAATTTGAATGATGAAGTTTCAAAGTGTTTGTCAAACATAACATCTTAACTTAGAAATAAGATGGGTTCGCCTTGCTTCTTAAAAATCAGTTTATAAGCTCCTAACTTCTTTAATTTTAAAACATTTACCAAACACTCTTGGGGAGCTTATACGCTCAGCCAAACATCCTCTAAATCTTATTTGAAAAAACAAAAACTCTCATTACTATAGATTTAGATTTTAACAAATCCTTCCCCCCAAAAATGTACAAAAGATTATATTGAGAATGTCACCAAGAGCACTTTATTCATCTTCTTGTTTCACCAACCATTTGTATATCCATAGGCTGTCGGCTATAACTCAATTGAAGCTGAGGATTGGGAAGCAGCTACAGTTGGGGAGGAGATGAGCAAACTGGAGTCGTTACTACTTGACAAGAACAGGAAAATGGAGCATGAACTGACACAATATAAGGTATGATGCTTTGCAGCAGCTGATTTTCAGTGTGGACAGAGTATTGGGTGCTGATGGGTACTTAAATACCAAGTCTGGAGTTGCTGTGAGAAGTATTAACCTGAAAACTTAAGCATATCTGCATATGCATACACATATGGGTTATATTTTACATATGCATAGTTGCTATGTTTTCAAAATCAGAGCATACTGGCCTATTCAACAGAGAATGAATGGATAGTCAATTTCAATTGGATCAAAGAAATGGAAATCCGGGTTCAACCAGTAAAAATGCGGGAATGGGTAAAAACTGGAGTGGCTGATCAATTTATTTTTTCTATAAAAAGAGATCATAAACTTTTCTAAATTCTTACTTAAGTTTAAACTTGATATTTTCTTTAATTATATATAGGCCTGGCTTAAATTTAAAATTATAAATGTTTTCTATGTAACCTTTTTCCTACATTTTACAATTTAATGAATTAATATAAAATATCGTACTAGTATTTGACATTTTAAAGCATGATAAAATTTTCACTAGGCTGTTTGACCATAGTCGAACCCCATGACCTGTTTGATCACTTCCCAGATATAAAATCACCAGTTGGCTTAACTTTCTACTCTTAGGTCAAAATTGCTGAAAAGTCATCCTTGCTAGAAGCAGCTGAAAATAAGATCAGCGAACTAACAGCACAAATCAATGAACAACAAAGGCTTATCCAAAAACTGGAAGATGATATATTAAAGGTTAGTTCATTTTCTTACCGTGTTCTCTTTTAAAGCTAAAACTGCTGATATTTGTTACTCTATACTCTTATGTTGTTACCACATTGAAATATGACTTTATCTTATAACTGGGTGTTGCTTGTCTTTGGATTGAGATTATCTTACCCAAGTCTTAGCAATTTAAATGTACTGTAGTGATGGAATTGATGGGTATTCGAGCATTATAATTGATTACTTTAATTGCAGGGTTACAGTTCCAGTGATAAAAAAAGCGGGTTTTTCGATGACTGGGATCTGTCGGAGTCTGGCGGCACAAACCAAGTTGAGGTATGTTCAAATATGTTATTGCTTCCTTATGCATACTTTCTTGTCTCCAATTGTCGTCATTGCAAGGCATCAATGCTTTGGTATATTATTATTACTACTTTCTACTTGCTTTTAGTTAAGTATTTGATGCTCTTGTCGGCTTCTATCATATGTTTTCTCTGGTGGTATAATACGCTTCCCCTTTTCAATAAATCACTGATGTTTTTGGACGTCTTGACTGCAAATTGTTCCAATATAATCATGTCAACTCTGAAATTTTATTTGGTACACTTGAAATACTGGAGTTGGCAATAAATAGGCCTATACCTTTGCTACAATGCATTACTTTGAGGTCTTGTCTTCAACAACTTGAACTGCAAATGTATTTGGCAAACCAGTTTCATAGTTCTGGCCTTTCTTGTTAGGCTTCAATTGGATAAGTCTTTTATCCATGAAGTTTGCTAATTTGTGTAACTTTTCCTCTTCTTTGAAATAAACACCATCAGAAACTTCTCTGGACTGGCTAATAAAAGAGAGACATTATGTGAAGTTGCAGCCTCATTTTTTCCTCTCTCTCTTTTACTGTGCTTGATGTTTGTGCATTTGTTCTTTTGAAGCAAATGTGGTTCTTCTCGGTTACTTTGATTTGGTAACTTAATGTTAAAATCCAAAACAGATCTGAAGTTTTGGAGACTGTAATAAAGAGTATGGTGCCCATGCTATGTCTTCAATTGAGATATCTTTCATAGCTGAATAATCAATGCAAATTATATTACTGTAGTTTTATATTATACGCTTTGCTTCTTAGAGAGAGTTTATCTAAGCTAAAAGTAATCTACAAGGAAACTCTGAATAGCCACATTACTTTAACTAGAATATATAGATGTAAATTCTATAACTTGAGAGGTATATATTATTGTTTAAGTGTCGAATATGCCAATTTAGTGTTGCCTTTATTTTCCTTATTATAAAAGTTATTTTGGACAGAAGCCAATTTTATTTCTAGTTTACTCTATAGGTTTAAGTATTTTCTTTTTTCTAGTTGCATTCTGATCATCAATAAGCCCTAGAAAATCAGCCCGAAAATGCTAGCTGACATTGACAATACTACCAAATAAGATTTTTGTGCTACAAAAACATCAGAATTTTTTTTTTTTGTTTAGAGAATGAGTTAACATAGTAGATAGAAATCAATGATGGTTATGAAATTTGTTGGCCCTTGGTTCTTGAAGAAGCTGTGAAAGTTCAATGTACAAAATTGTTTCTTCTTATTACATCAGAATTTTTTTTTGTTTAGAGAATGAGTTAACATAGTAGATAGAAATCAATAATGGTTATGAAATTTGTTGGCCCTTGGTTCTTGAAGAAGCTATGAAAGTTCAATGTACAAAATTGTTTCTTCTTATTAGTTCAACTGCTTAAAAGCTTTGTATGACAGGATATATTGTTTAAATATTGCGATAGACCTAGATTTTAACTATTATGTATTATGTAAACTGAAAAAAGTGCGGTTCTCAAAGATTGATTGATAGTTTACTGAATTTCAAGTTAGGTGTCAAATCACTGTGATGCATGGAATTATCATTTCCCATAGGATTGAAGATCTGTTACTATAGTATTTCTAAGTGCATCTTTCGTAGCTTTATAATGCTCCATTTATTATTAATATACATCTGGGTCTGCGGAGGACTTGATATCTAGTGTTACAAGTTTGTGCTAAATCTCGAGTTATGATTGTATCAAATAGCTCATGGACTATATATGCATGCGTTTTTTTTTTTTTCCCCAACTGCCACGGCTAAATGCTTCCTGGGGCAGAATGTGGAACAAAGGCGAGCTCCCTCTGATTTGGATCAAAGCTCTATGCTTAAGGTGATTTGCAATCAACGTGATCGATTCCGGGCACGTTTGCAGGAGACTGAAGAGGTCTGTCCTCCTCCCACTGTATTTCCTTTCTTAAGTACTTGAGTGTTATTATTGATGTAATCACTCATTTTCAGTTCTGCGATCTGTTGTTTTGATTATTTAATGAGATTATATCTCATGGTTCCAGGAAATAAGAAAATTGAATGAGAAGATTGGAATGGTGACAACTGAGCTTGAAAAAACCAAAACAGATAATGTGAAACTCTACGGAAAAATTCGTTATGTTCAGGATTATAATTCTGAGAAAGTAGTATCCAGAGGATCAAAGAAGGTATGTGATAATTTATTTTCAAGTCAGTTTAAACATATCCTAAGTTAGCTGTCCTCTTATTTTCAGTATGCTGAAGATTTGGAGAGTGGTTTTAGTTCTGATGTTGAGTCCAAATACAAGAAAATATATGAAGATGATATTAATCCATTTGCAGCATTTTCAAAGAAGGTGAGATTTCTTTTTATCTTATTGATTTTTCCTTGGTGTATTTTCTTCTACTTTTAATTGCTTCCTCTTCTGTCAATGATTAGTTCCTGTACATACATTGTCTATGACATGTTTGTCAAACTTATTGTGGATGATTGATGCATTTGAATGTTGTCTTTACTGCCCTTTACTACTGATTGATTAATTTAAATGTTGTTGCTCTGTACAACTTGATTGATGAATTTGAATGTTGTTTTTACTGCGCTCTAGCACTTTAGATTGGTAAATTACTATATCATCCTGCTTTATCGTAGTTGTCTGATAAGATTATGTCAAATTCCATTTGGAAAAGATTGCATCAGCGGCGATATTTTTGCATAATTTTGTTGAAATAAGTCTACAGATATATTTCAAGCTTTTCAGGAAGTGTTATATTAAGTGAGTTATTCTTGCCAAGTATTGAGAATTGACATCTCCTATGGACATTTTTTGTGAGTTTATGCTGCATAAAACAAAGCTTTAACAGTATGAATATGCTCATTTACAGTATTATATGTTTTTTTCACACTTTTATGATATAAAGCCCAGCTGATTCTTTTTTTTTTTGATGATTCTGAGAAAACAGGAAAGAGATCAAAGGTACAAGGAACTAGGGTTGAGGGATAAAATTACCCTTAGCAGCGGACGATTTCTTCTTGGAAACAAGTATGCTTCCCTATTCTTTGGTTTTATTGTATGCGACTCTGCTAGTTCAGATGCTGCTTCTTTTGTCTATTCTTGTTGTTCCAACCGCCAAACTTATCCACTTGTTGAAGAAAATTATATTTTGTAGCCACAACGTATGTTTGATTTTTTTTGCCTAGAGAATTTTTTTTTTTTTCACCAACTACCCTTCTGTATTTTGGTGGTCTAGCTTTGGTGGAATGTCTTGGTCTTTCAACTCCCACTTCTCAAATTTTATTGCCGCTTCAATACGTTATGGTGGTTTCTTTTCTAATACTGCTTTTTTACCATAATATTAACCTACATGACTGGCAAACCAGAAAACCATTCTCCTGCTCAGGAAGAAAGTGTTTTGATGACTCCAATGTGTTCTGATGTTTACACGTGTGTATCACTGCCCATGACTCCAATATGAAAATCTTCGCAGATTGCAAGAAAGCAACTTTAGACTCAAATGTCAATTATGAGCATACTTAAATGAGATGATATGCAAAACTGTGATGTTCAATTATGTACATATTCTGTCACTATTTTCCCAGTTTAGTCATCAGAGCAGATGCCTTGTATCTTTGTCCAAGGTTGTCATATACAGTCGAAACTGTAACTTGAATATTGCCTAATCGATCAACATACAATGTTGGATATCTTGCAGGTATGCAAGAACCTTCGTATTCTTCTATACCATTGGGTTGCACATATTGGTGTTCACCTGCCTCTACCGGATGTCTGCCTTGAGCTATCTCAGGTAGGTTACCGTAACAAGATTATTTCCCCTTTTTCGGGATATCAATGCTCAATCCAAATTGAAATCTCTCTCAATTTGATTTGATTTTGTGGGTGATGCTTATTAGTTTTCTATGTTTTGTGCAGCCATGGCCCCGAGGAAAGCCTTATTGGGGATAATGTCAATCTTCCACATCCTCAATAACCTTTGATAGCTTCTATTTTATTGTGTTTTGCTTTACCTCGTCAATAGCTTTTCTTTTTGTTGTTATGTTTTTTATTTTACTTTTATATATATATATATATATAAATTTCTTTTTCCCTCTATAAGATCAATCTCCTTGAAATCCCTTTTGTATACATGGGAAGAAAATGGTCCTGGAGACATGTTAAGCTGCAGAGTGTTTAAATGTTGAATTCATATGATATATCTAAGTCTTGTACAAATATGGAACGAAATGATTCAGTAAATTGCATGTCTAGGAATAGCAATTTGACCCGACCTATTGTGGATCCGACTTGACTCACTTTCTTTGGTTCGTCCCGTAATACAAGCTTAGAGAGAGAGTGTGTGTAGCACGTGTTGTGAAGTTGTGATCCATAAATTTCATTTTAAAAATTCTATTTTTAGTGATTATGTTATAATATGATTGAAAACTGTGAAGGCATTTTTTTTTTAAATTGACCTGAATTTATTTTATAAATTGAAAAAAATTTCAATTTTTTTTGGAAAGATGCTTAAATAATTTTCGAAATATTTTAAAAATTGAAAACTATTTGAAAAAAATCTGAAAATAATATCAAGGATATAAGGTTTAAAATGTACACTTATATTTGTAATAAGATTACAAAAGTCTGAAAAATAATACAAAAATTATTTTAAAACATCCAAAAATGCTTCTGCAAAATCAAGAAGAAAACAAATAATTATAATACAATTATAATTCTAAAAGATCTAATGAATCAGCAAAAAAAGAAAATATTTTATTTCAAAAATCTTAGAATAATATTTAAAATACCGAATTTAAATACACACTAATATCTTAAATTACTTTTTTTTATTTCTTATAATAATTCTTTTTTTTTTGAAGTAATTTCTTATAATAATTCTAAAAATCTAAAAATCAATTTTTTTTACGTTTTGATTTTTGAATTCTTTTTCAGAAAGTTCAAATATAATCTAATTATTTTAAGATTTTGTTTCTCATAATAAAATATAGCTAACTAAATGTTTTCGTTTTTATTTTTATTTTTAGAATAACTTTTAGATTTTATCAATATTTATAAAATAAAATCAGTTGTTTAAATTAAACTTATTTAAGATATTAATGCATATGTCAAATTTTATATCTGTAATATTATTTGAAGAGTTTATATATAATTCTTATTTTAAAAAAAACAATTTTTCAGTTTATAATAGTTTTTAAATTACCTTATTGTTCTATTTGTTTCAATTAATCTTTCTAAAAATACTCCATATTAAAGATTTTTTTTTATATTTAAAATAAATTTATGATGTGTATATTAAAATATACTAACTTTTACGGGTAACACAGTGTCTGTAAAAAAAATTGTCATATCAATATCTCAAGGTTGAGTTACTTTTTAGGTTGTGAAGCATTTTCATCAATTTTTTTCAATATTAAACAACATACTTTAGGGATGACAATGGGGCAGGACGGGTAATAGAATATTCGGGCTCGTCCTATGTTTTGATAGAGGATCCGTATTCTGTCCCATGATGGATCATGAATAATTGTCCCGCATCCCGCCTCGTACGGGGTAAGTCTGACCCACGCCCCGTTCCATTTATATTATTTTTTAAGATGTCAAAATTATGAGAAAATTAATGTATTTTAAAAATTTCATATATTGATACATATATTTAGAAATACAAAACTAAGTTAATTATAATTATTTTGATTTTATCTTATAAAATTTATTGTGAAATAATTTTAATTTATTAGTATAATCACATCTTAATCATAATGAACATATCTCAAATAAAATAAAAATATATCTCAAATAAAATAAAAATTAAAATAATTATAGTTAACTTACATTTATTTTTCTAAATATATATATCTTAAATATATGCATTATATATATATATATATATATAATACACGTGGGGCATGAGAAGGATCCAAAACCTGTTCCAGCCCATTTCTAAAATTAGGTGGGTTTGATCCATCATAAATATTTCGGATCAGATCGAATAGCCACTGCCATGAGTAACGTTCTTGTAGAATTTTAAGATGATTAAGTAATACAAAATTAATGGACATTTTTGTCACATCAATACATAGAGGTTGGGTTACTTAAATTTTAAAATTATCGAGTCTTTCAAAATTAAGGGTAGGACTGAAGGTACCCCATCATCTTTTAAGTACACCCCAATTAATATATTTTTTAATTAAAAAAATAAATAATACCAATTTTACCCTTTAGATCAAATTTTATTAGTTCTGTTCGACCATAATGATCGAACGTAGTTCTACGTGTTCGGCTATAATAGCCGAACATGCTTCTACTTGTTCGGTCAAGATGACCGAACACTCTTCTATGTTTTCGGCCAACCAGGACCGAACACTCTTCTATGTGTTTGGCCAACGAGAATCGAACGAAACTATTCAGGTTTGATCGATTTTTTTATATTTTTTCATATGTTTTTCACTTGATTTTCATTCGATTTTCATATATTTATCAAAATCGTGGAATGTTGGTCATTATATTGGCATTACATTTCTCAAAAAATTAAAAGATTTAATATTAAAGAAGTAAGAAAGATGAAAAATAGAGAAATGGAAGAAGTAAACTAGGGTTTCTGGGTTTTATGTTTCATCTTTTTTGCTTTTTTAATGTTAAATCTTTTAATTTCTTGAGAAATGTAATACCAATATAATGACGAACATTTTACGATTTTGATAAATATATGAAAATGGAGTGAAAATCTTATGAAAAACAAAAAAAATCGATCAAATCCGAACAGTTTCGTTCGGTCCTAATTTATCGAATAAGGAGAAATATGTTTGGCCATTATAGTCGAATACGTAGGAGTACATTTGATCATTATAATTGAACGGAACTAATAAAATTTCATTTAAAAAGTAAAATTGATATTATTTATTTTTTAGTTTTTTTAATTAAAAAATATATTAATTGGGGTGTAGTTAGAAAATGAGGCCTGCCTTTGGTGCTTCCCAAAATTAATGGGCATTTTTGTCAATTACTTAACAAAGTAATTATTATGAAATGAAGGTGAGAAAAGAAAGGGAAGAAGAATGGGGAGTATAATGTGATTAGGATGATTGTGCCCCCACACACCTCCATAGATCATCACTGTGTGTATGCGTATACAAGAATCAAACAAGATCTTTCTCACCAATTACGAAGAAGTTTTCTGGGTTTTACCATTGGCGGAGATCCTCCTCTTCTTTTTGTGTTCCCTTCGGTGGCTATAGGGTTTTTTATTTGTGGTAAATACAGATAATCCCCTCTCCTTGCAGCAATCGGGATCGAATACGCATTAATTTGGATCGAACAAGCGATAGGTACTTGATCATTTGACGCCCAGGAAGGGAGCTGCGGATTTGATTTCAAGTTGCAGCTCCACTCGCATGAAGATGGATCAATAAGACGATGATTTCGTTTTGATGAAGAGGAACCCAGCTCAGGTGCATTTATTGTGTCTAAGATAAATACTATGTGTTTCCTTTCTGGGATTATTAATGGATGGGACAACCCGTGTAATACTAAGCCCACCCCTATCTACTAACAACACCCAAATTATTTGATTTACAATCCAAATCATTTCTAAGTACACCCCAATAATTCCTATTATATCCTTTATGATTTAAGAGAAGTGCAACGTCTTCCACGAATTCTACAGGTCTTGAACGCTCAAACCGGGTGGGAGGGATTGCTTCAGCTTCTCAGCCTTCTTAGAGTCGAACACACAAAGGGTGTAAAGGTACTTTGAGCACTGAACCTTGAACTTCACCACATCCTTGCTCCTCTTGATCTTCACCGAACGTGCATCCTTCCTTCTTGCAGTAAGAAGGAAGTCCTTTTTCTCGTGGATTTGTTTTGGCATGTTTTCTGCAGAGTAATGCGTCTCAATCAGCCGTTCGGACTCTTTCGTTCGGCTGATGTAGTTGTTCACCTTTGTGTTGTGTTCGGTCGAGGAAGACCTGAATTTTGGGGTCTAATTGTTCGATGAGGGGCATTTTAGTCTTTCAATATCTATTTTATTTTATATGTTCTAAATATGAGGTGGGCTTAGTATTCCACCGGGTGCCTTTAGTCCCTCGCATATTAATTCCCTGGATTTCACTTTCGTTTTCTTTTACATTTTCAGTAGTAAGGAAGGAAATTGCTCTGCCCTATTCCTCGGGAAAAGGGAGAAAGAGAGAGAATCAGAGATGGAGAATGGAGAAGCCAATTTAGGAACCAAATTCGCCGGGTTGACGGTGAACGACCGCTACAGCATCAACGGCAGTGATGGGCTATTTCAGGTTATGAAAGCAGTTGAAGCTGCTGAGGCAACCATCAAGCAGCAGGTATTCATTCCTCTCTTTCTTTTAATTCATCTGCCCTACTTGTTGTACTTTGGGAGAGTTTTAAATGAACTCCCGCTATGAAATTCCTTTGGTTCGAATTATGAATTGGCTGCTTTATGCAACTGTGCAGCGCCCTTTTCCAGCACTATTCTTTTAGTGGGAGTGTCTTCTTCCAAAAGCTATCCCATCAAATTATTTTGTCCTATTATTTACTGTCATGAGGTCATTTGGCTGTTTCGGATCGTCTGCTAAATTTCCATTTGATGTTTTAGTGGCAAATATAACCATCATTGCTGCACCAACCACTCTACCTGATATGTTACTTTGTTTTGGATTTCGGAACAAGAAAGTTTTTAATTACCCTATATATGGTAGTTTCAAACTCACAATTGCTGTACCATTTATCGAAAGCATGCCTATATTGAAATTATATAACCTGCTAAGACAGTTTTAACAATTTTATCATCTCTCAACATACAGCCATTCTGTAATTACAATCAAGTTGGCTTCGTTAAGTAACTACTGCACAGTTTTAAGTATCAAACTCAAAAAGAAATCAAATGAATAACCTAATCATTGTAATAATTTAGTAGGTAAATAGAGGTTACAAAATCACAATTGGTGTACCATTGATTAAATGCATGCGAATCTTGAAATTTAATAACCTACTAAGACACATCATACAGTTTATCACTTCTCTCAACATAGAGCCATTTTGTAAAGTCAATCATGTTTGATCTGTTTAATAACTACTGCTCATTGTCGAGTATCAATTCAATAAGAAAGTAAGAACATTGTACTCCAAAAGCTTAGCCGATTCGATCAGATGCTTGGTAGAAGACTTTCGGATAAAGTATTTAGGGGTCCCTTTGGGTGGAAATTCGCTAAAAGTTTCTTTTTGGGAATCAGTTATTACAAGAATATCCAAGAAGTTGGCTGGTTGGAAGACAAGCTTTGTATCCAAAGATGGATCATTAACCTTGATTCAAGCTGATCTTGATGACGTATCGACATTCTTTTTATCCCTCTTTGATAACCCTGTAGGAGTTGCAAATATTACGGAGATAAAATAAGAATTTTCCTTTGGGACTTAGTCTCTTGGAAATCGCTAACTGTTTCTCACATGGACCTTATGCTCTATGAAGATGCAAAGTACCATTGGCCACCATGGTGAGAGGTCTGTTGCTTCAATTCCTTTTGACAATAGGGGTGGAGGTCCGTTTATTCGCACGGGTCCACTTGTGTTCCCTTCTGAGATGCTCTTTTGCAACTTCTCGTGCTTTAAAACACCAGAACAACTTGCCTTTTTTTTTTTCTCGCCGTATGAAATGGGAGGCTTGTAGATGGACCTATTACCTTACTTGTACCTTCCAAAAGTGATAGCTGAACTAAACAAAAGTGTTGGCTTATAGCTGGGTTTTACTCTTGCGTGAATTTTTGCATTCTGGTTTTATCGATTTCCTTTTGTTGGTCATTTATTCAATTCTGTTTTCCTCAGTTAAACCCTAAACTCTATCAAAATATTAAAACAACCTCTGGTTAAGGTTGTTATTAGTGAAGTTGTCAATCCTCTGTGTTTTATAGTAGTTTGTAGATTCAGATGTATTATATTGATCTGTACCATGATCTTTGCACTTGATAGTATTCTACCGTGCCATCTTTAAGTTTGAACTCAAATAACACTAGACTTCAAAAGTTTATGTTTTACTGTGGTTGCATGCTTTTGTCTTTTTTTCTTCTTTCACAATACCATACCGTTCTAAGTGATTAACTTGTTATTTTTACTCAGAAGCCTATTAATATTTGAATCTAGAAAATGAACTTGCTAGTTGCATTTATGAACCTATTGATTGTCACAATCTGATTAGTTCACCCTGCTCCTGTTTTACTCCTCACAGGTGGAAGAGAATAACCGTTTGAGATCTGAACTTCAGAAAAGGAATGAGGAACTTGAGAAATATGTAAGTACCCTTTCAGAGAATGCTTTATCCACAAGTTTGCTACGTTACAATTGTTTATTTGCTTGTTTTTTTTATACTTTTGACTTTTCATTAATGTTGACTTCTCATCTCATCCCTTTGTAATCTCTCCTTTATTAATAAAATTCTTGTTTCCTATAAAAAAAAAGTCGACTTATTTTCAGAAAAAAATAAAAAATTCTTGTCTTTATTCTTTCAATAATCCATGTTTTCTTTCGTAATTTTCAATTTATTTACCTCATAATAATGTATTCTATGGATAAATTCAAACAGCTTAATTAGAGCGAGTAAACAAAGTTTTAGGTCGCTCTTCATTTTCTAATATCTATTTACTTTCAAGGAGAATGTAGGCCTGTAGTTGTATGATTTTATGATTCTCCATATCTCTTTGGAGTACAATATTTTAATTCTGTATATAATATAATACTAGTTATTAGCATCCATATTCATGAAAGGTTCCAATTTGAGACTATATAATTTAAGAACTTTTCTTTTACTGGCGACAGCATTCCATAAAACCCAAATTTAGCAGTAATTTAAATGTGAAACTTCCACCATTGGACTGTATGACTTAGGAGATCAAGACTGCTATATTTGCAAAATCAACTATTTAACTGCATAGGCAACTGATTTGAGATGGAAAATTGAGGTGTTATGAAAATATTTAAATATAATATGTTTTGATGTCTTTGGTATGCTCTGTACTGATGATTTGACAATAAGAATCGATAATTTCAAAGTCCACCACTCTAAGGTAGAAGGTAATCAGTTGTATAGAAATTAAATACAAAACTGAACTTCGTATGCTCTGTACTGATGATTTGACAATAAGAATTGATAATTTCAAAGTCCACTCTAAGGTAGAAGGTAATCAGTTGTATAGAAATTAAATACAAAACTGAACTTCGTTAAGAATTTTGACTTTCAATGTATTATCACATTATGTACTCCGTTGTATAAGGTTTTGACTTGCTTGAGAAATATGTAGATTCTTACGCAGTGCACACATGAAAAGAACGAGTGATTTCTGATGGTTCTTAAAAGAAAAACTTGTCAATGAATAAATACTAATGAGGAAACATTTGTTACCTATAAATGCACAGTTTACATTGAATATTGAAATGATCCTGTGATGGACAAGGGAAGTAAATGTTTTGGTTGAAGTTAGTTAAAGAAGACACCCTAGATCTTTTATTAAGTGATAATATGTGGGAGATCGAGACAACTTGGAGAACAATATTTGTGTAGCCAATTGCGCAAGTAGATGATGATGAGTCACTTCATGAGTGTACAGTTGTTAAATACTTAAAATCAACCATGAGTATTGCATTATGTCCTGCATTGCTCACTGAACTTTATGGGAGCATTTTTCTCTTTTCTAATTTCTGACTTGAAATTGTAAACAATTATTGCTGCCATTTTCATCTGCTGGTATGTATGTTCTGGTAAAAGCCCTTCCTTCCTTATCTTCTTTATAATGTTGTTGAGAGCATTTGTCGCTTTAGAAGTATAGAGGTAGGAAGAGAGCATGCAGGAGTTTCACAGAACCCAAGGGTTTGTGGAGGATGCATGTTACGTTGCTCCTCCCATATTGTCGAGCTATTCTCCATACTGTTGTGCTAATTTCATAGTATTCTTCTCTCCATATGTTATTTCAAGTTTGATCTTCCGAAGTTTAGTTACCCCTATTTGTGTGGTGACATTAGATTCATTGATATTACTCTGCTGTACTGCTGCATAAAGAAATACATAGGATTGGGTGAAAACATTTTGAGTTAGTATTCTTAAAGTTACAACTAATAATGACGTGTAGAGTACTCATGATATTTTCCCTGGTGGAACAAGATTATATTTCTGGAATCAAGGAGGCTAAGAGTGTCGAAATTTATGTGTTCTTATGATATCTGTTTTCTGCTTTGAATTGAATTCATTCCAGACTGATATTTAAACCCATAATGTTATTATGAGGAGGCAAATGGTAGAGTTCATTTGGGAGTGATGATAACAAAATAAAATTTCTTTATGTGACATGATCCCCACAATCTATTCCAGTTCCATTTCTAGTGGTTGGGAGTTGAGATCTATTCATTTTCTAGAGTTTATGACTTGTACAATATATTTAGGTATTTGGCTGGATAGTACAGATCCACTTTGTCTCTGGTAGAACTGTTGTGATTTCATAAGTCACAGTAATCACTTATAGAGTGGTTTTCCTGCAATGGAGCTTACGATCACTGTCATCTAAGGACATTTGTTAGCTATTTATCATATTGTGCGGCCTTGCTTTACTCCCTTCTTCTCTGCTGAGTGTTCAAAATGTGATGCAGAAAAGAGATGAAGTATAGAATTTCCGTAGGGATCTTTATACATGTTATGATAGAGGTTGAATGCTCTAACCACGTGATAAGAGCTGACAATTATTTTAGGCTTCATAGTCATATATGTTGATCCAAAGTTATTTTGGAAGTCTTTTCCATTTTTTGCTGAAAATTGCTATCATATTCCCTTCTCCAAAGCTCCTTGATTATGTAATGGTCATTGAACTACTTAGGTCTAGATAATACCATTCTAAAAGTTCATGATGCATATGTTGTTGCAGGCTTTCACTGTCAAACTCCTTTTTATTTATTGTTTTCTGCTGCAGAAATCAAGTGATGCGAAATATCAAAATTCTCAGTCAGGTGATGGATGGAGTGACCATGCTATTGAACCATGCAGAGCTGATCAAATAGTTTTGCATTTAGAAAACCAAATAGGTGGGAGTAGAAATGTGGACATCAATTCTGGACATGTTTCACCCGATTTGATCCACAGTAATAGAGAGCATGAGATTCAAACTCATATTGAAAACCAATTTGATAGAAGCGAGGTTAATGGATCATTGAATGTGGTTCATGGTGGTCGTGCAGTATCAGATAATTCTGGTGTCTCTCAAAATATGTCGCCATCAATAACGTTATTTAACTCTACCAGGTATATCAGATGCAAATGTGGTTGGTATACATGTGGTTGGTTGTAATCTGGTTTATTGCATTTTATAGGGACCAGCAAGAAGGCAATACAGTTTCAGAATTCAGATACACCGGAAGGGATTTGATTTCAGTAGCTGAAGTAAATGATACTAGTACTTCAAAGCAGGTGCATTCTTATAGCTCAATTGATTTATCATTTCAAACTTTCATTTGGTAACATCATACCATAATCTTGATAATGCATGTTCACTTCCATGAGATGGAAAAGAGCTAAGAGACACTGCTCACATGTTTCTCAAAAGGAGACACTGCTCATATTATATCTGTAGCATCACTTTGTGAGTACACCTGTGTAGGATATTGTTTTAAAGATTCGGGAAAATGAAGAGGAGATTTCACAATTGAAAAAGCATCTTGCTGAATTCTCGATGAAGGTAGGAAAGGAAGAGTGTTTTGTGTACTCTATTTACTTTTTGGCTTATACCTTTTCTCTATCTTTGTTTTTATTGATTGCTTTTGATAGGAATCGCAAATTCGCAATGAGAAATATGCCCTGGAGAAGCGTATATCATATATGCGTCTGGTAAGGAGTTTTGTACCTCTTGTTTATGGAAACCTTGTACTCCGAATAGTTATGGAGGGCTTGTGCATTTTTTTTTCTTTCCGAAGGCATTTGATCAGCAACAACAGGATCTAATTCTTGCTGCATCTAAAGCAATTTCCTACAGACAAGACATAATGGAGGAGAATGTTCGCCTGACGTATGCATTACAGGTATATATATATATTTATATTTAAACTACACTCGATTATGTATATATGTAGGCAGCTTTTTGTCCTTTTGGCTCATCCAGTACTGCTCTGGACTCTGGAGTAAGTGCCACTCCATTTTTTTTTGCTTTTATATAGCCAGTTCAAATTGTTGGGGTAACTAAACTTTCATTTCTGCAACTTTATTTTTTAGCAACCGTGTTGACTTAAAATTTTGAAGATAGACTGTGTATGTTTCAAATTGTAATGGATGCTCTCTAATATTGGTCTTCACCATTATTTATTATTTTATAGACTAACCGTTTACCTTACTGTTTAGATTTTCCATTTGCATGAATATGAGTTCAGTTGTTTATATCTTTTCTTATTATCATTGCCTTAGCATTTCTTGTCACCTCCTGATTTCTGTGCTCTAGTGGTCTAAATGATGTTGCACTTGCTGTTTTTAATCTGAATTTATCAAGATACATATAGATACATCACTACTCTCGATTGTTCCCCTACTTCATAACATTAGTTATCGGAACAAGGTTTAGTCGACCAATCAATTAATAGTACTAGCCTTTGCCTCTTCTCTCTCTGCTAATTTCAGCTATACATGTAATCCACTCAATTTTCTCTTTTAGGCTGCACAACAAGAGAGATCAACATTCGTAAGTTCGTTAATGCCTCTTCTTGCGGAGTATTCTCTTCAGCCACCTGTTACCGATGCCCAGTCCATTGTCAGTAATGTCAAGGTGAGCATGGCATACCCTCACAGTTGTTTATTGTACTTGTAATGGATGACTCCAAACAGAAATTCGTTAATAGTTGAAATGAACTTCTCATTTACTGCAGTCTATGTGGTAAGTAAAATTGCTGGTGGTTTATTCAGATTGGAGTTGGTGGGGGTCAGTGTCTGACTTGTTAAAACACCAACGAAAAGGAATTAGAAGTCATAAGACGGCCAGAATTTGGTTATTTCTGGAAATTCAAATAAAACCTTCAGATTGAGTTTGAGAGCTTATAATTGTTATAACTACTTTTTATGTCTTCTTTTGTTTTGGGTTGATTGTATGAAAACATGTTAAGAGGATGGAACGAAATATCCTTTGAGATAAGGTATATTAAGTTAGAGAAGAAAATAAGGAAGATTGAAGATAAGAACCATCTTATCATTTTGCAGAGATGTGGGCTATTTCTTTTTTTGTGGATCTATTTTATATGTTTGGATTGTTAGACCTCTGTACCAACAATGCAGTACTTTTTTTTTAAGTCATCATGTTTCTTCAGTATAGTTTCTATTGTTTGAATACTTAAATTTGTACAGTGAGATGGATTTTTACAAAAAACTGAAGTTGGACTTTACTGTTTTTAACAGAATTATTCACTATAGCTTTCTAATCATGTCCTAACCACTTTTAATGACTACTGAAAACCTAGCTCTTTAGAATGTATCGAAATCTGCACTATGAAATTCTAAAGTACAAGCAAAACTTTAACCAAAAAATGCCAATTTAGATTGGTCAAAATAATCGTAGATTTACAACATTACTTCTTTTAATGAATACAATTCATTCATAGCTGAGAATTTTAAATGGCTTTGCTAAAGATGATGTTAACCCTTTTCTATATATAGTGGTTTTATGGACCCAAATTTGATTGTACTCTTTTCTTGGACTGGTTATCATCTATAGATGTTTATGAAATGATGATGATGATGGTTTTGAATACATTTGAGGTTGTCGCTTCCATTAAATTATGTGGAAATCTTGTGATTGCAGGTTTTGTTTAGGCATTTACAAGAACAGCTTCTCGTGACTGAGGTATGTTATAGTGGCTCAATAATTGATTGCACCCTAGCTTCTCTCTCTCTCTCTCTCTCTCTCTCTCTCTTTCTCTCTCGCGTAATTTTGTTGTGGATTGCTTTGTAGGGAAAGCTAAAGGAGTCAGAATACCAGCTAGCACCCTGGCGTTCTGATATGAATCCATCCAATTTCACTCAGTCACCAGTTTATCCCAATGAGGTATGGTTGACGTGATTATTACTAACTGATGACTGAAACATACTTGATACTTGGCATTTTAGATAAATAGTTGGATATAAGTGCTTTCACATATGATTGAGTCAATACCTGAGTCTTAGATGATTGTCAACTTTTTTAGACCATTAAGCAATTGTAAGAAATTCTGTTCTAATTATCCAATAAATTCTGGAAATTCTTGAATAGGGTGGTTACTATTTATCATATATTTCTAGATTAATGTTTCTAGGTATTGATTGCATCAACTACGGAGACAAGTGTGCTTCATATAGCAGGTAAGGACAGTGGCTTTTAATTTTTCCTGCATTTTTGTTATTATATGCATCAGTAAAGTTGTCCACACAGAAAGGTAGATGGAAACTTGGATGTAGATCTTCAATTGGGTACCTAATAACAATTATTGAAATAATTGTGAACCACTTCCACACTATAAAAATTAACCATTGCAATCCTATTGATGATGAGCACCTCATCCTATGTGTGTGCAAGTGCCTTTGTAAACTTAAATAGTTGATATCTCAAACTCTTGAATTTCTTGCCAGATGAAAAAGGGATTTGAACTGGTTCCACAACAAACATATTCTGATGGAAAGATGCCATCTTCAGATTATCAGACAGCAATGATTGGAGATATTCTGGGTCTTCCTCAAAGTGGTCTTGACAATTTGAAGAATTTGGAGCATGACGAGTTGGGGAGGCATCCACCTCTTGCAAGCAGGTGAGCTGCTCAAATGGAGATTGACTCTGAACTGCATGTGCTATTCCAGTCCTCTGCTTTTGGTGGGTTCTGGTCCATAAATGTTTTTTTTTTTTTTGACTGTCATATTTAAAGTGGGAACATTGCTGAGGGTGCAATTACAATTAATCTCTCTCTATAGTTAAAGGATGGTCATCTACCATGACTCTGAGATGCATGTGCAATTCTAGTCGTCTGCTCTTTGTGGTGGGTTCTGGTTCATGAAGTTCTTTTCTTTTCTTTCTTTTTTTTTTTTGGTCATACTTGGAGCACGAGCATTCCTAAGGTGAAAAATGATGGATTTGTCTTATGGTTGGAATATATTGTAATTTTCTCTTTAACTTGTGTGGGTTAAGTAATTACCCCGCCTGCCCGCTTGCAGAAGTATCTATTGGAATAGTATCTACATTATATTCTCATAGAGTAGTTGTTGTGAAGTAGAACCACCTCACTCATTGTTTTTTATGCCACACCAGTCACTATGGTGCTAAAGTACCCTACTCCATGTGTCCTGGAAAGAAAGACTTTTAAACACCACTTAAAACCAACATAGTTGGGTAATTAGAGCAGGGCAAGTCTTTTAAGGAACCCAGCAAAGTAGCTTCGTAAGTTCAGGATAAGGGGTGCCTCATATCCAAGGTGGTAAATGAGGATAGAGAAAAAAAAAAGTTATTTCTAATACGACTACTTTAGTGAAATCATTTTGTTTGAAGTGTGAAAACTACCTTTTCATGTTCAGAATATAAGAATAGTTATAGAATGTGATATACTGGGATTATACAAAAACACAGTGGAGTAAATTGTACAACAATTTTCACCTTAGTCATTTATATGCTTTCTCCACAGCCTATTTTTTATGCATTTGCAATAGCCAATTTAACCCAAAAAAAAAAAAAAAATTAAAAAAAAATAAGGATTTCGTTCTTGTTCTTACTTTCTTCATTTCGATTATCTGAAATCGTCAGCAAAGTGAGACTGATAATCATATAATATTTTATGTGGCCAAGTTAAATGCATGACATAATGGATTTATTAATTTTCAGGGTTAATAACATTTTCCCATCCAAACTATACGTGATTTTATACTTTTTAGTATAAACTTTGAAATGTTGCACTTTGCCGTATGAACTTTAAATTTGTTGCATTTTACAGTATTGAACAAATCATAGCCATACACGTGTCCTAAATCAACGACTAGAATTTGTCTAATACTGTAAAATGCATCAAATTTAAAATTTCATACGACAAAATGCAACATTTAAAAATTTATACCAAAAAGTGTAAAATCACGTATAGTTCGGATGAGAAAAATGTTTTTAACCCTAATTTTTATGTGTAGATACAGCTAGGGATTGGAGTTTTGTTCTATGATTCTGTTTTGTTGTTTTGTATATTCAGACAAGGGATGACTCATTCCTTGCTCAACATTCCTTGTTTCTTATTAAAAAAAAAGCATGAAACAATCTCCTCAAGTAATTTGTTGCAATCATTTCTGGTGTTGTATGATTAAAAAAATTGTGATTCTTTCTAAAATTTAGAAGATAAGAATAGAATCTATGCTAGACCTATGCTGATCATTCAGTTACGTGTGTCACGAACATCCAACACCTGTTACTCTTGAGGATGTTTGGGTAAAAAACGTAGTGATCTGAGAGTAACTTAGATTCTCCAGAACACCTGATACACTTGTGTATGGTCAGGATTTCCCCATCATATTATGTTGTTGTAAGTGTATGGTTGTGTGTATGGACCCAATGGTAATGATAGTTTGTTGTAAGTGTATGGTTGTATGTGTGAACACAATGGTAATGATATTTAAATGCAAACATTATGAAGATAGAAAATGGAGTTCTTGGGGGTACACTCAAGAAGCTGTAGATATTGCCTGCAATTGAAGTATAATACTTGTTTTCTTATTAGTTTCAGATTCAGTCAATCTTGTACTTGAAAATTATTACTGCTTTCACTTCATTGTAACGTCTGACACATGTACTCAATTTTATTTGGCAGAATCACTCCCTGCCTGCCTTTGGTGCAAGGCATTAGTCTGTTTAGGGACTTTCAGAGAGGTTGTCAAGCAATTTTTATGCAATTTGTTCATGTGATTATGAGGAATTCTCTTGTAATCTCTCTTTCTTTAAAGCATTTATCTCACGGTAGAGAAAATTTACTTAAAAGTTGACATCTTCGTTAACTGATAAGCTCTTAGCCAATAAAACATAGTTCACCATCAGTGAACTGCACTAATTTTCATGTTTCTAGAAATGGAGAAGTCAAAATGTCATCCTATTTTCTGGAAAATGAAACAATGCTACAATCAAAATGGTGATTGGTGTTGCAATATAGTCTCTTGATATTTGTTCGTTTATGTCAAACATTACATCCCTGTTTTTCCTTAGGAACATGATATCCCATGAAGTGCCTTCACAGCTTGCATTCAGCCAGGCTGATCCACATCAAGTTCGAAACAGTGAAGGCACAGTCAGTAAAAAAGTCACATTCGGAGACCTTGTTAGAAGTAGTGAGTTGGATGAACCAGAAAATCAAGGGCAACAGAGTGATCGTGAGCCGTCAACTAATTGGAATTCTAATGCTGCAGCTATGACAAATCTGGATGATCCCAACTCCTCATTTTCTCCTTATCTCCCACCAGTTCTTGAGGAACCCTCATCCTCTTTCTCTGAGGGTCTGTATTTGTTGAACTCAATTCTTTTCTTCTTTGAGCTTGGTCTGGTAACCAAAATTATTAAAATTGCATCCAATGACCAGCTGCAGATGATGATCCGCTACCAGCAATTGAAGGTCTTCAAATTTCAGGTGAAGCATGTCCTGGTCAGCAACTCCAAGCATGTGGCTACTCTATAAATGGAACAACCAGTTGCAATTTTGAGGTGTTTTTGCAGTTCTTTATTTATTTATTTTCAACATTTTCTCCTTTTTGGGCAATTGCAATGGGGATTAATTCTTGATTTGCTGTAGTTTGTTCTTGTAATTAATCATATACTTTTCACCTGATATTGCAGTGGGTACGGCATTTGGAAGATGGATCTTTTAATTATGTTGATGGTATTTATTTTATTACTTATTCTGCTTTCAGTTTAGTTTAGTTTAGCTCTTCCTCTAAGTTAATCCCTATCTTTAATCTGCAAAATATTCATCACAGGAGCGAAACAACCAAATTATCTTGTTACGGCAGACGATGTTGATACATATCTTGCCATTGAAGTACAGCCACTAGATGACAGGAAGCGGAAGGTAATCTGGGTGTATAAGTGTGGGGACTGGTTTGTTTGTTTTGGCTTTAGTTAGTTTGGGTAATGTAAACCGACCAGCAGTAGTAAACACTGAAATCATTACTACCTGGTCAGGCAGTGGGCACATTGGATCAGGTTTCCTTTTCTACAAAAAATAGTGAGAGATCATTGAATTTTTTAGGACATACCTCATAATAATTTCTGAAGTCCATGGTCTCAGTATTTCAAATATTTCAGGAGAAAATATAAAGGAAAGCAAATTAAACCGAGTTTCTTTGCATTTACAAGGAGAAAGAAGGGGTAGTCAAAAACTATTTGGAATTTCAGGTTACACTACACAATCAGTGTTGTTTCACATTGCCAGAGAGAGATTTGTTCACATTTGGTCTTCTCTCAACCACACAAGCCTCATTCACATTTTGATTACTGAAGTGCCTTCAAAACTTTTTTGTAGAATGGAGTGTTGTGCAAAGTTCATATTGAAATAAAAGCAGTTTACATTTCCACGTACTTAGTAATGTCACTTTTATATTAGAGTGTAAAAGTATTAAAAGTACTTTCAAGATATGGCCAAATCAGAGGTTCAATATACAGCATCAGAACATTACAATCTCGAAACTTACTTGGACATTTGTGTGAGGCGGAAGTGTCTGCTGAAAAAATGTTGTTACTCAAACCTGATAGTTAAATAAAAAACTTTTGGATTTTTGTTTTAAGTTCTGGGATAGATGGTAGGTATATTCCTGTAGTATCCTAATAGAGATGTTCTTCTTTTCTGATTTCTCAAATTTCTATATAATCTAGATTTATTGGCCCATGTTATGTGAGAGCAGATGATGGCATAAGATACGTCTGCCTCATGGGTGTGGTATAGTTGGACTTGAGTATTTCCTGCATCTATGCAAAGGTTTTCAAATGAATTTTCTGCTTCAGCTAAAATAATTGCTGGAAATGCTAAACCTTCTCTTCCTCCGGCAGAGAAATGCTTTAATGCTATCATCAGGGTGCTTGCCATCATATGTAGAGGGTTTGCTTTCTGACAATTTCTGATGACCTTTTTTTTCAGGGGGAACTTGTGAAGGTCTTTGCCAACGAGCATAGGAAAATTACTTGCGGTAATCAATAACTAGAAACTGATAAATATTGTATGACCTTTACAATGGAGGTTTAAGAAACCAAGCTTTAAAAATCACAACTTTATAAATAATTCAAACTTCTTAAATGGTATAACCATCATAACAAATATCGAGCACCACCTGGTAGATATAAATGGGGACAACAAGTTCCACTTAAAGACTCATCCACAATCCACATGCACTGAAGTAATGAAAACTAGAAAGAACCATTAAAATTTGCAAAGTTTTTGTAAACCTTGTGTGAACATGTTGGAATGATTATTTTTCTTTATTACTTTTATATAGTTGCTCGGTTCTCTCTCTTTCTGTCTATGAATGTGTGATATAAGTTATAACATATCTTCCACTCTTAAAATCATTCAACACTTCCTCCATCATTTTCATTTGCTCATGATTGTGGGGTGTGGAAGTTCTGGTATTAGGTTATCGAACCAAGTCTTGGCACTTTTTTTTTTTTTGTTGCGACAATATTAGTTCATTAGAATAAACAAAAATGCGTTATTGAAATTGTCTTTTGTCTGTGCAAGTAGGAATTTACAGACTCGGCAAAATATAAATCACTTACAAAGTATTTTTCCCTCCTTGTGGGGTGTAGGAGCATCAGTATATATCTAAACCATGTCTCTTTGTTGTGGTTCAATGAAGTAAGATTTCCAAAACAGTGTAGAAAAAAGGATTGTTATTAAAACATTTCTGAGTTGATCCTCGTATTTATGTCTTCAAAAAGCTCAAATTCATAAAAACAAGTCTTTTTAGATAGAAAAGTGTAGTGGTCAAGTCATTGTCACAATAAAATCACATAAATGAAAACCCCTCACCCTTCATGGTTCTTTCAGTTATTATTTTCTTTCTGATTACTTGATGCATTTTTCTGCTCAAGAGATCTAAGTTGTTTATTTCATTTATTCACTTATTTTTACCCTCTTGCAGATCCTGTAATGCAGAAGTGCGTAGAGAAAACACTTTACACTGGTCATGCTTCCTACAAGCTATCTTTGTCGGTACGAATGCCAATAATGTTTTCATTTCCTAGGATTGACCAATAATTACCTCGATTTGGCCTCAATATTACAGTAACCCCTAGTGTTGAATGACCAATAGATAAGCCCAAATGAAACTAATAAATGGCTTATTTTTGAAATTTTTTAAATTAAAAACCAAAATTGCATTGACCATTTTGTCTTTCTTTCAAGGTTTTAATATTCAAACAAAATGTAGTGGTGGGTGGGGGTAGTGGCACAACCGTGTTGTTGCAGTTCTGTAGGGAGGGGGGGGGGGAGGTTGCACGTGAGGTTGAAAAATCTATTTCTTTTCCTTTATCTTTTCAAACCTTTTTTAATTATATTTTATAACTAGAAAAGAATTTGGTGTATGCTTTTCAAATATAATTTATCCTTACAAGCATCTCCTCTAAGTTGACGATGTTAGATGGAAGGTGTAATCTCTAAAATTGGGGACAAAAATCAAGAAGAGTATTTTAATGTCAAAATTTGGGGAAGTATTTTTTATTGGGTAAACGTGTGGGTTATTATTATTTTTTAACCCTATTTCCTAACCCCATACTTGTGATTTCATTGCTGTTAGAGTTTTATTACTCTCATCTGGAAGTACTTTGTTGATTAATTTATTTCTTTTTTACCTTTTTTTTTTGGTTGTGAAGACTGGATATCTTGACATATGGGAGTCAGCAACATTGACCGTTAAAAGAGATGGTTACAACATAAAATGTAGTGGGCCTAGTGGTGTTGTAGTCACTGAGAAGTTTTCATCATCCACAATGGTATGTATTTTCTAACTTTTTTGGATTTATTATCTTACATTATAATTCCCCCCCCCCCCCAAAATGAATGGGGAAAAAGATCATCAATTCCTAGGTTAATAATTTGTTGAAAGTTGGAACACTTAATTACTTAGT
The DNA here is from genome assembly GCA_028654395.1 of Scutellaria barbata. Lineage (NCBI taxonomy): Eukaryota > Viridiplantae > Streptophyta > Magnoliopsida > Lamiales > Lamiaceae > Scutellaria > Scutellaria barbata. The sequence goes on along the minus strand of CM053656.1, from coordinate 2,238,673 downwards.
TCTGTTGCCACTCTGGGGATTGGTAGCCTCATATGTTGTGCAATCAAGCTGCTATCTAACTTTTCTTTAGCCACTAGTGTCTCCTTATATCTTTCAAGTAATCCATCTGCCTTATACTTGACTTTTAATACCCATTTGCGTCCCTTTCTTTCCTTTCCAGACAGAGGTAATGGTAGACATGTAAATAGGTTCAGGTTGTTAGTGAAGGTTTAGAAAGTTGACATTATTGTGATGTGCATCACCTTATTAACCAGTGAGGTAACTGGTCCATGCTAAATAATGCGAGTTATATGCCTTTATTTGGAAAGGTCAACATTAGAGATGCTTCAAAACAAACTGTTATTGCTGTTTCCGTAGATTGACTTAGCTTTATTCTACGTTAGTAGAACCAGTGTTTTCATAACCGAACCGGTGGCCAAACCGGCTTGGCCACCGGTTCAACCGGTCGGATCGGTTGAACCGATGGTTCAACCGGTAAAATGATCTTTGTCTTTTTTTTTTCAATATTAGTTATGTTACATTAAAAAAGTTATATAGTTATATGATTCATAAAAAAATAAATATAATAAAGTCATAAAATGTCAAACTATATACCCCATAATCCATAATGAAGTCTCAAACTAAAAATTAAAATATTAAATATTAAAATTTATGATAGATAAAATGACAAAGTAAAATATTGTAAATCTTGATGATCATATCACATCATCTTCTTCAACCATTTTTGCCACAATTCGTTCCTCATCCCCTTCTTCGATATCTTCCAAATGATACACCTCACTTCCAATATTATCCATATAACTTTATATAAATGTGCTTGAATATTGAAAATAATTAATCGACATTAATCATATCAATATTTAAATTTTTTAGAACTTGTCGATATTAACGAAATCAATCATATATATTATTGAAATATCTATATATTAATATTTAACTTTTGTAAAACTTATCGATATTAACGACATCAATCATATCAGTATTTAATTTTTTTTTTAGAACTTGTTGATATTAACGATTAAATATTTAATTTTTTCCGGTTCCCGGTTATAACCTGTTCAACCGGTTTTTGACCGGTTCTTTTCGGTTTAACCGAAAAAACGGTTCATTGGGTGTAACCGGACCGGTTCTCGGTTGAACCGGCCGGTCCGGTCCGGTTATGAAAACACTGAGTAGAACATTAAAAACATGGTAGACTCACAATATACCCTCCATTATGAAATGCTTTAAACATGGGTTGTGGGCAAGGCAATAACGGTGTGTGTGACTGTTATTCTATAGGCTTTTATATCCATGGTTCCATTTCCTGGAAATTCTTTTTGTCTGTTTCATTTCTGTCAAATGTTGAAAGAAATAGTTCTCTATTACTCAAATAAATAAATAATTTAATTACATGTCTATATTCCTCCATTGTGAACAAGTATCATGTTTCTTCATTAGGTCTCTATCCCATATGGAAATCCAACAGATTTCTCTGTAGTTGATTCTCTGGGCATGGAGCACATTTTGAGAGTGGACAGTAGCTTGACAGATATAAGTGGGTAAGTTGTAATCATTTTCTTTGTGATGTCCACTGGCAAATGCGATTACTGTTATCTCATGTCATATGATCCATTATTTGCCATCTTTGCTATGAAAAGTTGATATTTTTCTAGTTAAAAAATTGAAATTGTTACTGTCATATTATGATGCATAGGCAAATATAACTGAAAACCTTGAGTCATTTGAGATTTCAGGTAAAACTGCATTTTGTGAAGTTTTTGGTGGGGAACAATTTATTTCTGTGAGAAGAGATGTACTTGGCAAACTGAGAGCTTATTGACCTATGATATTAGTGGTCTATCTTTGTGTGCAAGAAGTAGTATCTTCTGAATTCTTCTGGCTGGTTTGGTTGGATATGGGATTGAGAAAAGTTTTGGATGAAAATCTAATGAAAAAAAATTGGTTTGGGGGATTTAGTGAAGATATTTTATGATAAACAAATAAAAAATGGTTTTGTGATAAGTCCTAAAAATGATAGCAATGCGTCCATATTTGTTAGCATTGTAACGCGGGATTGGGATATCTAGAAATGGAAAAATCAGTTGGTAAATGGTTCCTGGCTCATAGGGAATTTTCAATATGAAAAGCTTGTAGTGTGGTTCACATTTAAGAAAACAGCCTGTACTTGAATTGTATGGATCTTGGGGAGCAGAAAGAGGCTTGAAAACTATGATGAGTATGTAGAGTTCTGGATATTTGACTGTACATCTCATTTTTTTTTTTTGTAAAATTGCAGTCTTCCATCTTTTCTATTGCTTACGTGTTCTAGAACTCTAAAAGTATCTTAACAACTGTATTTCTTGCCTTCTATGGAGTTCCAATTCTTATAACCATTGCCAATATACGGGTTTTCTAGCCCTCTTTCGTATTCCTATAGGAGTTGCAAATATTTTGGAAAAAATGATGAGAAATTTTCTTTGGGAAGGATGTAATGAGGATAATCATCTTCACTTGGTTTCCTGTGAATCGATTGCTAAACCTAAGGAGGTAGGTGGACTGCGCATTGTCAGTTTGGTTTTGAGGAACTTGTCACTACTGGGAAAATGGTGGTGGAGATATCATAGGGAAAAAAATTCCTTGTGGGCGTGAATCATAACGAGTAAGTATGGGTTCAAGAGAATGGTTGTGTCGTGGGTCTTGCATTGAGAACCACCTTCAGAAGTCCATGGAAATTTATATCTAGAGTACCCCCAGACTTCGTGTATTCGGTAAAAGTCAAGATGGGTAGAGGTAACATTGTGAGGTTTTGGGAATATATTTGGGTGGGGGACCGTGCCCTTCGTGTTCTTTTTTCCATCTCTTTTTTTTTTTTTTTTTGTATTTTGTTCATTCATTATAAATCCATTTCTTCCTTTGTATCTTCGAGCCACTATCTGTCGGATGCTTCTTCAATCCGGGATCTTCACTTATTTCAGAATCTTAGAGAAAATGAAATTGTTGAATTGTGCTCCCTTTTAGAGTTACTGACTGATGTTTGGTTCTCTATTGATGTGGTTGATACTAGAATCTGGGCCTTAGAATCATGTGGTGTTTTCTTGTGTAGACCTTTTTTCTCGTCCTTCTTTCAGAGAGATATTCATACCCCCTTTCCTTTTTACAAAGCTGTATGGAAAGCCTCCGTGCCTAAAAAGGTTCAGTTTTTTTCGTGGTTGATGATTTTGGGCAGAGTGTTAACCTGTGGACATGGTTCAAAAACGCTTTCCACATGTTTTTGTATCTTCTAATTGGTGTGTGCTTTGTATAAGAGTCTTCGAGAGCCTGGATCATACTTTCTTGCATTGCCGTTTTTCTCATTCACTATGGAACAGGACATTACAGGAGATGAACTTATAATGGGTCGTCCCTCAATCCATCATGTAATGTTTTCTGTTGAATTTGGGGATTTTCATTAGTAAAAAGTCTAAGATTTTGTGGGATATTATAGTCCAAGCCTTATGTTGTCTCTTTGGTTGGAAAGGAATAAGAGAGTTTTTTAAAATGTTGAGGAATCGCTAGATGAAGTGTGGGAAAAATTTAAGTTTAGGGTTGCACGGTTGATTTTAGGACATAATTTTTTTGGGGATTATGTGTTTTTGATGCTTATCGAGATTTAAAAATTGTGCTTTAGATAGATCTTCTCCGTAATTGGGGACATGTCATCCCTCTGTAATCTTTTCCTTTATTAATAACATTCTTGTTTCCTATAAAAAAAAAAAAAAAAAAAAAAACTATTGCCAACATGGTTATGGATAAGTATTATATGTATTATTAATATGCAGTAATGAGTGTTAGCTTGTATTTTGTCAATCCTTTTGGATTGTGAGATGATAATCAAAATCCCATGTCTTTTAGAAAAACCTTTAGGAAAATTCATTGCAAAAAATAACCTAATTAAAAAATGTCCCAGTTTGAAACCCACATCTTCTTCAGAACAAATAATTTAAAAATTTAAAAGAACTAGCCAAGATCTGAATTGAGTCCAGACTATGTACAAGTAATGGTATTACCTTTCTAGTATTTGAGAAGATATTATTTGAGACTGGTAAAGTGAATGATGCTAGCTAGCAAAATGAGACCAAATAGGTAGAGCGCAAGGTGTTGGAGTAATTTGATGAGGAATTTTTTATAGGACAGATCTGATGGTGAAAGCCATACACATGGAATCAAGTCAAATGTGTTCCCTCTTAGGATAGTTGGAAGGGGTTCGGTTGATTGAAAGTGGGGATGATGCTCGGGGATGGATTATAGATCCTTCTGGAATTTATCCTGTTAATCCTTTTGTTGTTGTTTCTTTTGCCCCTAATATCTGGTTCAAATCTGGCGGAAGAATTCCATGTGTAAGAAAGTTCAGCTTTTCTCATGGTTGTTAGTCTTGGGTAAGGTGCTCACTGCCGATGTACTTCAAAAAACGTTTTTCTGATGTCATCTTCTAGTAGTCAAGTTGGTGTTTTTTTTTTTTTTTTGCAGCAACACAACTTGACCATGTTGTTCTTTTATGCCAATTCTCTCTAAAAAGGTAGAATAAGGCACTTAGAGAGAAACTTCAATTGGATCATTTCACATTCAGACATGGAATTGTTTATATTCTAAGTAACAAGTGTTTTCGACAGTTTTTGTCTAAGCTTTGTGTTGGTTTGTATGGTTAGAAAGAAACGAGAGACTTATTTTTTTAATATTCTTTCTTTTAGGATAGTGAGAACTTTCAAGGAGGTATATAGAATTAGGTATATAAAATCGACATTCTCCAATTCTGGCTTTCAGCAGCCCTAGTTTTAAGTGTTATTTCAACATCTAGTATTATTGGAGGACATCTATAATTGTGGTATTTTCTTCTGATTCATTAGCTAAGTTCTTTTTTTGTTTCTATTTTTCAGTTCAAGAGATACTATTGTTCTCACCATGAGGTTATTCGTCATAAAGGTATAATTCTTATTCGGCTTCATTCTCTGCCAGAATTGATGTGTGAGAGAATTGTGTCAGATTTTCTTACATGTCCTGCATGCATTGGAATTTGACTATTGTTCCTCTTTTCCAGAAAGCCATAGGAGGCTGGAGAAGTTATTGAATTTCTTTTAGAGAGCCTATTGTTTACTTTTGTAATGAATGAATGCTTAGCAAGTGGGGAATTAAACTTACAAACTCTTAATACTGCATATTCAGCTGTAGCTGAATGCTTTATGGATAATTAGCAAATTTAATACTGTCAATAATAAATGATTCATAACTGTATGCATGCATGTGCTGACCTGTATGCTCGATTCATAATGTCTAATATTTGGCTGATTTTTAGCTTAACTGGAATATATTAGTGCTCCACCACATTCCTTCTGCAGTTAACCGATGTGTCTTATAGAGTGCTTTTAGTGCATTTTGGAGAGTCAATATCAGCTCCCTTAATTGATATTAAGTTTATTTTGTTATTTCCCTTGAGCTTTGTTTCAGTTGACTTCTTGTGTCAGGCTGTTTGCTAGGGTTACGAACGAGAAAATGATGATCTCATTAGAAAGTATAATGTGATACTTAAGTTGGTGTATGCATGTGTTCCTTAGGGAATTGACTAAATAAAAAGTTGCCTGTCTAAATAGCAACGTCGTGGCATACAATCTTTAGAATACTTATATAGAATCTCTCTTGTCACTATTTCAAAACATAATGCAGGCTGGTGAAAAGAAGAGGAAGAAGAGAAGTTTGTTCTTTAACAAGTAAACATCCAATCCTCCATACACATTTTGTCCATCTCTTCGGATTTCAACCTGTGATGATTTGAAGGATGTATATGTTACATGATTTGTTTTGCTGTAGGAGTATGTTCTTACAGTTGTATAGAGTTCAATTTCTGATTTTGGTCGATTTACAAAACATATGCTTTTGCTCATTGAAATCCTTCCTCCACTTACTTCAAACTGTTGGGGAGAAAACTTAAAAAGAAAAGGAAAAAGTAATGTAACATATGATGCTAAAATGGATAATTTTTTTTATCATTTCCTTTGAAATAGATATGGTGTATTAAATATATGTCCTTGCTAAAATCGACTTGTGGCACATTGTGAACACGGTTGAATACGTTGTGTAAATATTTGTGAAAGATAAGAGATATATGGCTCATCGAATACGATTTCTGCTTCGATTTCTATGGAATGTTCAGCCTGTGATTCTTTGAAATAGATCTTTTCATGTTTGATGTTAGATTCAAGATCACACTCGAATATTTCCTACAAAACGTTCAAATATTAATTTTGAACTCATATTGAATTAGTCCTATAAATTAGGCCATGTTTAATTTTGGTGTAATAATTTTGTCTTTTTCAAAATAGTTGTTTAATTATCGATTTTTTTTTATCGGAATATTTTTTTTGTGCTGATGTTGCTGTCGAATGCTTAAATATAAAAATCCCCAAAATATAGAGAAAGTTAAGCTGATGTGGTTGTAGTGCCCCATCATAAAAATTTAATAAAAATAAACAAGAAAATTTCAAATCATAATTTTTTTTATATAATTCAATCAAAAAAATGAAAATGAATTATTTTAACGAATAATTAAATAAAAAAGAATAGGGTCGACTATTTACAGTTCACCATCTTTTAAACACACTTGATAAAATTAAATAAAAATGAAATATAATGTGTAAAGACAATTATACCCTTACTATAAAATTAAAAAAATAAAAAATAAAATAAAATCAAACTTCCAAATACACCCACCTAATTTCCAACTACTAAACACATCTCATTTGACATTATATGCATAACAAACACCTTATTCTTCCTTATTACATATATACATAACACTCCATTAAAACTTCAAACCCTACCTAAAAAATCCTCTCTTTAATCCAAAAATATCATGGAGTAAGAAAGAATACTTGAGATAGATAATGTAAGCCATTTAGTTTCATTTTACTGATTTATTTTTTTGTAAAGTGTGAAAAAAAAATTACGAAAATCCTGATCGACCTATACAGGCCGAACAACAAGGCTCAGTTCGACTTGCAATGGCCGAACATATTGAACTTTGTTTTACCACCGCTGGCTGAACATACATGAACCGTTTGACTAAGTGTTTGACTGATAGTCAAACGGTTCATGTATGTTCAGCCAGTGGTGGTAGAACAAAGTTCAATGTGTTTGGCTATTGAAGGTTGAACATGTCTTTATATGTTCGACCTGTTCGAACAAAGTTGATCGAATATTTTTTTTTAGTCAATGTATTTACTTGTACATACTTATATATTTATAGGAAAACAATTCAAATGAAACTCAATTGAGTATTATGAACGTACTGGATGAATTGAACGTTATCAATCCGATGTATGAGCAAATTGATTTTTTCGGAGAAATTTCGAACGAATGAATTATTTGATAATTGTGAAGATTTGGTGAATTGGGCAATTAGGGTCGGAATCCGTCTTAATATGATCGTGTTGGTTAAACGATCGGATAGTGGAGATTGTGGTAGGCAAGCTCGAGTATTTTTAGGTTGTGAGCGTGGTAGTAAGTATCGCCAGCAAGAAATCTCTAAAAGGACACGTTACTGGCACTAAGAAGTGTGATTGTCCTTTTATGTTGAAAGGAGTTCAAATAAAAGAGACTGGACAGTGGATCTTAATGGTTGTATATGAGTTGCATAATTATCTAATGAGATTGAATTTGGTCGGACACTTATTTACAGGTCGACTAATATCTGTTGAAGATCAACTTGTGCATGACTTGTCTATAAACAATACCAAACCGAAAGACATATTGAGCATGGTGAATTTTTTTTTTCCAGAGAATGAGTCGACACTGAAGACAATTTATAATGCTCGGCAAAACATAGAGTTGTCGAGCATGGAGGCCGAACTCAAATGCAGTTTTTGTTGGGAAAGTTGAAGACGGAGAACTATTACTACTTGGTTAGGAGATGTGAGCAAACAAATAGAGTTACATATCTTTTTTACGTTCATCCAACATTTGTAGAGTTGTTACGTGCATTTCCTAACGTGCTATTAATGGATTGCACCTATAAGATCAATATGTATAGGATGCCACTTTTGAAAGAGGTTGATGTCACTTCTACAAATATAACTTTCTCTGTGGTGTGTGTATATGTCCCAAGAGCGTGATGATAACTACAGATGAGCCCTTACAACATTGAAATGATTAATGTATGACGATTGCTTACTAAAGGTCATTGGAACGGATCGTGAGCTCGCACTCATGAATGCTATAAGTGTTACATTCCCCAACTCTACACACTTGCTATGTCGGTGATATATCAACAAGAGCATTTTGGTCAATTGTAAGAATATGTTCGGTAGAATGGAGAAGTGAGAACAATTTAATTACTCTTAGAATATGTTGATTTTTGCTGAGAATGAACCCAGATTCAATGAATTACTCAAGAGACATGAGGTTGACTATTGAGATCATTCTAGGGCTGTGGCTTATGCCATCAAAAATTGGATCTAGCCGTATAAGGAGAGGTTTGTCTTGTGTTGGACCAACAATATTATGCATTTTGATAATACGACAAGTAGCAGATAACATTTTGATTAATCTATGAACTATTATTATCTTATTTATATTATATATACTAACAAAATTGTGTACTTATAGGGCCGAGAGTGTATATGCCAAACTTAAAAAATAATTGGATACGAGTCAATCGAATTTTGAGACATCATGGAAAAAATACATCATTTACTCATCACGTCACATACTCACGTGAAAGTCTCTTTTGAACAAAGTCTTAATATGGCACCATATCAATATTCTTCTCCTCTATTCAAGATTATTGGAGGATTAATATCTCATCATACCCTTGGTAAGATTTTTGAGGAGGTGAGTGATATGAATAGTTGTGGTGTAGATCCTCTGATTTGTGGTTGTGTTTTGAGGAAGACGTGTGGCTTGCCTTGTGCACATGACGTGTTGACACGTGATGGTCAAGTTATCCAACTTGAGATAGTCCATCATTTTTAGAGACAATTGGACTACGAACCATCTAACATGGAATGTAGTATGAATGTTGATGTTGGCAATCGTTGGGTCAAAATCATTGGTGATATTAATAACATGTTTGGAGAGGCTTTTTGAGTATCAAAAGTTATCACTGAAAAGATTTCGCGAGATATCAATACCTTCGATCTCTTCGTTGCAAGAACTCGTGATGATCACACGTCTTCGTGGTAGGTCTAGCAAAATAAAAGACAAAAAAAATCTTGACAAAACGTAACTCAAGCATGTATGAATACGTTCAATCATTTCATGATAGTTGTTCATTTGAGGAGGAGCAAAATACTTATGTAGATGAGTTCGCCAAATCGTCACCAACTTTCACTACATTGAAGAGGAAAATGCAACTGATAAGATGACGTTCAATCTGCAAAGCCCGTGATGAAGTTTTTTATAGGTCAACTTCCCTCTTTTTTGCAACCACATGTGTTGAGTATAAAAAATCATTTGGGAGACGACCATTGTGGTTTTCGTAACATAGCCCATGCAATAGGATTGTGAGAGAATTCATGGTCACAAGTTCGTAGTGATCTCATCTAGGAGCTCAAAAACTTTCAAGGGTTATACTCAAATATATATGGTATAAAAGATCGGATTGAAGAGTTGATATCGAACTTGAGTTGCTACAAAAGACTTATTTATGTAATCAATCATTGGTGGACCCAACTTATAACATGGTCATGGTCCATCTCTCTCCATAATTGTGTGTTACGGTACTACCATTAAGGGCACAAGTACCAACGAAGCCGAGACTTATTTGTATGATCCTTGTTCATCATGATGATTATATTCTGGTAAAAGTTCGTTATGTGTTACCTTCTTTAACAAATCTTGTTAAGATATCATTGATTTCATGTGCTCTTTTTTTGTAGGTAAAATTAGATGATGATGCACCATTACCACCAATAATAGATCGTTGGTTTGAATATCATCTACATTGTGCTGTTGGATGAGCTGAAATCTATAAAAGATCCATCATGAAGTATGTTGCTAAAAGTCGAAGTGAAAGTTCATCTGTAGGTCAAGAAACTATTTAGGTCGATGATGACTAGGTCTTTTATATACTCCAAATGCTTAAAACAATTATGTTGTACCCCATATTACTTTTATTTTCATAACTTTATTAGATCGTTAGTCTTTAATTGGATTGGTGGACATTGTTTGTATTCTTATTAGATTGGTGGACTTTAATTAATTATAACACTTGTTGATTGTATTTCGGTAAACTTGTTTTTTTACCTAAAATCGACTCTGTTCGACCAATGGTGGTCGAACAAAACACTATATATTCGATCATCATTGATCAAACAAATTATGCTATGTTCGACTTATGGCCGAATATAATGTACTCTATTCGACCATCATTGATAGAATATAGTTGATTTTGGCCTATGTTGAGCCATTTTTATCCCATTAAGTTTTTTTCATGATTCATGATGCAACGATTATCGCAATAAAAATTACTAAAAAAAGCTAAAATAATTGAGAAACAGTACTCTAATTCCAATTACTAAATATTTAAATTAAGTACGTACGACAATAAGTTTCAAAGACAAAATATTCAAATTACAATTTAAAAAAAAAGGCTCAACATCTAAGACCTACGAGGCCTACGATTTCTACTAGTAGAAGGTTGTCTAGACGACTCGGGTGGATCATCGTTCTCAATCTTTAATGCACGATATGCCCCAACTAAAGCAGGAACCACTAGTGAAGCATCCAATTCATCCTCATTCTGAACCAACTGCTGGTACATAGGCTCTAAGTGCCCCAACGCATTGGAGATCATGTTCCATGATTGTAGACCTTCGGGTCTAGTAGTATGACCATGATTAGTGAAAATGTTCTCTAGGTTCTGGATAATTTCACTAGGTTCTGGATAATAGGATGTGAAACTGTGGTGAACCAATCCATATAATCATTTGAGCACTCCCAAGCCAGATTGTCACATTTCCCACGTGCCTCAGCATACAATGCGTGGTTCCTCCATACTAAAAAAAAAGCTCCAAGTTTATCCCACGTGACCTTATATCTCGCACCCGTATTACTCCTTAGGAAGATAAATGGAACCAACGGCTCATCCGAAATCTTTTGAACAAAGCCAAATTGTTGTAACACACGGTTCGGATAATACGACTACTATTTCAAAGGCTTGAATGCGCCCCTAATAGAAAGTTACTTCATCTCAGGATAGTGAGTTTGAATCTCACTATAAGGTGTCCAATTCACCTACATATATAATTGAACAATAGGTATTTAGTACAAATCTAAATAAAATACAATTACAAGTATGATATGTATGAACATGAACTCACGTGTGGCGATATGGTATCCAAAACTTCTCTAGTAGTCAATAATCGATTGATAGTTCCACCGTCGTGAGATCATTACATCCATTTTTTTGCAAGAGGCTCTCCCAGTCGAAAATTCATATTGTGTGTTGGTTTGAAAATAGGAAAATATTCATATATCAAAGCCTGAAACAATTAAAAACATAAAGGTTAGGAAAATAAAATAATATACACATGGCTATGCTCGTCCAATTTTAGGGTGATACCTTGAGTAGTGTTAAGTATCCACTCATCTGTTTAACCTCACTTCGAGAGGCCAATCCCAATTATCGATAAAGAAATGCTAAAATAGTTGTTTCCCAAGTATATTCCTGGACGAGGTTTATGTGCTCTAACAACTTTAGAATCTTACAAGAGGCTCTTATGCCCCTTTTATCTGCAAACAATGAATAGCCTAAGAGAAATCACTGGTATGCACGAGCAGCATGAGTCAACTTTTTTGAATTTTGAGAAGCCATATCTCCTTCAAATCGAGCCCGAAGCCATTCTAAACGTACAAAACCTCCTCGAAACCAAAAATGGCATCATTTGCAACTGCTTCAGTCACCCCCAACAACCTACTAATCAGTGGATCTAGGGATAATAATTTTGACCCGACTCATGGATATCCGACCTGATTCGAGATATTTGGGATGGGACGGGGCAGGTCTAGGTCCTCCTCATGCCCCACTCCTCGCCCCGTGCCCCACGATCCGTCCTTCGCCCCACTATATATTATACATTTATAATATGCTATTAATATATATATTTTAATATATATATATATATATATGCATATATTTAGAAAAATAAATTTAAGTTAATTATAATCATTTTAATTTTATCTTATTTGAAAAGTGTTCGTTATGATTAAAGATGTGATCATATGAATAAATTAAAATTATTTCATAATGAATCTCATAAGATAAAATTAAAATGACTATAATTAACTTATTTTTATATTTTTAAATATATGTATTAATATATAAAATTTTTGAAATACATTAATTTTTTCATAATTTTGTCATTTAAAAAAATTTATATAAATGGGACGGGGCGCGGAGCAATCATTGATGGCCCGTCGTGAGGTGGGGCAGGACGCGGGTTCTCTATGAGGGAGTGGGATGGGCCTGAATATTCTACTACCCACACTCTCCCGATTCCATTGCCATCCTTTAGTGGATCAGGTTGCTCCGATCTTCTTCTACCTCTTCTACCATTATTGAGTATCCACTAACAGAAAGTTCGGTGAGACAAAATATGTCATCCAACGTAATTGTCATCTCACCCCATGACATATGAAACTTGTTGATCTCTGGTTGTCAATGCTCTACAAACGCACAAATGAGATTTTTGTTCTGCGTCTTATAGGACATCTACCTCAAAATTGGGATGAGACTTCGATCAAGCATCTCAAAGAACTCCGGATTGTGGACCTCGAACATCCACGTCTCCATCTTGGTGGTGTGGCACCAACACTTCAGTATGTCCCTTTCCACCCAATTCCAGATAGCATATGCCACGTGCATTTTGATACTTGAAATCAGTTGAGGATCAAGTGGTCCACCAGGACAAGGACTAATTAGAATATCATCTTCATCATCATCGGGCTCTTCTTATGCCTCTTCTTGTTCGTCAAATGCTTCTTCTTTCTTTACTTGTGGTTGATACTCGATCATAGAAAGAGCAGAAGTAGATGCAATCAGTTCATCGATCGTTGAAGTCTCCTCGATCCGACGCCTTCGATTTGAAGTAGTTGGTCGTGTCCTCGTATAAAGAATATTGTCTCCTGCAATATTCATTCACAATTTTATCAATTCACCTATATTTTACAAACCAATCTAAAATAAGAAAGAACTGACAAAACTAAAAACGAAGCCATTTTGTTTGACCACAGTTCAATATTGTAAAACATTCAACCACTATTTGAACACACTCCACAACCGTTCGACCAGTGGTCGACAACATAACACATAGTTCGAACAATTATTGAACATAATCTACACTGTTCGACCACATCAAAAACCGTTCGATTAGTAGTTGAACACAACACACTCTATTTGGCCAGTGATTGAATAAATCACACTTTGTTTGGCCACTGATTGAACACACTACACTCCATTTGACCAACCAGGGTTCAACATAACTTTCCAAAAATCAAAAATTACATGTGTGATTCGACTAAAAAATTCAAATTCTCATCAAATCAAGCAATGTTTTCCATCAAAAAACATTATAAACATGCATCCTAAACACTTACATTGTATTTCAAACAATATTAAACAAATTTAACACATCATATTCATAATTTTGTTTTAAAAATCTTTAGTGCTTCATTTATTTGGAATATCATCTTGTTAGTATCGATTCATTGTATGCTTCTTGGTATGAATGCAAACTTGCCAAAATTTGTTTGAATTAAGGTTGAACACTTCTCGATTTTAAGCTTTAAATTTTTAGTTCTTCTTCCTCAATAGTGTTAGGGTTTAGGTGTGGTGATGTGTTTTGGGTGTGAATGTGTGTTTGGGGTGTGTTTAGGAATTATTTTGTATTTTATATTTTAGAGTTTATTACTAAAAATGCCCCGTAACTTAGGGGGTCTGGCAATTTGGAACCGTAATTTTTCAGGCTGGCAATTTGGAACTGTAACTTGTCGGGCTTCGTGAATTTTGCCCAAATTAAGCCCGAATTGCTTAATTTGGGCCCAATTGACACGCGAAACGCACGTGAGGCTTGAAAATTGGCTAATTCGGGCTATTTCTACTGATTTGACAATTTTTAACCCATTTGGCATTTCTCTTTTTTTTCTCCCTCCACGTGGATTAATTATGTCTAAATGTGTTGTCCTACCCCAAATCCCCAATTCGATTTTCAGAACCCTAATTCCCTCCCTCTTGAGAACTACTCCCTCCGTCCCGGCTAACTTTACACACCCTTCCTGGCACGTGGAATAAGAAAATGTTGTTTTTTGCTTTTTGATTTGAAAAGTCAACCATAATTAAGAATAATTAAATTCTGATTATTATATTAAAAATCCTGATTTTTTAAACCAAGAGGGTGCTGTTGTACAGTAAATTCAATCTGCCTCCTAAAACATCAAAATGAAAACATACACCCTTCTATAAATTCTGATCAAATCTCCTTCCTAAAACATCAAAATTCAAACATACACCCTTCTATAAATGCTGATCAGTCAGTATATATATATACATTTATTGTTCAACAACCAACAAACAAAAATTACAAATATGACAAACACTAGGAGGGGACCAAATTTGTCCCCATCAAACTGTAACCGGATTGCACAGTATCTGTTAGCCAACAGCACAGACGGGGTAGTCCACCCTGGCAAGATCCAGTCGACAGCTACATTATTTGAGGTTAGTCGTCGGACGATCCATTACATTTGGGCAACTGTAAAAAAACAGATTGAGCAGGGGTTACCAGTGGCTTTTTTACAGTCAACAAGAACAAACAGACCTGGTCCAATGTCTATAGATTCATCAAAATTCAAAGCAATACCGTTTTGTTGACGGGGCAGCATAAGAAGGTTAGCAAAGGAGTTGAGTACCTCCAAAAGTTCAGTTTGGAGGTGGGTAAAAACTGGGATGATAAAACCCCACACAAATGCTGTCAAACCAACTTTAACCGATGGCAAAATTGCAAGTTAGAGGTAATAACTTCTGACAATTCATCATTTAGGGACATTAATTTTTGAGAACTTGAAATTAGGACACTAACTTTTATTTCAAATGGTTTAGAATGAATGAGGTCAAAACTCCTAAATTTCAAGCAAGATCACACATGCGGTACCTGTGCCTCTCAAATTTTGGACTTTTCAAAGGTTTCATTTGATTCTCGCTCGAATCTAGCTTAAATCGAACTAAATTTGGTAAATGATTCGATTTTTTGCTATGGCTTAAAGATAGTGTTTTGAATTAGGAAACATAAACTTTGGTTAAGTTTGGAGGGAGATCAAAATTTGGGTGAGATTACGGGTTATTATGGTGGATTAAGTCTTGTGGTTAAGGCAACAGTTATGACACATCTTCCTAAAAACTTACTCGTAAAAATTCATTTTTGATCATGTCCTAAGACTCGTGCCCACTTCTGGTCTTGCTTAGTTTAAAATTTCAATTATAATCGTATAATTGGAAAAACTGTCCAATTTTAGTTATTTTTTTGTCTGTCTTTGTATTTTCTAGTAGCTTTTCAGTAAATGAGAAACATATGTCCCAATTTTCCATTTTCCGATCAAAACTGTTGAGGTGACAATTATTGAATGATGTGACGATTTATTTTACATTATTTTAGAACTAAAAAACCACAAAAATAAAACTTACCACATTATTACTAAAAAGAAAACAATAATCCATTTAAACGACAAAATTCCTCCCTAAATCAATCAATTGCCCAAATTAATTCAGATCCACATAAAACCCTAATTCTAGGAATCCCCAAATTCTTCCCCAGCCTAATCAAATTTATGTAAAAACTAAGTGTAGAAAACAACCCCCATCATCAAAGACATACGCGACCTCAACCCTTTTCCTATGTCGTAGCCCACTTCTCTCTGCACTAACTCATTTAATCTCACATTTTCCAATCCCTGAAATTCACCTCAACTTCTGCAACTCATTCATCTTCTTCCTCTACAGAATTCTATTACTGATGGTTGTCCAAGAGCTTTGAGTTGTTTATTTAAACATTTATTTTATACTATAAATCAGATTTAAATTACTATTAATTTCAATTTTGGCCATATATATAACATTATTTCCAATTTTTGACAACTAAAATATATGTTTCCCAATTTTGGTCCTGTATGTTTCAATTTTTTTCAATTTTAGTCAATTTTCCAATTTTGGTCCTATATGTTTTAATTTTTGTCAATTTCAATCCAATTTTAATTGAAATTCTCAAAACCATCGATGCTACAAGAGATTTCCCGATGGTCATTCAACCAAAATAAGATTTAAATTAAAAATATTGGAATATATTGGACCAAAATTGAAAAAAAATTAAAACAATATAAAATCAAAATTATAAAATGTATACTTGATTGTTTAAAAATGAAAATGATCTAAGATATAAGATTGAAATTGAAATTAACTTTTAAATTAATAGAAAGATATACACATATAAAACTTATTTAACATCAATACCACGTGAAAAACAATATTTAATGTGGAAAAATACAGAAAAAGTCTCACGTAGTTTGGCACAGTTGGTGAATTATAGAGGTACACATTCTCTCTGTCATCCATAAACTAATCCTCTAAATAAACCCTAACTAGCTAGCTAGATTATATATCCTCTTCTTGACTTGTAATCCAATCTAATAGTTGAAGTCCTAATTTAAATCTTGATTAATATATATATATATATATATATATATATATATATATATATATATAGTTTTGATCAGGAACTTCTTTAAATTTTTTTTTTATTTTTAATATTTTATATTATACATATAATTCTTTTTACATGCTACCATTTCTCATACAGATTTTGTTATCAATTTTCATCTTAAACACCTAATCCCATCAACATCTTTATATATGGACTCTCTAATCAATTCTCATCTCAAATATAGACCTAACTCCTCATCAATATAAACCTTTGTAACAATTCGTATCCACACCACACAGACGTTACACCATGAAAAATATTGAATTAATCAATTAAATAAAATAATGAAAAATATTCAATATTAAATTAATCAATTAAATGAAATAATAAAAAATATTCAATTAATCAATTTTCAAGAAATCCTAAATCCTAATCAATGTTCGAGAACTCCCCAAAATTAAGAAAAATATTCAATTAATCAATTATCAAGAAATCTTAAATCCTAATCAATGTTCAAGAAATTCTCAAAATTAATTATAAAAATTAAAATATGAATTGAGCATCAAAGAAAATAAATTTCTCAACAAATCCTCAAAATCAACAATCCTTCAACTCAATCATCAATTAACAAATCCTCAAAATCAACAAATCATATCCCTCAATCATCAATTATCAAGAAAATACCATAATTTTCTAAATATAAAAACTTTCAGAAAAGAGAAAAGATAAGAAAGTAAAAACTTCAAAAAAAAAAAAAAAGAGAAAAGATAAGAAAATATTATACCATGTGGTACAATTTCTCCTATCATGCCCACCAATGCCACAACCACAATCATTAATGAGAATTTATTTTCTTTGCTACTCAATTCATATTTAAATTTTTATTATTAATTTTGAGGATTTCTCTAATATTGATTAAGATTTAGGATTTAAGATTTCTTGAAAATTGATTAATTAAATATTTGTTATTATTTTATTTAATTGATTAATTCAATATTTTTCATGATGTAGCATTTGTGTGGATGAAAATTGAGAAGAAGGTGTATGTTTGATAAGAAGGTTTATGTTAATGAGGGGTCAGGTCTATGTTTGAGAAGAGAACTTATATGAGTCTGTATATGAAAATGTTGATGAGGGGTAGGTGTTTGAGATGAAGATTAATAAAAAAATTTGTATGTGAAGTGGTAGTGTGAAAAAAGAATTATGTGTATAATATAAAGATTAGTGTTTGTGTGCACCAAATGCATGGATCATGATCCATGCAATTAGGCGAGCGAGTCGGGTCGGGTCCGGTTTAACCTGGATCCGCACCCACTTTTATTTATTTATGTCATAACCTTTATATTGTAATAATATAACATTTATGTTGTTATAATATAACTTTTATGTACAGATTTTATAATATTTTCAGTGCATAACTTTATATTTTTTTTTACTATAAAATTCATGTTATATAGTCGAAACATTTATGTTGTAATGATATATCTTTTATGTTGTAATAGTATAACCTTTATGTATAGATTTGATATCATTTTCAATGAATAAGTTATACTTTTTTCATTATAAAAAATTCATATAATATAATCGAAATCTTATATTGTAATAATATAACTTTATGTTGTAATAGTATAACCTTTATGTACAGATTTCATAATATTTTCAGTGAATAACTTACATTTTTTTACTATAAAACTTCAATATAGCCAAAATCTTTATGTTGTACTGATTGATATTAACCTTTATGTTGTAATAGTATAACATTTATATACAAATTTCATAACTTTTTCAATGAATAACTTATGTACATATAACTAAAAGGTTATGAGGACAGAACTAAAATGTTATGCTAATATAATTGTAGAACTAGGGTTTGGGCTAGGGTTTGGATTAGGGTTTGGGCTAGAGTTTGGGCACGTGTGTTTTTATTGGGAATTGTAGAAAATGTAGAAAAAGTAAGGTAGGATTATAGAATTTTACAAATTCTTGTCCAAACATGAATTGGACTGAACCCATCCAAAATTCAGATGAATCAATTTTAGTCCAAACATAGCCTAATACAAAGGTATTCCACAAACACTTCAGGTCGATGCTTGAGGGCAAAAACAGTAAAGAACTTGATCACTACTTTGCTTTAAATGATTAAGTTTAACAAATCATGTAATTTATGAATTAATTAAGAGAAAAAAAAAATCAACAAACACAGGCAAGAAAAGAAGAAAAACTCTTGAATGCAACAATAAATTATCCTCGAATTAAATTACATAAATTGATCCACCACGTCTAAATGGATGAAATATATTCTCGGATTGGGTTGATCCAATTGCACGAATTTAGAATCCGTACACTTATTATATAAAAATAATTATGTAATATAAAATATTAAAAAAAATCTTAAAAATGTGTGTTTCTTCATGTGCATGTCCTATCAAAACTATATATATATATATATATATATATATATATATATATATATATATATATATATATATATATATATAACTTCCCCCACCTTGTAAAGCATCGAAAAAGGATAAATAAAAATGAAAATGACAGTTTGATCCAAGTTACTGTTATTGATTTTTTGAGTATGCTATAGTTCTCTATACTGCGTACTTATTCTTTTTCTTTCAATGTATATCTTTCTGTTAATTATTTAAAACGTTTTGCACACTAAAAAATGTCTTTTCACATATCTATATATTTATGTATATCTTGCAATTATTTTAAATAAAAGATGTCGTATTAAAATTATAACTAGAAGCAAAAAATGTGTACAAGAAAATTTCAAACAACTTTGCCATATCTTGTTTATTAAATACACTAAATATAATGTAAATGAATTTAACCCATTAATTAGTTATAAGAAGAATATTGGGAACTGCCTTAATATATATATATATATATATATATATATATATATATATATATATGTATGTCAGCGTGATTCAACACTTAAATAAGTATTTAACCTGTTTTTCTTAATTATATCATACAATTAATAGCATCCATAACATTAAATAAAAGTAGTGATATGACACAGCTGAAATTGTTCTTGTGTAGCCGCCTATATATAATAATTCATGTTGTCTATCTACTATACTATTTTGTATTGTATTTAAATAAGTTTACGGCTACAGTTGTATTAACGGTACAAAATTTATTTCAGCATTAAATTAATTTGATGAAGTTAGTGTAGGAAAAATGTAAATTTAGAATTATAACTACAGTCCTGCTACTCTATCTATTAAGGATACATTAATATGTGTTCATGGTTTATTTGTCAAAAATTTAGCAAACTTATTAATTTCATTTATCATATAACGAGTGGATGAGATTATTATACATTATCGATGGACATATTAAGAATTGTCTATAGTGGGTATTTTAGCATTTTCCACTATAACTATTGACAAATCATGTTTAGAAATTCAATTTTTCGGACACTAAAATTAAGATACAATTTTCAATTTGAGTCAATTTAGAATAATTTGGGCGATTCATGTGCAATGCATGTGCTCCTTCAATTTCAGGCTTATCAAAAATGTCAATTGATTTAATCTTTAATCAAGTTTGAATTGAACGCAAAAATCGATAAAATTGATTTAGGGCTATTTCTAGATATCAGAATTGAGTGTTTTGAAGTAGGAAACAAACATTTTGGTTAGAATTTAAAAAAATGTGTCATATTTGCTTCCTCTACCACTAAAATCCACCATAACCACCCTCAATCTCACTCAAAATTTTCTCTCTCAAAACTTAACCAAAATTTATATTTCCTAATTCAAAACACTAATAGCAAACCATAGCAAAAACTCAAATCAATTACCAAATTATTCAAAATGATTCAAGCAAGAAACAAATCAAATCTTCGTAAAGCCTAAATTTTGAGGGCACACGCAACGCATGTGTGATCTAGTTTGAAATTTCGGAATTTCAACCTCATTTGTCCTAAATGGTCCCAAATATAAATAGTTCCTAATTTCCTAAATGGTCACAAATAAAAAGATAGTGTACTAATTTCATTAAATCCACAAAAATTAGTGTCCCTTACCTATGAATGTCCAGAAGTTATTGCCTCAACTGGCAGTTTCCCAAGTTAGCCATATATAAATAATGTTGTCCTCAGCTTGATTAGTACTCATGCATGACATAGCAAAGAAACATAGAAATAGCAACTTATAATCGAGTGACCATGAACTATCTCTCATATTTCCTATTACTTTCTTCATTTTTATACATATTATATAATCTATTGAATGGAAAACCCTTGTTCAAGAAACCCTACAAGCTTCCCCCAGGGCCTCCCACTATTCCCATCGTAGGAAACCTTCCCCAATTCATCTCAAAAACACCACCATACATCAAATTAGCAAACCTTGCAAAAAAATATGGCCCTTTAATGAGTCTGAAACTAGGAAGCAGACAAGTAGTGGTTGTATCTTCACCAGAAATGGCAAAAGAGGTTCTAATGAAGCATGACTTGGTTTGCTCGAGCCGGCCAGTACCCCATTGTAGTGAAGCACTAAACCACCACGAGGTTTCCATTGTGTATCTGCCTGTGGGCAGCAAATGGCGCATTTTTCGCAAATTATGCAAAGAACACATTTTCACAGTCCAAAAGGTGCAAGCAACTGAAGGGCTTCGGCAAGAAAAGCTCCAACAGCTGCGTAATCACTTGCAAGATTGCAGCAATGCTGGTCGAGTCGTAGATATTGCAGAAACAGTTATGGTAACCTCACTCAATTTGCTATCATCCACTCTTTTTTCAGTGGACTTTGCAGATTACAATTCAACCAATGCTCAAGAAATGAGGGAAGCTATTCGCTCCATCATGGACGTTCTTTCCATTCCTAACCCTGCAGATTTCTTCCCAATTCTTAGATGTATAGACCCTAGAGGACTCCAGCGAAAAACTAAGTTTTGCTTCGCGAAAATTCTGGGTGTGCTTGATAAGATTATTGTTAAGAGATTGAAGTCACTGCAAAGAAAAAACGATTTACTGCAAGTGCTTCTAGACCTCAACAAAGAGAATGATTCCGAGTTAAGCCTCAACGACATCAAGCATTTTTGCATGGACTTAATCATGGCAGGAGCAAGCTCAACTGCGGAGGTCACGCAGTGGCTAGTGTCTGAATTCTTGCGCGATCCAAAAAAGTTGGCAAAGGCAAAGAACGAGCTGAGAGGCATACTTGGAGATGATGTTAATAAACAGCTGTCGGAATCAGATATCCCAAAGCTCAACTACATTCATGCAGGAGTCAAAGAGATATTCAGACATCGAGTTATTGCCCCGATTATAAACCCTCACAAAGCAGAAGCCAATGTGGAAATAAATGGCTATACAATCCCGAAAGGTGCAACTATAATTATCAATATGTGGGCTATTTATAGAGACGAAAAGACATGGCCAAATGCCGAAACTTATATGCCTGAACGCTTTTTGAATACTGATATAGACTATAAAGGTCAGCATTTCGAGTATTTTCCATTTAGCTCTGGAAGAAGAATGTGCCCAGCCATGCCCTTTGCTCATGTGATGGTACATCTCTTGTTTGCACACTTGATTCGTAGCTTTGATTGGAAACTCGAAGGAGGGTTGAAACCCGAAGAATTGGATATGTCTGAGGCTGCGGGGTTGAGTACTATTCATCGTAAAAATCCTCTTAGAGCTATTCCTGTTAAGCTCGTGTGAACCCTAGGTATATTTGGAATCATAAGATTGAATAAACAAGGGGTAGAGCTAGACAACTTATGTTGAGGGACTTCTTGGCTTTGGAGAGTCAAATTATCATAAAATGAATATTTTAGCACTTAAATAAAAATAAATAAATGAAATTTTTTTTAAAAATTAATGTTTTAAAAAAATTTGGGGGACTAAAGCCCCCACTTACCTTAAGGAGGCTCGCCCCTGTAAATAAATGTAATGTGGGGTATAAACTATTTGAACTGTATTGGATGAGATAAATTCATGAGAGATTCCATATATAGTACAAATTTTTATATTGATAATTGGTCCTTATGGAATTGCAACAAGTTGTTGACATGCTAACTGTATAGCCATTGGCATCCTAGTACGTATAATGCATTGAATACAGCAATAATCTATGAGAAAATTAATTATTTACACACAAACTTGATCCTTATGGAAATCAACCTTTTCTTAGCTTTAAGCTTATTCTTGCTTCACTGTTATGGCTGCCAAATTTCCTAATACATATATCTCTTGTCGCATTCATTAACACTACTAACGATATACCGATGGACATGTTCTATCATTAAACACCGACTGAAAGTCGTCGACAATGCTCGAATTTTTTTGAAACAAATTCGACCAATACCTACGACATAGCGACGAAAATTCCATCGGTACTTACAGACGAAGAAAAAATTGTTTGAGACCTCAGTATTCCGACGACTGTTCCAACAAAAATTCGTCGGCAAATTACCAACAAACATATCCGTCGAAAATGTGAGGTAAAACGATGTTGTTCCCTATCCATCGTTTGCAACAAGAGACGACATCGTTTTTGTCAGAGTTATCATCGGAATTTCCATCTTAATGATTTTTTTTAACAGATTTATTTGGTTGTTTAATTTTTTTTTTAATTTTATGTTTTTATTTATTTATTTATTTTTCTATTTTAATTATGCATTACTCTTTTTTTAAATGAATTCCAAATCAACAAATTGAGCCCGAAATTAAGTGCTCATATGTGATTCACGTGTAATTTTAGCCCAATTGAGAGATTCGGATTGAAATTGAGTAAAATTCATGAAACCCGAAATATTAAAATTCTAAATTGTCAGCTCGAAAACTTAAAGTTTGAAATTAACACTCCTTAATTTACTAGACAATTTAAATAATAAACTCTACATTAAATATATTGTAAGCTATTGGGACAATTTTTGCAAAACATTAGGACCAAATTCCAATTTCCCCATAATGTATGGGACGAAATTTGCAATTTTCTCTGGACATTTCCTATACTATTCTATATGGTGACATCGACCTACAACATGCATGGTCGTTATCCGTAAGGCACAATGCTATGTTACGTTTCTATCTATGAGGACACAAGCTCCAACAAACTCTTGGCTTGTATGCATCACACTTGTTGGATGCTTGTTTGGATATTATATATGCGGGATGGGGAAATCAAATTTTTTAATCTTGGAATTTGTAAATAGAGGTAAATATATAGTTCAAATATGTGTTTGTTACGAGATTTTATAGGGTAAAATTATTAATGTAAATGTCAAATCAATATTGTAAAAAGTTAGTAGGTGTAGTATTATATTGTTGAGTAGGTCTTGTGTGAGATTGTTTCACAGATCTCATTTCGTGAGGGGTAGGTCGAATCAGACATAATAAATTATGTAATATTGTTGTGTGTATATGGTAATATTTTCTATATATCAGGTAATATTTTTGTATTATATACATTAGTAATACAAAAATATTATTTGATATATAAAAAAATATTACCTAATATACATATAAGTATTATATGTTGCATGAGAGAGAAGAGTGTGGACAATTTAGGATCCCTGCCTTTTTAAGTAACCCGACCCTAAATCTTATAATTCAAAAGTGTTACCAGATATACACAAAAATATTATTTGATATATATAAAAGTATTACATATTTTCTTATACTTCATCTCAGCTCAAAACACATCATATAATACAAAAATATTACCTAATATAAAGAAAATAATTACCTAATACACACAAAAATATTGCGTAATTTCTTATGTTCGACATGACTTGACCTGTGTCACGAAATGAGATCCGTGATACGGTCTCACCCAAAACTATGCCTATAACTAACAAGTTGATGTTATAGTAATTATTTGATAATTGTAATAGCATAAATTTAGGTATGTATTGTATATTAATTAATATGATTATATGTAGTGTTTTTTTGTAAGTTATCGTACTAATTGAATGGATTTTATATTCATAATCTAAATCTTC
This sequence comes from Scutellaria barbata, assembly GCA_028654395.1. Taxonomy (NCBI): domain Eukaryota; kingdom Viridiplantae; phylum Streptophyta; class Magnoliopsida; order Lamiales; family Lamiaceae; genus Scutellaria; species Scutellaria barbata. The sequence continues at coordinate 2,213,996 of CM053656.1, read as the reverse complement.
TAACAAACAAGTTTGAGATTTTGAAATTCCAAATCTGTGTCCTAACCAACATGCAACTTTCTGAAAACTTTTCTAATCACGTTAACATGGATTTCGACAATACGCATAGAGTGGTGGTTAATAGGCCAAAAGGAAAAAGAAGCAGCTTGTAGCTACTTGAATATCACAAATTTTAATCTTAGAATTGTTCAATTATTGAAAGTGATAACATTAATGTTAGAGTTTATTAATAAAACTATCCCGTAATTTAGGGGTCTGACAATTTAAAACTTTAATTTTTCGGGTTGGTTATTTAGAATTTTATCTTTTTGAACTTCGCGAATTTTGTCCAATTTAGACCCGAATTTATATTTATAATTTATATTTCATGAACGATTCTGGTATTTGAATTTCAACTTGTGTTTTCCTAATGACATAAGAAAATCCAAATTGATATAGAACTAATCAGTATTTATTTTTTCAATCAAAAAATCTTTCTCAATTTCAAGAACGAAAATCTTATGATATGTTGGGAATCTCTTATGATAATCATCCGCGCTTGAAACGTATCTTAATGCTTGAAAGTTGGATAGGATGGCCCTTACGGAAGGATTATATTGCCCCCAATTTTTATGAAATACAAGATGCTCATTGAATGATAAGAAAGTAATTTCCACTTATAAAAAATAGCACTTGGCCCAATTATTGTGTTTAGAAGATTTTGATTTTTTTTGAAATATGGAACTATATAAATAAAGGAAAAACTCCATGAAAGAAAGATTAACGATTCATATAAATCACTTAGTGGAAAATGTCCCGAATAAATCCAACGAGAAATTAATAATCAGACTACTTCAAATTCAAAAGAGAAGACATCTCCTTCAACGGATATCTTCTCCTACAAGTATAAATAGAGGATGAGAAACACTGAAGCTGGTTACTGAAACATTTACGCAAAAACTCACAAACTTTCAAGTTACAAGCATTCAAGTCTACCATCAGTTTCAATCACTCAACCTCTCAAAAGTGAAGCAAGTTCAAGCTGCAAGATCCCTCGAAGGATTCAGAAGCTCACTTCGTCGCACCAGTTGAAGAAACAAACAAATATACTTTTAACCTTGTTGCTGTGTGCTTAGGTTGTTTTAGAGGTGTCGAACAGTTGATAGGAGAGATCCTTGCTGTTTGTATAGGTGTCTAAGTGTTAGACAGCTTCCTTGTGTGGGAGTGTAGAACCCTGTGTGGGTTAGCCTTTGGAGTTTGCAGTTGTGTGTACGCTGGACTTCAGTAGGTTGATACTTTGTAAAGTTGATAGATTGTTAGGAAGGTCCTGTAATTCAATCTTGCTTAACAAAGTTCCTGCTCGAGGAGCAGTAGAGTGGACGTAGAAGGATTACACCACCTTCGAACCACTATAAACCATAAGTGCCTTATTGCTTTCTTATCTGTGTTTATTTCTGTATTCTACATATCTATCTCATAAGCATAAAACGTTTTGTAAAGAAGCATACTTGAGGAAACGAGTCTTGTGTTATACATCATATTTTTCCGCTGCGTATAAACTCAAGTTACAGCGTGCAGTACTACATCCTAGTGCTGTAAGCAGTAACTGTCTGGCGCTGCAAGTTCAAGTAACTTGCAGAGCATAAAGGTTTTTTAATACATTTGCAAACTCGACCAAGGTTCATTCACCCCCCTCTGAACCTCGGACACCACTTAGGACCAACAAGTGGTATCAAAGCGAGTTGGGTTAAAAGCCAACTTTTCTGGTCACCTACCCAAATCCACTTTAGTCTCGCTGATGTCAGTGTCTGTCACTTGACATGTATAATATATTAATGATTGTATAAAAAAATCATCACATTCACTCAACTATTACACGTAATTGTTATTATTTTTTTGGGTTTACACGAAAACTAGTTTTCGTATAAAAATAAATGGGTAGGGTAAGAAGATTTTAATGGCAAATTTTTTCCAAGTCCCATATAATCCCCTTTCAAACATATACGGCCCTAAGTGAATGACACATGTCGTTACATCACTTTTAGATCAATCGAAAAATCCCATTGAAGTTATTTTCTAATTTATCATAGCAATTTTAAATAAAATTAAGTTATCATGCCCATGTTCCGAGATCATGACAAAAATTGACAAGCATCATAGGCTACCAAAAATATCCATATTATCATTCAAAAGTACACAAATAATTTATTTTCAATTCATTCTCTTATAACACGATTCTCGAAAATCCAATATAAAAACAAAAATAAAATCCTTATGATCACACAAAAGTAGCTAGTATTCTTCCATATAAGAAATAACATATTTTCTCAATATAATACTCGAAGAACTAGGCAGTGAAACTATTAAATCACAGTCTCCTTTATCAGATGACATTTTGTACTTCAGTTATTATAATGCTGACAAGAAAATGTATACCATTAAACCAACAAGGAGCTCATTAATTTGGGAATAATAAACAGAAATAGATGGAAAGATGGAAAAATATTATTACTGGCGGGGCGGCTACATCAAGACTTTTTGAGCTATCTCTGACTACATTTGTTATAATCATAGATTATATTTAAAACTAATTGCAAGATATATATACATAACAATAGATATGTGAAACCACGTTGTTCTAGGTAGTGTGCAAAAATGTAAATGAAATTTGAACACATGTTTTTTAACTTCAAATTTTTAGTTTACTACTACATCGAAACTACAATACATCATTTAAAAAAAAAAAGTCAAATGCACCAAATTTAACTATATATATTTTAATTTTTTTATTTTGCTTTTATATATATAATGTGAATAACTAATTAAAGTCACAAATGAGTATGTTATGCATTGAAAACAAATTTTAAATGAATAAGTTTTAATTTGAAATTACTTGCTTAGAAAAATTAAAAACCGCCTTACAAATTACAAATAAAAAAATAAATTGACAATATATAAAATTATAAATAAGAATGATAAATTTAAAGCCCCCATAAAATTAGAAATACAAAACAAAATTTACAATAGTCAAATTACAATAACAAAAAAAAATTTACAATAGTCAAAATTACAAATAAGAATGATAAATATGTTCGTTTAGATTTTTCATTTTTGTTTTATATATGCAATGCAATCACAAACTAAATGTCATAATTAGATTTTATTATCTTAATTTTCTAGTAATTTAAGAGGTTTAACAATTTAGTACATTAAGTTTTCAAACTAATAATTTAGGTTTTATTTTTGGAAAATGCGTGAATTTAGATGAATTTCAACCAAAAGCAACTAATTGGCTGAAATTGAACATGATACAATGCACACGAAAAGAAGGTTTAAGTTCCAAGACGAAAAGAGAAAGCAAAAAGTGTTTTCTATACACCAGATGCACGGATCCTAGATCTGTACAACCGGGTTAACCCGACCCAAAGTGCTTTTCACGTGCCCCCACGCGTCCAAACCCTAGCTCAAACCCTAACTCAAATTCTAGTTCTGCGGTATATTGACATAACCTTTTAGTTTAGCGAACTTAACATTTTAGTTCTATCCTTATAACCTTTTAGTTATATGCACATAACCTTTTGTAGTGGTGAGTAGTGAAAAAAGTATAAGTTATTCACTGAAAAGGTTATGAAATTTGTACATAAAGGTTATAGTATTACAGTATAAAGGTTTTATCATTACAACATAAAAGTTTCGGCTATATTGAATTTTTATAGTGAAAAAACTATAAGTTATTTATTGAAAATGTTATGAAATCTGTACATAAAGGTTATACTATTACAACATAAAGATTATATTATTATAACATAAAGGTTTGAGTTATATCGTATGAATTTTTATAGTGAAAAATATATAAATCATTCAGTGAAAAGGTTATGAAATCTGTACATAAAGGTTACACTATTACAACATAAAGGTTATATTATTACAATATAAAGGTTATGACATAAATTATTAAAAAAAAAAGAGACGCGGATCCGGGTTAAACCGGACCCGACCCGACCCGTATTCCAAATTACATGGATCATGACCCATGCATCTGATGCACACAAACACTACTCGATACAATGGTGAATGATCTAAAAATAATATTCTCAATTTACAATTTTCCAGATGGGAGTAAAAGATTTACGATGCAATTAAGGCACTTTAATGAATTAGGGATGAAGAAGAAGAGTGTTGGTCCCAAGTGGTATAAGGTTAAGAGGGGGGGTGAATTAACCTTATCAAATTTTCAACTTTTACTCCAAGAATGTTAAGTTCTTGATACACAGGTACCTAGTAAGCTTGCTGCTCGATAGGTTGCTGCTCAGGCAGTGACCTCAGGACTTAGTCAGAGATAATAATGCACAGCGGAAATAATATGATTTTCCAAACTAGGTTTTAATGCAGTATGCTCAAGGTGCAGATAGAAATATAAAGCTGTAAAACACAAGCAAACTTATAGAGGTTCAAGGGTGGAGTAATCCCTTTACGTCCTCTCTACTCCTTTTCAAAGAGGAACTTTGTTAAAGTAAGTTTGATTTACAATAGACTCTGCTAATACAAACTATACTCTACACAAAACTGTCAGCTCTATCCATACAGGTAGCTGCACAGTGACCAACTAAGCGACCCACACAGGATCTCCACACAGGTTCCTCGACCTACACAGGATCCTTTCTCTTCTTCAGAGAGAAGACAACTTAGCAGGGTAAACTCCTACTTAAGTGACTCCTAAACAGTTTATTTGAGTAAGATATAGATTTGCAAACGGTCGAGTGCAGCAAGCTCCTTAAACTTCTAAAGATCACAAAGGTAGTTGACTTGCTGCTGTTAAGACTGAATAGCTTGAATATGAAAGCTTGAGCTTGTAGATGATTTACTTCGCGTATGTTCTCTTGATTTTCTTCTTGGTCTATCTCCTTCCTTCTTGGTGCATTCAGTCTTCTATTTATAGGCATCGGTGAGTATTCTGCCCGTTGGGAGGGCAGTCCTTTGCATGGTGAGGTGTCTTGCTCTGGTTGGTTCTGCCGATCTTCTGACACCTGCTCTGAAATGCCTTCATTCTTTTCTGCCACTGTCTTGTCCTTTTTGCTGCGCAACTTCATCCTGCAGTCTGTTGTACTTTGTCCTTGCTGCTTTTTCACACATGGCAATCTCTGATTTGCTGAAACTGGAGTGACTCTACTGGCTAGTCAGGTTGCACTGATTTTAATGTATCTGGTAGTGTCTTCTTCGAGCAAGTAAGTCAGCTTCCTTGATCATCTCCAGGTTTCTTGCAGCATCCTTTGAAGCTTGGTTACTGGTTCCTTGTGGCAGCATGCAGGTAGCAGGGACTTGGCATAGGCTCCTTTGCAGAATCTCCATCTCATTCCGGCATCCTTACCTTAGCTAAGTTACACATTGAAACCTATCTGAATGGCTAAAGCTCTAATCTATTACATGTTTTATCTCATCAAAATCTATTACAATTTATTCTATCAATTTCCCCCTTTTTGATGATGGCAAAACTCCTTAACAGGATTAAAGAACCATATTTCATTAACTTGGAACAGAAATGCAGAAGAATATAAACATTCATAAGCATGCATTAAGTTCACAAGATGTGAGCTTTCATCAACCAAAGACATCGAGATTTCATTGATCAGAAACATGTACAGAGCATAAACAAGATAACAGAGAGCTAAACAGATAGCATCTTAAACAGATAGACAGATACAGAAACAAAGACAGAGAGCATGACACTAAGTTTTTAACCAGCTGGTTTTCTTCTTTCTTTCGAACTTAGAACCTCTCCACCAGTTGGCTATGAAGTCTTGATAGCTGGGTTCCATCCTCTTCACCATCTCCTCAAATTCTTCAAACCTGAGCCAGAAGTCTTCACTGTATGGTATGAACTCCTTTCCCAGTCTCTGCTTTAGCTTGACTTGGATTGGAAGTCCATCTTTCTTGGTCAGCTCCAGAAACCTCTGCAAGGCCTCCTTGTTTGTTCGAAATCCTCTAAAGAGAGCAGATTCCTTGCAGAGTGTGGTGAAGTACTTCATCAGCTCCATTCTTTTGAATGCTTCAATCTGGAAGAAGGATGGATTGACATCAGTGGGGAGAGTGACCTCCGAAATCCTTGGGGTGATGAACTTGTCGCTCCTTGAATCCGGGTTGGCTTCCAGAAAGGTCCTGAGAGATGCACTTGCTGCGCTGTCAGGATTCTGCATGTTTTTCTCCAGCTCAGTCATATCAGGCAGTTTGTGCGGTGGGAAGACTTTGTCAAGAATAATCCTTGGATCCTTTGAAAAGAGAGCATCCAGGTTGCTCTTTAGTTCAGCTTCAGTCCTTCTCCTCTTCTCATCTCTTATCTCAGCACCCTTTCTGAAGTCTGGATGAACTGACCCCGAGACAGCTTCTGATTTTCTCTTTGAGCTGCTGTCTGAAGGGCCCCTCGGTCCAGCTCCCGTGTCATCTCTCCTTCTGCTTACTACCATCTGCTTACAAGTAGCAGGATCCTGTCCAGTCTTCTGCCGGCCCTCTATCCTCCATTCCCCCTTTTTGTCATCATCGGCCAGTCCAACCGCAAAACTTACCATGGAGTGAATTTCAGACAGGGTGCCTGAGTGATCTCTCAGGATCTGTGATTGGTTGAACTGCTCCTTATCCATCCGGTCTACTGCAGTGACGAGCTTTTTGATTGGTTTCAAGGGAGATCAGATTCTCCTCTTGTCTGTTAAGCTTCTCCATTACACTTTTGACCACTTCCACTGCAGCATCCTTCTTGGGGGTCGGTAGGCAGCGATCATCTGAGTAAGTGTTGACAAGGTGACGTTGAGGGAGTCCATGAAGGATATGTCTTGATTGAATGGGAGCGGGTTTTCTTGCGGAGTTTCCTGCTCACTTTCACCAGGGACTTTCTCATCTGTTCAATCGCTGTCAGCACCTCTTCATTTGATCTGGCAGGTTCCTGGCCTTCTTCTGCTTGTACCTGTTCAGAAGAAGCAGTGATTAGAGCCTTGGATTTTTCGGCTCCGGTATCGCCCTGTTCACTAGGTGACCCATCATCGCTGTTGGAAGGGCTACTGGATCCTCCATCTCCTGATCCAGAGTCCTTGGCAGGTGTCTCATCTCCAGCATCTTCTTCATCAGCCTCCTGCTCCTTATCCTCCTCATCTACCTTTCCCTTGCTGAACACCATTTCAGCCTCCTTATCTACCTCATTTTCTTTCTCAACCTCCTGCACTTCAGCCTCCTTTTCTACTCTTTTATCTCCTCTTGCCTCCTGTACTTCCTCCACCTGTTCTACCGCAGCTATTTCCCCCTTAGTGACCATCACTTCATGGTCCACCGGCTTAGCAGGTACTGTCTCCTCCACCTCCATTGGGACAGCTGCTGCAGGTTGCTCTTTTTCCGTCGGACAGGTTCTTCTACTACTTCAATTGAAACAGGTGCCTCATTCTGCTACACTTGTTTCCCCTCAGCCTCTATCTCCATTGGTGTGGGAATAGATGTTTCTGTGGTGTCATCGGCGCTGCTACTGTGGATGGGACTATCAGCTCGAGAGATGCCACAATAGTGAGGGTTTCCAACTCTTTTGCCTTGGGAAAGTCAGTTGGTGTCGAGCTCCTCTCCTTCATCTGCGTCTGCACAGGGACTTCAGGCAGAATAATCAGGTCAGTAAGATAAGAAAATTCCTCACCATTTTTCTCCGTTGGTGAAGGTGACCGCCTGCTGATAGGTTCGATCATGAGAGCTGAGCAGGAGGATCCTTCACCCATCTGGGGTTCTCTTACTGACCTTCTCATCCTTGTATCTGTCAGGCTAATATCAACAGTCTGCTTCAGCATCCTCTCCAGGGCTTCATCCTCTCTAAACCTTTCTACCTGGGCTGCAGCAAAGGCCACGTCATTGCCTGCTCTGACCTGGTCAGTAGCAACATCCAGAATCACCTCCTCCCTGTAGAAGTCTGGCTGTACGATGGCTGCTTTCCCCTTCAGGCTCCTAGGGCCAGGTAGCTGTTTGGCGGCTTCCCTCTGCTTCTTGGCCTCACATGCAGCGGCGATCTCCGCGTTTTCAAGATATTCTGACCACTTCGTCTTCCTGAGATCCTTCAGAAATTTCTTTTGAAGGATCTCCTCCAAATCATCTATGGCAGCCCAGTTCAAAGCCCACTCCTCCTCCATCTTCCAGTCAGCCCACTGGATAAGGTCCTCTCTAGGCAGGTGCCTGTACTGCCACCAGATGGTAAATCTCTCCAACATCTTACCGAACTCTTCCTCCAGCTTCGGTATGCTGATCACATACTCCAACAGATCCTCCTCATCCTCCTCTTCTTCAACATCTATATCATGAACAGCAGCATCCCCTGCCTGTTCATCCCTCAGTGGAGAATCAATCTCCACTTCTACTGCAGGCTTCTTAACTGCCTGAGTGGTGGTGCCTTCTGATTCATCATCAGAGATGACCAATCTCCTCTGCACATCCTACTTGTGCTTAATCTTTTTTGGTACAGCAGGAGCTGGGGAGGGTTCCTCCATCCTCGAGCTGCTTTCCGGCGAAGATGCTGGTCCGGTGGAATGTCTTCCTTGTCCTTGGAGCGCCCTTGGAATCCTCAGAGACCTCCCTGGTTACTGGGGATTGCCGAGCAGCAGTCTTCTTGGCAAAGACTCTACCCGCACCGATGAACTTTTCTTTTTGGATAGGCTTCCCCTAGGATAGATCCACCTTCAAGTGACCTAGGAGGGTATTCACAATCAGCCCGTAGGTAGGCTTACCTACCTTCTTCTCCACCTCCTCCACCAGCCTAGAAAGCAGGTAGCTGGCCCAGTCCACCTTCTTCTTCTTCACTATGGCCATCATCATCATGTACCTAAAGTTGGTACACTTATCAAAGGAACCAGAGCGGTTCTCTATGATATGACAGCAGATGTCATGCAGCATTTTAAATTCAAGAATGAAGAACTTCTTGCTGCAACTTCGGGACATCCCCGCTGTGTCCTCCCTGCCGGTGAAGATTTTCTAGAACTCCTCCAGTTCGTCTTCTCCATACGTGGAGAGGTCACTGGCGTCCATGCCGTCAGTGGGGAGAGAGAACACCTCTTCCAGCAGCCCGGTGTCTACAGTTACTGTTACTCCACCAACCTTTGATCGGATCTCTGACCAATCTTCAAAGACCTTCACCCGCCAGTAGAATTTCTCCACCTGCTCCTCTGCGTAGGGTGACTTGTGGTAGGAGCAGAGTCTCAGGAGTCCTGTGATGCGAAGACATTGAAGAATGTCTTTCATCAACTCCTTCTTGTTTCCTTCTTCCTCCACCATGCTAAGAAGAATCTTGTGGTCCACCAGCCTGCCGTCAACAACCTGAGACTGTTTCGGTGCCATTTCTGAGAGAGCGAGTAAACTGGTAATGGAAAGCTTGAGAGAGAAATCGAGAAGTTAGGGTTTGCAGAATATGGAAATGTTTAAGTGTGAGAGAAGAATGAAGAGAGACTCTTTTATATTTGAATTTGGTGAGTTTTGATCGAACGGTCCAGATTGGTCTTAAATTTGAAAAGACCATTGATCCATTGGCTGAGATTTTTGGCGCGGCGTACGTGCGCTCAAGTACTTAATGTGACATTTTATGGATATCGAGGGGTTTCCTGCAAAAACGGCTACTTGACGCGGGGTAATTGTTCCTCTTTTCACACGCTTCAGTTACTGGGTCCTGCAGGTAGCTTGGTGACCAGTATCATAATATCCAGTAACTGTCCAGGTACTTTGAGTAGTAAGCTTTAGGTTGCTGTGTTACTCTTGTCCTGCCTGTAGTTCCCCCTAAGCTTTACAGCCATTTAAAAAGATATTATATATAGATGATTAGTTCAGGTTTATTATCCCTAGCTTGTTTCTTAGAAAAGAGAATCTTGATTCACAAAGGGGCTTCATGAATATATCAGCTAGCTGTAGACCAGTATGCACTTTTTTTAGAGATATATCTTTCTTCTCAACATGATCTCTTATGAAGTGGTGTCTGATATCTATGTGTTTGATTCTTGAATGAAGAACTGGATTGTGTGTGATAGCTATTGCGCTTGTATTATCACATAGGATAGGTGTTCCTTTCTCTTCAATTCCATAATCCTTCAGTTGCTGTTGAATCCATAGGATTTGTGCACAGCAGCTTCCTGCAACAACATATTCGGCCTCAGCTGTTGAGGTTGCTATTGAGGTTTGCTTTGTGCAGAACCATGATACTAGCTTGTTCCCTAGTAGCTGACAGGTACCACTTGTGCTCTTCCTATCTATTTTGCAACCTGCAAAATCAGAGTCAGTATAGCCAATAAGTTTAAGTCCTCCTTCTTTTGGGTACCATAGGCCAGCTTCCTGGGTTCCTTTGAGGTGTCTGATGATCCGTTTAGCTGCAGTCATGTGTGATTCCTTTGGAGCTGCTTGGTATCTGGCACACATTCCTACTGAGAACATGATATTTGGCCTGCTAGCTGTTAGGTAGAGCAGTGACCCAATGAGTCTTCTGTATTTTGTAATGTCTACTGCTTTACCATCACTATCTTTGTCTAGGCTTCCTGAGGTTATCATCGGTATGCTCACTGTGCTCGCATTTTCCAATTCGAATCTCTTTATCAATTCTTTGGTGTATTTCACTTGATTGATGAAGGTTCCATTGCTTAACTGTTTGACTTGGAGACTGAGAAAGAAGCTTAGTTCTCCCATCATGCTCATTTCAAACTTGGATTGCATAAGACTTGAGAATTTCTGGCACAATTCCTTGTTTGTTGATCCGAAGATAATATCATCGATGTATATTTGAACGAGTAGTATGCTTTCTCCATCTTGAATTCTGAAGAGTGTCTTATCCACCTTATCTTTCTTGAATCCATTGTCAAGTAGGTACTTCGAGAGAGTGTCATACCAGGCTCTGGGTACCTACTTGAGTCCATAGAGTGCTTTCTTCAATTTGAAGACCATGTTCTCTGGATTATCTTCAAAACCTGGAGGCTGTTCCACATAGACTTCTTCAGCGAGCAGCCCATTGAGAAATGTACTCTTAACATCCATTTGATAAACGATGAGATTGTTGTGAGCAGCGTAGGCTAGAAAGATTCTGATAGCTTCTAGTCTTGTTACTGGTGCAAAGGTTTCTTCAAAATATATTCCTTCCTCCTGACAGTAACCTTTCTCCACTAGCCTTGCCTTGTTTCTGACTACTTGACCTTCTTCATCGAGCTTGTTTTTAAATACCCATTTTGTGTCGATTACTCCCTGGTGAGTAGGTCTTGGAACTAAATGCCACACTTGATTCCTTTCAAATCCATTAAGCTCTTCCTGTATTGCTTGAATCCAATTGGTGTCTGCTAGAGCATCATCTATGCAGTTTGGTTCTGTTTGTGAAATAAACAAGCAAACATTGTTTTGTAGGGGTTGTTTCTTCTTGTCCTTACTCTAGAGGTAGAATCTCCTATGATCTGATTCCTTGGGTGATTCCTTAGCCACTTTCTTCTAGCTTCTTCAGCTTGTTGTTCATTTTGTTCTTCAGCAGGTTGCTCTTGATCAATCTGTGCAGCTTGCTGATTTGGGTCAGGCTGTATTTCTAAGCGTACTTCCAGTTGAATTCCTTTAGGATGATGTATTTCTTGAATCACTGGTGCTTGCTGGTTTGGAGTAGGTTCCTATTCTCCAGGTTGCTGTGTAGGTACAGGTTGCTGATTCTGAGTTGGTTCAATATTTTGGAGAGTTGGTAACTCCGCATCAACATATTCAACACGAGTGTTGGTGATGTGAGTTTCCCAAAGTCTTCATTAAGTTCATCTATATCAGCCTTAGTGCAATGTGGTTCATCAAAGTCTACATGTACTGTTTCTTCTACAACAAGTGTTCTCTTGTTGAAGATTCTGAAGGCTTTACTTACCGAGGAGTATCCTAAGAACACTCCTTCATCTGACTTTGAGTCAAATGCCTTCAGGTAGTCATTCCCATTGTTAAGCACATAGCACCTGCAACCAAAAATATGGAAATGCTCAATATTTGGAGTGTAACCGAACCATAGTTCATAAGGAGTTTTATTCAAATCCTTGTTGATAATGCATCTGTTCTAAGTGTAGCATGCTGTGTTGATTGCTTCTGCCTAAAATCTCTTGGGTAACTGTGTTTCGGCTAGCATGATCCTTGCAGCTTCCTTGAGGGTCCTATTTTTCCTCTCTGCAACACCATTCTGTTGCGACGTCCTAGCTGCTGAGTATTCATGCTTGATTCCACTATTAGAGCAGTATTCTTCAATAAACTTGTTTGTAAACTCAGTGCCTCTGTCTGTTCGGATTTTTATAATATTCAGGCTCCTTTCGGTCTGCAGCTTCTTCAGTAACTCCGGTAACCTCCGCTGAGTATCTGACTTCTTTGTTAAGAACAGTGTCCATGCGAATCTTGAGTAGTCGTCCACCACTACAAGTGTATATTTTCTTCCACTCATGCTTATTAGTTCCACTGGTCCGAATAGATCCATGTAGAGTAGATCTAGCACCCTTTCAGTGGACCTTTGAACTTTATTTTTGAAGGAACTTTTAGTTTGTTTTCCCTTTTGGCATGCTTCACATAGACTCTCTTTCTTGTACACCATATCAGGTAGCCCTCTGACCAGTCCTTTTCTGGCTAACTTGTTGATCATTTTGAAGTTCAGGTGGCTCATCCTTTTGTGCCATAGCCAGCTAGCTTCTGATGATCCTTTTGTAATGAAGCAGGTAGCTGTGTTTACTGAGCTCCAGTCAACTATATAGATATTTCCTTTTTCTGGTTCCTGATAATTTTACTTCCTTGGATTAGTTGTCCCTTATCAGACACTTGTTGTGATTAAATTCCACTGAGTAACCTTTGTCACAAAATTGGCATATGCTGAGCAGGTTGTACTTTAGGCCTTTCACATATGACACTTCCTTTATGTGAGTGTTTCCTTTGATGAGAGTTCCAACTCCTCTAGTGCTTCCCTTGGAGTTGTCTTCGAAGATTACTTTGGGTCCTTTGCACAGTTGTAGGTCTTTGAGAACTTCTTTATTTCCAGTCATATGTCTTGAACACCCGCTATCAATGTACCATATTTCCTTGCCGTTTTCTGCTGTAGATACCTGCAAAATAGAGATCACTGGTTCTTAGATACCCATACATGTACGGGTCCTTCTTTGTTAGTACCTTTTGGAATCCAAACCTGTCTCACAACAATTGCTTTGTTGTAGACTTGGTGGCTTCGTCTGTAAGAGGTATCTTTAGAATACTGTTTTGTGTGTGCAAACTGTGTGTACCCATCACTTTTGAAGTGAGGTCCTTCACCGTACTTCTCTTGAGCATGAGCTCTTTAGGTTTAGATATTCTGGTCTTAGTATGAGTGGAGTAGAGGTTTCTGTACAACATCCTTATAGGTTGCTGTTTTCTTTTATATCTACCAGCAGATTGATTCCGCTGTAGCCAGCTTTTGAAAACAGGCTTACTTCCTGTGGATGTATACATGGGTCTCTTGCCCTTGTCTATTGTTTTCTTCAAGCTTTCTGTTGAGTTATTAGATAACTCATTTGCCATTGAAGTTTCTGCTTGAATGAAAGTAATAGTTTTAGATGAGCTTGCTGTATCTTGAGAGGTTCCAGTGCAGTATCATAGGCCTGTCCTATCAAAGGGATTTTTGGCCGACATGAGGCATTCTTTGGCTTCTTTAGCAGATTTGCTAAAGGTTCCCACAATTGCCTGAAGGTTATTTTTCTCACTCTCAAGTTTGACGATTCTCAAATTAAGCTTAGATGTCTGCTCCTGGAAGTCACTGCACTTTGAGCTACTTAGCTCATATGCAGATAGCTTTTCAGCTAACTGTTTGTTTTCCCTCCTGAGCATCTCATTTTCAAGTTTCAGCTCCTCATGAATTGAGTTTATCTGTTCGAAATCGCTCATGATTTGTTTTAGAGAGAGGCTTTTACTTAGTTTTTCTGCCTCCTGCAAGGGTTGAATTGGGTATATTACCTCATCATCCTCGCTGTCCTCTACTTCCTGTGCCATCAGGCAGATGAGTGCTTCGTCTTTTGATGAGGATAAGTCACTTTCATCATCAGAGGAATCTGTATCCTGCTAGGTTTCTTTAGAAGACTCATTTCCTTTTTCCATTTACTGAGGAAGACTTTGATTCTTCTTCTTTTCTCTCTTTGTTTCTCCCTCTTTTGGGAAGATTCTCCATCAGGATATCGGTTGACCTTAGGATGAGGACACTCTCTGACATAGTGTCCTGGCTTTCGACAGTTATAGCATAAGTCGGAAGTATCCTGGTTTGGTTGCTAAGGGCTGGGCTGTTGGAGAGGTGCCTGGTTTTTCTTGAAATCACCTCTCCTGTTATACCTGATGAACTTCTTAAAATTCATCAGAAGGAGGGTCATTTCTTCATCAGTGTTCTCAGCAGGTAACTCTCCTTACTTACTGCAGGTAGCTCCAGTCTCCCTTGTGCTCCTGGCTGTCAGGGCAGTTACCTTTGTGCTGGATTCTTCTGCCTCTTTCTTCCTTCTGTTAATATCATACTCGAAGGCTTTTAGGTCAGAAAAGAGATCAAAAGTACTCATAGATTTTAAATCTATGGAAACCCTCATGGCAGTAGTCTTGCTATCCCATTCTGCAGGTAGTGCTCTTAGCACCTTCATATTCTTCTCCTTTTGGGTATAGAATTTGTCCAGAGACTCCAGCTCATTCACAATATTCATGAATCTCAGATCCATCTGCTCCAAGTTTTCTTCAGGGAGCATCTCGAACAACTCGAATTTTTGAGTTGCTGTAGATACCTTGTTTTCTTTTGTAAGCTCTGTTCCCTCGCAGATTTGTTCGAGCTTATTCCATATATCCATTGCTGTCCTGCACGTCTTGACCTTACTGAAGGTTCCTTTGTCCAAGATGACGAATAGAGCGTTCTTGGCTACATTATCCAGATTGGCTCGCCTTCTGTCATCAGCTGTCCACTCTTTCCTGGGTTTGTCGATAACAGTTTGATGGGGAATGGCTCCTGCATCACCAACATCCATGGCTCTTGCGAATATGGGATTGGGCTTGGTGATCCTTGGTGGTCCATCAGTGATGACCATCCACATCTCGTCGTGCATTGCTGAAAGATATGCCTGCATTCTAATCTTCCAGTCATCATATTCTTCAATAGAGAACATAGGAAGCTTATGCGTATCCATGATATGATAAAGAATGATGTATACAGACTTTCGAAAATCAGAGATCAGGGATTGACCAGACAAGTTGGGTTTCTAATCCAACCCGCTCTGATACCACTTGTTGGTCCCAAGTGGTATAAGGTTAAGAGAGGGGGTAAATTAACCTTATCAAATTTTCAACTTTTACTCCAAGAATGTTAAGTCCTTGATACACAGGTACCTAGTAAGCTTGCTGCTCGATAGGTTGCTGCTCAGGCAGTGACCTCAGGACTTAGTCAGAGATAATAATGCACAGCGGAAATAATATGATTTTCGAAACTAGGTTTTAATGCAATATGCTCAAGGTGCAGATAGAAATATAAAGCTGTAAAACACAAGCAAGCTTATAGAGGTTCAAGGGTGGAGTAATCCCTCTACGTCCTCTCTACTCTTTCTCAAGGAGGAACTTTGTTAAAACAAGTTTGATTTACAATAGACTCTGCTAATACAAACTATACTCTACACAAAACTGTCAGCTCTATCCACACAGGTAGCTGCACAGTGACCAACTAAGCGACCCACATAGGATCTCCACATAGGTTCCTCGACCCACACAGGATCCTTTATCTTCTTCAGAGAGAATACAACTTAGCAGGGTAAACTCCTGCTTAAGTGACTCCTAAACAGTCTATTTGAGTAAGATATAGATTTGCAAACGGTCGAGTGCAGCAAGCTCCTTAAACTTCTAAAGATCACAAAGGTAGCTGGCTTGCTGCTGTTAAGACTGAATAGCTTGAATATGAAAGCTTGAGCTTGTAGATGATTTACTTCGCGTATGTTCTCTTGATTTTCTTCTTGGTCTATCTCCTTCCTTCTTGGTGCATTCAGTCTTCTATTTATAGGCATCGGTGAGTATTCTGCTCGTTGGGAGGGCAGTCCTTTGCATGGTGAGGTGTCTTGCTCTGGTTGGTTCTGCCGATCTTCTGACACCTGCTCTGAAATGCCTTCATTCTTTTCTGTCACTGTCTTGTCCTTTTTGCTGCTCAACTTCATCCTGCAGTCTGTTGTACTTTGTCCTTGCTGCTTTTTCACACATGGCAATCTCTGATTTGCTGAAACTGGAGTGACTCTACTGGCTAGTCAGGTTGCACTGATTTTAATGTATCTGGTAGTGTCTTCTTCGAGCAAGTAAGTCAGCTTCCTTGATCATCTCTAGGTTCCTTGCAGCATCCTTTGAAGCTTGGTTACTGGTTCCTTGTGGTAGCATGCAGGTAGCAGGGACTTGGCATAGGCTCCTTTGTAGAATCTCCATCTCATTCCGGCATCCTTGCCTTAGCTAAGTTACACATTGAAACCTATTTGAATGGCTAAAGCTCTAGTCTATTACATGTTTTGTCTCATCAAAATCTATTACAATTTATCCTATCAAAGAGTTTGAAATTGTTTTATTTATGTACGAAAGAAACTTAATAGTTAAACTTTTTTTTTTCCTTACTAGTTTTTTCTTTTATTTAAATAGATAATGAGATTGTGAGACTTATTTATTTGAGTAAACTATTTTTTTCCCCATAAAGTTAGTGGTCTGGCAAGTTTGGACTTTTTTTTCGGGCTGGCCGATTTGGACAGTAATTTACAAAAATGTGTAATTTATGCTCAATTTCAGCCCGAATTGCTTAATTGAACTGAACTTGTATGTGTCATGCACGTGTGGTGTAACACCCTAACATTTTTATAAAAAAAATGTTATAATATAAATTATTGGATTAATTATAGTATAAATTTTGAGAAAAAATAAATAAATAATAGATATAAACTTTATTTGATATATACATACATAAGAATTTGCTTTAATAATTTAATAAAAATGAATAGTGCATACTTTATATATTATATAATGCGTATTATAAAGTATAAGATGTGTACATATATATATGCATCCGAATTTCAACATACCATTAATAACTAATAGTACAACTAATTATTCTTGTTATATTAATAAGAAATGAAAGAAAAAGAGAAATATATATATATATATATATATATATATATATATATATTGTAAAAGTATATACAAACACACGTGCATAATATATATAAATATGACATATATACCTTATTATATCTATACATATATATGCACGTGTATAGGTGAGAAGATATTTTTCTCTCTCTTTTCTATTCCCCTCTCTCTCCATAATAAATAGTACACTCTCTCTCCTCACACATCTCTACTTTCTCGCCTCTCTCACATCTCAAGCCCCTCTGCAATAATTATAATTCCCCTTCTTCCTCATCATAGCTTCCATCACCTTCATCGCCGCCACCGTGGCCGTCATCTTTTTCGGCGAGTTTGGTGGATAAAGCACTGTGTGTGAATATATGTGTGTGTATGTATGCTGATGGCGTGTGTGTGTGCTGTGGGGCGCCGCCGTGAGTGGCGGAGCTGGGTTGCTTGGTAAGGGCGAGGGCGGCAGGCGTTAAAGGCGGCGGCGGATGGCGAAGGACAGCAGCAGCGCAGGGCAAGGGGTGGCTGTTTCGCAGCGGCGAGGTTGTGTGCCGGAACGAGTTGTGAAGGTGTTGGGCTGTGGTGAAGTGGTGTCGCCGGCGACGCGAGTTGCGGGCAGTGGCAGCGGCGGTGGCCGGAAAAGCAGTAGAAGGAAGGCAGGGGCAGACGGGGTGATTTTTGGGGTGAAGGGTTTTGAATTGAGAATTTGATATAATTGGAGGTCTATATTGCAAATATAACCTTTGATGAAATTGGAATTAAATCCTTATCATTTGTAAAATTTTAGATTTAATCCTTAAGTATTTAAAACATACATTAAAACCCCCAAATTTATGAAACATGCTTTAAGATCCATAATTTTATGAATAATGACATTTAAAACCCAATAGTTACAAATATTACATTTTATATCCTTAAACTTATAAAAATATGTTTTAAGCTTCCTAAATTAGTGATTGGTGATAACAAACCCCAATTATGGTGGAATTACATTATGTACCCTAAATATTTATAATATTATGTATTATCTATTAGAATTTCTTTATATTGCTAAAATTACATAACACATCCTCAAATTTACTTAAATTTATAGATAGCTAGATTAAATTCTAAGACGAGCTCTTATGCTTTGTAAGGTATATAGAAGGGAATCGAGATAAATCGGCGACAGGAAGTTTCCAAGTTAGGTTCTAATTCTATAAATTAGATTTAATTTAAGGACCTTTAGGTAATTAATTAACATCTAAAAATATTAATTGCAATATCTATTAATTCCAATGATATATAGACCTAAACATAATTATGGACACTATAAATTGATCTTCATAATTTAATAAACGAACCAAGGATTTAATTATAAATATTAAACATTCAAATAAATTCTCTATAATGTTAAAAATGATCTAATGATCTTAAATTAATTATGAACTTTACAAGTAAATTTCTCAAAGTTAAGTGCCAACATGAATATCAAATTAAATATCAACTTTAATACTTTTAAATAGGAATTAACTAAACATGTTATGCAATTAAATATACTTCCTAAATTAACTTATAATTTCAGTTAATTGAATTCATTCTTATAAATTAAACTTTATAGTACTCTAAATACGCCACAATCATAAATATATTCCAAATTCCTGATATCTAAGATAAATCGTAAATTATATAATTAGATTTTCTAAGATCTATTTTAAAGATCATCAAGAATTAATTAGTTTAAGTAAAAACTTTATAATTTATTTATCTAGAATTATTATCAAATCTTCAAGGATCTAACCTAAATCATAATTTTATAATTAATGTTCCTGAAAGTTAAAATAAGTATTTCAAGATTTAAATAAAGTCTAATTAAGTTTTCTAATATTTTAATAAATACATTTTCATTATAATTCCATTTAAATTATATATTTACTTTAAAATCATTTATTTTATTCTTTAAACCACAACATCGTCAGAAACCTGTTACAACTGATCAAAGAAAACACTAAAGGAAACATTTAATTATTAGTGACCTTAACTTACGAATTTACAACTAGACAAAGTACTAAGATATTTTTAATGTTCGATGTAGGAAACGAGGAAAAATGAATATGCTCGATAACTTATGAATAGAAACTTCAGTTTTCTAAGGTGGGGGTAAATTCTTAATACGGTATTTATAATTCTTTCAAAATATTTAAAATATGAAATCTTTTACTTGATTGATGTGATGTCGATATACGTGTTATGTGAATAAAGTGCTATGAGACGAGAATGTGATTGATGACTGATTTAAAGCACGTGATGGATTGTGATTGTTCTCGGAATGTGAACATTTTACTGTGAATGTAAAGGTGAAGAATGATGTGAAGTTAAGATTTGCATATATGCAAATAATATGTGTTTTCATGGCAGTTGAGAACTGCAACTAAGTGTTATGTTAAATAAAATGTGTTTTTATGTGTATGTTGATATGTGCATGTGCATGCGTATGCAAGGCGGTTAGGGCTCGCATCAAGACGGCTAAGACCCATATAATGACGGCTGATCACCGTATCACGACGGCTAAGAACCGTAAAATATTTTCATGGCGACTAAAAACCGTAAAATGCTTTCATGGCGACTAAGCACTGTAAATTATATGAAAAGTGATGTTTGAATGTGAATGATGATTGATTGTATGTTTGCAAGACGGCTAAAAACCGTAAATGTGAAAATGAAGTGATATGTGCATGTGCATGCGTATGCAAGGCGGCTAGGGCTCACATCAAGACGACTAAGACCCATATAATGATGGTTGATCACTGTATCACGGCGGCTAAGAACCGTAAAATGTTTTCATGACGGCTAAGAATTGTAAAATGCTTTCATGGCAGCTAAGCACCGTAAATTATGTGAAAAATGATGTTTGAATGGGAATGATGATTGATTGCATGTTTGCAAGATGGCTAAAAATCGTAAATGTGATAATGAAAGGGATATGTTTGAAGGTGAATGATGTTTGATTTGTGAAGAATGCTTACATTTAAATTGATTATAAGTCACGTGATTGAAGTAATCTATTTTCTACGATATTTATTAAAATACAAACATTTTACGAAATTCACTTTTATGTGATAAAATAGTGGTTTTGTAAGTGCGTTTAAATTTATAAAATTTTATTATAATGAGTTGTTGAACGCCGTGTAAAATCTTTAGAAATTATTTCATGTCATCCCGAGTTTCCCCACCCCACTGAGTGTATTTCAAACACTCACCCCTCTTTTAAAATGTTTTCAGTTTAAGGATTTTTTTATGGCGTTAAGATTTATTTACAAAAGAATCGGATCGTTACATGTGGACGTAATTTCTGCTGACTAGGCCTAAATCGGACAAGTTAGTAATTTTTAATTACATGGCAATAAAAAAAACATTTCTCACCTAGAAATTTAAGTGCACATAACGGGTCCCTAAAAACTCATCCCCTAAAATAACAAAAGAACCCTAATCCCAAATCAAAAAATTCAACTCCCAAATCAAAAATCAAAATAATCCTATCACCCATTCTCTCCCTCTTCCTCTCTCTCTCTCTCTGAAGAAGAAGAAAATAAAAATCGATTGAGCTTTTGCTTGTCATAAACATAATGAGCAGAGGTCCCGACTTCTTCTTCTCAGAAGAAGAAGATGGTTTCGGAATTCCAGGAGCACGAATCCCTTCTCCAAAACCCTATCTTTGATTCCCTTTATTGTGACGAAGAGCATTTTGATGAATGTGTAGGTTGCGCTGTTTTGGGCTTTAAAGAGCCCGAAATCTAAGATTTTAATGAGATTCACAATAACCCTTTTACTTTTCTATTTGAGCACGACCTTTTCTAGGAGACTAAGGAGCTTGATGCACTGCTAGCTAAGGAGAAAACACAGGCCCATTTGACTTTTGATGAAACTGATAGGAAAAATTGTAATAGATTTTGATGAGACAAAACATGTAATAAACTAGAACATTAGCTACTCAGATAGGTTTCGATATGTAAAATAGCTAAGGCAAGGATGCTGAATAAGATGAAGACTCTGCAAAGGAACCTATGTCAAGTCCCTGCTACCTGCATACTGCTACAAGGAACCAGTGACCAAGCTTCAAAGGACGCTGCAAGGAATCTGGAGATGGTCAAGGAAGCTGACTTACTTGCTCGAAGAGGAAACTATCAGATACCTTTAAATCAGTGCAACCTGACTAGCCAGTAGAGTCACTCCAGTTTTAGCAAATCAGTGATTGCCATGTATAAAGAAGCAGCAAGGACAAAGTACAGCAAACTGCAAGTTTAAGCCGCGCAGCAGAAGGACAAAGGCAATGACAGAACAGAGTGAAGGCATTTCAGAGCAGGTGTCAGAAGATTGGCAGAATCAATCAGAGCTAGACACCTCACCATGCAAAGGACTGCCCTCCCAACGGGTAGAACTCTCACTGATGCCTATAAATAGAAGACTGAATGCACCAAGCAGGAGAGACACAGACCAAGAATTGAAATATCCTACGCGAAGCAACTCTCCTACAAGCTAAAAGTTTCATATCTAAGTCATACAGTCAAAGAAGCAGCAAGCCAGCTACCATTGTGTTTTTCAGAAGTTTAAAGAGCTTGCTGCATTCGATCGTTTGCAAATTCATATCTTATTCAAACGAACTGTTTAGGAGTCACTTAAGCAGGAGTTTACTCTGCTAAGTTGTTAATCTCTCTGAAAAAGAGAAAGGATCCTGTGTGGGTCGAGAAACCTGTGTGGAGATCCTGTGTGGGTCGCTTAGTTGGTCATTGTGCAGCTACTTGTGTGGATAGAGCTGACAGTTTTGTTTAGAGTAGAGTTTGTATTAGTAGGGTCTATTGTAAATCAAACTTACTTTAACAAAGTTCCTCCTTGAGAAGGAGTAGAGAGGACGTAGAGGGATTACTCCACCCTTGAACCTCTATAAGCTTGCTTGTGTTTTTACAGCTTTATATATATCTATCTGCACCTTGAGGATTCTGCATTAAAGTCTATTTCGAAAATCACATTATTTCCGCTGTGCATTATTGTCTCTGACTAAGTCCCGTGGTCACTGCCCGAGCAGTAACCTATCGAGCAGCAAGCTTACTAGCTATCTGCTCATCAAGGACTTAACATCTTGGAATAAAAGTTAAAAAATTGATAAGGTTAATTCACCCCCCCTCTTAACCTTATACCACTGGGACCAACATAAACCAACCTAAATGCGTCTTTGAAAACGATGAGAAGTGAGGCGATTAACCCATTATGTGCACTCAAATTTTCACGTGGGAAATGTTTTTTCTTTTTTTTAATTGTCACGTAATTAAAAATTATTAGTGTATCCGATTTAGGCCTGATCAGTCCAAAATTACGTCCACACATGCATGTCACGTGCAATTTCAGCCCAATTAAGCAATTTGAGCTAAAATTGGGCATAAGTTGCATATTTTTGTAAATTACTGTCCAAATCGGCCAACCAGAAAAAAAATAGTCCAAAATTGCCAGACCACCAACTTTATGAGACAAAAAAAATAGTTTACTCTATTTATTTTTCTCTTTTTTTTTTCTTTTTTTTAGTAAGGTGTGAGATTGTTGTGGGTCTAATATTTTTAATGTTATGTGGATTGGTGATATATCATGTTTCATGTCAAAAAGGATAGTTACATGTATAACACATGATTAAAATGCTAGCCAACTCAGCAAATTGGATCCACAAGTTCGAAATTAGGTATACACGTCGTTTTACCTGCACTTTCGATCGAAATAGGCGATTCGTGATGAAATTGGCCTAAACTCGTGTAGTTTCAAAAGTTAAAGTCCTAATTAAATTGTCAGCCTTAATTTCCTAAATTAGTAGACCCAGCCCCTCAGTAATTGGACACTTCGGAAAATAAACTCTTATAAATATAATAAATTCGATATGTTATGCATTGTAAGCATAATTTAAATGACAAAGTTTTAGTTTGAAATTACCAATAAAAAAAAATTAACTTGTACCCTCTTATAAACTACAAATATGAAACAAAACTACTAATAAACAAAATTATAATTAAAAATGATAAATTATTACCAATGAATTTTAATTGAAGAAGTTATTTAATTTTAAACTATGCAACTTATAAATATAATTTAGAATAGTAATAATAAATATGATACATTATGGATGTATTAAAAATCAACTTTAAATGAAGTTAATTTGGAATTAGAATTTTGTATTTCTTAAAAAAAAGGGAAGATAAAATCCTACATAACTTGCTTCTCTAAAAACTTCCATATTTTTCAATTTAAAATTTTAGAATAAATAACAAATATTAAAATTACATTAATTGGTATTTAACAATTAAATTAAATAATAAATAAATCAAATAATGACAAAATTGCAGATTTTATCCCACAGATAGATCACAAGATGAATTGCAAAAATAATCTAATAAGAAATTTTCGCCCAACTAACGGGCACGTGAGAGAATGTGGACTGTTCGTTTTTTGTTTGGTGGGACTACATATATTTGTAATACCCTACTTACCTTGTTTGCTTCCTAGTTTCAGACTCATTAAAGGACCATATTTTCTTTTGCAAAGTTTCTCATTTGGATGTCAGATGTAGTTGAGCATAAATGGAGAAGGTTTCCCACGATAGGCATAGTGGGAGGCCCTGGGGAAGCTTGTAGGGTTTCTTGAACAAATGTTTTCCATTCAATAGATTATATAATATGTATAAAAATGAGGAAAGCAATTAATAGGAAATATGAAGATAGTTCATGGTCATTCGATTATAAGTTGCTACTTTTTTTAAGGGGTAGGGTGTTTTACATATGCAAAGAACTTCAAAAGAGATTGTTGTGGGGTTTAAGAACCATCACAACGTAGTTAACTATGCGCTAAAAAGGGTGTTCAGAGGACGATAAGATGAAAGCCGTAAAAAAGTTAAGATCAATAACACATGAATGTCACCAACCTAATTAATATCCCAAAAGGAAGATGATGCTTAAGGGAATGGACTACAATTAAAATATAAAGTTTTTAGGACATATCTCAAACGAAAAGAAAGAAAAAAATAAAAGAAACTAGCAAACTAAGTGCTTCACGAGTAGCTTTGTGTTCCACCAGATCAACGAGGGAGCCATTCCATGCCACAAGTACAAAAGATTGGAATATAAAAAACAAAGTCTTAGCTCTGTCATGCATGAGTAAAAACTGTAACACCCCATCTTCTTAGGGTAGTTATCTTTACTAAATCAGCAAAATTTTCTAAATTTATAAAAAATTTCTAAATTTATAAAAATTTTCGTACGGATTCATTTTTTTTTCTTTTTATTAGAAAACAACGGAATCAAACCTTATGAGAACATGCTAGAATTTTTAAAACAGTCTAAAACATCTCAAAAGAAATTAAATCATTTGAGTAAAATTTTCATCAAGAGAAATCAGGACAAAAGTTTTCTTAGTATGAATACAAAAAAAAAAACATTTCTTAAAACCAATTCCGAAGCCGTCACCACCAATTATGCTTCAGTGCTGCTAGCCCTTATATCACATATTACCTCTACCTTTATCTACAGTATGAGATAAATACTATAAGTACAAGCTTAGCAAGTACATCATCTAATCTCACAAAACCTTTTTCTTTGTAAGTTTTGAAAAATACAATACATCAGCTAATAAAACATTATATATACTTATACTTGAAAATAATATACTGTTGGCCCGGACATGGTACCAATGCGCACAACTCTGTAGAACTTGGGGTAGCTAGCCACCGAAATTCAAACGGAGCAACTAAATATTGATAAGGCGGTCTAGGAGCCCTAACTCTTTTTCTAGCGGGCGGTCTGGGAGCCCGGTACCAGTCTCTGAAAATATATAAAACTATTTATATATGTACTATCATCAAAACGATTTTCTCACTTTACATAAAAATAATAATTAGCATTTTGTACTTGATCAAACACGTGAAATTACATCACTTAACAATTAATCACTTTATATTCATAAAAAAAACATAAATAAAACTCACAAACACCTGAAGTTCTCAAAACTTTCGTATCTCACAATCCTGACAAACGTCTAAGTTTTCTCAACCCAAATCTAAAATATAATTTATTGATACCTTAGAATCTATCAATATAATACACACTAAAACTATAATCTTTTAATATTGAGATTCTTAAATTAAACCATTAATCACAGAAAGGTTTTTGTCTTGTTAATTTACTATCAATTCCTTAATATTTCCAATTCCTTAAAAAAAATTCTAATTTTAATTAGTATAAAACACCTGCAACAGAAATCAAATGGAAATTTCTATAACTAATTAATTAATCCATTTAATTATAAAACCTCAATTTTATTATACATACTGACGTCAAATCCTTAATTAAACTAAATAAATTAGACAACATATTTTCGTCCCATATTAATTACTATGCACATGGGCTGAGCACTACAGAAAACAAATATAAATAAAGGAATTAATTGCATGCACTTCTCCTGTCGATATATATATACATATATACTATCATTGGAGTATTTAATCATTTATTTAATTAATTTCATACACTTCTACTGTCGATATATATATGTATTTAATCATTTATTTAATTAATTGCATGCACTTCTACTGTCGATATATATATACATCTATACTTGTTATCATTGGAGTATTTAATCATTTATTTAATTAATGTCATGTCATGTGATAAGTGCCAATTTTCACCTATTTTTGCGCATGTTTATGTATTCATTTGAATTTGTGAACTACGTTTTTACGGTGATTATTGAGATTATTCGTATATAAGATGCATTTGACGATTTTGTGTTTAGTTTCATGATTTTAACGAGAAAAAGTACAAGTTTCGAGTGAAATGGCCAAGAAGGAGAGCACGGTGCTCGATGGCACTCAAAACTGAAGGATGGGGCACGACCGTGCCGTGTAGCACGGCCGTGCCCGGACGCGCAGATATTTCAGTTATTCTCGCAATTTCTTCTCCTACTTGATATATAAGACCTAAAGAGAGACGAAAAGAGAGGGGATTTTGGCAAAGAAAATACAGAGATACATAGAGAGAGAGAGAGAGACGAATGAGAAGGAGGATCGAAGAGACGGAAGAATCGAAAGATCGTCGTCAACACGAGTTTTAATCTTTCCTCTCTTATTAGTTATTAAATATGATATTTTCAATCTTGTCTATGAGTTTGACGATAATCATGTCTAGCTAATTTTTTAAGGTTTCTAGGGCTTGTTAGTAGTTTAATTCGAATCTTGATGGATCTTTAACTTAATTCAATGTTCATGATCATTCATCGTATTTGTGTGTTTATGGGTTGATTGTTTGTTTGATTATCTGGCCAATAATTGAGAATGTTTTAATAATTGAATCAAAATTCGGGAGATGAGATTTAATTGTGGAAGAATAAACACATGACACATAAAAAGACTTAGTTCGGGAGATTAAGGAATTTATGTGATGAGAAATCTCTTGGGAGTTGTTATGTTTCTATCAGATTGAGTAGGGATACCTCTTATGGCATAATAATCAACTGATTAATTGACTCGGGAGAGCTATTAATTGATATATGTGATTGCTCATATAGGATGATTGATTAATGAATTTGAATTGGTTAAAGTGATATTTTGATGAGAATTAGATGAAAGCATGTCCTATAACCTGTCTCTGTGGGATTAAACATGTATGACTACTATCTTAACGTGAAGATTGATACTGCTACCTATTATTATTATTATTATTATTATTATTATTATTATTATTATTATTATTATTATTATTATTATACTGCTACCTATTATTATTATTATTATTATTATTATTATTATTATTATTTTGATACATGTAGTTTAATTGTAAGCAGTATGATTATTCATAAATAATATATTATATATCAAATATCGAGGAGAATAATTACAAACTAACTTAACCAAATAAATACAAAACTCATTAGAAGGATTTTTTCCACTCAATGATCACAATTCAATTGATTTATTATTATTTTTTTTTCAATTCATTTCACAAATCATACATTACGTGAAATAACTAAACTAAACAATTATTCCATACCAACAATTGATTTATTTATTTATTTTTCTCAATTCATTTCACAAATCGTACATTACGTGAAATAACTAAATTAAACAATTATTCCATACCAAAAATTATGGATGTAAAAAGAATTCAAGCTATATATATAATGGATATCTTGACATAATGTATACTCTGGTTATTCACGGACGCCTTCGTTTTCTCTTTCTTCTGCTTTCTCCAAATTTTATATTTCTGGTATTCACGTATTTATTTCCAGTTTTGAAGGCCTAGGGTTTTAAATTCTCATTTTTTTACGAGTTTTAACAAAATAGAGAATCCCTAAATATCTCAACTAATGTACTTATGTATCTATTTCCATATCTCCATACTATCAATTTAAAAATTCTAAAGATTTATTGCTAACCCACCAAATCTTACATCAATTGATTTATGCATATAGTAACTAATATGATTGATATCTAGTTAAATATAATTATGAACAATTATGAACCATAAAACTTGTCGATATTATCGGCATCAATCATATCAATTGAAATATTTATATATCAATGTTTAACTTATCTAGACTTGTCGATATTATCGACATCAATTGAGAGTCCTAATCACATAGTACTTCAAATAACACCTAATTAATTTCTCTATAAAATACTATTAAATCATGATAATTAATAAAAATTTATTATTCATAAAAATAGATATAATTAGAAATTTGGTGTATTACAAAAACTATGTGTAGAAAACAACCCCACTATCAAAGAGATACGCAACCTCGCCCACTTTTCTCGGCACTAACTCATTTAATCTCACATTTTTCAATCCCTAAAATTCACCTCAACTTCTTCATCTTTTTCCTCTACAGATTTCTATGTTAGCTTGCTTTATTTATACTCCCCAATTTACCACAAATTTCAAATAATATTCTGTGGAGGTGGAAAGATGACCGAAGCTAGGGCCATCACGATCAAGATATTGGGGGAATGAATTTTGATTTTGGTGTGTCTTCTTTGATTGAAGATTAGGATTGTGGGTGAAAATTTGGGAGTGTGTTTTTCGATTTTAGGTTAATTTGGGATTTGATGTGTTCTTCGATTGTTGATTAGGATTTTTGTTTGTTTTCTTCTATTTTTTCTTAACTTTGTGGGCAAAGTATAAATAGTATTTGGCATTTTGGTCAAAATAGACAAAAAAACAAATGCCACATCATATTAAATAATTGTCACTTCAATAATTTTTTATCATACAATGGAAATTTTGGAGCATGTGCATTTCACTTGCGGAAATGTCCCGGGAAAATTGGTGAAAAAAGGATTAAAATTAAATTTTGAAATAAGCAAAATTAAAATCGGACACAAATTATATGATGGGGTCAAACATGAATTTTTCCCTACTTAATCAAAATATTTGTTTCCACTCCAAAATTATATTTCCCTCTTAAACCATAAAATAGCACTAAATCAATTTTAACTATTTGAGTTCAATTCAATTAAGCTTGATTAAAGCAAGAATGAAATGATATTTTCAAAAAATTTGAAATTGGGAGGACACATACATGTCTCATGCAATTTAGCCTGAATTATCCTAAATTCATCCAAATTAAAAATTGTGTTCTAAGTTAAATGCTCGAAAAATTAATATTCCTATATCATGAATTGTCAAAGTATTTAGTGTTTAGTAAAAATAAATTAAATATAGTATAAGGATATATTTTAATTCTTAATTTATTTAATTTCTTATGTTGCTCATATTTATTTATGGTCCCACGCATCAAGTTTCACCAACAATAATCATATATTGTACAACTGACAATTTGAAAAATTATGTATAATCCAGACTATATATATATATATATATATATATATATATTAATCAAGATTTTAATTAGGACTTCAACTATTAAATTGGATTACAAGTCAAGAAGAGGATATATGTTAGGACTCAATTGTATAGATTTTGATGAAGACAAAACATGTAATAGATAGGTATTAGCAACCTTCTATGTAGGTCTTATTTTGTAAAAACTTAAATAGAACAAAGTTGATGTGAAGAAGCTACTGTAAGTTGGAAGACAAATTCGCAAGAGTCACTACAATACTCTACAAAGGTCGTTGCAGAGTAATGATGAGAAAAATCGTCTATGGAAGAGTACAGTAAGCTAGCCAAAGCATACTGAACAATAGGAAACTAGCCACACCAGACGACAAAACAACATCTTGACCCCAACTAACAGTTACCTCAAAGTTAGTGCACTCTGAGTTACCAGTGAAAACACTCTAATATAAATCAATCAGAGATCGCTAGTTGGAAGAATCAAAAGGACAAAAAACAAGTGTTGTAGAGGAACAAAAGTACAGTGGCAACGGTGTACCAAAATTATCAGAAGATCATATACGAGTCAATCACTGTAAGACACCCCATTGTCAAGGAAGCTGTCTCTCTCAACGGGCAGATTTTTCATATCCATAAATAGAAGTTGAGTGCACCTAAAACATAACTGAAACATACTGATCACGATCTAATACTCTAAGTCTTCAAACATTCAAGATATCTGTTTCAATCACTCAATCTATTGAGCAACAAGCCAGCTACCTACCTACTGAATTCCAAGTTCAAGAGCTTATTGTCCCCTATAGTTGAAGAAATCATTTTATCTAAATAGATTGTTTAGGAGTCACTTAGCTGAGGTTGTTCCTGCCAATTATAGTTTGCTCTCTATAAAAAGAGCAGGAACCCTATGAGTTGTAATTTTGGTCACTGTGCAGCTACCTGTGTGGGCTAGAGACTGACTATTGGGATTTCAGTGTTTAGATTTTGATGAGACAAAACATATATGTAATAGGAAGTTTTGTGTACCCCATTTTTCACAATATTTAAGTGAAAGTATAGACTAGATTTGAGTCTAAATATAGGTGTTGAAAATGGAGGTTTTCACATATTACAAAGTTGCATCGAAATATTCGAAAAGAGGCTGCTGCAAGAAAGCAAATACAGCATCGCTGCAAGAAAGCAGTTACAACACTGAAGTGAAGTAAAAAAGAACGGCGTGCAGCATCGCTGCAAGAAAAGGATACAGGAGTACTGCAAGAAAGAGATACAGCAGTACTGTACGGAGATACTGCGAGCAGGTCCAAGTTACAGCAGCACTGCAAGGAAGTATCAGCTGCAAATAAACCTAGGATACAGCACAAAGATTAATGCTCAACCAATCAACAGCTCCAGTAACAAACAAAGAAGTATCCTGCAATTCGAGGAAGGATAAATACAGTACGAGGAACAAAGATCCAAACAAGAATAAATAGAGCCGTTCCAGAGAAGATCAAAATTACAGACACGGAGTCAATACAAAGATGCCACGTGGACTGACGCACTGCAGAAAGCTAATAGCCGTAACTGCCACATTAAATGTAACAACCGAAATAAAATTCAACTATATAAAATATCTCGGGAATTTTCGACAATTAAAATGAGATGTATAATAATAATAATAATAATAATAATAAATTTATTATACAAATAAAATGGAAAAGAAAAAAAAAATTTACATATATATATATATATATACGCACCCAATGCATACATATAGGTATAATATATAAAATTATTCTTATTTATATAATGCATTATAATATGGGTACAAGTGTATAGGCATCAGAATTTCTGCAGGCTATTAATAGCTAATGACCCTAATAATCATAATAGTTATAATTAATAAATATATAAATAAATGGACAAGGATTTATCCTTTCTCTCTCTTCTCAAGCTTACCACGTCCCTCTCTCTTTCTCTCACACTTCTCCTTTGCTGCCATAAACTATCTATCTCTCTAGTTAAGGCTGGTCGTGTTGTGTTTGTTGGAGCCGGCGCGTGGTTGCGCCGGCGAGTTGGGTGTTTGGGGTGGCCGGTGCGGGTGACTCCAGCGGCTGGGTTGGGTGGAGCCGCCGCGAGAGGTGGCGGTACTTCTACAGGTATACATATATATATATATATATATATATGTTCTCTATATGTGTATATATATCTTGGTGGTGCATGGTTGGGCCGAGGTGGAAGGGTGGCTGTGGCCGGTGGTTGAAAGAGAAGCGAAGGTGGGGGAGCAGGGGCGGTGATGCAGGGGCAGTCGGGGAAGAGAGAGGCTGGAAATTAGGGGAAATAGACAATGGTATTTCTTTGTAAATTTGATAACTTGTTAGGGGTATTTTTGCCATATAGTTGTTGCTAGAATTTTGAAATTTAAGTTTAATAATTTCTGAAACTTTATAATTAAGATTTAGATAATCAAAGCATGCTTAAAACCTAATTTATGTATAATTATCAAGGAACATTGAAAATATTTAACTTACATAGTTTGATTTAATAATTAACGATAATATGCATGTTTTGCCTAATAAATCATGGAATTATGATAATATGTTTGGGATTTAGAATATATTAAGCCTATGGATATTATCTTATAAATTATAGTATGTGATATATGAAAATCGAGATTTAATTAATTGATAAAGATAAGTTATAACTTTAATTTTTATAAATTATGTTTTAAGTATCATAACTAAGAAGATAAATATTGGATTTTGAATTCATGAAAAATAACGTTTTGAACTTTCGAATATATATATATATTGGAATTATAGATTATTACTTAAGTTATGATAAATGAGACAAGTTTTAATTAAATAATAAAGAAAGATTTTATATAGATTAATGTATGTTAAATTGGATTCATTTATATAATTAATTAGGGAATAAAGCCCTAGATTTTATCCAATTGATTAAGAAAATATAGTTTAAGCTCGATTTTGGAATTAGGTATTATTGCAGTATTTATTATGATTTTTTTACCAAAGATTTATTTGGAATTACTAGCTAAACCTATGTCTAGCAAGATTGCTTTTGAGACTAAAAATTATAAACTTATAAATGTTATGCTAATAAAATTAATTTTACGATTTAATTGTTATTTCTAATTTAAGGATAAATAACCCTAAATTCATATTTATTTTAATCCGAAATATTAATTTCAAATTGAACTATATAGATTATGAATTATACATTTAATTACAAAATAGGGTTTACCTTAAAATATTATTTTATTAATTCGATGATAGTTCAATTAGAAGCTAAGTCGAACTTTTATGATTATAGGCGATACGCAGGAGTACGCATCCTAGGTATACTTGGGATCTAGAAGCTTTTTGATCAGCTGCTCTAAAGGTGGGGGTAAAACTTTATTTATGGTTTTAAATCGTACAGTTTTAAGGAAAATTATGTGACTAAGTGATTTAAATTCCGTCATTATGTGCTGTTGGTTTCAATGAAAATGTTTTTATTACGTGAACAGTATTTCAAGTAAATTACATGAATTTGAGAGCTATGGATTTTCAAGTTACGCAAATGCAAAGGATTTCAAATGATGATAAGTCGGGATAATACCCGCTAAAAAGGGGTTTCTTTAGAAACCAACACATGTCAAAGGTTTTTTCTGTACTTATGTGTTATGTGAATTATGTGGCCAACGTGAATATGCTCAATGTGTATTATGTGTCTATGTGGAACCATTGTATGAAACTTAACTGCGCATGCGCCTGCACGCCAAGTAGGGTATTCCTTTTTGGAAACCCAACACTGGGGAATTCTACGGAATCCCAACAGGAAGAGGTTTTAAAAACCCAAATGGGGTCGACTTGGGGCCCGATAGGTATTCTACGGAAACCTATCCAAAGTTGCATTGGGGCTCTTCGGGAGTCTACAACGTGTATTATATGTATAATATGCAAGCAATAGTATGGGTATTTTATTATTATAAATTTCTCAACCCCACTAAGTGTCCTTTTGGCACTTACCCCTTTTATGTAAAATGTTTTCAGTTTAAAGAATTTAGGGCGTGGCGCTGGAGCGATGGATGCTGGTAGCCGATGACTAAAAGTTGAAGAAAATTTTAAATTCAAAAATGTATGTTTTATAATAATTTTCTGGAATTTATTTATCTTTAATTTCTTAAATGAGTGAATTTTATCTGTAAGTAACGCCTCGATGAACGATTACCATTTTAAGGAAACGGGGCATTACATTAAATGCTCCAAAAGAAAAAGTCAAGTCGCATTAAATGCGAGCCATACTTTTGATCAAGTACTCAAAATTCAAAAGAGAGATATCGCCTTCAACGCATATCTTCTCATACAAGTATAAATAGAGGATGAACAACACTGAAGCTGGTTACTGAAACATTTACGCAAAAACTCTCAAGCATTCAAGTTACAACCATTCAAGTCTACTCTCAGTTTTAGTCAATCAACCTCTGTGAAGTGAAGCAAGTTTAAAACTGAAAGATCCTTCGAAGGATTCAAAAGCTCATTTCACCGCACCAGTTGAAGAATAAACCATATTGCTGTTGTGCTTTGTACTTTGTGCTTAGTCAATTAACCTTGTTGCTTTGTGCTTAGGTTGTTTTAAGTGTCGAACAGTTGATAGGAGAGATCATTGTTGTTTGTATAGTTGTCTAGAGTTAGGCAGCTTCCCTGTGTGGGTTAGCCTTTAGAGTTTGCAGTTGTTGTGTGTACGCTGGACTCTAATAGGTGTTTGCTTTGTAAAGTTGATAGATTGTTAGGGCAATCTTGTAAATCAATCTTGCTTAACAAAGTTCCTGCTCGAGGTAGCAGTAGAGTGGACGTAGAAGCACTACACCACCTTCAAACCACTATAAGCCATAAATTTTTTATAGCTTTCTTATATGTGCTTTATTTTATATTTATCTATCTTTGTCATAAGCATAAAACGTTTTGAAAATGATTATATTTGAGAAAACCAGCATTGTGTTATAAATCGTATTTTTCCGCTGCGTATAAACTCTAGTTACAATGTGCAGCACTGTATCCTAGTGCTGTAAGCAGTAACTGTCTGGTGCTGCAAGTTCAAGTAACTTGCAAAATAGTAAGTTTTTCGAAAGATTTGCAAAATCGACCAAGGTTCATTCACCCCTCTCCCTTTGAACCTCGGACACCACTTGAGACCAACATTGATAATTCTTATTAGGATCCAGTTTGTATTAGTTGAATCTCTTTAAATCAAACTATCTTAATAAAGCATATCTTTTTATCCTTCTAACATACTGCATTCAAGCAATCTTTTCAGAAAATATATTTCTATATTATTTCTGTTGTGCATTAACTCTATTTGAAGTCTCAAGGTCACTATTAAAGAGCAATAATTTCATCTTTTTACAGTAAGCTTACTAGCTACCTAAAGGACTTATACTCTTTGAAGTCAAAAGTTTTCAAAATTTGATAAGGTTAATTTACTTTCCTCTTTACCTTATACCACTTGGGACCAACAATATATAATCTAGCTAGTTAGGGTTGATTTAGATGATCACAATTATTTATATATATCAAATGTACGGTCTTAGATCCGTGCAGCTGAGTTGACTCGACCCGACTCGAGGGTATATTTCACGCGTTCCATGCACCGCGCCTCACGCGTCCACACACGCC
This sequence comes from Scutellaria barbata, assembly GCA_028654395.1. NCBI lineage: Eukaryota > Viridiplantae > Streptophyta > Magnoliopsida > Lamiales > Lamiaceae > Scutellaria > Scutellaria barbata. Next base: position 2,179,372 of record CM053656.1, on the reverse strand, counting down.
TAAACCCTAGCCCAAACCCTAGTTCTGCATTTATATTGGCATAACCATTTTAATTTAGCGAACTTAACCTTTTAGTTATATGCACATAACATTTTGCAGTGCATGAAAAATTTATAATACCCTTCAAAACCTTTATGTTGTAATAACATAACTTTTATGATGTAATAGTATAACTTTTATGTTGTAATAATATAACCTTTGTTATTCTTTAAGTACATAAATGTTATGATATTTGTATATAAAAGTTATACTAATATAACATAAAGGTTATACTAAGTAAAAATGACTCATAAGATGTATTTTTTCTTTTATACCTGTAACGCCCCGATTCTTGTGAAAGTAAATTTTAACCAAGGCATTACTCACTTATAAAATTCCCTCATTCAATAGAATAAAGATAAATAAAATCAAGAATAATTATAAAATATATATTTCTTAAATTCATGAAATCAATCATTTTAAATATAAACCTCAGTAACCTTTGATCATCGGCTACCAGCATCCACCGCTCGCATTTCACGTCATAAAATCCTTAAACTGAAAACATTTTAAAAGAGGGGTGAGTGTTTGAAATACACTCAGTGGGATGGGGAAACTCGGGATGACATGAAATAATTTACAACATTTGAAATTATTTGATAAAAGATATTTTATGCTCTATGTCAAAAACGTTATAATTTTAAAAGATTTTACACACACATGCCAAACCACCATTTTATCACATAAAAACAGATTTTCGTAAAACGTTATAAAAATCGTAAAAAAATAGATTTCATCAATACTGCAAGCATTCATCTCTTTCACATGCAAACATATCATTTCTCTTATGGGTATTAGCTGCCATGAAAAATGCAGATCTCATCTGCCATAAAATTGTGGATCTTAACCACCATGAAAATCACATTTCATTTATCACATAACACATAATAAGTATATTCAATCAATCATCTCAGTCAATCATCATTCACCTTCAAACATATCACTTTCATTGCCACATTTACGGTTCTTAGCCGTCTTGCAAACATATGCGGGTCTTAGCCGTCCTGAAAACATTTTTACGGTTCTTAGCCGCCATGAAAATATTTTTGCGGGTCTTAGCCGTCTTGAAAACATATGCGAGTCTTAGCCGCCTGGAAACATATACGGGTCTTAGTCGTCCTGGTACGGTGATCAGTCGTCGTATACGGGTCTTAGCCTTCTTGCATACGCATGCACATGCACACATAATTACTTCACACATACACATATCAAATATACACATGAAAGCATATCTTATTTGCACATATATAAATATCAACTTCACATCATTCTTCATAACACATTATTCATATGCAATTAAAACATGTCACATTTCACATAATATCATATTTGAAAGAATTATAAATACTGACATCACATTTTTCCCCACCTCATGAGAAAAGTGTGTATAATTATAAGTTGTCGAGTAAGCATAGATAATTCTTCATTCTCATTTTCCTACATTGATCATTAAAATATCTTAGTACATTATCTAGCTATAAATTTTTTAATTAAGGTCATTAGTAATTAAAATATGTCCTTTAAGATTTTCTTTAATAAGATGGAATAAGTTTCTGATGATATTGTGGTTTAGAGAATAAAATAAATATTTTTAAGGTGAATATAAGGTTTAGGTGAATTTCTAATACATACATTTATTAAAATATTAGAAAGCTTAATTAGACTTTATTTAGATCTTGAAAGACTTAGCTTAGTTTCAGAAAAGTTAATTATAAATTTATGATTTAGGTTAGATCTTGAAGATTTGATAATAATTCTAGATAAGTAAATTATAAAGCTTTTGGCTTCAATTAATTCTTGAAAACCTTTAAAATAATCTTAGAAAATCTAATTATGTAATTTATGGTTTAACTTAGATATTAAGAAATTTGAATATATTTATGATTATGGCGTAATTAGATTAACTATATAATTTAAATTATAAACATGAATTCAATTAACTGAAATTATAGGTTAATTCAAGAAATATAATTAATTGCATAACATGTTTAGTTAATTATTGTTTAAGAGAATGGAATTTAATATTTACTTTGATATTTAATTTGATTCTTAACTTTGAGGTTTAAATTGTAAGGTTCATAATTTATTTAAGATCATTAGATTATTTTTAACAATATGGGGAAATTTATTTGAATGTTTAATATTTATAATTAGACCTTTGGTTTATTTATTAAATTATGAAGATCAAAACATAATGTTCATATTTATAATTTCCTAAGAGTTATGGGATTAACGAGACATGAATCTAGAGTTGTAAACCCTAAATTTAAGATAACTATTTGATTGTACATACTTTAATTATTATAATATCTCTTATGTTAATTTGTAACCTAATTCATTATTTTGGATCTAATTCATCATTTCATATATATATATATATATATATATATATATATATATATTAATTCTCGAAGCAATATCTGTAATATCTATTGTCCGTTTTATAATCCCCACAAATTATGGGAAATAAAATACAATTTCAACAACTTTAAAGGTATTCGTGTAATTTTAGTAAAATTCTAGGGATCATTTTAGCAATAATAAGCAATTTTAATAGGCAATATTTAATATCATCAATTTTTAGGATACCTAATGTAATTTTAGCAAAGTTTAGGGATCCAATATCATTATTTATAATTCATACTTAAAACATAATTTTATAAACTTAAGGGTAAAATTTATAATATTCATAACTATTGGGATTTTTAAATGTCATTATGCATAAATTTTGGGTCTTATAGCATATTTTATAAATTTAGGAATGTAAAATGTAATATACATAATTATTAGGATCAAAATTGAATTGTTAATAATTATAGGGTTTTCAATTTAGTCCTCCATTTATATCAAATTTACCAAATAAAACTCTTACCCCAAAACCACCCCCGTCTGCTGCCCCTGCCTTCCCCCTGCCACCTGCCGCCGCCGCTGCCGGCAACCTACGTCGCCGGCGAACACCCCAACCGATCACACACAGAGCACACACCATCATACACATCAACACACTACAGCGGCAGCAACGCCGCTGCTCTTCAGCCCAGCCGTCGTTCGCCTTGCCCCTACCGACCACCCCTCTCGTTCGACTGTCGGTGCAAACCTTGCTGCCGACCCCACCTCTCAAACTCCCACCCACAGCCATACACGCAACACACACACAGACCACATCACCACAGCACCATAAACACTCACACACACGCAGAAAATATACACATGCATCGGCCGCCGCTTACAGCGGCGGTTTTCAGCTCCATCCGCCGGCGCAACCGCAGCATCGGCCACCTTCATACCCGAGGCCGAAGATCACTGTTTTCCTCTCCCCACAACACAGCAACATACACCCACAGAGACAGCATATCATTTTGCAGTAAAGAGGATGAATATGGAGGGGGAGAGAAAGTATAGCAGAGAGAGAGAAAATGAGAGGAAAAAGATAGAAATTTGGGAGAGAGAGACGTGAGGAATGAATCCTTATTCATGTTCACTTTTTGTTATTTCTTTATTAATTATTTTTATTATAATTATTAGTACTATTAGCTATTAATGGCACGCAGAAAATCGGATGCATAAACATGTGTACCCATCTTAACTTTATAATATGCATTATATAATATATAAAGTATGCACTATATAAAATTTATTAAATTACTAAAGCAAATTCTTTTATATATATATATATATATATATCAAATAAAGTTTACATCTATATTTTGATTTATTATTATTATTATTATTATTTTCGTAGTTAAATTTTAATTCGGGGTATTATATAAATAGCAATCTATGGTGTCATACATGTAGAATACATGTATATCTCTTGTAGAATGATTAATTTAAGGTATAATATCATGTAGTGGCATTGAGAGTTGTGGTAGATTTGATGGAGACATGGGAGATTGAGTATTGTACCATTAACTAATATGACATGAAAGAATTCATGATTATGATAATGAATTTGTGATAATATTGAGATCACATAATTATGCATGAAAGTATGTTCAACTTAATATATCATATAAATCACATAATTTATTGTACATAAACTATATAAAATAAAATAAAATCCATTTAACTAAATCGAACACATTAGTCACATATCATGTACTCACTAAATTTACTTTTATATGTAACTTATATATTTTTTATATTTTCTTTATTCGTACATGTTGAGTGCATCACGATCAAACTCGGTCTCCTTGAGTGCAAGATTTTTTAAATTTAAAGAAATATTAGCTCATTTCTTCTTGACACATTGTAAAGTTTGTCATAAAGGTTATTAACAATGAATTATTTAAAAATAAAATTTGAATTTATTTATAAAAATATATAATGCATGTTTTTCTGAAAACCTTATTTATAAAAATATGGAATGCACATTTTTTTAAAAATGGGATATTATAAATTATGACCTATGGACTTGGTGCATACAAACACTATTCTTAGTGAATTAGTTTGTGGGTGACAGAGACAATGTGTACCTCTATAACTCACCAACGACACCAAACTACGTGAGTCACATTTTTCAGCATTTTTCCACACTCACAATTGTTTTTCACATGGTTTTGATGTTGAATGAGTTTTATATGTGGATATCTTTCTATTAATTAAGGGTTAATTTCAATTTTAGTTTTATATGTTAATTTTTTTTTTTTTTTTTGAACAATCAAGTATGTTTTTTCTAATTTTGATCCTATATATGTTTGAACTTTTTCCAATTTTGGTCCTATATATTTCAATTTTTTTTCAATTTCAATCCAATTTTGGTTTGATGGCTGTCAGGAAATGTCATGTGGTATTGACGGTTTTTTCATACTGTGATATTTTTTTCTTACTTAGCGTAATATTCTTTTCTATATGATTTCTTTTTTTTTTTACCTAATTTAATTTAGGGCTTATTATTCTTTCTTATTTTATTCTACTTTTCAATAAATCATCTCGTATAATCATATCATTTTTAATAATTTTTTTCTTATTCATCTTATTTCTTTCTTATTCTATATCATTATTTCTTATTTTATCCCATTTTTATATTTTTTTTATTCATGTCAATTTTTTTCTTATTTTATATCATTCTTTAAATTTATTTTTTTTCAAACTTATCTCATTCTATCTTAGTGAATTGTGAATTCTTTTCTTTCTCTTTTAGTTGCCATTAACATCAATAGTATTTGGAAAAATATTTGATAAAGACATATTTTTGTTTCATTGTATATAATTTTAGAAATTATCTAAAATTAAGTTTCAGACTCAACCATCTATTTTTTTTGTAAATTGCAAGTAAGTTTAGAACTTATTTAGAAATTGTCTAAAAGTTCTTCAAGATTTATGGAGTAATCTCAACTATCAATTATTAAATTCTACATAAGTTTAGAACTTGTCTAAAAATTAAAAGTTCTTCTAAAGATTTTTATGGAGTAATTTCAACCATTTATTTTTTTAATTTACATAATATTCACAATAATGTGGTCACCAGAATATTTATAAATCATTCAAATCCAAACATTTTTATTTGTGCTCTTGGCATAAATAAAAATAAACCTATCAAATGTCAAAATAAATAAAGGAAAAATAAATCATAATAAATTATACATAACTTAACTTGTCTATTTAAAAATTAGAAAATACTTGTTACTTGTGCGATGTTAGAGCCTATAAAAATACATGAAAAATTTGACATGAATAAAAAAATTATTTAAAAATGAGATAAAATAAGAAAGAATGATATAGAATAAGAAATAAATAAGATGAATAAGAAAAACATATTATTTAAAAATGAAATGAATATACGTTTATTGAGATGTTTCATAAGAAATTATGTAAAAAAAGATATCATAAAAATAGAATATCACGATACATAAAAAATAAACATTGTACAATATACGTGTCATATAAGTCAGATTGACTTCATAAAAAGCCAACGATGGATTCCTTATCATTACTATATATATTTATATATACTCCCTTCCACCTTATAAAGCGTCGAAAAATGATAGATGAATATAGATGATAGTTTTGATCCTAAGTTACTGTTATTGCTTCTTATAATATGCTATAGTACTCTATACTACTTATTGCTTTTCTATCAATGCTATTAATTATTTAAAACGTTTTGCACACTAAAAAATGTCTTTTCACATATCTATATATTTATGTATATCTTGCAATTAGTTTAAATAAAAGATGTCGTATTAAAAGTATAACTAGAAACAAAAATGTGTACAAGAAAATTTTCAAACAACTTTATCATATCTGGTGTTGATTAAATACTTTAAATATAATGTAAATGAATTTAACCCATTATAAGTATATCCGGAACTGCCTTAATATATTTATATAAATATAAATATATATATATATATATATATATTTAAATGTCAGCGTGATTCAACACTTAAAAAAGTATTTTAGCCTGTTTTTCTTAATTATATCATACAATTAATAGCATCTATAACATTATATAAAAATAGTAATATTAGAGAGCTCAAATTGTTCTTGTGCAGCCGCCTATAATAATCCATGTTGTCTATTATTATACTATTTTGTATTGTACTTAAATAAGTTTACAGCTACAGTTGTATTAACAGTACAAAACTTCTTTCAGCGTTAAATTACTTTGATGAAGTTAGTAAAGGAAAATTGTAAATTTAGAACTATATTGACAAATCATGTCTAGAAGTACAAAATTTTCGGACACTAAAATTAGGATACAATTTTCAATTTGGATCAATTTTGAATAATTCGGGCTAAATTGTAATGTACAATGCATGTGCATCACTCGCTGAAAATTGATCGAAAATTTGAGATTTCGGCCAAAAAAAGATTTAAATTGGACAAATTTTTCAATTACAGAACTAAAATTGAGAATTAAATTTTAACAACATAAAAAACGGACAGTGTCTTTGGGCAGGAATAAAAATGAATTTTTCTCCATATAAATAATGTTGTCCTCAGCTTGATTAGTACTCATGCATCACATTGCAAAGGAACAGAGAATTAGCAACTCATAGTCGAGTGACCATGAACTATCTCTCATATGTCCTATTACTTTCCTCATTTTTATACATATTACATAATCTTTTGAATGGAAAACCCTTGTTCAAGAAACCCTACAAGCTTCCCCCAGGGCCTCCCACTGTTCCCATCGTAGGAAACCTTCCCCAATTCATCTCAAAAACACCACCATACATCAAATTAACAAACCTTGCAAAAAAATATGGCCCTTTAATGAGTCTGAAACTAGGAAGCAAACAAGTAGTGGTTGTATCTTCACCAGAAATGGCAAAAGAGGTTCTAATGAAGCATGACCTGGTTTGCTCGAGCCGGTCAATACCCTATTGTAGTGAAGCACTAAACCACCACGAGATTTCCATTGTGTATCTGCCTGTGGGCAGCAAATGGCGAGTTTTTCGCAAATTATGCAAAGAACAAATTTTCACAGTCCAAAAGTTGCAAGCAACTGAAGGGCTTCGCCAAGAAAAGCTCCAACAACTGCATAATCACTTGCAGGATTGCAGCAATGCTGGTCGAGTCGTAGATATTGCAGAAACAGTTATGGTGACCTCACTCAATTTGCTATCATCCACTCTTTTTTCAGTGGACTTTGCAGATTACAATTCAACCAATGCTCAAGAAATGAGGGAAGCTATTCGCTCCATCATGGATATTATTTCCATGCCTAACCCTGCAGATTTCTTCCCATTTCTTAGATGGATGGACCCTAGAGGACTCAAGCAAAAAACTAAGTTTTACTACGCGAAAATTCTGGGCTTGCTTGATGAAATTATTGTTAAGAGATTGAAGTCACTGCAAAGAAAAGACGATTTACTGCAAGTGCTTCTAGACCTCAACAAAGAGAATGATTCTGAGTTAAGCCTCAAGGACATCAAGCATTTTTGCATGGACTTAATCATGGCAGGATCAAGCTCAACTGCGGAGGTCACGCAGTGGCTAATGTCTGAATTCTTGCGTGATCCAAACAAGATGGCAAAGGCGAAGAACGAGCTGAGAGGCATAGTTGGAGTTGATGTTAATAAACAGCTTTTGGAATCAGATATCCCAAAGCTCAACTACATTCATGCAGCAGTCAAAGAGTTACTCAGACATCGAGTTATTGCCCCGATTATAAACCCTCACAAAGCAGAAGCCAATGTGGAAATAAATGGCTATACAATCCCGAAAGGTGCAACTATACTTATCAATATATGGGCTATTTTTAAAGACGAAAAGACATGGCCAAATGCCGACACTTATATGCCTGAACGCTTTTTGAATACTGATATAGACTATAAAGGTCAGCATTTCGAGTATACTCCATTTAGCTCTGGAAGAAGAATGTGCCCAGCCATTCCCTTTGCTCATGTGATGGTACACCTCTTGTTCGCACACTTGATTCGTAGCTTTGATTGGAAACTCGAAGGAGAGTTGAAACCTGAAGAATTGGATATGTCTGAGACTATGGGGGTTAGTACTATTCATCGAAGAACACCTCTTAGAGCTATTCCTGTTAAGCTCGTTTGAACCCTAGCTATGTGTTGGAATAATAAGATTGAATAAATGTAATGTGGAGTATAACCTTTTTGAACTGTATTGGAAACAATAAGATGAAATGAATTAAATGTCAGTCTTTTCATTTCACTTATTTTATTAATAACGTTATATATATATATATATATTTCCTGCTAACTTAGTTTGTGGTATTAAATCTATTATTATTGTTGTTGTTTTTTGCTAGTATTAAATATCTTGCATATAATTTAAAAGGAATCACCTCAACCAAGCTGAAGAAGAATGCATTGTATGTAGGGGTGGAGATCGGATGGATCGAATCGGAAATAGGGTGTTTCAGAAAAATTCCAAAAAATTTTGGAAATGAAAAACCAATTCCAATTTCCATCCAAAAATTTTCGGAAATGTGAAATCCAATCCGATTTCGGAAATTTCGAAAATTTCGGAATTTTCAAAAATTAAAAAATTCACAAATTCAGAAATTTTCGGAATTAATTAGTTGGTCTATTAGCTATGTAGTCTTTTCTAATATCCTAAGAAATAATACGACCTCGAATCTGATATTCCAAGCATTTAACATCAATATAATATATACCAAAGACATAAGAGATTAAAATAAAGTATATAATATGTAATAAAATAAAATAAAACTATAGTATAAACTATACTATATGTAATAAAGTATATAATATATAGTATATAGTATTCTTCTATAGCATATAGTATATAATATGCAGTATATAATATAATATAATAAAAAAAACTACAGTATAAACTATAATATATAGTATATATTATAAAATAATACTAAACAACTACAGATACTACAGTATAAACTATAGTATATAGTATATATTATAAAATAATACTAAAAAACTATAGTTTAAACTATAGACTATAGTATATAGTATAAAATAAAACTATAGTATAAACTATACTATATACATATAGTATATAATATATTTATATACTATCATATAGTATAAAGTATATAAAATATATTATATAGTATTATAAAGTATATTATAATATGTATATTTATATTTACACATAGTATGAAGTATATAAAATATATTTATATAGTATATAGTATTATAAAGTATACTATAATATGTATATTTATATTTACATTTAGTAAATGTATATAAAATATATTATATTATTCAAGAAATAAATCGGAAATCGGATTGGAATTTTGGATCGGATCGGAAATCGGAATTTCCGAAAATTGAATTTCGGAAATATTTCAGATCGGATTTTGGAATTTCCAAAAATTTCAAAACTAATTCTGATTTCCATCCGAAAATTTTCGGAAAAATCGGAATTCGGATTTTCGGATTTCGGATTTTGGATTAAAAATATTCATTTCAAAATCGGAAAATTTCAAATCGGATTCGACGGATATCGGAAATTTCCGTTCCAATCTCCACCCACTAATTGTATGAGATAAATTCATGAGAGATTCCATATATAGTATAAATTGTTATATTGATAATTGATCCTTATGGAATTGCAACAAGTTGTTGACATGCTAACTGTATAGCCACCGGCATCCTAGTATATATAATGCATTGAATACAGCAATAATCTATGAGAAAATTAATTATCTACACACAAACTTGATCCTTATGGAAATCAACTTTTTGCTTAGCTTAAGTTTATTCTTGAATTTAGATATCTGTTGAAATTTTTGTATTAATATGTTAAAATACATGATTAATTATAATGTTTTTTTTAAGATATATATAATAGTAATTGAGTGGATTTTATAATCCTAATCTAAATCTTCTACCAAACAAGTTTGAGATTTTGAAATTTCAAATACTAACTCAAGAGTCTCCTAACAAACACACAACTTTCTGAAAACTTTTCCAATCACGTTAACATGGATTTCCAGAATAAGCATAGAGTATGGTGGTTCATAGGCCAAAACGAAAAAGAAACAGCTTGTAGCTACTTGAATATCACAATTTTTAATCTTGAATTGTTTCAATTATTGAAAGCAATAACATTAATGTTATTTGCTGCCTTCGTAAAAATGCTTGTTTTGGCATTGTTGGTGATTGGAATATCTGCACAATGAATATCATGAATTGTGCTCGAGAGAATGTAAGAATTTGCAGAGGCATTGAAGCTAAGCAGCCAAATTCTGCCACCTGTAAATGTGAGTGCAGCTCATCAAGAATGTAAAGAAGATTATTGTTTTTGTTCCTAATGTGGATGTTTAAAATTTATTGAAGAAAACCATCCCATGGTTTATTTTATTATCTTTTATTTTTTATGAATTGACTTGCCTAGGTCTTAGTTCTTTTTTTTTTTTCCTTTTTCCTAGCTTTTAACTTCTCAAGGCATCTTCATTGGTATATATAAAAATATTGCAACTTTTACATTATTTTAGTATAAAAATAGTTGCTCATCTTCAACAGTCAATCAGCACAACATAATATTCTTTATTATTATATTTTAATTTTTTATTTATCATATATTTACTAATTTCATAATATTATTAGTTAATAATAAAATAATCTTTATAGTTTTAATATTTAAATAAATATGAATCTTATTTAATATAATATTTAATACAATATTTGACCTCATTTCATACTTTTTACAGCAAGTTTTATAAAATATCTCAAAGTGCATGAAAATAATGTATACTAAAATATCAATTAATAAAATTGCAATAAAAACATACATATAATATATAATGGAATATTAATTCTATGATTTAGAATATCGACATCAATTATATCAATTGTGATATTTATTTATCAATATTTAACTTATTAATATCAATCATATCGATTGTGATATCCATTCATCGATATCAATATAAATATTTATATCATTTGCAGTATATCAATGTATATCATTCTATCTATTTTTTATAATTTACACACAATTTATATTTAATGTCTAAATTACACTATCTCGATATTACACAAGATTCAATTGTTGATTGAATCAAATAATAAAAATATTTTGGGCACGCATTACAAGCAAATACTAACTCCAGAAAAGGACCCTGAGATGCAGGAATAATATATGGTAACATTTTAATTGTATATAATTAAAGTACTTAAATATTAATATCTAATAGATTAATTGAGAATTATAATAACAATCATAATTTAAAGAAAATAAAATAAAAAGGAAAAAATTTAATGCAGATGTTGATCTGCGTTGCATCCAAATATATCAAAACAGGTCAATAGGACAAGTGAAATCACAACCCACCAAAACCTATTATTTATCGGTGCGAAAACCTATCATTTGTCGGTGCGAGATGGACCGGCCCATCATTTGGACAGACCTGATAAACCTCAATCTAACCCAACCCAATCAATAAGCGAGTTTGAATTAGGAGGAATGGCCTGTTTATTTTTGTTTTTTTTTCCATAAAAACTGAAGGCATTACTCTGCTACAAAAGGGAGATAGACTAATCAGTCCACGGCTCAAACGAGTCAGTCCGTTGAGGCCCACCTCCAAAAGGGCTGGTATGTATTAAGTCCAACCCACCTTTAAAGTATGACGGGGCAGGTTGCCCTAACGGATTCAGCTAGTTTTGACAGTTCTAGGTAGGAGTAAATAACATGAAGAAAAATCATTTTTATATCATTCCAAATATAGTAACAATGTTTTAGTAAAAATGTAAAATGGTGGATCCCCCTAAATATTTTTTGGGTGGCACTATTCACACCCATGAATTTCTAAGCACACCCCAATTTTTTAATATTTAAATTAAAAAAATTAAAAAAATAATAAATTCCAAATTTACCCTTATAAAATAAAAAAAAAAGGAAAATTCTCTTTTTTCCCCCTCTCTTCTTCCCGTCTGCTTCTCCCTTTTTTCTTTATTTTTTTTTTTTCATTTCTTTAACTTTTTGACTTAAATTCTAAGGAACAACATAAGAATGTGATTCAAAATCATTTTACGAGTTAATAAAATATGTAATAATCGTGTGAAATATTAGAAAAAATAAAAAAAATGAATCAATTTTGAGGATCTCGTTCGATCCTGATTGGTCGAACACACAAAGGTGTGTTCGGCCACCAGACATTGAACACACTAGAGCATGTTCGACGCCTGGTGGTCGAACACACCTCTGTGTGTTCAACCAATTAGGGTCGAACGGGACCTCAAATTTGATCCTTTTTTTTTCATTTTTTACACGATTTCTACATGATTTTTGTACAATTTTTACATATTTAGTTGATATGTAAAATGATTTTCATTATATTATGATATTATTTCTCAAAACTTAAAGAAAAAAAAATGAATCATTTCTGAGGGTCTCATTCGATCTTGATTGGTCGAACACACAAAGGTGTGTTCGGTCAATCAGAATCGAACGGGAGCTCAGATTTGATCTACTTTTTTATTTTTTACATAATTTTTCTATGATGTTTATATGAATTTTATATTTAGTTAACCCGTGAAATAATATTCAATTATATTATGATGTTATTTTTCAAAATTTAAAGAATAAAAAAAATTAAAAAATGAAAGAAAAAAAAAGGAGAGAAGACGCAGGAGGGAGAGAAAAATGGGAAGAATTTTAATTTTTTTTTTAATTTGAGGGTATAATTGAAATTTAATTAAAATTTTATTTTTTTAATTAAAATATAAAAAAATGGGGTGTACTTAGAAAATCTTGGGATGCGGATAGTCCCACCCATATTTTTTTTACCAATACTCCTCCCTCCACCTCTCTCTCTATATATATCAGCTGAGTAAGAACAAAGTGGCAGAGCAACTGAATCTGAAGGTGGCTATGGATCCCAATGCTCTTCTCCATGCTTTGATTCCTTCATGGACTTCGGTTATTCCACTTCCTCTCTCTACCATTTTGATATTGCAATTTATCTCTCTAATTTTAACAACTAGGTTTTTTGGTGAAATTTGATAGGTTGCTATGCTGCTGGCATTTTTCACTTACTTGGCTATCGCTGGATCCATTTTGCCGGGAAGAAGAGTTCCCGGAGTGATTTTATCGGATGGGTCGCGGCTGTATTACCATTGCAACGGTCGGAAATTTGATCTCCCTCTTCAATACAGTTCGAGTTTGAATTATTGTGTTTGGGAATTTTCAGTTTTGATTTCTTATTTCAGGTTTATTATTGCTTCTCTTACTGATTTTTCTGCTTGGAATTGGCGGTTGGTTAGAGCTTGTATCCCTCACTGTGAGAGTCAACATAATTTATAGTAGTTTACTTGCTTTTCATATCGTATCGAAATATTCTTTGAAGCTTAATATGTAGTTGCATTATGCACATTAAGTCTCAATTTCACCTTACACTAGCAAATGTTTGGTGCTAGACTTGTATTTTTGTTAATGCATCAATAAGAATCTGCTCCAATGTTGGGCGATTTTATTGTGAATTGCTTTCTTTTCTTCACACTTGGTACAGGCAATTGCAGATAGAGGTCTCGAGCTTTTATCCACAACGCTGATATTCAGTGTAGTTGTAAGTTTCATTTAACTGTTTGTTTCATTTTCTTTGCATGAAGTTTTCAGCAACTTCGGATACTTTGAGCCAATTTATTCATGTTTTAAGCTTGCTAGAATATGAATGCTATAGTTAGACCCCGTGATATTAACATGAGTTCAGGCAATTGCTTCATATGTGCACTATTTTCGGACACTGAGTTGCAATCATTGCAAGTCTACATCAAATACACACTTTATACATGAAAGTATGTAAAATGTTGTCGATGGAATGATAGATGCATTAACTTTCATAAATTTGTCATTTTAAGGGTGTCCTTGCTTGATTCATGGCATCATCAAGGACTAGTTATAGTCACATGATTGTTGCTATTCTGTGCTCTTTACTTTCTGTTTTGTGTGTCCATTCCAGGTGACATTTCTTCTCTATGTAGTTGGCTGCCAATCCCGTGATCAAAGTTCTTCTTTAAAATCTCACTTCTCTGGAAACTTAATCCATGACTGGTAATTAATATAGATTGACTATGGATATATTGGGAGATTGTTTCTTTTATGGTGGATATGCTTGGTGTGTACAACTTAAGTTAATCTGCAATAGTATATATCAACTTTCATTCTTGCCTAACTTTTCCAGTTCAGTTTCCAACTTTTGCAGATTGATTGATCATCACTTTGCAGTTCTAATTCTGATGTTGCTTGATGCCATTCTGACAGGTGGTTTGGGATGCAACTCAATCCACAGTTCATGGGAATCGATCTCAAGTACATTTTCTTACTGAGCTATTGAGATGCCTTGACATTTATGATTGTCTTCATATAACACTGATTAGATAATGCCACCCTCATTCATTTGTTGTATTCTTTTCCAAGTTTGAGTTTTATACGTATAATCAACGTGCAAATTAAAATTAACTGACAATGACTTTATCAATAGAACACTTATGTTATGGGATGTTCCAGGAAACTCTCACTTGGCTTGATTGCATGAAGTATTTATTCTAGGAAAGTATCACTTGGCTGGATTGCATGAAATATTTTAATCTAGTAACGTGTTTATGCTATACCATTTCTTTATGCCATGATATCTCTTTTGTAGGTTCTACTTTGTTAGAGCTGGCATGATGGGATGGCTTCTTATAAATCTTTCTGTCCTTGTTAAATGCATTCAAGAGACGAATTTAAGCCCATCAATGATTCTTTATCAGACATTTTGTGTTGTAAGTTGATGCTACTCAGATACTTTTGTTTCTGAAGCCATTCATCATTTTTCCCCTTCTTTGAGAATTTCATTGTTTTCTTTTCAATGCAGCTATACATTCTGGACTACTTTTTCCATGAAGAGTACATGACCTCCACGTGAGTGAAACACTTTGTTCGGGCTAATGTTTGTGATGCCAATTGGTTTAGTATATTAAATTATACAATCATCTGCTTACGTTAGTTGACATTATTCAATAGTCTATCATGCATTCTCTATTACTCTATTATAAATAAAGTTATTTTGCCTCTAGAAAAGAACTTATCTCCACCTCCATTGTTCTCTTCACTTGAGTTTGATTTAGTTAGCATCTCATTCATTCATGATGAGTTTGTAACGTGACCTCAATTGGTTGGCATCTTATTAGATGGGACATAATTGCTGAGAGGTTGGGGTTCATGCTGGTGTTTGGTGATCTGGTCTGGATCCCATTCACATTTAGTATCCAGGTATATAATATAGTCTTTGTAAAAAAAGAAAAAAGAAAAGAAAAGCTTTTGCTACTCTATTTGAATTATAGGAAATATGTGAAAGATCATTTAATCCAACTTCATTTATTAAAGTTTTGTTTATAAATTAGTTTGTGTATATATCGATGTTGAAGTAAAGACCTCATAATTCATGTTGGGGATATATATAAATATAACAAAGAGAACTTCCCCTTTTCTCTGGACAAAATAATCTCAATACATCTAGAAAATGATTTCGAAATGATATTGTTCAGGCTCTCTGCACAATGAATAATCTTCATATTACATTTCAATTTCCAGCCTTCTAATTTCTCGGTTGTCCTGTACACTTCCAATTTGCACAAATCCCACTATTATCATGTCTATCACTCTCTCTTTGGCAATTGATGGAGCTTTCTGACATATGTATTTTGTGCCTTACTCCAGGCGACAAGATATACATTACAACCGTACAATTGCAACATTGAGCATGAGGATTATTCTGTATTTTGTCTTTATAAAATGCTAGGAAATTAAATAGGTCCTTTTGGTACATAATCTGGTTGTCTATCTGTATGTGAATCTCTATTTGCTCTTATACAACCAATAAGGGAGTGCATTAGAGCGGTACATTATGTATTGTACTTTATTTTTCACTTGATTCATTGCACTATTTCAAAGCAGAACCCTTTATCAGTTTTTCATAATTATGGTTCAATTTCCAATTAGTACCATGATTAACGTTTTCTAGTGTGGTTCGGTAATTATTAGTAATGACTCTTGTAGTTGTGTTGCAATGATTTTTGCACATACTAATCAAAAGAAATACTATACGAATCTATGTGATTTCTTTTCTAATTATTGGGTTATTTATTTCTTTCCCTATGTTTGAAAGGGTTGGTGGCTTCTAAAGAATGACGTGGAGTTAACAACTGCCTCTGAATTTGCAAACTGTCTTGTGTTTTTAATTGGGTAATATTTCTCATTTCAGATATTATTCTTATAATATTTGTGTAGGAACATTACCTTCTTATCTCCTGTGCACAGTGCCCCAACTCTATGATATTTTCTGTAGCCTGTAGGTCATGCCAATTATTCTCTCATGTTACTTGTTTTGTGTTTGAGAAGCTATATGGTCTTTAGAGGAGCAAACAAACAGAAGCATGATTTCAAAAAGAATCCTAAAGAACTAATTTGGGGGAGACCTCCAAAGGTCATCGGTGGAAAGTTGCTTGCTTCTGGATATTGGTATGTCCTAATATGGTGTTTTATAATTCTTGGCGTTTTCTTAATCTTCAATAAAGCATATGAGGTACAATATAGTAAAAAAATCTCAAGTCATTTTCACTTTGCACATCAATTCGCCAGAAGAGTTGAAACTCTGAAACATTGCAGTGGCTCATTTTCTTTATTAGCTTATTATCAGTTGGCCTTTGCAAAGGGATTTTTTAACCTTGGATTGGATAGCCAATACCACTACATATTTTTCTTTTGGCCCCCATCACTACCTTTATAAAGTTGGATATTTCATATGTTCTCTATTTGGAAAAAGATTTCATGACATCATCATTGCTAGTTTATGTTAGGCATATAAGCTAGAGAGACCTAACTCAACCCAAAACCATGGTCAAAGGTAAAGGATTGGCTCCCATTTATATATCATTCCACATTTTCATGTGGAACAAATGTGGGATATCGTAACAGTTGCTTGTGTAGCATTACCCTTTTTAATATGTTATGATATCCACATTGGTTCCACATAAAAGAATGGAAGGATATATAAGTGGGAGTCAACCGTTTTACCTTTAAAAGATAGATACTCCTGCCACCCATCTATAAAGTTGGATACTTCATGTGACAAAAGATTGGAAGAGATTTCATGCCACTGACACTGGAAGCATCTTTGTAACCCTTCTAATAGAACACAACTTTTTTGTTGATGGCAAGTTTCACATTTCTCAGTCACAAGGGCTTCATCATATAAATTAACTATACTCGATATTTACTCATTTTAGGGGCATTGCGAGGCATAGTAACTATCTCGGGGACTTGTTGGTAGCTCTGTCCTTCAGTTTACCATGTGGAATAAGGTGATTTAGCCTGTCTGTAATATGCTTGATTGTCAGTTTACCATCTGTAATAAAAAAACTGTGCTTTGACTAGATTGTAATAATTTGAGTTTGATGCAGTTCTCCAGTTCCATATTTTTATCCAATATACCTTTTTATTCTATTGATATGGAGAGAGAGAAGAGATGAAGCTCGGTGTGCACAGAAATACAAAGAAATTTGGGTTGAATACACGAAAATGGTTCCATGGAGGATATTTCCATATGTTTATTAACAGCAGCATCTTGAATATTGTTATACATCTTTGCTTTTCTTGAATTCAATGCAACATGTGGATGATTAACATATCAGAGGGGTTGGTGGACATTATACTCGACCACCCACTATTTCATTTTTCTTTTCCTTTAATTTTCTTTTTTGGGATTCTGTATTTATTATTGTGGGTTTGTGAGTTCTAACGTGTTATATTTTTTTTTCCCAAAACCTAGCAGATAAATATTTTGAATCTTGGGTCTTTTTCCTTGTTGAATCTGAATGTTTTAGGTTCCTGATTTATTGAGAGTGGAGAAATTAAGGTATAAAAGTTTCTATTTTCAATGAAAGTTTAATATCAAAATGCAATTTGTATTTAACATTTTTTTCTACTTGTTAAAACTTAAATAAATTAAAATTTATGGGTTTAATCAGTTGCAATATGAACTAATTTTTTGACATTTTTTGGCCAACAGCCGTGGGAACTCCATAGCCGCCGCTTTGAGTTTAAAAAGGCAATTCACTTCAAATCTCAATCAAAATACATGCATACTTCAAAACCAAATAATAATTTTTGGTCAATTTCATGAAAATCAATCGAGTTTAATAGAATAAAAATTGTTGGAACGTGTTTTATTTGAGATTCGGAACTCTTTTATTGAAACCGTGATATTGTCATAGAGTTATGGTTTGGTTTTGAGGAAGGTTAGTTATTTTGGTGCATAACTCATGTCTTTTGGTTGAGGTTTGAAAGGGATTGTATAATTTAATTTTTTTATGACTATTTTTTTTTTTTTTTTGGAAAAATATCTCAAAAATTGAGTTCAAGTAACTGATTAAACGATAATGTATGAATAGCAATTTGAATATTTTTTTTAAATGAAAAAAAATATATGTTTCATTTGATACTAACCCACGATTATATTATGTCGTAGTCCTTAGTTAGAAATCATGATATATGCAAGGGAAAATATTATTATGGTTAGTTAATTGGAAGATGAATACCCTATGAAATTTTCTAGAGCAAATGATCGCATGTACTACAAAACATATCATTTCTATCATTTGATATAAGTTATTTATCCTTTATACCAGAAATGTATTTTAAAGTTAGAAAATTTCACCAACTCACATGCCAATAATATAATGAAGTGACAATTGATTGATATGACATGTGATGACTAACAATATTTATAAGGTTACACGAAAATTATATTTTTTAAAAATTATCTTACACGAAAATTTGTGATATACTTAACACGAATTATTCATTCTAACATAGGCTTACACAAATTATTCAATTTTATAAGCATTAAAATCTTTAATGATTATACACGAAATTTATTTTGTATTATGAGCATAATATTATTCTGAATATATGATTCCTAGAGATGACTTCCACGACAAATAGAGAGTTCCACTAATAATTTATTTTAAAGGCATAATAAATTTATTTTATTTATGATTCCTTACACATTGAAATGTTTTCTTTCAAAATAAATTTGGGTAAGGAATGGTCATACAAATTGCATTCCACGAATTTATTTACACACTAATAATTCAATTTTATGCAGGTGGATTATACATGAAAGGTCCCTTTTTTGGTCCTCTAGTTCTTTAGCCCTATGTCTCTTATCCTTAAGAGGTCTTCCTCCACTAGCAGGTTTTTTCGGAAAACTCTATTTATTTTGGTGTGAGTAGCAGACAGGCTTATATTCCTTAATTTTAACAGGACTCCTTATAAGTGTTGTTTCTATCTATTATTATCTAATTTATAATATCAAACTCATTTATATGTTTTCTTTCAAAATAAAATGGTCATAAAAATTGCATTCCACTAGTTTATTTTCATATAATTCGTGGAACTCTTAAATATTAATTCGTGGAATTCATTTTTTTTTTTTTTGGAAATTCATATTAATGTAAATATCAAATCAATGTTGGAAAAAGTTAGTAGGTGTAGTATTATATTGTTGAGTAGGTCTTGTGCGAGATTGTCTCACAGATCTCATTTTATGAGAGGGGGTGAGTCGAATTAAACATAATAAATTATGTAATATTTTTGTGTGCATTTGACAACATTTTCTATATATCAAGTAATATTTTTGTATTATATACATTAGTAATACAAAAGTATTACCGGATATATAAAAAAGTATTACTTTATAAACACATAAGTATTATTGCATGAGAGAGAAGTGTGTCTGGACAGTTTGAAATCCCTGTGTTTTTAAGTGACCCGACTCTACCCAATTCGGGTCATGTATCCTATAATTCTAAAGTATTACCTGATATAAAAAAATATTATTTGATACATATAAAAGTATTATATAAATGTTGTGGAATTCTATAAATGTTAAATTCGTTGAACTCTCAAATATTATCTGATATATAAAAAAATATTATGTTGTAAAACTCTATAAATATTAAATTCGTTGAACTCTTAAATATTTAGACATTCAATGATATATATTAATTAATTAATCGCAAAGAAATTTGTGGTACACCAATATTTAATAGGAAATTTTATGGAATGACTTGTTATTGTTGACGTTAGAATTTATTAATGAATAATTTCTAGTCGAACACCCAAATGTATATAAGTCAATAAAGTGCAAAGTGTTAAAAACACTGGTCCGGAGCCTACTCGGGCAAATTAGCTCAGCTGATCCTGGACGGTCGAGGTGACCGGGCAGGACCTTATAATATTACTTTAGAGAAACAAACTCTCTAATGCTGTTTACAGAATGAAAGTCCGAATTTTTTACAAGTTGAAATTGAATCTATTTATAACTACAAAGTAACCTACGTAATGGAGATCGTGGAGGTTGTGGAAGTTGAGCCCACCTTCTCCTTGATTTTTGCCTATTTACACGGCATTAGGCGGTTTTATCACCCACGATCTCTTGACGGTTGGCTGTTATCTGGACGGCAAGATCGGCTCGGGCCGGCCAGACTAATCTGTCGATGATTCCTCCCAATGGTCCTGGACGGTCCGTCGAGGAGGACGGTTCAATGTGTCATCCTGGTCGGTCGAGTGGACTGATGGCCTTCATTGGGCCGTCCAAATGCAATGTAGCGTGCAACTCGGATCGGATGTCCAACAGTTATAAACAAAATTCGTGGAATGTTTATTTTTTTCCCCCAAAAATTGTTGAATGCATATTATTTTTTTCTAATTTTATGGAAGAATAATTTATAAATTAGTTTTCAATTTTATATATAAATTTTAAAGTTTCTTAATAAGAAACTCAATTTTACATTTTTTTCTCAATTTAAGACTTACAATTTAGATTGAGTTTTCAAGATAAAATTTTATTTCATTTTTTCTTTTTTATTTTCTTTTATTTATATTTATAAATTTATTTATATTTTAATTAATATTTATAGTTTATATAAACTAAAATATCTTCATACAATCTTCATCAGACTTGTATTAATTTATATATATAATAAATACAATTCAAAAAAATATCTAATTTTAAGTTTACAAATGATTAAAGAATAAACGCCCAAAAATGTTTACAAATGATTAACAACTGCAAAAGTACACAAATGAAATTGAATAAACCACAAAATGTTGAATAATATACAAAATATATTTTTTAAGTTTCTATTTCTCTAAAACAATTCATATAGCCGTGGAACTTTCTTCTCCAATGCATTGGCAAGAATCTCCATGTTGTCCGAATTGAGCTCATCAAATTTACGCGGTACTCCATTATTTCTTCACGTACTTCACTTGAAGGAGCTGAATTTGGGTTTGACAGAAGCTCCGGCTTTGAAACTTCACCATTGTTTTCGTGTTCGAAGATCGTCTTAAATTGATAGAGCTTCCACTTGAAGGTATACCATAATTCTTCTCATGATTGTAGTATTGAACAGAGAAGGAAAAAAATTGGTGAATTTTGAAGAAAAAAGACTACAATTAGGTTAGACTTTAAAGGGGGAATCAAATTGGGGATTTTGGAAAATTTTGCGCCAATTTTGCCTCCAAAAAATTTAGGAGTCGGCACTTTCTGTCAATTATGGACGAAAAGTTGACGGAAGGTATAAATTGCTAATATTTGGTAGCAAATTTGGATCATTAGCTATTACTTTTCCAGTTGGGGTTTCGAAATTGAAAAAAGGGTATAGTATAGGTATCAAATTTGTAATTTACCCATTTATTTGCTTTTGTATATTATGCTATGTGCAGATTTTGTGCAACCTTCACATGCCCATAACTACCTCCCCAAATGATCTTGCGTGTTAACCCAGCTTGGAGCGAAACTTATTTGACATTTTGATTTATGTTTTAGGATTATGAAAATTTGTACTTGATGTTCCGTTTTTATGTATGCGATACGGGTGTCAAGTTGTGTATTCTATTGTATTAGTGTTCATCATTTCTTTAAACAACATAACATTTTTAGTGTACACATGGTGTGCAATCATGATGAATGTAATATTATAATATTGAAATATAAATAAACTAGGTCTGGTATAGATTAAGTGTTTCATGATTTTATTAGTTTATATGTTTGGATCAAAATGTAATCCATAAAGTATATGTTCAATGGAGTCTACTGAACAATGTTTTTTGCGTGCACCTTACTTGGGTTGACTGCACACCCTTTTTTGTGCTTTGTGCCTAAAGCACTGCAGGAACTTTGTGCCTTGTGTTTGCTCTATGCTTTTGACTACCATGTAATCCTAAAAGTCCATTAGTAAGCATATGCTTGTATGATGATCAAGACTTTCAGTGGATGATTAATATTGTTAAATTCTTTGCACTTTTGGTCATTCTCCATGTGCATATTCCTCTTCCAGGCATATGAATTGCATTTAGGTACATCTGTGCGTAGGTGTACAATCATTGTGATGATGGGCAGATTTGTCTAACTGACTACCGTTTCCACAAGCCTGCCTTGATGGAAAATAACTTTTAGTGAGGAATGATGTGTTGGCTAACTTTACTGTTTGAGCTTGCATACTTTTTGACCATCTCTTCCTTGCATAAGTTTTGAAACATGATTCTTTTCATAATTGTA
Organism: Scutellaria barbata; assembly: GCA_028654395.1. Classification (NCBI taxonomy): domain Eukaryota; kingdom Viridiplantae; phylum Streptophyta; class Magnoliopsida; order Lamiales; family Lamiaceae; genus Scutellaria; species Scutellaria barbata. Next base: position 2,156,319 of record CM053656.1, on the reverse strand, counting down.
GGCTGTGAGACCTGAGTCAGGATGAGCCAACAAGGAAAGCATAGAATACTAATGGTATCTGACTTTTTCTATCCCAACTTTGGTGGCGTTGAGAATCATATTTATTATCTAGCACAATGCTTGATAAAACTCGGCCACAAGGTTAGTGAATTGACACAATCTTCAAGTCTGTATCTCTTACTTTTTGCCTCTCCCTCCCCCAAAATATGTTGCTTTTGATGGAGGGCAGATTAGGAGTTCTGCCAATGCTTCCTTCAGCATTGGTGTCATGCTTACAAAGAAATATTACACACGGAATAAATGTGACTTTTTCTGTCTCTCAGGTGGTTGTTATGACCCATGCTTATGGAAATCGTTCTGGTGTGAGGTACATGACTGGTGGTTTGAAAATTTATTATGTGCCATGGAAACCATTTCTTATGCAGAATACATTGCCTACATTTTATGGAACACTTTCAATCATAAGAACAATTCTGGTTCGAGAAAGGATATCACTAGTGCATGGGCATCAAGCCTTTTCAACTTTATGTCATGAAGCTCTAATGCATGCACGCACAATGGGTTACAAAGTTGTGTTTACTGATCATTCCCTTTATGGTTTTGCTGATGTGGGAAGTATTCACATGAATAAGGTTTTGCAATTCACCCTGGCAGATGTGAGTCAGGCTATATGTGTTTCTCATACAAGTAAGGAAAATACAGTATTGAGGTCTGGACTGCCACCTGAAAGGGTTTTTGTGATTCCAAATGCTGTGGATACAGCAATGTTCAAGCCTGCTCCAGCACGACTCAACAGTCACGAGATTGTTGTCATAGTAATCAGTAGGTTAGTGTACCGAAAAGGGGCTGATCTTCTTGTTGAAGTAATCCCTGAAGTGTGTCGCCGGCATCCAAATGTGAGTATGCTACTAATCCTATTGATGTGGATGTCCTTAATAGGGACTCTCCCCACTATAACACATACACAAATTCATATTCTAATAAGCATGATGCACCGTGATTATCTGTGTTATTGTTTTCATTAATGATACCAAGCATGATGCACCGTCATTTCTGTGTTATTGTTTCATTATTGATACCATGTTGATGCATTTATTTAGGTAAGGTTCATAATTGGTGGAGATGGACCTAAAAGAGTGCGGTTGGAAGAGATGAGGGAAAAGCACTCTCTTCAAGATCGGGTTGATATGTTGGGTGCTGTCCCACATTCTAAAGTACAATCGGTTTTGGTCACAGGACATATATTTTTAAACAGGTGTATATCCCGTTTCTTCTGTGTGTTTAAGTCCAAATTCTTCTGTACTATATATTTCCATCTGTTTTGTACTTCAATAGCAACAAAATGGATCTGAGTACAACTGTTATTACATAAAATCTTATGTCTTTGATGGGCGGTATGTTTCTCTCTAGAGGGAATGAAGAAATAAGTTATATGTAGTAGGTCAAGTTGAACAGATTATTGTAATTGGTCTGCGTTAGGAATATGAGGATATAGGGTCATCAATTTATCAAACTAGTTGACCAACTGTTTCTAGTGGAGAGTGCTCTTGATATTTTATGATTTATCTCATGTTCAAGGAAAAATCTCTAAAGTTGTGTTCAAAAACCTTCCAGAAAGCTTAGCATGTGAAATCATGTATAGCTAAAAGATGCAAAATTGGGAAAGTACTATACCTTGTTTCAGGTTGTTTGATATTTCTGTTTGATCAAACTCATGTTGAAGTGAGAAACAGCAAATGTTAATCATCAAAATTATTTTCTCAGTTTTAATGTGTCTAAGAATGGATGGGTGCTCATCTGCACTGGACTAGCCAAGCCAAAAATGAATGTATTAGGGTATCAATTTTTGGGATTTTGTATGGTATCTTGAAAATCGTCTCGAAAAATTATTAGGACATTGACAGTATAAGGTTCAAAGACTAGGCCTACTGCTGATGGTTTTCAAATCTGAATAATGATTTGGAGGTAATGTAGCCAAGACCTTCTCTATCATTTCCTTCTGGGCTATAAATAACTGGCACCCGAGCAATATTGTAGTCATTGAACTTATCCTTCTAACTGTTATCATTCAATCCAAGAGCAAAAACTTAAAATGACTTGTTTTTGCACCTACAACATCAATTCTCTTTACCTGATTTGTGTTTGTTTTGCCACCAGTTCCTTAACAGAGGCATTTTGTATAGCTATACTGGAAGCTGCTAGTTGTGGATTGTTGACTGTCAGTACACGCGTGGGTGGAGTCCCAGAGGCATGGTCATATGCCTTTTTCACTTTGTTTGGCTAATTTGATAACACCAGCCTATTTTGCTGAGTAGGGATGGGATTTCTAGTATTTCTGTCTTGAACATCTTTACACAATTCAAATTTTTTAAAGTTCACCTTTGTTTCATAGGTTCTTCCAGATGATATGATTGTCCTTGCCGAGCCAGATCCAAGCGACATGGTAATGGCTATCACAAAAGCAATAGTCTTGCTTCCCCTGATTGATCCACAAGCAATGCACACTCGTGTGAGTTATCTGATTATATAAAGGAAATTGTAATTTCACTATAAATGAAACATCAGGTTTGTGATCATGACAAACAAGGTTTATTATATCTTTTGGATGTGCAATATGACCAAAATTACCAATCTGTAATTCTGTATTGATATATTGCCATTTAAACAACTTGAGATTGATGCCATAATGAAGAATATTTTAGTTCCAATCTATCTAATGTCTTAGAAGACTTTGTGTATATTTACAGTGTACATCACCTGTCATAACCTTAACTGCAAAAGCTACTGGCCTTTATGTATATTGTGGACATGGTCAATAGTTCCCATTGTTACACTTATCAAGTACTTATATCCTGATTGACTTCAGCTTCTGTGCAGATTAAGAAACTATATAGTTGGCATGACGTTGCCAAGAGGACAGAGATTGTGTATGACCGTGCTATCAAATTTTCCAATCAGAGTCTCATAGAACATCTACCCAGGTATGTGTATATAGACTTATGTTGCAACTAGTAAATCATATATGTTCACCATGCTATTAGATAGAATCAAACATGTTGATTTTTTTCCCCATGTTCCCTGGATTATTTGGATGTGTTTTAAGGCCAAAGAAAGGAATAAACTAAAGCAATTAGTGTCGCAAAGGCATATTTGCATCGTTCAAGTCTCTGTTTTTTTTTTTTTGGCTACCTGTGCATGATGATTTTTTCGCGTTTTGGAGCAAACTTATATTTTCTTTTAAAAAATTAATCTAGTATCCCATAATCTATTGCAATGAAAATATTAGGTTTTGTATGTGAGATACTAACGAACTCAATTGTTGAGAGTACTTAACAAGTTAACATCCATGATCCATCATAATTAAGGGAAGCAAATAGCATCCACTTTGGTACTATCCAAATGGGGTCGTCAATCATTATATTATGTTATATCATGGCATATAACAACACACATGAGTTCCTATCAAAGTGTGAGAAATTAATGTTCCAAGTTGTCTTGATCGTCTTTGCAATACAAAATATTCATGTTAAAGGATGAACTTCCACTTGATTCTTGGCTTTGCCCATTACTGTGTGGACAACCTCATTGGTTCATTTATGTAGTTAAAAGTATATGTGCTTACATCCATGGCAACAACTGTATCTATAGAAGTCTTACCAGAACTTAGTTGTGGAGGTCGTAAACAACGCTAAAACACATTCTTTCCAGGTACGTTTGTTGTGGTGCTTGGGCAGGCAAAATCTTTTGCTTGGTTATGATAATCAATTTTTTGTTCTGGCGTCTACTCCAGCTGTGGCAGGTATTCTTTCTTTAAACATTATAGTAGAACTTCAATGCTACAGCTGATATGTGAGTTAATGATGATCGTTAAATGTTTAAAGCCTGATGGGGATATCGAGGTTGTGCCTGATATTGATCTCACAAGTCCTCAAGGTCGAGAAGAGTTGTGGAGTTCCCGCACAGACGAGAGTTAGTATTTGCATCTCACCTAAACAACCAGATTCCTTTTCAAAGAATTGGCTTAATAAATGTGATGTTTTCTTGAGCTATAAATATCATCCTTGAAGTGTAGAACTAATTCGTCTCCTCCATTTTCTCCGTATTATGCTTTGAAGTGGATGCATATCCCATCTCTCTCTCGTCCCCCTCTCTGTTTTGAGTAACTGGTTTGTGTTTCATACTTGTGGGTTTAAAAAGTACAAATTACGAAGAAAAGAATTACATTTCCCTAAGTTTGTCTTATTAGATTTGTTATCATTTATCTCACTTTTTTTTTTTAGAATATTGTGTGTTTAAACTCTCAATTTGATCCACCTACTACAACAGATAAATATCTTTTATTATTTGTTTGAATTACATTTATCACCATTGAGATTTTGTCATCATGTTTGTGCAAATTACAATGAAACCTTCAACTATGAAAAAATTAAAAACCTCATGAAACAATTTTATCAGTTTTTGTGAGTAATTTGATTCAAAGTTATTCACTTTTATTGATATCATACTATATTTTTATATTTTATGCCTTATGATGGTTATATTTGAAAATTTGATCGTTATAAGTAGTCAATTTGAAATAAAAAAAAAATATATATATATATATATATATATATATATATATATATATATATGACACCTGTTGTAGCAGGTAAACTAAGTTGGTCAAAAATGGATTCTTTAAATATAAATGATTAAAAAACAAAGATGAAAGTAAATGATGAAAAAAGAACTTGTTTTCCCTATGAATCATGTAATTTTACATGGAAAACTATTGAATTAGAATTAGATATTTGACAAATATAAATATTAATATTTTCTGACTATGAATCTGTTCCTACTCACACCTTTAAACCAAAGAACCTGCTATGAAATCATCCTCCAAATCTCATAATTGAAAACATAAATGAATTAGTCACAACCAGAATGTCACGAACTTGTTCCCTTAACAATGAACCGTGCGGTTTTTATCCTTTTTCCACCCTTTAGCCATAAAGTCAGCCTAACGTAGAATGATATTGTGAGTGAAGTGTAGGAAATTGGTTAAGTAGGAGAGTTTAAGAGACCCTTGCGGCTAGTAAAGTCAGTTTAATGTAGAACGATGTTGTGAGTGAACCTAACGTAGAACGATGTTGTGAGCGAACCTAACGTAGAACGATGTCAGCCTAACGTAGAATGATGTTGTGAGTGAACCTATGTTGTGAGTGAACCTAACGTAGAACGAAACGATGTTGTGAGTGAAGTGTGGGAAATTGGTTAAGTAGGAGAGTTTAAGAGGACTTTGGAAGAGGGCATGTAAGTAATGTTTAGAAATGCTTTTTATTTGCCATAATTGTTTTTATACACCAAGTGTACGGATCCTAAATCCGTGCAACTGGGTCAACCCGACCCGAAAGTGCCTTTCACACTCCCCACGCGCACCTCACATGCCCCCACGCGCTCAAACACTAGCTCAAACCCGAACTCAAACCCTAGTTCTACTGTATATTGATATAACCTTTTAGTTTAGCGAACTTAACATTTTAGTTATATGCACATAACCTTTTGCAATGAGTAGTGAAAAAAGTATAAGTTATTCACTGAAAATGTTATAAAATTTGTACATAAAGGTTATATCATTACAACATAAAGATTTCGGCTATACTGAATTTTTATAGTGAAAAAACTATAACTTATTTATTGAAAAGATTATGAAATTTGTACATAAAGGTTATATTATTACAACATAAATGTTATATTATTACAATATAAAGGTTTGGGCTATATTACATGAATTTTTATAGTGAAAAAAGTATAAGTCATGCACTGAAAAGGTTATGAAATCTGTACATAAAGGTTACACTATTACAACATAAAGGTTATATTATTACAATATAAAGGTTATGACATAAATTATAAATTAAAAAAAAAAAGGGCGCGGATCCGGGTTAAACCAGACCCGACCCGACCCGCGTGCCCAGTTGCATGGATCATGAACCATGCACCTGGTGCACACAATGGTTACAAATGAGGATCACCCCCTTTATATACTACTCCACCTTCTTAATGGATGATGGAGATTGATTTAATCCAAAGGTTATGAGAGTTTCTCTAGATCTCTTCAAAAATATTCCTTTATGATATCTATAAAGGAAACTTTTTAGAAGCTTCCTACATTCTCTATACATTCTTTAATATTTTAGAACATTCTAGAGTTCTCTAACTACAATTAAGCTTATTATTGGGTCAAATCAAATGATGGGTTGAGTCTTAATCTCTTAGCCCAAATTGGTATAGCCCAATCATGACAAGAAGCTCAGTTCCATACAAAGTAATGTTTACTTATTTTCTCTCTCAAACAAAACCTAGTTGTATTGAAGAAGTTCAAAAAGAAAATGTTGATTCTTATCGGAGATAATGTATTTGGGTATAGCGAGTTTTGTTGTCCTTATATTTTTTTATATTGAGTTATCGTATTATTAATCAATTTATAACCATATGCTTTTGAGATACTCATTAAGCAAAATTGAAATTACCTCTACAAAATTTTGGGGTTAGAAGTTAATTAAGGAAATCGTAGTTAACATAAATTAAGTAAAACACAGTATTTTCTCCTACACCAAAACTTAGTATGGAATTTTGATTAGTGGTGAATTTCCTTTATAATTTTCATCCGACATAAAAGTAGAATTTACATCAAAACAAAATATGATTTCAATTGTGCTACGATCCGACAGTTTATTGATAAGATAATCTCTTATGTTTTCCTCCAAAAACATTTTCTCCAAGTATAGAGTTCCCTCCATATTTCAAATTTTAAATCTTCACTGGGAACAATAACCACTATTTGGCATTAGCAACTGTCCCAGACTCTCATGCTCCCCTCCCCACAATTCAACAAAATTACTTTTTTAAAACATTATTTGATATCTATGAGTAATATTTAGAAATCTAGGCTTACACAGTTAAAAAAATTGGGTAAATGGCACATTGTGCCATAAAACATATAAGTGGATATCCTTTCTATTACATGAGATAATTTATTTACTTGTTTTACCACTTTTGTAGTTTAAAGTCAAAACAATCAAATGCCACCAAATGTGAATGATGGTTGGCTAGATTTTGTCAATTTCACAAAACTCAAAATTCATGATTGAACCAATTATATACATAATTTTTCATGTAAAAAATAAATATATTTTTTGAGTTACACGAAAATTGAATCAATTTTCTTGTAACCCAAAAAAAAAAATTAAATTTTTGTGTAATCTTATATTTTATAAGATTACACAAAATTTGTATAAAAAAAAAATTGGAATTACACGAAAGTTATAAATATCAGTCAATACACCGTTATTTTTTATTGAACTTGCGGTAAGTGACCCCATTAATGGCTTATCAATTAAAAGCAATAAAGTGGAAGCTGAGGGTATGGTGGTACTTTTCCATGTTTTAGTGATATTTTGAGCTATTTTTTATAATCAATGTTAGAAAAGGGATGTATTTAATATAGGGTCATGCTACAATACATCAGTGATATTAATACACTATTAGTTTTAGTCATTAGATCTTCTATCATTGCATCATGACTCTTCATTTTTAATTTATCCTTTTTACATTGGTTCAAAAATTATTGCAGTAAATTATAAAAATTCTCCCAAATAGTCTAATTTTATAAAGCAATGTAGTTTATATCTATCTTCTTCAATAATTGTATTTATCAGCCAATAGCAACCATAAAAGTACAATTAAATCTTCTTATAGTATGGAGCATGTGATAACGAATCATTTAAGACTCATATTCGATATGTTTTATTTTGTGTAAATGTAATTCTTTTATTAGCAAAATTGTCATGAACATAACACATAAGCTCATTGTCACCATGGTTTTTATATACATGATTAACTTTAAGAAAATATATATATTTCGATTTAAACACTAATATTAAATATTAAAATAAATTATAACATTTTTGTTTAATTTAATTTCATATTTAGTATTAATATTTAAATTAATCGTGTTGCTTAATTTAATTAAATATTATATTACAAATATTAATTATCTTGATCACATCACTAGTTTAAAATAAATACTAAATTACAAAATATTTAATTTATAGCACCATTATATAATTTAGATAAAATTTCGTATGTGAAGTCATTTTTTTATTTGATGTTTTTTATTTGATGTGATGTCTTAATACACAGTTAACATTAAGAAAATGTATACATTTCGATTTAAATACTAACATTAAATATTAAAATAAATTTTAACGTTTCAATTTAATTTAATTTTATATTTAATATTAGTTTTAAATTAATCGTATTGCTTAATTTAATTAAATACTACATTACAAATATTAATTTAATTAAATACTATATTACAAATATTAATTTTTGGTTGGTTGCATACTATTTAATTAAATATATGTTGCATCCTAATTGTATATGATTAATTAGTAATATCACAATCTTTTGATTATAAAGATTACGATTTGAATATATCTTCATTCATTGTATAAATATCTGTTGCATCCTACATGTATATGATTAATTAGTAATATCACAATCTTTTGATTATAAAGATTACGATTTGGATATATCTTATATCTTCATCCATTGTATAAGATTTAGTGTGGAAGGCATGTTGGATTAATTTTGATCGATTTCAAGTATCTCATCATTTATATGTAGTCGATTTGGATGGATTTTGATATGAATAAATCATTTCAATTTAAATGGACTTTCATATGTTAAGCAAATTTTGAATTTGATGTGATGTCTTAATACACGATTAATATTAACAAAAATACGCTTTCATTTAAATACTAATATTAAATATTAAAATAATTTTTAATGTTGTAATTTAATTTCACATTTAATATTACTATTTAAATTAAAAAAAGAGTGATTAATTAATTAAATACTAGATTATAAGTATTAATTTAATTTCATATTTAATATTGGTATTAAAATTAATCATATTTGATTAATTAATTAAGTATTAAATTACAATTATTAATTACCTTGATAAGACTACTGATTTAAATTAAATAATAATTTAAAAATATTTAATTAATACAAATATAAAATGAATTGTGTGGTTTAATTAAATACTCACAATTTTTAATGTCATGTAATTTAAGCAAAATCAAATATATATAGCAAGAAATAACCTATGTACATTTGAATCTATGTACATTTGAGCCTAGTAAAAAGACCAAATGCAACCCACAAAACAATTAACAGCCCAGCCCAAAAATTAAAAGTTACCTTAACTTTATTTACCACAAATATATTAATACCACTGATGTATAGTAGAATTACCCATTAATATATAGTGGTAGTTTAGTCGGCAGGCCCATTGAAAATTCTTACTATATATCAAAATTTTCAATCCTTGCCAAACAGTCTCAATTTGTAAACTTTAAATTTCCAACAATACCAATCATAAAGGATACACAATAATTATTATTCAATATGCTGGAACAAAAAAACAAATCAGATATAATCACATATATGTTCACGTGTTTATATGCAAAATTACAGGGGCACATAGTTGTCAAATAATCGCAGATAGATTTTCTAGAGCCATAATCAAGAAAAGGTTTCACTGTCTTAATTTGAAGATTTGGTTAGACAAGAAGCTGGAGATGGTAAAAACCATACTATAAACACAATGTGGTAGATAGCATGGAGAGGTGGTTTTTACATAAGTTACAATGAAATTTCAAGTTTATATAACAAAAAAACACGTTTCACATAAGTTATATTGACATTCAAGTTTCTATAACAAAAAACACTCAAGATGATGGTCGTTGGTGGATACGAAGTGAGGCTCCAAGCGATGTATGGTGATCATCCATCAATGACTAAGACCAGCCGAAGACAAAATCAAGAACATAAACGAGTGCCAGAGAAAATGGATATAGAAGAAATGCTAACAAAGAAGTCCACAGTGGAAAGGTAGTGCGAACGCTAGCAAAGATCCCCATCACCAAGCACACAATCAAAATAACCAGCACTTCAGATGAGAAATCCCAGACCAAACCTCGGACGTAGACAAGTGCCAAGAAGACCGATAGACATAGCACGTTATTCATGGTAACAGCTCCATACAACTGAAATGGCAAACATCATAGTCAGACAGTGGGATAATTCTAACATGATTCAATTTCTAAAGCGTCTCCTCTGTGCATCCCTTTTTTCTTGTGGTTCCAGTTTTGGGCAAAGGTCATAGATACCCCCAAGGATTGGCCTAACGTACCCAAATTTGCCTTCATTCAAACTAGATGTTTTAATATGAAATTTAATTGGATTCTGAAACTATAGTTTTGCACTTCATAAAAGTCATCATTTGGACAATTGTATAGTATTAGCATTGAAATTATTTTATCATGTAACGGTATTGGGTTAAATTTAGGTATTTCAAAACTATTGAGAGCAAGATTGAACATTTGACCAAACTTTTGGGGTAAAAATGTGCCTATCCCTTGATTTTCTATAAACTACAACATATTAAATAGGTGTGGCTACAAGAAGCTAGGTTTGGAAAATTCATTATTATTATCAATTGAATATTAATTTTTATGTTTTAATTAGATTGACTTAGTTAGTTATACTGCTATATATATTCATCAGAATCGGATGATAAGTCATTTTTATGAATTTTGAAGACTATCTTATATGATTTTTTTTGTAATTTATGGAATTCTTTTAAATATTTATTATTTAAAATCAAAGACTTGGCATGGAGAATGGGGGAATCTTTCTCTCCAACACACTAGCAGAGACGGGGATGGGGATTTTCCCCTGCCCCTGCCCCATTGTCAAGCCTACAAGAAGTTTATGAACTGTACAATAAAGACACTCGAAAGCAACTTACCTCTGAAAATGTCAATGATGCAGATTTTGTCTTCTTCCTACTGGCAAATATAATAGCGGACACGGCCTCACTGGAGTTAGTAGCCAACGGAAGTGCAATGAATGATATGAAAAAAGTTGGAATATTCGTGGCAGTAGAGAAATTATCAACAGCATCAACAAGAGGATCTGCAGATACAGCTGCAATGATGGTTCCAAGCAGCAACATAAGTCCAGCTTTCACTGAAATCGACCGGGTATTCTCACCACCCTCATTATCCTCATTAGCCTCATCACTTTGATCTCCCAAAAGTGCATGGTGTCTCTTTGTTTCCTGCATAAGATACCATCAGATAACATTCTTAAGAAGTAGAACAACATTTTAGAAAATGCTCATTTAGAGAGCAATATACCATGTGAAAGTCATCTATAAATTTCATTGAATCGGTATGAGGAGAAGAATCTTGGCCACCCTTGGCCTCTTGAAGCCATCTTCCAACTCCAGCAATGAACTCGGCTAGATCAACTCTAGAGTCGTGAGTGGTGTCAAATTCCTTCATCACTTTCTCCACAGCATCATTATGATCCAAATTAATCTCATTAAACTGGATACCAATAATTAGAGCTTTTAAATCCGAGTGTGAAAGGTATCCATCCCTATTGTCATCAATTGCATTAAACAGCCTGCCATATTGGAGAAGGTCATGGATGTATCATTTTAAAATGCAGAAAGCAAATACAAAAAACTGAGAGCCGGAAAGTGATACAATACCAAACTTACTTTTCTAATACTTCTGTATTAGGTCTTCCATCATTTGTGGAAAGCTTCCCAAGTGCGCGCATCTTCAAATGCTTTAAGATCCCTGACATCAGATGCCTATGCTTGTAGTACTCAAGTCGCCTCTTTTGAACCCAGGGTTGGAAGACCTGCACAAAAAGTTCAAAAGAATGTTGAGAGATTCTTAAAACAAAGTAAAAAACAGACATAGAAGCATGGTATTCTAGTAAATTATTGGAAAACCAGCACCTAATATAATGAATGGAAACAGCAGAATTACAATCGTATGGATCCAAAAAATGTACCTATACTGATTATATGATAATTTTAAAACTGAAAAACAATAGGATGGTAGGCAACACAACTATATTACTCTGAATATGCTTCCCTGTAATATTACCATATTATATTTTTCATGTCTATTCTTGTTATCTTGTACTTTGCTTTTAAACTAAAAAGTGAATTCATAAAATATTGATCTGTAGATACTGCTGGAGAAGCCTACTATTATTAGCTATAAACAGAAAATTGGGTATTTAAGATTCATTGACTAAGATACAGTACGAATATACCAGAAAAAGAATTGAGGAGAGCAGTTTTGAGCACTATAATGTTCAAGATATACTTATGATCCTATAGAAGCTTCTTTGCATCCAATTAAAAAGTATTCATAAAAACTAGATGAGCAATGAAGATACGTAGGTAACTAATTTTTTTAATACGCAGAATACCTGGTAAAGGCAATAGGAGATCAGAAGTGCAACTGAAACAATAAGACCAATCAAGACGGATAAATGCCTTCCTGACTGTGAATGTAAGATTTGTGGTAATTGAACTACTATGAAGGGAAGTACAGATATAGCCATCATAATGCCAGAATAGCTTGTCCAGATATCAGTACTAATGCCAGAACCTGCAAAACAGTAAGGTGTCATAGCAGAACTTTCCAAGAGAATATCTAACAAAGAAAACAGATTAGAATGCAGAGAGTAGAAATAGTAAGGCAGAAGAGATTAAGTTTCTTTGAGTAACACACAATGATCCCTTTAGAAAAATTGGCCATTCCTATCTTTGGGAGTCCTCAGAGTGATTGCATCTATTCTTTATCTTTAAGAGCCAAATTTATACACATGTTTGATTTATTAACCACATATACTTTAGCAACTTCAGCAGCCAAGCAGGTAGATCAAAATTCGGAACTGAGTTAAGTATTGCAATTTGCAAAGCATAAGCAGTATTATGCATGGAGAACACATATTGACTGAAAAGATCACTTTTAACATGCATAAGGGCTGTTCAACTACTTTGACAAGGAAAAAGATGAGAGAGAAACCTGTTAAACTGAAGCCTCTTGTGTCTTGTGAGGCTACGGCAACATTATTTTCTAGATCACACTTTCCGACAACAACACAGGATCCCCAAATGACAGTAAGAAGCATGACTGTTGAACCAGCTAGAAGTCCCATGCCAACTGACACCTGGCTTTGAGCTATTTCTGGGGTTCCAGACAGTCCAGAGACTGAAAATCAAAAGAATTAACAAATTTATCAATAAGCAAAGGCCGCAGCACCATTCGAAGATAAAGAGAGAACATAGCATCAAAATGTAAGTAATCTTCTTTTGCCATTTAATACAATTCAGAATAAAATTGTATATGTTATACTCCATCGTACCAAAGAAAAGCCATGTTTCAAAACATTTTTGTTTAAAAAAAAACGACATGTTTTCAAATGTTAAGTTATTTAATTGAAATTGTTTGAATGTCCTTATAACTAGTGATTAATCATAACAAATTATAGATGATGGATTTGATTAGCATAATTGAAGGGTATAAATCACATTTGATGGTTTACAAAATATCATAGTTTCATTTAGTTGATCATGACTAAAATTTTGTACTTTGATCAATCAGAATTTATTTATTTATCTATTTATTATTATTGGGAGAAGGTAGTATTTCTTATCTGAATCTTAAACATGAAACAACATGATTTTACACACTTCATATATATATTTAACTACATACGCCTGAAGATTATAGAGTCAACTTTTGCAATAATAACTGTGAATCACTGATTGGGAAGAAGGAAAGCCCATCTCTACTTTCTAACAAGAAATAAATAAAAAAAGAAACCTTCACTGTCCGTTATCCGTTATTGGAAATTCTATCTTACCCACGTTAAGATGAGACATATCACTGAAAATCAGGCAATAACAAAGTTCTAGAAATAATTATCCGAAATTTAGACAGAGTGATACTCGAAAAGTCAAGGTTTGAATTCTTCAACTTCATACCTTTTGAACTTATCCTTCAAACCCTTCACTTTCCGTTATCCGTTAATTAACGTTGGGGTGGGGGTGGGGTAGGATTAAGGGGGGTCTGAACTCTGATAAGACTCGTTATATTTTTTTTGTCGTACATGAATTCATAATATTGACCGTTTATCGTGTATTCATTTTTCGATTTTTATGGCCACACGAATAAATTTCGATTTATCACGTATTAATTTTTATTATAATGTCTCAATAAATTAATTGATGAAAAAATGTTGGGTTGTGGATTAAAAGCGCAAATTCGAAAAGCCTTGATATGTACATCTACAAACAAAAATAAAATACTAAAACAAAAATATGAATATAAAATAGATAGAAGGAATATGAATTACCGAGGATAAGCATAGCATCGGGAAGGGCTCCGAGAATGGGGAGGAAAAGGCCGCCGACAATTCCAGGGCCGAGGATCTCGAGCAGAAGCTCACTGCCGCCGGAGAGGTAGGTGGCGGCGAGGAACATCAGATAACCGTAGACAAGGATCAGGAAGAGATTACCCAGTGCAGTGGAGGTACAGGGTAGGAAACCGTAGGTCTGCTCGCAGGCCTCCTCCGCCGCGCCGAGGCGGAGGAAGTGGCGGAACCCGGAGGCGGAGACGTCAACTCCATCGGAGATCAGATCTGATTGGCTGGGAGCCACGCGAGCGTAGGTGTGGCCGCAGAGGATTAGGATGAGGGCGAGTGTGAGAAGGCGGGGCATGCTCCTTCGCTGGTTCCACATGGCTGCGTAATTGTTTGTAGTTGCGAGCACACACTGACACACACACGTATATATACACGTGTGGAATAATCCAAAAAATAAAAAAGAAAGAAGAAAAAGATATTATTATTTAATTTAAATAGTGGGGTTGCATTTAATATCTCCTTGCCGACTAAGCCCCCAATTGAATGTGCCCATATTCTTATGTCCAAATGGGGTCCCATGACTTGGCCATTTTTCACTCGGATTTGAAGGAAAATTTATATTTTATATATTAAAAATTAAATTATTCATTAATTGTGAGGTAGCAAATGTTCAATACACGGGGGTGACACGGACCACACCACAAGAGATGTGGAATAGTGAGATTATCGTGTCGATTAGAGTAACTTTTTTTTTCCAAGAAAAATAAATAGAGAAAAATTAGTTAGAAGCTTAGTAGTCTTGGAAAAGAGATTTGTTTATGTAGTTAGTCCAAGAAAAAAGTAGTTAAGGAAGTCAATACATTCACAATAGTGTGAATATATCATATATTAAATTTAAAACTGAAATCAAAATATGATAAATTCTTTTACAAGTTGTCATTGTTACAAATCCAACATTGAATATTTGCAAGAGTTATATAACAACCTCAATTAGTATTTCGAAAAAGATAAATTTCATAACAAAACTCAATTTATAAAGACAAATTTTTTTGTGCATCTAGTGCACGGATCTAAGATCCGTTTAATTCGGGTCGACTCAACTCGGATCCAACTAATTTCTTTTTTTTTAAATAAATTTTATATTTTGATTTTTATGTATAAATTTGGTGATCTTTATGTACAAATGTTATGACCTTTATGTATAAATATTGTGACATTTATGCATTGTAACTTAGAAAAAAAAAATCAGCAAAATTTGTACATAAATACCTTTATATAATATTCATGTGACCTTTATATATATTCATATAACTTTTATGTACAAATATTCATACATTTATATAATATATAAAGGTATATAAATGTATGAATATTTATACATAAAGATCACATAAACATATATAAGGGTATATATGAATATAACATAAAGATATCTATATACAAATTTTGTTGAAATTCTTCATTTTTTTCTAAGTTATTTAACATAAAGGTCACATAATTTATATATAAAGGTCACAAAATTTGTATATAAAGATCACCAAAAAATAAAAGTGCGCGTATCCGGGTCGACCCGAATTATATGTACACCAAGTGTACAGCAATCATACTCATTTATAAATTAGTTCTCAATTCTAAACTCGGATTTTAAAATTTCTCAATAAGGGGTTCAATTTAACATTTTTTCTCAATTCAAGGCTTGAAATTTAGATTGATTCTCAATTTAAGACAAAATTTCATTTTCTTTTTATTTATATTTATAGATTTATTTATATTTCAATATGTATTCATATTTTGGATAAATTAAGTCAAGTTAGTGTGCTTTAAGAACGATTTTCATCCGACTTATCTTAATTTATATGAAAAAAAAAAAAATATATATATATATATAATTAATTAATTTAATTCATAAAATATAATTTATATTAAATATTAAAATCGATTTTCTATACTTTTATTCATAAAATTAAGAAAATAAAAGAATCTTAATTTTTTTAATTGCATTTATTATATATATAAATTAATACAAGTCGGATGAAGATCGTTCCAAAATTGCACGAACTTGTCTTAATTTATCTAAACTATAAATACATATTAAAATATAAATATAAAAAGAAAAAAAATTGTCTTAAATTGAGAACTCGATCTAAATTTCATGTTTTGAATTGAGAAAAAATATTAAATTGAGCCCCTTATTGAAAAATTTTAAAATTCGAATTCAGAATTGAAAACTTATCTATAAATTGGATTTGAGATAATACCTCCAAATGCCCTAATTTCTTATCTAAATAACCCAAAATACCCCATCCACTATAAGATTATCCCAATATACCCCAAAAGTGGTCAAAGACCAATTTACCCCTAAAAAATCACTATTCAAAATACAATTTCCACTCTTAATTTATGAATGCCAAGACATCTTGTTAAATTATGATTTCACAATTCGGATATAATTATCTTGATATTTTGGTTGGAAACATTTCTCGTGCCCCAAAAAATACTCGTATTTATACTTGTGATCTGGTCTGAAAGGTATAACAATGCCATATACTGAACGATTATTATTCGGAAGAAAAAATTAATTGATTTTTCCATGATTTATATTTATTGAGATCCGATGCAAGAATTGGTATCAGAGCCAAGTTTTATTGAAGAAATAAATTAAATTATGATATACAATATTATTTTCTTGTGCCTAACGGAGGAGAAAATCAAGAAAATGTATCCGAAAATATTTCGAGATAACACAAGTGCAGGATATCATTAAATGACATCCAACTCAGATTGGAACATAATTGTTCCAAACACTTCTAAGGTCACTCAAGACATTAGGGAGATCCAGAAGACCATTATTCATTATGGTGGATAAATGGAGAAGATGTTTCGATCTCTAACTGAGATCCAAGGAGAAGTTCTAGATCTAAAACAAGAAGTGTTAGATCTGAAAAGAAAATTATCAAAGGGAACAGGTAGATCAATGAACGAACGATACAAAGATACGTTCGGAGATAAACTAAAAATCCCAAAAGGAAAGGCTACGGAAGTCCCGAAATCTAAAAGCTACGATGAACTCTTACTTGACATCATATGAAAAGTTTGATGAAAATCTCAAGAGTTGATCTTGCAGAATTAACCAAATCACTTTCCAATCTAGGAATTGTGGATCTGGTTAATCTCAGGATGAATGAGCCCATCCCAAAGGAGGAAGAATGGAGTACAAGTACGGGAGTACCTGAAGCTGATGCACCTGTTTTCCAACAAACATGGAAACATGATGAAGTTGCCTACGGTGCCCATGTAGCTCGACAACACAAGAGACGGTCAGGATGGGAGAAAGCAACATCCAATAGCCCTTGGGCGAAAACGATGCTTGAACCAACACACCCGTTCGGGTTGACACTTACAACAGATATCATCGATTTTAGGAACATGAAAACTTTAATCGATGAATGGATGGCGTCCATGAAGGTCTCGTCATCAGCATTGGATATCGATAAGGAGCATTTTTGCCAACTTATCATAAACAGCTTGACAGGTTCAGTTAAGAAAATGTGGGATTCTACGGAAGACCATATTAAAGAAGAAATCCGATCTAAAAATAATCTTTTTGAAATTATCGAAAAGATCGGGAACCTGATCAAACTATATTTCATCGGAGATGGATACTTTGATGAAAGAAAAGAAGAAAAGAAGAGAGAATACACACAAGCCTTGTATGCTCTTGAATTACGAAGTATTGGTCATGTGGACGAATATATATATTGGTTCCGCAAATACTACTTCGAAGCTCAGATACCACTGAAAGTTGCAACAGAATTATTCTTTGCAAGAATATGCAGCCCATGGAGAGAAATGTTGATACAAACATATCAAGTACCTCCAGGGAGAATTGATTCAGTGGCCCGAAGGATGTCTTTTCTTAAAGACAGCCTAAGAGAGTGGTGTCATCAGGCAACACTACAAAAGAACAAGAAGAAACTTAGAGGGATGATGAAAAAGACACCTCTTTGTTGTGACAACAATGATTTTTCGAGTATTATCGGAGAACCACAACGAGAAAGACACGGAAAAAGAAAGAAACACTTCAAAAGAGGGTTTCAATCTAAGTCCGGAGGATCATACAGAAGGCCTTCCAGACAAGGAAGATCTTGGTGGTCCAAATCAAAGGCCAGATCTTACAAATCAGGTCAAAAGTCTGGTCCTTCCAGGTTTTCTTCACAGGAATCTAAACCCACCGGGAGGATAACAGGAGGAACAACAAAGAAAAGGACTTTCAAACGAGCTCACACTCGTACCAATGAAAGTTTCAAAGATTGCAACTGCTGGACGTGCGGTGCGAGAGACCATATTTCGCCCGATTGCCCACAGAAGGAGAAGGATGTGCGCCAGTTCGAAACTACAGAAGACATCCGTGATGCTGTCTTTTATGGTGATTTGGTGCCCGTTTACAAGTTCGAGGACATCTCTTCAGATGAAAACATCTATGAAGAAGAGTTCGAATCTGATTCACAAGGATCCGATGGATCATCTACAGAATCAGACGAGTAGCTCCGGCGAGCAAGAAGATAGACTCCAAATATCGGATAGTCTATCAGGATTCTTTTAAAAAATGACCATCTCAAACAAGACGATGGAAAGAATCATGCAACAAGATTCAACCTTAAGTCCTTACGACGGATTTAAAAAGGGAAGTCTTAATCGATTGTGTGACAAAATCGGAATAAGACAGTGCAAGCACCACATCATCTACCGGGTGAGTTCAGGTGAGTTCTCTATTCCAATAGGGTTAACCGGTAATAACATTGAGATACAACTTATTCCAAAAGAAGAAATTCTTGAGGAATTAAGTCGAATCAAAGAAGAAGTAGCGGTCACAATGAAATGGATTCATATTGGAACCATTGAAGTAGTGATTAAAGCTACCTTCAAAGAAGGAATTGATTCTGAATTACATTTATCTGTAATGGATAAAAGAATCAATGATTTGAGTGAAAGTTGTCTTGGAACAATGGTAGGTAATTTGTATGCGGGCAAACTTATGTTTGACATTCATCCTAGAATGGCATACAACCTAGCGGACCCAGATTTCAGTAGAGTCTTAACCCTTCATCAAGATTTTAAAAGACCTGATCTTATGAAAGAAGGAAATAGACCATATTCTATCACGTATAGTATTGCATATGCACTTTCCAACACACATCATTCGGATATGGTTCTCAGGAAAGAGTATATAGAAATTCCTAGAATTTTCAAGGAATTTGCTAAGGTTATGACACCTGACCCAATTAAAATACCAAGGTTAGGAGGTGTCAATTTACTAATCAAAGATCAACCTATTTTAAATAATAGATCATTAAGGTTTGATTTTGATATTAGTAACAGGTTGTCCTTTTCCGAGGGTAGGATTCTAAACCTAAAAGGAAAAGAATCAGGCGAGGATTTGTATCCACAAAAAATTAGGGTAAGAAATGTTAAAATCAAATGCCCTAATGATGAATGGAAAGAAATTCATATTGTTTTTGATATATCTAAAACTGATAATTTGTTTCCCTGTGAGGAGATATATCATTTACAACAATCAAGTATTAATAGATACGAAGGCATGTTAGAAATAGCAGGCTATCATGTATCTGTTACAGGAAGAGCAGGCATAACCAAAGGGGTTATGACCCTAGGGTTAAGTTTCCTTGAGGAACATAAACCTTGGAGAAGGGATGGAGTTCGACCTTGATGGACATACAATCAGGGTAGAATAAAACCATTATGCCAGGAATCAAGTTGGATGACGAGATCATTGAGCTCAGGATACAAAGAATCCAGACAAGAACCTGGTTAAGATCTTTGCGAGAGCAAAATCTGCCAGAACAAAGGAGTATCCAAGAAGTCATAAGGATACAAGAGGCTGCGTTAAAAATAAATCAAATAAACGCACGCATAGACATGCTAGAACGCTGGAGTAGGGGGATTTATCCAAACAATCCAGACGAGTTCTAAAAGTATGTCAGGGAAGTGTATTGATAAGGAGATTCAAGATCTCAGAAAAGAGAAAGATGAGTTGACAGAAAGCATAAGGGAAATGCGAGATAATGGACTAACTCATCAGATAAGGTTTCAAAAGTTGATCCAGGAGCATAATATTAGAAGCTCAAGGATAAACTTGTTAGAATCTTGGAAAAGGGAAATCTATCCAGACGATTCTGAATGACAAGTATTTTCTCTATATATATATATATCTGTAGGGATATTATATGATCAATATAAGACGGAATATTTTGCAGCTTATATTGATTCAGGTTCAGGCATTTGCACAGCAAAGCCAGGAGTTTTCCCCAGCAAAGCAGTGGAAAAACTACCTATTATTGCAGGAAGGGATTTTTCTCAGAAAATCCTAATACTCAATAAAGGTATTCGAGAATCACGAATAATGATTGGAGGCGCATTCGATACACCTTGGTATAAAGTAAGAATGCCACCTATCTATATTCATGATACAGGTGCTGATATTTTGCTGGGTAATAATTTTATCCAAACTTTTACAAAATATGAACAGGATAATCACAAGAACCTGTTAACCTTTACTACTAACTGTGGTAGTTTAATACAGGTTTTGCGGCGAGAGAAAGCTTTTAATAGGATCATGCCTATTAATTTTCGCAGCAAACGTGGTGATAATGAAGCCAAGTTGACTCATCCTAAAATGTAGGATAAGAGGAAATTTGGTGAAGCTCTTTTGTCTTATAGACAAAAAGGAATGAAGAAGGCACACGAAGAAGCTATTCAGTTTCTGAAAAATGTCTTACAAGAAGGACCACCCCAAATTGACATTGATGAGGAAAGTTTACTTTCCCTTGAAAATGTTAAAAGGCTAATCCAGAGGAACTATAACGAGAATCCTTTAGGCTGGTGGGATAAAAACCAGATCGAAGCAACGTTGAAGGTAAAAGAACAATACAGATACGAGTTGGTTCGATACAAGCCGATTCAGATGAACCTTGAAGATCGAAAGGATATGCAAAAGATTATCAAATAGTATATCGATCTCAAGCTGATCGAAGCAGGAATTTCTCCTTATAGTAGCCCAGGGTTTTTGGTAAGAAACCATGGCGAAATAAAGAGAGGAAAAGCAAGGTTAGTAATTAACTATCAAGGTATTAATAAGATTACCGAATTTGATGGTTATTACATACCAAGTAAAGAACACTTAATTGATTGTATTAAATGGTCAAAAGTGTTTTCAAAGTTTGATTGCAAATCTGGATTTTACCAGATTAAGTTAGAAAAAGAGTCGAAGAAATTAACTGCTTTTTCTACACCACAAGGTCAGTATATCTGGAACGTAATGTCTATGGGTCTTGCGAATGCACCTCAGATATACCAACGAAAGATGGATAATCTTTTTAAAGATTATTTTGAGTTTATGTTTGTATACATAGACGATATTCTAATTGCATCAAAAAATATGAAAGATCATTTAAAGCATCTTGAAATATTTTCAGAAGTATGTCATAAAGAAGTATTAGTGCTCTCTGAAAAGAAGGCAATAATCGCGGTTAATAGAATCGAGTTTCTCGATGTTATTATTGACTATGCAGGTATTGAACTTCAGGAACATATTGTGGAAAAGATCTGCAATTTCCCAGATGTTCTTAGAGATAAGAAGCATCTTCAAAGCTTCTTAGGAGTGATTAATTTTACAGGTTCATTTATTAAGGACTTGGCAAAATATCGCAAGGATTTCCGTCCTTTATTACAAAAGGATGAAAAAACTAAATGGAAGTGGGAAGATATCCATTCCCAAAGGGTTCGTGAGTTAAAACAGGTTTGTAGTAACTTACCAAAGCTCGCGATTCCTCAAGATGATGATCAGTTAGTTGTCTACATAGACGCTAATGATTTTAGATGGGCAGCAGTGCTCATGAGAAAGACATCTACGGGTGAAGAACCATGTAGATATACAGGAGGGTTGTTTACCGAACAACAAGCCAGAGTCTGGCACATTAACGAGAAAGAATTCTTTGCTGTATGGAAGGCTTTCAAAAAATGGCATTTATTTTTATTAGCCAAAGAATTTATTTTAAAGGTTGATAATACAAATGTTAAAGCTTTTTTGAAAAACAAACAGGAATCTAAGATCGAAAAAGCTCGTATTATCAGGTGGCAAGCAGAATGCCAATATTACTTATTTGATATTGTCATAGTGAAATCTAATGAAAATGTTCTTGCAGATTTCTTAACAAGAGATGGATATCCTTGAAGCAGATTCCATCACGATACGAGCAAGGCATCTTAGGGAAAACCTTGAGGAGCTCTACAAGGCATTTGAGGTGCTAAGGGTAAGAGCCGAAGCAGCATCTTATGTCCAGAAAGCTGATTTGGACAAAGTCCAAATGACCCTACATGCAGCCATAACTTCAAATAATGATTTGTGGGTTGCATTAGTGGAACCTTTAAATAAGGCAAGTTCACCATCGGTGATGCAGAAAGAGTTACACGAGAAGAGTTCATCATCGATGAACAAACAGGGTACTTTTATACCCGAAGCAGGACATCTTGCTGATAAAAGTTTTTCATCGGATACCGTTGAAAAGACTGATAAGGCCGAACCGAGTGTTTTATCGGATTCCGATAAAAATATTAAATCAGAAGGTCAGGAAGCAATTCCAGACAACCCGAGTCAACCCAGCACCTCTGGGATAAAAGAGGGAGAGGTTAACCTAAGGCCCCAAACTGGCCCTAGACAGGTTAACACTAACCAAACTATTTCTCTTCTGCAGGTTTACCAAAGAACATGGGAGAAATTGGTTACAAGAAATGGGATCAATCCGAACAGAATTACTGCTGATTGGTTTGGTAAGTATCCAAAACTTTGGATGCTTCCTGGGGTAAACCCTCATGATGTGCGGGAATGGTTTGATTTTGGAGCAATTGCTTCAGTTTTCACTACCGCACCCAGTTTTCCGGAGATTTCCAAACTATCGGACTGGATAGCCACTGTTGTGCACGATTCATGGCAGAACAACCCATACTTGGGTCGAGGAGATATACTGGAGCTAAAAATTATCTCTGCTGCTCCAGAAATCACAGGAAAAGGATCTCATCCAGTTTTTCAATTCATAAAACTACAGAGATCTGAGATGGGGGCGATAAACCGTGCCAAAACACCCCCAGAAAACAACCCTTTAGTAGTCGCTCTGACTGAAAACGATATATCAACCAGGCGAGCATGGGGTCTTTGGGTCTGTCTTACCGCGATGGACAAGGTGAAGTATCCGTTCAAAATATTTCATAACTCTGTGAACGGATCATTCCTGTTAAATTCCATGACAGGAACAACTACCAGATTTGCTGAGAACCTCTTTGAAAATAAGAGAAAATTAATTTGGGAAAACAAGGTTCCAGCCACGGAACAAACAAGGAAGAAAATATGTAATATGATACATATCGGAAGATGGGAAGAGCGAATATGCTCTTACTGTCAAGTACAAGAGAAACCGTTGTTTGGACAGGGTTTCAAAGTAAAAAAAGACAAACCCGATTACCTGAAGAAAAAGGGAAAAGGGAAGGGTTTTTAGAAAGTAAAAACCCAAAATGTAATAAAAGGAAACGGGTCTAATTAGACTCGATGAATAACAAGATGTATTGTATTCTAAAAATGTAATAGATAGGAATACAGTATAATCAGCATCTGGATAAAAATGGAGGACCCCTCCACTCACCAAGAGATTCGTTGCCGACGCAAGAAGACAACGAAGGTGGTAGATGTATTTACCAAACGGTAGGTAGGAAATAAAGAAGGTTGGCCCATTTCTCACTAACCAAGTGGAATGCAAGCTGGCAAGGCAATAATTGATCCACACAGGAGTACATTGATGCCTATAAAAGGAGGCATTCAGCTTCAGAAGAAGATCATCGAAAATAGACAACACTTCTCTCTTCATAAGCTTTTCGAAATCTTCTCTCTAGTTTTGTAATAGTTTAGCTTTCAAGCTTTCCTGTTCATGGGGGTTTCCCCTACTCGAGTATTAGCCATGATAGGCTAATTCAAGTTTCTCTTCCAATGGCGGAGAAAATTTATATTGTAAAATAGTTTAGTTTATTTTCTTCAATAAACAAGGCTTTTTGCTTTCCGACATTCTGTCCAAAAATTTATAATTCTGAGTGAAATTCATCCAGCAGTGAGTCTCCCCGTGATCTCCTTGAAGGCAAGTGGCCATTAAGAAGGATTGCGATTTGGATTCCAAAAGAATTGATTTCAGAATCATAGACTGCGGGCGAGTGGTTGGATCTTTGATCCGTAAAACCTGAACCGTATTCCAAGGGAATTTAAGAGACAAAGGCGAGGTATGTTTCAAACTCAGTTTTATTTATTTACGGAAGCATGTTGGGCCTGATATTGAGTAGAGGGCTAATCCGGATCTAATAAATGTAAAGATTGGAAAAAGGAAAAATTTGGCTAATAGCAAGCATGGTTTTTTGGAAATTATTGAAAACTAGTAAGGGTAAAATAGTATTTCATCATAAAAAAAGGGTAGATGTGGATATTTTATTTTGAAAGTGGGTATATGGAGACTTTTTGTTATATGGTAGGATAATTGGGGAAAAAATATAAGGAAATAGGGTAGGTTTGGATTTGATCTCAATTGGATTTTGTTATAAAATTTATCCATTTTAAAAAAAAAAAAAAACTCATTGAGCATTAAAATTTATAGTTATATTGTTTTGACTAGAAATATAAGAAGGTTAATTGTCATTAAAATTAACTTTTATTTTAATTTCATTTTTAACCAAATCTGTATTATTGTAAAATCATAATAATAATAATAATAATAATAATAATAATAATAATAATAATAACACGATATATATAGATGTAATTTTGACATTGGTTGTTTTTTCAATTTTGTTTCTTTGTAATTAAACTAAGATACAGTCTCTAGGACATATCTCAATATAAGATAATGTTATTTTTACAATTAAAATTTTTTGTTAAAATAAAATTTTAATTTTTAAAAAGATTGTGATTTCATGGACAATCAACTATTTTATATTTTCTTACAAAACAATATAACTCATATAAATACTTATGCTTATTGGGCTTGTTATAGTTACTTATTTAACTCTTGGAAATATGTGTAAGTTTTCTCAATTAGGTATGTAGTCCTATTATTCTACTCATTATATAGATATCTTAATGATAAATTTTCCTGTGTATTTGGTGTAAAAATTTAAGATCCATACAATTTGGATCGATTAAATCCTGATTCGTGAATTTTTTTTTTTTTTATGTCTTGACCTTTATATACAAATTCGGTGACCTCTATGTACAAATGTTGTGACATTTATGTATAAATGTTATGACCTTTATGCATTATAACTTAGAAAAAAAAATGAAGAATTTCAGCAAAATTTGTACATAGATATCTTTATATGATATTGATGTGACCCTTATATATATTCATGTGACATTTATGTACAAATATTCATATCTTTATGCAATATATAAAGGTATGAATATTTGTACATAAATGTCACATGAATATAATATAAAGGTATCTATATACAAATTTTGCTAAAATTCTTCATTTTTTTTCTAAGTTATTGAATGTAAAGATTACAGAACTTATACATAAAAAACACAGAATTTGTATATAAAAGTTTTGGCCTGGAAGCAAAAAAACAAAAACAAAAAAAATTAAAAGTACGCGAATCCGGATCGACCCAGGTCGACCCGAATTGTATGTACAGCAAGTGTACATGAGACATACTCTACTTTAATATGTGTCTATAGTTGATGTATAAAAAATCTAATAAATCTATTAATTTCACTTTCTATATAACGTGCAGATAAGATTATTACACATTATCGGTGGGCATATTAAGAGTTGCACACAGTGGATATTTTAGCATTTTTTATTAAATATAATCAAACTTTCACTCAAAGCTACCATTTGGACTATTACCATATTATCACAACTACATATCTACGATGTAAATGAATTAAACCGTTCGTAAACTATTCGAAGTTCGATTAAATAAAAGTTTGTTTGAATTCGTTTATTATGATTCGTTAAAGTAGACAACCAAACTTAAACTTGATGATATTCGATTCGTTAGCTCGTGAACAAATTCATTAGAAGACTCGTGAGTTAGTTCGTAAGATATAATACTAATATTTGACATTTTGATATATAATTTTTATACTTTTTCTTATGTTAAAAATATAAATATCTAATTAGAAATTTTAAATAATATTTTTTTAAGTATATAATTTATATTATCAATAAATTGATGAATAATATAATTTATTATTAATATTAATTAAGTTCATTAAAATTCAATTAAGTTAGAGTAAGTTCGTGAATCAGGAATAAATTCGTTAAATTAGCTGGGAATGTCGCAAACTAAATTCAAACCTCTTGGACTACCTCCAATACATACATATCAATATGATAATGGTTGTTGATCAAGGTCAAACTTTATACACGTGTACGTTTTTTTTCCAACAACTCTGACATTACGTGATCTATATCCATCTTCACTTGGGTATGCCCCATTACCAATTAGTGTAACAACTATAAATGCTTCAATGATTATAATTTGGGAGAGATAATTAGGTTTTCACAACCTATAAATCAAACTTTCACATGATCATGAATTCATAACATCCAAACTAACCACAAAGTAGTTCATAATTAACTTAATCTCGTAACTGAAAATTTCAAAAACACTTGGTGTTTGTTTTGAATTTATAAGAATTGAGGAAATTCGACTTTGAAAATTTGGGTTTTTGAAATAAAGATGAATAGTTACAATCTGTGTTTGTTTAGAG
This sequence comes from Scutellaria barbata, assembly GCA_028654395.1. Classification (NCBI taxonomy): domain Eukaryota; kingdom Viridiplantae; phylum Streptophyta; class Magnoliopsida; order Lamiales; family Lamiaceae; genus Scutellaria; species Scutellaria barbata. Next base: position 2,129,201 of record CM053656.1, on the reverse strand, counting down.
ATTTTGTAGAGTATAATTAGTATTGTAAATGTCAAATCAATATTGAAAAAATTAATATTATAAAACTGAAAAAGTGTTATTGTGTAATATTATATTATATTATTGGATAATGTAATGTTAATAATTGGATGATTGTAATTGTAGAAATGTAGGTGTGTAATGAAATTTATGTCTTAATAGGCTATAGTATAGGGTTCGTGATTGTATTATTATTATTTTTTTATAAAGTAGAATTTTGATAAATTATATAATCCTCTTGTAAATTCAAAACAAATGGAATTTAAGATTTTTAAATTTCCTAACTCACAAACACTAATCCAAACTGTTTGCATTTTTATATTTTTAAATTGTGTCACAAACACCAATCCAAACACCTGCATTGTCTTCTTCTAACAGTCTAAAATAATTAAACAACAAAGAAATGAAGAGCACGTTTTAGAGTGGACTGTGGAGAGAGGAAAATTGAGGAGTGCACATCTGAAATAGTTAGCAACATGCAGCTTCCTTTGATAATATGAGTTGAATGAATTTGATATTGTGAGATTTGAACATGATTCTTTTAAAATATTTAATGGCCTTTAAAAATAAAATAATGTTTTAGAGATCTGTTAAAACCAATATTAACACTTTTGGAATTTTAATATATAGTTTACCTCCAATATAATATCACAAGGTCCCAGCCACTAATAAATTCATTAGCCCATCTTGGCAACCACTAATATATTTATTAGTCCATGTTGGCAACTAATTAAGATCACATGGAGGCCAATTTATTAATTTGGATAAAGTCCTAATTAAATTTGAAAACATTATAATAAATTTTAATTAAATTAATTATATGAAGGAGGGTACGAAAAATTTACGAAACATAAAAAGTATTTCATGCTTTTATTGTGGTGTCATATATATATATGAATCAAATCTTTTGCATTCACAGGTTCCTTCGTCCCCACCATTTCATACTAACCATCTCAGAATTTTACAATGAACCTCGTAATCCAATTTATTATATATATAGCAATTCCCATGTATCCCTGCAGATATATATATATATATGTATATATAGCAGACACAACGTGCAACAAATGAATTCAATACAAAGATTTCAAGTACTATTCTACACAACATATATATATACCAAAACACTTACTTTCTGCTGCTAGTGACAAAATAAGTGGTATAAAATATTATAGACTAAGATTAGGTTGAGATTCGAGGGATTTATCGTCCTGCTCGGCCATGAGCATGAGCATCTCAAGGCGCTTATCAAAAACTAGTGCACTCTCATCCCTCTTATCGAGCTCAGCACCTTCAGCCTCGAGCCATTTCTCTCGTAAATCATCTAAAAGGTTTCCTTCTATTGTATTCACCTCAGCACCTGGTGCACTTGGAGCTGTTGTTCTAAGTGTTGAATCTCCAGATGGAGGAGGCAGAGTCAAAAGCATTGCTCGAAACTCTGGAGTTTCAGCAAAAGTCTCAAAGTTGCATGCCATTGCATCTAGGCAGTATTCGCGAATCTTTGAGACGCCATACCTTCAAATGTAATGAATATCACTTTAGAAAGACCGAAACAAAGGAATTGAACTGCAGAGTTGCTACATGGATCTGGTATAGCATATCAATGAACCAGTCATATCATGGACTACATGTGAAATGAAAATCAACAGGAGAATCATTTCTTGTGGTATCCAACTATGTGCATTATCAGTATCAGTTGGTAACTAGAAAATATGCTTGAGCATGTATAAATGAATTCTGCTTTTACACACAAGTAGAGAACAAAGGGACTCTAGATGTAAAGTTGCAGATACAAACCTTCAAAATCATGAGATTTTATTTCTCAGATGATGTCACTATTCCTATCTAACACTCTGGGTTCATTTCAAGTATTATAGCCAATTTGTCAAAGCGTCTTAAGATATTACAAGACCAAGGTAACTACTGTGACTGCAAGAGGCCTATCATCAACAGATCAATATGGTGATAAATAGATCCTTCATTTCAACTAGTCCATGGTTCAACAAGTTCAAGCAAAGATCCACTAATCTATTTGTTGATTAACAAGACACAAGTGGCCATCACTCTCCAGATATTTGATATCTTCAGGATATGCCCAAGCTAAAGTATCTAGACCAATGCATCTTAACATGTGATAGCCGCCAGTAAACAGAATAAAAGTTCAAGAATTGTACCAAGGGTAGTGGCAGGAGTAATAAATCATTGAACAAACGATTAATCTGGCACACCCAGATCGATATTAATCACAAAAAGACCTTAAATCCCAGTAATGTCCTTGATCCTTCAAATTGATAGCCAAAATTCTTTACCTACTTTCCAGTAACCTAAAGTTTTACTTAGCATAAGCAATCATTCTTGGTGAAATTTGTCAGACATGGCTAAATATTAGAATTGTTTTTTGTGCTTTTTGTTTGTATATTCAGACAAGGGAAAACACATCCCTTGCTCCTGTCTTTAATATGAAAAAGATTCCTAATTCCTAGTCTTTTATCCCAAAAAAAAAAGAAAATAGTCTACCGAAAATTATATATCAAGTGCTAGTGGCAAAACATGAGAAATGGATCTCACACATATTGACACAATAGTTTCTATCGAAAAACTGAATGAAAAGGGTATAACAATATGATTCCTGATGAACCATACATGTCCAATAATAACAACCAATGACATAATTCTGCAAGAGAAACCATTTCAAGTTGTGGTTGGATTGGTGTTCTATCAGCCTTTTGTTTTGTACATTCAGACAAGGGATGTCACATCCCTTGCTCCCATCTTTAATATGAATAAAATCCTAGTTTCTATCCAAAAAAAAGTATGTCTACCAAAAATTTAGTATCATCTGCTAGCAGCAAAACAGTAGAAATGGATCAACATACTCACACAGTAGTATTGATAAAAAAAAAATGAATGAAAAGGGCTGCAGAGTAAAGGATAAATGATGAAACATACATGTCCGATAATAGCAACCAACGACATAATTCTGCAGGAGAAACCATTTCTAGTTGTGGTAGAAGAGCATCAGCTACCACACGTTTAAGAGGAAATAATAAATATCTAGAAGCAGCATCAAACATCTCTTCAGCCTGCATGATTAAAAGATTCAATGGACTAGAAAAATATAATTTACATATCAAATTTTGTAGGTGAAGGAAACCTGATGAGGGTTTATGTCAGTCAGACTGTCAGTATACCTGAATCAACAAAACAAATTCTTTCAATTAGATAGAAGCAAGAGAAGATCAGGAGAACAAAGTCAGCTTTAGTAATGCATGGCTTCTCAGAATTTAACTTCAAAGTATTGCAGGACATATATAAAGGTTATTACCAACAAAGAGCCCAGCAGACACAAAAAGATGTTTGATGGGTGAAGGTGGTGATCATTTGGCAGGACTATTCCAAATCGGAGAAAGAGTTCAATATGAAGTATGAGCAAGAAAAACGGAGCCTGAGATCCACCCCCATCCCACTTCTCTCTTTAACAGCTACAAGAGCTTACTGGTTACTATCAGAGGACTACAATAATATGCGGACCTACATGTATTCTTTAGACTTAGCAGCAACAATTGTCTCAAGACACGCTATAGAATCAGATAACTGCTAGGACAAAGAAAGATAACATAGAATTAAGCATGTATATCGAAAATCCAAACATTAATTTGTGGGGTTGTGCTTGGGCGGTGAATTGAGGGGGAGTATATCACAAGACGGTGCACTGGGTCACGAGCAGCTAAGGAGGAGCAGCAATTATTGTTGTTGTATCAGTGTTTAAAAAGGTTATCAAGTTTGGCATAGCTTTTCAGGGCAAGACATTACATTTCTCCAAGAGATGCTGACTGGGGCTGCAAACGAATCAATTTTTTATGGCTGGGACACATATGTAATGCCTAGAAATGCCAAAGGCCGAGAGATGTACTAGGCATAAAGGCTTCAAAAGCTTTTATGTCCACACACATGTAAGAGATTAACATGAACATTATGCTCCTTAATTAGAAGTTCAGAAATCATGCTTAGAGCATTTACATGGAGCTGGTTAGCCATAATTCACGTTCTTTCTTTGTGTTCTCAGATAAAGTGATGCTCAGAATTTAATTTAACTGGTGCTTGATGGAAAAAGATCAAAATCAGTGGTTTGAGCATGTCTAGTATTAGTGTTTCCAACATCATAGAATGTGTGTGCTTGTGACACAGAAAAAGAGGTAGAGAGTGCAAACAAGGACAAAGAGCACATACATATATTCTACCATTTTTTGAAAAGTATCTGCATTCAGGTCATGTTCTTCAAGACATGGAAGAGAATGATCAGGTAAAGAATCACTTCCTTGAAGAAAATCTTTCATTCGGGATAATCTTGCCTTGAAGTATTCAGACCTTGATGCTAAGACAACTTGATGGCAGCGGAATATCTTATTCTCTACCCTCACACAAACATCTGCAAGGTCACTTTCTGAATCTCTCATATGCATTGAACCAAAAGAAGGTACAACATCATCAATGCTATTGTCTACATGTTGTCCTCTGTAGGAATTGGCAAGAGAGATTTGGAGGATTTGATCTAATGCAGCAGGGAGGCGATCTTGTTCGGGAAGGGAAATGCCCTGCACGATAAACCTCTTCTGGGAGTCTTCCAAATCTCTAAGGGCTTTGTACTCTGCAAACCTTTGATGAACTATTTCTTTCTCAAGAAGACTTTGTAGAGAGTAGCACTTGCAAACTTTGCAAATTCTAACAAGATCTTCCATGTCATCGATGGCAACCTCTAGCCTATCAGAATAGAAGAAGTGGACAAGGCTGAAAAGAGATGGATATGAAAGCTTTTCACCTGAGAATCGCACTTCCTTTCTATCTTTCCAATCAATCTCAAACTTTTTCTTAAAGAAAGGTGAACGGGCAGCCAAAATGAGACGGTGTGCTTCAAGAGGTCTTCCTTGCACGTAAAATACAACATCAGGGGGGCAGTAGCTAGAACTAGACTCTCCTCCAGCTGATGGATCACCTACTATCCATACATTCATTCATTCAACACATAATCCCCACGAAATAATCATTCAAATAAAGAGCAAAGAAAGCAGACATTCTGCATCCCAAGCTTATTGTATACTAGTAATGCATAAACAGATGTTTGTTTCAATTCTGGCTAGATGTAATTGTCTAGAGCACATATAGATGGATAGATAGCAGATTAATGGAAAATTAACTATTAGCCAGAGATTCCAACCACAGCTTATATTAAATGAAATTAAAATTTAAGACGAACCTGAGAAAGGATAATTATCCATTACACTTAGATTGTTGGTGTTGAATTGTTGCAGTAGATAGGCGCGGTTGGCTTGACAGGACATGAATGTATCTCTGAGAGCCGCCATCAAGGGTTGGAGAGGCGGTGGTCGGGCCTCGAACGCCTTAAGCAATTTCCGAACCTTGAGATTGAGGGCGGCGTAGTGGCACCGGTCGCCGTCGAATGTATGCTCCTCGCAGATGGCGCCGCTCTCCAGCAGCATCCGGGCGGCGTCGAGGTGGCCGGCGAGGCACGCGTAGTAGAGAGCGACGGAGTCCCACTGGTCTCGCGCGTTCACGTTCACACCGGACTCCAACAGGTACCGGAGGCGGTCGACGTCGCCGGCGCGGGAAGCCTCGAAAACGTCGCCGTATGGGACCTTCTTCAGTGGAATTGACGAGTGAAAGTCCTCCGCCTCCAGCTCTATCTCCTCCAGCTCCATCGATGGCGGCCAATTTCGCTCACGTTGATAAACTCTTCACTCTTTTTCAGTCTTCACTTACACTTGCCTTTGGGAGTTCCGTTCCGTGGGAGTGAAACCGGTCACAACCGGTCGGTTCGAACAAGTTATATACTGGTTCCCCGGTTTATTTGATTGAGACGATCTTGACCGCTTAAAAAGGTCAAATCTACTTTGGTCAAATTTGAAAAATAGTGAATTTGTTGCCAAGTTTTTTTTCCCAAATATAAATTGTATTGTCATATGCAGTTCGGTAATAAAACTTCAAATACGATTTTTCAACGTAAATTGGTTATAGTCATTCAAGTCGTTTCGATTGATTTTTTTGCTTCGACGATTTTGTTTAGAAATAATCATAAACAATTGAACGTAAATTTCACAAAACGTACTTCCAACGTGATAAAATTAAAAGGTAAAGTAGTGACCATTCACAAATTATAATCATAAACAATTGAAAGAGAATGGGAAGAAAAGATTGAATTTCTGATTTGTTTTCTTATTTTCTATTTGAATTTTAGGCATCAAAGTACTATTAGACATTGATAGTTAAGAACACTGCAACAATTGAAGAGCTGAAATCGAGAATTTAATAGTCTTTGTTTTATTTTATTTAAGATGGCCACTATGATAAGAAAAAAATTATTTTTTAAATTACTGTAATATAAAACTAATAAATATTACTCAAACCTAATATAAATATATCTCTTTCTACTGATTATTATAAATTTATGCCTAAATTACCACAATTCAATATGCATATAACTACTATATTCTCATTGATTAAATTTAATCAATCATAACTACCATATATCAAATCGCATGGTAAAAGAGGTGGTCAAAAGGGGGAGTACACAAAAATTTGGTAAAATTAAGATTCACTTAAAAATTTAAGACTAGTTAACATTATACGAAAATTTTAAAAGATTCGGACTTACACAAAATTCTGCAAAATAGAGTTTACATAAAAATTCTACAAATTTATAACCTACACAAATACCTCTATAAACTTAAGACTTGCATAAATATTTTACAAATTAGTACTTACACAAAATTATAGTGCACAATTAGGACTTACACGAGGAATTTATAATTTCATATCATGTGACAATTATGCAATATCAAGTCATATCACACATCTCATCCATTCTGCAATATTGTCAAGTCATATCACATATCTCATTTGTCGCACTTTTCACGTGTGAGGGAAAAAAAAAAAAAAAGGAAAAATGACTTTTTATATCTATTTTTATAAAAGTTGATCCTTTTTTATTCATTAATATAACAATTGATTCCTAAATACCCCAAAATATAACAATTGATCCCTAAATACCCCTAGATATAATAATTGATTTCAAAATATCCATTTTTGAGTAAAGTTAACTTTCAAATGATCCCACTAGTCCAATCAAACTCATGATTAATTTATTTATCCTATAATTATTTTATTAAATAGAATTTTTTTTTTTAAATACTAATGCATTAAATATTCGAAAATTAATATGATTTTTTTCAAAAATTAATATGTTTTTCGAAAATTAATACATTAATTTTTGAAAATTAATATATTAATTTTCCCAAATTCATATGTTTTTTCAGAAATTAATGCATTAATTTTTCAAAATTTATATGCTTTTTCGAAAATTAATACATTAATTTTTCGAAATTCATATGCTTTTTTGGAAATTAATGCATTAATTTTTGTAAGTTAATATGCTTTTTCGAAAAGTAATATGTTTTTTCGAAAATTAATACATGAATTTTCGAAATTTCATACATTAATTTTCGAAAATTAATGCATTAATTTTCGAAAATTAATGCATTAATTTTTGAAAATTACTAAAATTAGTGCATGAATTTTCAAAAATTCATGCATAAATTTTCGAAAATTAATGCATTAATTTTCAAAAATTACTATACTTTTTCGAAAATTAATGCATCAATTTTAGTAATTTTCGAAAATTACTAAAATTGATGCATTAACTTTCAAAAATTAATGTATTAATTTTTTAAAATTACTAAACTTAATGCATGAATTTTTGAAAATTAATGAATAAATTTTAGTAATTTTCGAAAATTAATGCATTAATTGTAGTAATTTTCAAAAATTCATATGCTTTTTCGAAAATTAATGCATTAATTTTCGAAAATTACTAAAATTAATGCATGAATTTTCAAAACGGTAATTTTACGTGGGCAGATTCTGCCCAGGCAGAAAAGGGCAGCGCATTAATTAAAAATTAAAATGGTGTGCTAATTGACGATTATATCCTTAATGAAAATATATCCAATTAAATTTTCAAATTGAAACCCAAACAATATTTCTCTCTCCACCCATTAATGAAACAATATTTTCTCCACTAATTCATGATTTATTGTCATAAATTACATTAAAAAAAACTAAGACGTCTATTTGAGGAGATATAAAATTTGAGTTGATAAATATTTTAAAATTATTGATTATTGTACAAATATTTGTTTGATAATGAAGAAGATTTGACTTGAAAAATATTTTAAATTATTAATTATCTTACCAATATTTGTTTAATGTATGAAGATTCGAGTTGATAAATATTTTAAAATTATTGATTAACTTACAAATATTTTTGAATTATGAAGAAGAAAATTTGACTTGATAAATATTTTAAAATTATTAATTATTTTATAAATATTTGTTTGATAAGGAAAAGATTCGAATTGATAAATATTTTAAAATTATTAATTAACTTACAAATATTTTTTTAAATTATTGATTATCTTACAAATATTTGTTTGATAAGCCAAAGATTCGAATTGATAAATATTTTAAAATTATTAATTAACTTACAAATATTTTTAAATTACAATATTCTTTTATTAAAATATATAATAATTTTATGGGTTTACTTATACTATTTCACCATATATTTCCTTTTTAAAAACTTATTTTTATATTTATTTGTAATATTTCTATTCAATTTGATTTTTTTACCTTATAAATAAACTTGTCATTTCAACTATATTAACTCATTTTTCTCCTCTATTTATGTTAACCCTAAAATTGTTAACTGTAACACCTAGGAAATTTTTTTTTTTAAAAAAATTATATGATATATATTATATAGTATTAATAGCTATAATACATAAGATAAACTATGTAATATAATTATAAAATGTAAATCATGTCATCTTAATGTAATATTAGCTTAAGTGTGATTAAGAAAAGTCCACCCTTCTAGAAGGTTTGATGTGATTCAAAAAGGTGGATGTTTAGGATAAGGTTTCATAACTTTTCATACTTCTTCTTCTTCAAAAATTGGAAACCTCTTTTCTCTTCTCAAACTCTCCAACAGCCGATCACTCCTTGCTTCTCCACCGGCAGCCGATGATCTATTTTCCGGCGAGGTAATCGGCCTAAAAGAGCAACCCATTGAGCTAATTGTAGAGATGATTTTGAAATTGAAATTTTTCTCTCCTCTTCCTCTCTTCCTCCCCTGTCACTGCTCTGAGATGCTGTTGCCGTCCAGTTCGCCGTCGGTCGAGTCTTAGCCGGCGTTGGAAGTCGCCGACAAGTCGTGGTCGGGAGCCGCCGCTTGCAGCGGCGGCGCGTCCTCTGGTTTTGTGTGCTGTGTGTGTGGGTGTTGTTGGGCTGTGTTTGGACTGTGATGGGGCTGGTCGGTGTCGGGTCTGTTGTGGTCGGGTTAGCCGGCGCTGGGGTTGCGCCGGCAGGGGGTCGGAGTCGGGCGCCGCCGTGAACAGCGGCGTCGATTTCAAGTGTGCGTGTGTTGTGCGTCGGCTGTGGCTAGGCTGTACGCTGGTTGTGTGTCTGTCGGGGGTCGGTCATGCGTGTGTGGCCGGCGACTGGGAGTCGCCGGCAAGGTCAGGACGGCGGCGGTGAGCTCGGACAGTGGCAGTCGGGGAGAGAGAAGCTGGAAATTGGGGAAAGGTGCAAAATGGCAGTTTTTGTAAATTTAATGAATGATTAGGGGTAATTTTGTAAGGATTTATATTGCTGGAAATTGAAAGTTAGCATTTTAATTGCTGAAATTGTATAATGAAATGATAGATGATTAAAGCATGATTAAGATTTAATTTATGTATAATAATCAATAAATCATTGAAATCATTTTAATTGCTGAAATTGTATAATGAAATGTTAGATAATTAAAGCATGATCAAGATTTAACTTATGTATAATAATCAATAAATCATTGAAAAATATTTAATTTTCATAGTTTTGTTTAATGAATGATAATATGCATGATATTACCTAATAAATTATGGAATTATAGATTATTACTTAAGCTATGATAAATAAGACAAGTTCAATTAAATAATAAAGAAAGGCTATATAGATTAATATATGTTAAATTAGATCTAGTTACATAATTAATTAGGGACTAAAGCCCTAAGTTTTATCCAATTGATTAAGAAATTATAATTAAACTCGATTTTGAAAATCAAAGTGTTAATACATTATTATTTATAAATATTAACCAAAGAATTATTTGGAATAATAAAGTAAACCGATGTTTTGCAAGATTGCTTTTGAGACTAAAATATCGGCCTAAAAACAGTATGCTAATTAATTTATTTATTTTACGATTTAGTTATTAATTCTAAATCTAAGGTTTATTAATCTTAGAATCACATTTAATTAACCTAAAATATTAAGTTCGATTTGGATTTTCTATTTTAAGAAATTAGGCATAATTCATTAAGAAATCGAGTTATATTTTTAAGAAATTAGTTTCTAAATAAATAATAGTTCGATTAGCATTCTAAGTCGAATCTTATGATTATAGGCGATACGCAGCAGTTTGCTCCATAGATATCCCTGGGCTCTACAGAGTTTGATCGTCTACCTTAAGGTGGGGAAAATTGCTAAAGCGGTATTTATAATTCTTTCGAAATATTTTTAATTACGGATTTTATTATGTTATATGAAATGTGTTGGGTTATGTGCTGAATGCATGCAATGTGATTATATGATAAGATGACTCTGATTTTATAAGAAATGTGACATGTTTCATTATATACATAATGAATGGGTACTGAAAGATGATGAATGGCAAAATAAATGTTTATGTGATGCAATAAGCATGAATTTATGTGAATTACTTGAAATATCTATGGTGGCTAAGAACCACATCTATGGTGGCTAAGAACCACATCTATGGCGGCTAAGAACCGTATCTATGGTGGCTAAGAACCACATCTATGGTGGCTAAGAACCACATCTATGGCGGCTAAGAACCGTATCTATGGTGGCTAAGAACCACATCTATGGTGGCTAAGAACCACATCTATGGCGGCTAAGAACCGTAAATTTTTGAACATGCAATTGATATGAATAATTATGAAATTTATATGTTTGCATATGAAATAATTGAATATTGATTATCTTATGTGATTTATGAGCTAATTTCCCCTATTTTATAACGTGATTCCACTGGGTGTATTTATACGCTCACCCCCTTTGCATGTTTTTTTCTATGTTTAGATCCGGATGAGGATGGGCGAAGCTGAAGAAAGAATGCTTATACTTATTTTGCTGTATATAAATATATTATGCTTGTTAGCAAATGAATTGAAGATCTTTATATTTTTGAAGGATTGTAAAATTAAGTCGATGGCTTGTATTATGATACTTTTCGCTGCTGATTTTCTGATAACTTATAGTTTTATGTAAATTAATTTGGTGTATTTTAAAACCTTAGTGAATTTGGATTTTATGTTTTATCTAAAGTGTTCGCTTGTTGTGTTTTTGCTGGACGCCCGATTTTAGAAAAATTGTATATTTTATACTTATTTTTAAGAAAAATTGGGGCGTGACAGTTTTGGTATCAGAGTCTGGCTCTATTTATAGGGCTTCGCTCAATTTTAACAATATGATGTATGAATTAAATAAGCATCTTTCTTCGCTTCCTCTCCAACAGGTATGAATTGATTGATTATATGTATGCTTATTTATTTTATGTATAAATGAGAATTGTTTTGCAATGATTTGTTGAATTATCATTGAGATGTGAATGTGTGTTTTGGGGTTTAATTACGGGGGTAGTTAGAAGGAATTTCTTAAGTGAAGCTTATATAGAATTATTTATACAGATGGCCCGAAAGAAGTATACCGCTAGGAAATCAATACCCAGAGAGAGGCTTAGAGATGTCTTCTTTGATAGTCGAGTATATGCCGATTTTTCGGTAGGAGAGCACATCGCACGGATGCTGCATATTTGGAGATGAGCTAGTGGGGCAGGTGGGTTGATAAGAAATGTGGAGGGATGTCGTCAGTTAATCAGGACTTTGCCTCCCCGATGGGCAGCTCATGCCCACAGTATTTATCTCAGAGAGGTAGTATATTCAGGGGCAGAGCGATTTCCTGTTATAGATTTTGGGAGGTTTGCAGGTCAGCTACTGGAGGCCTGGGGTAAGAACGAGTATCCGTCCACCCTTGAGCCAGGGCCTTATGATCCCCCTAGTGATGACTCCGAGGAGGACCCGGAGGAAGATCCGTAGGAAGACCCGAAGGAGGATCCGAAAGAGGATCTTGATGATTACCTCGACGAGGGTGATCCAGGTGCTTCGACTTCCGGGGCAGTTAGGCCCCCATCGCCCCCAGCTGCTGTAGCCTAGAGGATAGTATTAGGAGTTGATGTATTTTGGGAACATGATATTAGATAACACTTTGTGTGTATATATGTTTTGTATAATGGTATGGGTAGTTAGGGTAAATAGTAGATATGATGCTTATGTTGCCAGATTTTTGCTTGATGTATATAAAATATGGCCTTTAAAATGTTGTCTTAAAGTTTTATGTTTGTATTTTCTGTCAAAGATGGTAATTTTCTCGTAGCTTACATTCTTTATTTTACGAATAATAACGTCGAAATATTAAATTATCGGATTTTTGCGTGTATCATAGCAGAATTATGCCTCCACGAGGTAGACCCCGAAAGGAACCGGCAACCACCGAAGGGCCATCCCAGCAACCAGCTGAAGAAAGGCTGTTGGGAAATCTAATAACCGTATTACAAGGGTTGGCGGAACAATTTGATGCTAACCGAGTGGCACCAAATCAGGCCACAAGGAGTGAATCGAATAACATCATCGAACAATTTCGACGCTTTAATCCACCCACGTTTAATGGGAAAGGCGAACCTGCGGACGCTGAAGAATGGTTGAGAAATCTAGATCGACTATTTGCTCATTTAACGTGTTCGGAAGAACAAAAGATCTCATGTGCGGTATTTCAACTAGTGGAAGAAGCGAGTTTCTGGTGGGAATCCTATGAGAGAACGCTATCCACGGAGCTGAGAAAAACGATGACGTGGACGGACTTCAAGGAAGCGGTTATGCATAATTATCTACCCCAAAGCTATAGGGACAAGAAGGAGACGGAATTTTTACAATTAAAACAAGGATCGATGACAGTCGGCGAATATGAAAGAAAATTCAACCAACTATGCCGATACGCAGTACATCTAGTAGATACTGACATGAAGAAAGCTAGACGATACAGCAGGGGCTTACGTCAAGAGATCGGTACCATCTTGGCAGGACAAGGAGCAATGACCTATGCAGAAACGGTGGAAAGAGCTCAAGAGATTGCATCACGTATGGGTTTGGATAATATTCCACTTAGAAAACCTCCGGATGTGCTCGGAAAGAGAAAGTGGAATGACATGACTCCCAATCGGAACCAGACTTTCAACCGGAACCAACGCCCGGGAATGGGTAGTAGACCAAATATCTCTACACCAAGGCAGAAGCCAGCCTGTGCTAACTGTGGAAAGGCTCATTTTGGGCAGTGTTTATGGGGAACTGGACGTTGTTTCAGATGTCAGGAATTGGGACATAGCTCGGATGTGTATCCTAAGAATAAAGCGATTAGACCGGGATTCAGGCCCAGACCTGAAGCAGGAAAAGCTCGAGCTTTTGCTCTCACGAGGAACGAGGCTGCAGAAGAGCCTGAGACCATGGCAGGTATGCTATCAGTATATGATGTGCCTGCGCTTGTATTATTTGATACCGGGGCAACCCATTCGTTTATATCTGTTATATTTTATGAACTTTTGGGATATAAGAACGATAGGGTAGATGCTGAAATTCTAGAGGTTAGTATACCTTCTGGGGAAACGATAAAAACTCGAGATACATACCGAGATATGAAGATTTCTTTTGGAAAAGAAATTATTCCAGCTACTTTACATGTTTTGGACATGAAAGATTTTGACGTTATTTTGGGCATGGATTGGCTTAAGGCTAATCATGCGGTAATCCGATGTCGAGAAAGAGAGATTTTCATCCGATCTCCAGGAAAGGAAGAGTTCATATTTTTTGAAACTCGAGTTGGTATAAATCCACGAGTTATATCGGCTCTACAAGCGACCAAGATGATTACCAAGGGAGATTGTGAGGCGTTTTTGGTAAACGTTGTGAATCCAGATCAGAAGACAAATCCGATTGACAAGGTGTCGATTGTAAATGAATATGTGGACGTCTTTCCAGAAGAATTACCTGGTCTACCGCCCGATAGACAAGTCGAATTCAGCATCGACTTAATACCTGGATCAGCACCAGTATCGAAGGCTCCTTATCGAATGGCATCGAAAGAATTAGAAGAGCTAAAAGTGCAATTACAAGAACTTTTGGAAAAAGGTTTCATACGTCCTAGTGTGTCACCCTGGGGAGCTCCAGTGCTGTTTGAGAAGAAAAAGGATGGAACATTCCGGATGTGCATAGACTATCGAGAGCTCAATAAAAGAATAATCAAGAATAAGTATCTGTTACCTCGAATTGAGGATCTGTTCGATCAACTAAGAGGTGCGAGCGTATTTTCGAAGATTGATTTACGATCCGGATATCATCAAGTGAAGATTAAGAAGGATGATATATCTAAAACGGCTTTCAGGACAAGGTATGGCCATTACGAATTTGTGGTAATGCCTTTTGGACTTAGTAATGCACCAGCTATTTTTATGGATATGATGAATCGCGTTTTCCATCCATACCTGGATCGTTTTGTGATAGTCTTTATCGACGATATTTTAATATATTCGCATGATAAGATCCAGCATGAAGAACACCTGAGGATTTCTCTGGAAATTTTGAGAAAAGAAAAGTTGTATGCCAAGTTCAAAAAGTGTGAGTTCTGGTTGAATAAGATTTCTTTTCTTGGGCATATTGTATCTTCAAAAGGAATAGAGGTGGATCCAGCTAAGGTGGAAGCGGTCAGTAATTGGAAGGCACCGACCAATGTAAACGAAGTGCAAAGTTTCTTGGGTTTAGCTGGATATTACAGAAGATTTATTGAAGGATTTTCAAAGATTTCCATTCCTTTGACTCGGTTGACTCGTAAAGAGGTGAAATTCCAGTGGACGAGTCAATGCGAGGAAAGTTTCCAGGAGTTGAAGAGAAGATTAACGTCTGCACCAATTTTAACAGTCCCAGATGGAACAAAAGAATTTGTGGTTTATAGTGATGCATCCAAACAAGGTTTGGGATGTGTACTAATGCAGCAAGGAAAGGTGGTAGCGTACGCTTCCAGGCAATTAAAGACGCATGAACAAAAATATCCAACTCATGATCTAGAGTTAGCTGCTGTAGTGTACGCTCTCAAAATATGGCGGCACTATTTATATGGAGGAAAGTGCAAAATCTACACTGATCATAAGAGCTTGAAATACTTTTTCGAACAAAAAGAGCTCAACATGAGACAAAGAAGATGGCTCGAGCTAGTGAAAGATTATGATTGCTCAATCTTATACCATCCTGGAAAGGCAAATGTGGTGGCGGATGCATTGAGTAGGAAGGATAAAGCTCAAGCGGCGTACATGATAACTGCTCAGAAGGAGCTGATTGAAGAATTTGGAAGACTGAGCATGGAATTGGTGATGCCTCCAAGCAGCATAAGAGCAAGAATAAGTGCTTTGATAATCAAACCCACGCTTCAGGATAGAATAATGCAAGCTCAACATGATGATAGATTCACTCAAATCATGAAAGAACAGGTGGAAAAAGGTTTAGCAAAGAATTTTGAGGTCAACAAGGATGGAGTACTTAAGTTCAATGGTAGATTATGTGTGCCACATAAAGAAGATCTTCTGACGAAAATCATGGAAGAAGCACACGTTACTCCATATACAGCTCATCCAGGAAGTACAAAGATGTATCAGGATTTGAAAAGAAGCTTCTGGTGGAGAAACATGAAGAACAACATTGGACTTTTTGTAAAAAGGTGCATGGTTTGCCAGCAAGTGAAGGCAGAACATCAAAGGCCGGCAGGAATGCTAACACCTTTGGAGATACCTGAATGGAAATGGGAACATATCACTATGGACTTTGTAGTGGGACTACCTCGAACCAATCATGGAAATCATGCAGTATGGGTCATAGTGGATAGGCTAACCAAGTCTGCCCACTTTTTGCCAATCAAAATGACGTTTAGTCTGGAAAGACTAGCTCAAATCTATATAAAGGAAATCGTTAGACTACATGGTGTACCCATCTCGATTGTATCGGATAGAGATCCTCGTTTTACATCCAGATTCTGGCAGAGCTTACAAAAGGAATTAGGTACCAAGTTAGCCTTCAGTACTGCGTTTCATCCTCAAACTGATGGACAATCAGAACGAACAATACAAATTCTGGAGGATATGCTGCGAGCAAATGCTTTGGATCTGCACGGGAGCTGGGAAGACCATCTATATTTGGTGGAGTTTGCCTACAATAACAGCTACCAGGCAACTATCGGGATGGCGCCGTATGAAGCGCTATATGGAAGAAAATGTTGTTCACCTATTTATTGGGATGAAGTAGGTGAAAAACAACTTTTGGGACCAGAGTTGGTGGAGCAAGCAGTGGAAAAGATACGAAAAGTTCGAGAACGGATCAAGACTACTCAAGATAGACAGAAATCTTATGCCGATAAAAGGCGCCGAGAGCTAAAATTTGCAGTGGGAGACAAAGTTTTTCTCAAAGTATCGCCTACAAAAGGAGTCTATCATTTTGGAAAACGAGGAAAATTGAAGCCCAGATATATAGGTCCGTTTGAGATCTTGGATCGAGTCGGAGAAGTAGCGTATCGATTAGCTTTACCGCCTGATTGCGCCGACATACACAACGTGTTTCATGTTTCCATGTTAAGAAAATACGTCTTCGATCCAAGTCACATCATCAACCCACAACAAATAGGGCTAGAGAAGGACGTAACATACGAAGAAGTTCCGGTGGCTATTTTAGATAGGAAAATTCATAAATTAAGAAATCGAGATGTCGTACTAATCAAAGTTCAATGGAGTCATCATGACATCAACGAAGCCACTTGGGAAGAAGAGGAGGAAATCTTAGCAAAATATCCGAATCTGCCGATTTTAGGTACGTATTTAAATTTCGAGGACGAAATTATTTGAAGGAGGGAAGGATGTAACACCTAGGAAATTTTTTTTTTTAAAAAAATTATATGATATATATTATATAGTATTAATAACTATAATACATAAGATAAACTATGTAATATAATTATAAAATGTAAATCATGTCATCTTAATGTAATATTAGCTTAAGTGTGATTAAGAAAAGTCCACCCTTCTAGAAGGTTTGATGTGATTCAAAAAGGTGGATGTTTAGGATAAGGTTTCATAACTTTTCATACTTCTTCTTCTTCAAAAATTGGAAACCTCTTTTCTCTTCTCAAACTCTCCAACAGCCGATCACTCCTTGCTTCTCCACCGGCAGCCGGTGATCTATTTTCCGGCGAGGTAATCGGCCTAAAAGAGCAACCCATTGAGCTAATTGTAGAGATGATTTTGAAATTGAAATTTTTCTCTCATCTTCCTCTCTTCCTCCCCTGTCACTGCTCTGAGATGCTGCTGCCGTCCAGTTCGCCGTCGGTCGAGTCTTAGCCGGCGTTGGAAGTCGCCGACAAGTCGTGGTCGGGAGCCGCCGCTTGCAGCGGCGGCGCGTCCTCTGGTTTTGTGTGCTGTGTGTGTGGGTGTTGTTGGGCTGTGTTTGGACTGTGATGGGGCTGGTCGGTGTCGGGTCTGTTGTGGTCGGGTTAGCCGGCGCTGGGGTTGCGCCGGCAGGGGGTCGGAGTCGGGCGCCGCCGTGAACAGCGGCGCCGATTTCAAGTGTGCGTGTGTTGTGCGTCGGCTGTGGCTAGGCTGTACGCTGGTTGTGTGTCTGTCGGGGGTCGGTCATGCGTGTGTGGCCGGCGACTGGGAGTCGCCGGCAAGGTCAGGACGGCGGCGGTGAGCTCGGACAGTGGCAGTCGGGGAGAGAGAAGCTGGAAATTGGGGAAAGGTGCAAAATGGCAGTTTTTGTAAATTTAATGAATGATTAGGGGTAATTTTGTAAGGATTTATATTGCTGGAAATTGAAAGTTAGCATTTTAATTGCTGAAATTGTATAATGAAATGATAGATGATTAAAGCATGATTAAGATTTAATTTATGTATAATAATCAATAAATCATTGAAATCATTTTAATTGCTGAAATTGTATAATGAAATGTTAGATAATTAAAGCATGATCAAGATTTAACTTATGTATAATAATCAATAAATCATTGAAAAATATTTAATTTTCATAGTTTTGTTTAATGAATGATAATATGCATGATATTACCTAATAAATTATGGAATTATAGATTATTACTTAAGCTATGATAAATAAGACAAGTTCAATTAAATAATAAAGAAAGGCTATATAGATTAATATATGTTAAATTAGATCTAGTTACATAATTAATTAGGGACTAAAGCCCTAAGTTTTATCCAATTGATTAAGAAATTATAATTAAACTCGATTTTGAAAATCAAAGTGTTAATACATTATTATTTATAAATATTAACCAAAGAATTATTTGGAATAATAAAGTAAACCGATGTTTTGCAAGATTGCTTTTGAGACTAAAATATCGGCCTAAAAACAGTATGCTAATTAATTTATTTATTTTACGATTTAGTTATTAATTCTAAATCTAAGGTTTATTAATCTTAGAATCACATTTAATTAACCTAAAATATTAAGTTCGATTTGGATTTTCTATTTTAAGAAATTAGGCATAATTCATTAAGAAATCGAGTTATATTTTTAAGAAATTAGTTTCTAAATAAATAATAGTTCGATTAGCATTCTAAGTCGAATCTTATGATTATAGGCGATACGCAGCAGTTTGCTCCATAGATATCCCTGGGCTCTACAGAGTTTGATCGTCTACCTTAAGGTGGGGAAAATTGCTAAAGCGGTATTTATAATTCTTTCGAAATATTTTTAATTACGGATTTTATTATGTTATATGAAATGTGTTGGGTTATGTGCTGAATGCATGCAATGTGATTATATGATGAAGATGACTCTGATTTTATAAGAAATGTGACATGTTTCATTATATACATGATGAATGCGTACTGAAAGATGATGAATGGCAAAATAAATGTTTATGTGATGCAATAAGCATGAATTTATGTGAATTACTTGAAATATCTATGGTGGCTAAGAACCACATCTATGGCGGCTAAGAACCGTATCTATGGTGGCTAAGAACCACATCTATGGCGGTTAAGAACCGTAATTTTTTGAACATGCAATTGATATGAATAATTATGAAATTTATATGTTTGCATATGAAATAATTGAATATTGATTATCTTATGTGATTTATGAGCTGATTTCCCCTATTTTATAACGTGATCCCACTGAGTGTATTTATACGCTCACCCCCTTTGCATGTTTTTTTCTATGTTTAGATTCGAATGAGGATGGGCGAAGCTGAAGAAAGAATGCTTATACTTATTTTGCTGTATATAAATATATTATGCTATGTTAGCAAATGAATTGAAGATCTTTATATTTTTGAAGGATTGTAAAATTAAGCCGATGGCTTGTATTATGATACTTTTCGCTGCTGATTTTCTGATAACTTATAGTTTTATGTAAATTAATTTGGTGTATTTTAAAACCTTAGTGAATTTGGATTTTATGTTTTATCTAAAGTGTTCGCTTGTTGTGTTTTTGCTGAACGCCCGATTTTAGAAAAATTGTATATTTTATACTTATTTTTAAGAAAAATTGGGGCGTGACATTAACATATCTGAATTTTAAAATTGTTCTAAAAGTTTTTTTTATAATTTTTCTTACACATTTTTTTTTCATAATTTTTCTTATCAAAATTTCATAATTATTCTACAAGTTATTTAAGGAACAACACTTTGAAAGGTATGCAAATAATAATTAAATAAAGACCAACTTAATTGAAAATGTAAATAATAATTAAATAAATATCAACTTAATTAAAGTAAATTAAAATAAAGATCAATTTAATTAAAAAGGATATATATGGTGAAATGAAAATATGGACAAGCTCTAAAAAAAAGTTAAATATTAATATATAGATTGATTTCAATAATATGGACTAGTTTTAAAAAAGTTAAATATTGATATGATTGATGTCATTAATATGTTCTAAAAAATGTCTTTATTTAATTATTATTCGCATACCTTTCAATATTTATATCAATTCAATATGAACAATTCATATAGAACTTGTCGAAGATATGACATCAATAATATCAATTCAAATATCTATATATATATATCAATATTTAACTTATTTAGAACTTGTCGATATTAATAATATTAATCATATCAATATTTAAATTTTTTTAGAACTTTGTCGATATTACAAACATCAATCATATCAATATTTAACTTTTTTAGAGTATGACGATATTAGCGAAATCAATCATATATATTATTAAAATATCTATATATTAATATTTAACTTTTGTAGAACTTGTCGATATTAACGACATCAATCATATCAGTATTTAACTGTTTTTTTAAAACTTGTCGATATTAACGACTCAATATTTAACTTTTTTATAACTTGTCGATATTAACAACATAAATCATATATATTATTGAAATATCTATATATTAATATTTAATTTTTTTAGAACTTATTGATATTAAGGACATTAATCATATCAATATTTAAATTTTTTAGAATTGGTCCATATTAATGAAATTAATCTATATATTAATGTTTAACTTATTTTTTTATTTATGTTTAATATTTCTATTCAATTTGATTTTTTTATCTTATAAATAAACCTTTCATTTCAACCATATTAACTCATATTTTTTGTCCACTCCAAAAGTTTTCTATAATATTTATGTTAACCATAAAAAAAATTCTATAATCTTTCTGTTTTTTTATTTTTTATTTGAAATAAATAGAGATTTTCATTAAAATAAAAAATAAAAGTGTTAGGAGCAGAAATGCAAGCAACGATCTTTCTGTTAACCATTATAATATTTCTGTTAATCCATATGTATTCTTACTTTAAAAGTTTTTCCATAATTTTTTTGTTAACCCACATCTGAATTTCAAAATTGTTCTAAAAGATTTTTATAATTTTTCTTATCAAAATTTCATAATTATTCTTATTTTAAAAGTTTTTTCATAATTTTTTTGTTAACCCATATCTGAATTTCAAAATTGTTCTAAAAGATTTTTATAATTTTTTTTATCAAAATTTCATAATTATTCTAGAAGTTATTGGGGGAGTAACACTTTGAAAGGTATGCAAATAATAATGAAATAAAGATCAATTTAATTGAAAATGTAAATAATAATTAAATAAATACTAACTTAATTAAAGTATGCAAATAATAATTAAAATAAAGAGCAAGTTTTTTTTTTTAATTTAGCTGTTGTTTTAACAGTTCTATTTGAATGAGCGGGAATGAGCAGAAAATAGGCGTCATCTCCATTATCATGGAGCCAAATTATATTAGGGATAGAATAGTCATTTAATAATATTAATAACATTTCTATTTAATTTTTTTTACTTTCTGTCACGGCAGAATCTGCCCACGTAGCACGTCCCTTTTAGTAATACATATAAATTTTCAAAAATTAATACATTAATTTTCAAAAATTAATGCATCAATTTTCGAAAAAAGCATAGTAATTTTTTGAAAAATTAATCATTAATTTTCAAAAAAACATAGTAATTTTTGAAAATTAATGCATTAATTTTCGAAAATTCATGCATTAATTTTTCAAAATTCGTGCACTAATTTTAGTAATTTTCGAAAATTAATGCATTAATTTTCGAAAAAGCATATGAATTTTTGAAAAATTACTAAAATTAATGCATTAATTTTCTAAAATTACTAAAATTGATGCATTAATTTTCAAAAATTAATGTATTAATCTTCGAAAAAACATATTAATTTTCGAAAATTAATACATTAATTTTCGAAAAAGCATATTAATTTACAAAAATTAATGCATTAATTTCCAAAAAAGCATATGAATTTCGAAAAATTAATGCATTAATTTTAGTAATTTGTATATTAATTTTGGAAAATTAATGCATTAATTTCTGAAAAAGCATATGAATTTGGGAAAATTAATATATTAATTTTCAAAAAATAATGTATTAATTTTCGAAAAACATATTAATTTTTGAAAAAGCATATTAATTTTCGAATATTTAATGCATTAGTATTTAAAAAAATAATAATTTTCTATTTAATAAAATAATTATAGGATAAATAAATTAATCATGAGTTTGATTGGACTAGTGGGGCTCATTTGAAAGTTAACTTGACTCAAAAATGGGTATTTTGGGATCAATTGTTATATTTAGGGGTATTTAGGGATCAATTGTTATATTGATGGGTAAAAAGGGATCAACTTTTATAAAAATGGGTATAAAGGGCCATTTTCCCGAAAAAAAATAGTGGTAGGAAGAGATAAAAAAAAATTACATAAAACCTCATGTATGTCAAGTATAGGAATTTAAAATTCGTGCAATTCGAGTCGGGTTGGTTGGTTGGAACATGTCAGAATGTGTCCCCACACAGCCTAAAAGGAGTCCACATACTTAGTTTATTTTCTATATTTTCTGTTAAGAATATACTGAAAAATATAATTTTTGTATTATTTTGTATATAAACTGATTCTTGTATTTTATGAAAATAAATCTTTTATCACTGTTTACATTAAATATTATGAATGTTATTTATTTAAATGCATAAATGTTCAATATATTTTACATTGTGGCCAATGTGGAGTGTAGAATATCACATTGTCAGTTCGTTATAATAAGTATAGTAAAATTCTCAAGTTAGATAGAATTGAACAATCCATTGCTAGAAGTTGAAGTGTAATGCTCGAATTGATTTGTCTTGACCAAGAGATTACACTAATACATTTGATGTGTTGAATAAGTCCTACAGTGAGATAATCCTTCTAAATTGACTTGGATTGTCACTTAATTGTGATTGTATATAATTAATTGATATTGCTTTGATTTATTATGAGTAAAGAATTAATGAGATCTATTACTTGTATTTTGGACAATATTATTAATTATATGACAGATTGCTAAATTAATACAAAAAATCATGTGATAATGTTTCCTGGTTGGACTCAAAACGTTTATCATATCAAATTTAGCCAATGAATTAATTTTCGATATGATAATAATGTTGAGTTATCAATTCCCAAGAAATAAAAAATATTAATTAATTAAAATATTCAGTTGCTTAAATTAATTAATAGATATTAGATCTTAAACACGAGAAATAATAATCGGGGGCCATATTTCATAATATGGGATATGATAAATAGTGCAATATTAATTCTATAGTGGAGTGAATTAATATTAATGGACTAAAATAATATTGTGACTCAATATTTGTTTCTAGACTCATTAGGAGGTCAAATCCTAATTCTCCTAAAACCCTTGAGTTGCCCAATAAAAGTCCATTTAACTAACGTGGTTAAAAGATAAGAATTAATTATTGTTGTAAAATATGTGGAGATCAAAATTTCCATATATTGATTGAGGATATATTTGAGATCAATTCTTTAGGATATATTTCTTCTCCTCCACCAAACTTGTATTTTTTTTTCAGCCACTTTGTGTATAAATAGGATTGATTTATATGAGTGTTGTTTTTTTTATATAAGAGCAACAAAAGTGAGAAATTAATTGTTTCTAAAAGACTTAAAGAGATGTTTGACTTCCATGGATTTATAAACTTGGACTTGTGACTACTAAAGAAGGTTTGGGGAATATACTCAAGAAGATTTGAGCTTGGGAAATACTCAAGAAGGTGTTTGAGTTGAAGCTATTAATCTTTTCAATGGTGTATCTCCTATCAAGAGAGCATAATTTATCTGATTTAATTTGTTTTAAATCATAGGATTCGATTTATGATATTTTTGAATCCGAATAGATCCATGCTAATTCCCCAATATTTTCTAAAAAAATATTTATACTTTTTAGTTATAAATTTCATACATTTATGTTATGACATTCTAACATTTACATTTTTTTAGATACATATTATACCTTTTAATTATGCTAATTGTATTTTTATATATTACATAAATATATAACTATGTTAATATAAATATATATATACAAATTATACTGAAGATTTTATTTTTTTAAATTAAAATATTACATAAAAATAAAGATATTTATATATAAAAATCATATTTATATAATATAAATGTCACGTTAATAGAGCTAAAGATAACATATAAATTAAAAATAAAAAATAAATAAAATAAAAATAAAAAGTGAACAAAATAAAATTCATGAATTTAGATTGACTTAATTGCATTGTCCACCGATCATTTCAAAAATTATCATTCATGATGGAGAGAGATACAAAATTATCCTTAATTATTATAAATTTGGTGATATATATGCGTGACATATGACAATTTCCTCCTATTATATATGTGGCAGGTGCAGAAAAATTAACACAATAATAGATGCATACGACAAATTGTGTTTGGAATTAGCTAGAGTCCAGTATAGAGGTAACGACAGTTCCTTTTTCGAGTAAAAAATGGACAGCATGGTGGGTCCCTCTGCCACTCCTCTCTCTCTCTCTCCCCGACTCTCCCTCTCTTGTCAGAAATTTTACCTTAAGGCTGTGTTTGCTTTACTGATTTGGATTAAGTTGCATTGATACTACATGAGATAAGGATAAATTTAAAAAGGTAATCCGTCATTTACTCGCTATGATTATCCATAGGATGTGAAATTTCTTTTTTTATTTTTTATATTACATTAATTTTAATAAGTGAAAAAAAAAAAAAGCGCAAAATGTCCAAAAGATCCATCATCTTTCTTACTCCCTCCTCCCTGTTTTCTCTTTCCTTCTCGTGAAGCTCTGCTACTCATTCCCCATTTCATTTCTACTTTCAAATTTCTTCATTGTTCTCAGTATTTTCTCTTTTTATGTGTTAATTTCTCATTTTTCTTACTCAATCTACTACCACTGCCGACATAAGTTGTTCCCCCTCTTTAAATTTCATTTTTTTTTTCACAGATTTAAAAACAACAAAGAAACGAAGTTGTACCAGAAGTCCCCAAATAAAGGTTTGAAGCTTAAAAAACTTCCCAAGTAACAAACCAATATATAATTAGAAATATGTGGACAAACAAGATTGTTGTTAGAATTGTTTGATGACTGGGTAAGGAGTGAAGAAGAAAAGAAGCACCGAGCAAGGATCGGATATGGTGGTGGCAGGTTTGATTAAGGAGAATAAGATATGGCGGTGGTGGTTCTAAGTAGTTTGAAAATGGTGAATATGGTGGTGCAGTGGTTTGAAGAAGAAGATGAAAGATATGAGTTTCTTTCCAAAAAGAGAGGAAACAAAAAAAAAAAAAAGTAAATTCAAATAATTGAGTGAGGACAAAATAGGTAATTTACAAATCTAATCCGCCATGATAAATTGTCTGAGGGTGGGAAGTGGGATATCAGTCATTTTGTCCCAAAATTCAAATTTGTCACGGCCACAGAAGTCAGAAGATATCCATAATTAAACTCATTCCAGTAAACATCCGATTAAGTATGATTAGAGAGTGATGCTTGTTTGTAACTCTTGGTCGGGTCGGACTGAATCGATCCGAATTCACGTATTTTTTTTTATTCTAACATTTATGTTGTTTTATGTTGTGTTAGTCATACATTTATATTATGTTAAGCATACTTTTATATAATACTTTAATTTTTTAAAAAAACCCTAATTTTGACAAAAAAACTCTAATTTTAACTAAAAAACCCTAATTTGTACATATATACCTTTATGTAAATATTACGCATACCTTTAATTAATATTAGTCATACTTTTATATAATACATAAATATACAACTAACATAATTAAAAAATATGACTAACATAATATAAAAGGTATGTTTAACATAATATAAATGTATGTTTAACATAACATTATAACCCTAAATGTATGCTTAATATAACATAAAATCATAAATGTATGCTTAACATAATATAAAGGTATGCTTAACGTTCTGGTTAATTTAACATAAATATATGCTTAATATAATGTAAAAATCCTAAAGGTATGCTTAACATAACATAAAACCATAAATATATGCTTAGCATAACATAAATGCACGCTTAACGTTGCATAAATGTATGCTTAACATAAGCATAAATGTATGCTTAACATAACATAAATGCACGTTTAACGTTGCATAAATGTATGCTTAATATAATATAAAGGCCCTAAAGGTATGACTAACATAACATAAATGTATATTTAATATAATATAAAAGTATGTTTAACATAACATAAAGGTCTAGCACCTAGAGCGAATTTGAGTGGGTTTGAGCGCACCCACCCAAATGTGTGGGGGCGCGTGCATGCGTGGAGGGTGCGTGGAGGTCAGGTCAAGTCAGATGTTGTATAAAAGTTTTTGTGATGATTAAAATATCTAATCCTACCATATTCCCGAAAGTAAACACAACCTTAAGTGCATGTTTGGTTCATGTGTTGGGTTAGTTAAGTTAGTTGAATTGTGGTGAGTTTACACTATTTGAGTTAAATTAAGTTAATTTTTTGTTATGTTTGGTTTGAATGTTTAATGATAAGTATGACTTAATTTTGTATTTGGTTTGAATGTTGTGGTATCTTTTGAGTTAGGTTTATGTATTACAATTTTGTTGGGTTCAAATATTTGTTGTGGGTTTAAAAAAAAAAGATCAAAATGCCCTTAGAAAACTCCAATTTATATAAGAGTATTTTGTAATTACGTGGAACAAAAATGATAAAATAGTAAAACCACAAAAAGAACACTTATGGTGGGTTTAATAAACCCACCATTTTTGGTGGGTTGTTATTAAACTCCCATAACTTCAATAGTTGCATTTTTAACTCGAACCCAATATAAACTCTGACTTTTCAACCAATAAAGCAAACATAAATTTAATTGGGATTAAATCATCTAATCCACCAAAATCTTTGAAGCAAACATGCCCTAAGTATATTATTATAAGGACATCTCCACTGTTACATTAAAAATATTCAAATTTAATATTTTTTCTATTTTAATAATTATAAAATGTTGTGACTTTTTTTTTCTTGATTTAAGAAAAAAATTCTTTTTTTTAATTTTTCATTTTCATTATTTTTTGAGTTAATTATTAAAATAATCATAAACTTTACTCATTTTAACAAAACTCTTCACTTTTAGTCAAAATAACATACCTTATATATTTAATATATATGTATATAAAATCATTTTTGAAATAGTTATATATCTTTTTATTAATAAATTGGGGAGCGGGAAAACAAAAAAGATTAAAACAAATTTATGTAAAAAATTGTATATTGATAAATAATGAATTTTTTTTCACTATCGTAGTTAAAAAACATACTACATATATAAGATTATATTATTTGATCAATGATGAAAAATTTGATTAAGATGATAATTCGAGTACATAATTTTGGTTTTTGACAATTAACCCTTCTTTTTTAATAATAATAGTGTAATAACAGTGTAGACTATTAAAAATGAATGACAATTATATTAAAATAATATAAAATTTTAAGTAAAACACCATGCAATACTGAAAATATCCAAACCTGAATGAGATATAACATACTTTAAAAATGAGGAACACTTTTTTTTATTTTTTTTTAATAAAGTGAGATATATATCAAATATTATATGGTTATTGACCTCTTCAGAATGTAACATAAATCACGTATCATATGACATATGGTGTTTCCACACACACTCACGCAAAATAGCATTCCCGGGGGGAAAAAAAAAAAAAAAGAAAAAGAAAAACTTGCCGAATAAATTGTACACTCTCATGTACGGTTACACACACTGAGAATGCCTAATGCACGATGATGAAAAATGAGGAAGAAATGAAATTTTCTACACATTCACTTCAACTTGCTTGATTTCTTTTCGTTTTCTTCAGAACCCTTTGCATCCCGCTTCACTTCTGTCTAGCAAGGTATCTGCAGCTGATCAAGTGAGTAAAACTGCTCTGTTTTTTGTAATTTTTGTTTTTCTATTATCGACATGATTCTCACACAGTTTAGGTGTTTTGTGTGTGTGTGTGTCTGTCTCTCTACTGTCTGCTTCTAGAATGTGTTATTAAGTTCATATTACTTACTTAGTAGCTATAATTTCTGATTCTGCACTGAGTTTTTATTTATTTATTATGATTTTCCATTTACGAAAGATAGAGTTGTGATGCTATAACACAGTATTTATTTTTGTTAGCTTTGGCCTTTACATTTATGCTTTCAGGCAATGCAGTTTCCCAAACCTCTTTTTGATTTTGCCAAAGTTCATTGAAATTTTGTAAGATTGGTTGAAGTTGGGTAATACATAGTAAGAATTATGTCATCGTTTTCATAAGATGAGTTAGTTCGTCTAACTTAAACAGTTGAATGGTAATTGAATGCTTATTTCTGCTTCCTATTGTAGAGGGCCCACCATATGGAATCGTCCGAAGAAGAGGGTGAATTGATAAGAGAAGCTGCAAAAATGGATAAAGATATTGCAAAAGCAAAGGTTTATGTTCTCTCATATTGCTGCTGCATTGGGGCATCATTCAATACATATATATTTTGTAGAGAAGATATAGCAAAAAATTATTATCACTTCTTCGGAATCTTGATTGTTTCTTTAAATTTCTTTATATACGTTTGGGCTGCATCATGAGCCTTGATTAGGGTTGGGTAATGGAGTCCAGTTCTCTAATTGTTAGGATCCATCAAGTCCATCGGCCATTACATGATCCCAGAATCTGCTTTGTCTCACTTAACATGTTGCTGTTTTTATCCTCTGTGGAGAACTATTCAGCAATACTCCAACAGACTCAAATCTCTTGGGACGATTTTTCTCATTTATTCTTTATGCAGCCCTGAATGCCACAAATCTCCAGTTATTTGATTTGAGTTCACCACACCTGATTAAATAGAGATATTTTGATGTTGTGGTATCAGACATGGCACTTTAGATGGTTGTGCCTACTTAGTACTTCATAGCCTGAAGGTTATATGAGAATTGACTAAGAGCCATAAGAAGTATTCTAAAATAAAGATTCATCCCTTAGCTTATCATATGATGGCATTTTAAAAATGATTTTAGTTTTTCGTATAAACCTTTAGTTGTTGGTGAAGAATTATATTTTAAGGTAACTCTCCGTTCCACTAGCAGTACAAGTTATTTTGGTATTGTTTAGTTGTGTGTACTGCTTTGCAATGTATCTTAACGTAATCTGTTCATAATGTTTAATGAAACAGAATCTGTCTACCTTTCTTCCTAAAATATCTGGAAAGAGAAAAGCGCCCTGTGAGGTTAGGCCCCAAAAGTTATGAACTTTGAGGCCAGTGATCTCACTGGTAATCTTGTCTGATTTCTTAATTTAAATAATACGTATTTGTTTGCAGGAAAATAAAAAAGAGAAGAAGTTAAAGTTTATAGTTCATGATGATGAAAACAATATTGATGGCCATGATGATTTAAGTGATGCAGTTAAAGATGAATTGTTCGATAATGTCTGTGCATTTTGTGATGATGGTGGCGAAGTACTGGGGTACTCAAATACTATGTACACTTAAGATTTTATAGATGCATGGTTAGTAAAGAAAGGACTTGAGAAGTTATGTTGCTAGAAACTTTGAAATTCATGAATATTTGCTTCTTTCTTTTAACACCACCGAAGAATATCATCATCAACGTACCATGATTCTTTTGATGCAAACAAGAATATGTTAATGAAATAACATTTTCAGCTGAGTAGGTGATATTTTATTGCCCAATATGTCTTTTAACCCTTCCCTCATTATCCTCTTTATGAACCAGCGTGTTATGCCCTTTGAGAACCAACTTGAAGTTTGATTATTTTAGTTTCGTAAGAGGTGGTTTTGTATACGATGCTTGTATAGTGGTGAGATATGCCATTTTTGCTAAAATATTAACAGTAGCTGATTTTAGATATTCACAAAAACTTATATGAGACAGTCTCACCGATAATTACCGTGAGACAGTTCCTTATTACTCACAAACAAAACCAATTTTCACAAATTTATACGTGAATTGTGAAGTGTGGGTTGCAAATTGACTTATCTTACCTAACTAGATCCATGAGACAGTCTCCTATAAAACTCACTCATAGATATTTGGACTTCCATTTCATGTAGTATGAACTTTTCCTATAAGACTCACTCATAGATATTTGGACTTCTATTTCATGTAGTATGAAGTTTACATTTTCTTTAATTGTTTGAGAGATTTTCATTATCAAATTCTGACATTTTTGAAGCTTCTCTTCACAAGTTGCACCCAAGTTGTTGGTTTAATGCCTAAAATTTTGTCTTCCATTGTTTTTAGTAATTGTTCTCACCATTCATTAGCTTTTCCCTCATCAGTTTGCTTGAACTTATCATCCTCAGATTTGTTTGTTCTGAGCATCTTCAATTGCTGAAACAATAATATACTATTGTTAGACCAAGATTCCAGGATTTTCTTTCAGAGTACCGGTCTTTGTTTTATACCATTTATAGAACGGAATTTTTGTCCAGTAAATTGCAGTAAAGATTGCTTTGTTTGGTATGCGATGTCAAATCACCTTTTGGATAGTCTTTGAGTCTATAATGCATACTGGACAATATGTTGTGCTGTACAGTAGCTGTTGTTTCTTTGCTGAATTTTGTCTTGTGATGTAATAGTTTTACTTGAACGCAGTTGTGAAGGGAGGTGCATACGATCCTTTCATCCAACTATAGAATCGGGTGGTTTGTCTCATTGTGAATCTCTTGGTTATACCAGTGAGCAAGTGGATGTACGATCTCTTCCTCTCTCACATCTCTTTGACATGCTACACATGATGCATATAAGTTTTCCAGGAAAAGGGGACTACATTTCCTGTTTCAATTAATCATAAATCTGAACTGAAAGCAATATGTGGTTTTGGCAGGCTATTCAGACTTTTTTGTGCAAGAATTGCCAGTATCAGCTGCACCAATGCTTTATTTGTGGTAGGCTGGGAAGTTCCAATAAATCTTCCGGTGCAGAGGTGCAACTCTTCTGACAATTTGGAGAAATTTTGGTCATGAAGGCTACTTATTCTTTTCTAATTCCTAACTCTTTAAACTGCTTGCTGCGACCTATCTTAACTCTAATTAACCAACTAAGATGTAATGAATTACATAACCTCATTTGTTTCTCTTTATCTCTTCGAAATGTACCATTTTAATATTATTTGTCATCAAAACGATTCACTTTTAATATTTTGTATGATTACACCTCCATATTTCACACATCAATTCAGTATGTTTCAAGCTTGATGATTTGATAGTTCCTTCCCTCAACATTTCATACATCATCATACTGGAAGAAATTTGTTATTCCGTAATCCAATATTTCTCCTGCTTCACATAGTAATGAACAATTTCTAGTTCCACTGAATCATAAACCAAATTATTAAGCAACTGGCTTTTGATAGTTATGACCTTCCTGAAATGCCAAAAATATGCAAGTGTTATTGAAGCGCCAAGCTTATTGAGAAGTGACTTAGCTCTCCATTGTATGTACAAATTTGCTTATTCACCAACAAAACTTCAGTCAACCAATGATTTTGTTATTATCTTATTTGCATTTGTTGCAGATTAGGTGGTATCTCATTTTAAAAATCTAATCATTAAAAAAAATCAAGAGAAAGAAACAAAGATAAGGAGCATTGAAATGAGGCAACTTCATTGCATTGCTTTATACTGTATCCGCCTGCATTAATTTCTTCAGATACTGATTTTTCTCCTCTCTGTTTGTCCCTGCTACATTTTTCTCAATATAGATCATTTGCTTGTTTCGACTTGCTATATTTTTATTTTCCTTGTTCTAAAAGGAACTAAGCGTGGGGATCTTGAGGGATGCTGGTTTTAATTCTTTGATCTAATATGTGGATATGCAACTTAAACTCTGTCTATCTGATCTCTTAAGGTCTTCCCTTGTTTCTCGGCGACATGCGGGCATTTCTATCATCCACAGTGCTTATCAGAGCTGCTTTTCCCTAGAGATGAAAATCAAGCTCATGAATTTCAGAAGAAAATGAAAGCTGGAAATTCATTTACATGCCCTGCACATAAATGTGCTGTTTGTCAGCAAGAAGAAGATAAAAAGGTCCCTGAGATGCAATTTGCAATATGCAGACGCTGTCCAAAGGCATACCATTGCAAATGCTTACCAAGGTTGTCCTGAAGTTTTTTATTATTTATGTTTTTTATTTCAGTACAAACTTGTTCACATATGTGAGGTTTTAACATCTTGTTAACTTTGACAGGAATATTTCTTTTCATCACAATGATGCTGAACACATCATTCAAAGGGCTTGGATGGGTCTTTTGACCAATCGAATCTTGATGTATTGCATGTACGTTCATGTAGTTTTCTTGAATATTTACTCAAGCTTCCCTGTGTTCTTCTGAATTACAAATATGCTATTCAGGGATCATAAGATCTGTCGCAAAATTTTCACACCGAGAAGGGATCATTTGCTATTTCCTTATGGCGATGGGAAAAGAGGGCAAGATCCAGGTAAATTAAATGTGATTTCAGCAAGAAGGAGTAAGCCATTTGGAATCCTAGATAAAGTGGGAAAGCTTTTTAAAGGAGGAACAACTGGAGATTCTATCAACAAAAATGAGAAGAACCTTACTGAAAAGGCTTTAAATCTGAACTTGAGTTCAAGTGTGACGTTCTCAAGGAATGCTGAAATATCTAAATGGAATAGTCCAAAGAAGCCTTCCCCAAAGAAGGAAATCAATTTGCCCCAGTTCATTGGTAAGCCAATGTCAAAGCCAATGTCAAGTATGAGAATAATTCCAGAAAAAGCTGCAGCTGAAAATGATCTGACTGGAAGTACAGCAACTTTGAGAAGTGCAGAAATGAAAAATCGGTGATAACCTGCATATTTGTTAATACTTAGCATTGTTTTTACCCCTTTTTTTTGGTGGAATGTTATGTGCTTGAAGGATATGATGTTCCGTGTATTTTTATCTGCAGAATTCAAAGATTAATGCAAAATTCCATATCTTCTGTTAACATGGAAGAATTTCTTGGCGAACAGAGAATGAAATGTTCTCTGGATTCTTCCCCACATTTTCAAGTGGACAAGACTATTACCCTGGGAAAGGTGGAGCACTCAGTGCAGGTATGTGTCCTTCTCTCCCAGTTAGCCAGCTGAATGTCAGAATGTCTCTACACTAATAAAAAATCTGCCCTCCACTTTCTATTACATGTATGGAATGCATTCTGATTTGGCTTCTCTTGACAATTTTCTTTTGCCAACTTTGAGATGATTAATCTGGAATCTAAACTTATTGGTTGACAATGCTATCCCAAGATTCTTTGAAAATGAAAGTCGGAAAAATTTGAGACCGACAAGATGCCCTTCTCGATTTTGTTATCTGTCTCTTTCAAATCTTGCTGATCATAATTCTTTCATTCGTGAGTGTGAACCTGGTTATTTGTTTACCTAGGCTATCCAAGCAGCTCTAAAGATATTACAAGAAGGAGGTACCATGAAGGATGCAAAAGCTGTCTGTGAATCTGCTGTCCTTACTCAAATGATGAAATGGAAGGTCTGTACCATTCCGAAAAAATTTATTATAATTAAAAAAAAAAAAAATATATATATATATATATATAGCATTCTATACTTATACAAATGCATCTAATATCATGTACTAGCACTTTTTAAATTTATTCATTAGATCTTTGTAACACATTAATTTCTCATTTCTCATTCATCTGTACTCCTGTATAACTACACACAAGGCCTCTATTTCCACACAGAATACTTGTGTTCTAACTTCTAAGCATACAAGACAGCTAATGAAAGTAAGCAGGCTATTAACAGTTATGAGGGACTGGTGGGTAGACTTTTGCACACGTTTTTTTATCAATATTTGCCTATTACTAACTTGATTTCGCTACCCTTAATCCTTATGGCACAGTTTATTATAAGTGTATAGTTTTATATGAAAACTACTCCATCAAGGAATTTCATAGGTGTTTCTAATACAGTATGTAACCTCCACTTTCAATAAATTTCCCAAATTTTCTAAATCTCTAAGTCCAGAGTTGGTTTGATTGTCATTACCAATTGAGGAGAAAGCTTGCCTAATTATTGTCTTGAAGGCTATGATGTTGCTGTCTCATGACGATGTTATCTATGGTCGTATAAGATCTAAATGCCATGCGTTTTCAATGCACTGTAATTGTAGGCAATATTTGTTGTTTGTTTATTTATGTTTTATATAGGGGTTTCTTATTCTGAAAACTTGGGCCTATAAGTTTTGGATATCTTTCATGTGTATTTTTCAGAAGAAGCTGCGGGTCTATCTTGCTCCATTTATCCATGGTCTGCGTTACACATCTTTTGGTCGACACTTCACAAAAGTGGAAAAGTTAAAGCAGGTAAGGAAAATTTTTGTCTCCTTGTAATCATTTGTTAACTTACATTTCATATGTTTCTTATAACATGTCTGATCAAAAGCATACATCAGTGGCAAAACAGCAACATTATTTGATTCTTCGTGAAATGTATTTTCCCATGTGATACCTGTAATATTATTATTTCCTATGTTCTAACTTTAATTTCTTGTACATCCTAAGTGTGCTGCATTTCATAAATGGAAAGGTTTCCCTATAAATGTCCTCTTATTAAAAAAACAAAAAGTGACGTGACACAAGTAATTCATATTTTAGCTTGCATCTAAAACTTGTGTTGGATCAGCCTGGACTCATAAAAATGGGACGAAGGTGTTAGTTTCTTGTTTTGCAACTCAACACACTTTACATTCCTTATTCATGTTCATTTTTAACCCTTTTCGTAACTTGGAGTTCTTTGGGAAGCAAATTCACTTGAGGGAAAGTCAAACTAAGCTTGAGAATGGCTGAGCCACTATCTATCTGTGATGTGGTTCTGTGCAACCCGCAATGGCAACTGTTGTTGTAGTTGTAGTTGGTGTCAGGCTACCTACTTGCATAATGGTGCAGAGGAGATGCCCTTATGTTCTTCCTCCTAGTTGGTGGGTGTTGTCCAGGTGCAGCCCAGAGACTCAAGACCATACGTTTCTGCACTGTCCAAAGTCTTGGTTGAGCTTCCTCTTCTCTGGGTGTGTCCTAAATCATGTTTGGATCTTTTCACTATGAATCTAGGATGGTTCTTAGGAAATAGAGGCAGAGTTATATGGAGAGTTACTGTTCCTGTTATATGTTGGTATATTTGGCTGTAGAGGAACTAAAGGGTCTTAAATGAGGAATCTGTTTTGGCGTGTATGGGATAGGATTAAGTCTAGGATAGCTTTGTGGGCATAAAAGCATAAGGATGTTAGGCACTTCTTTGTCATGCTGTCATGACCAAACTCACCTGTAGAGATTCATGGTAATAGATGTGGAAAAGATTAGTTGTAATTGTAGGATGATTCTATTTCTATTCTACACAACTTTTCCATAATTTTAATGAGTCTGTCCAGGATTTTTGGCACACGTAGATCTAGTTGAGTGAAGATAGTTTAAATGAAAAAAAAAATTTGAAGTTAAATATATTGTGTTTGTGTTTTGGCTCAGTTCTTTGCCCTAATAGAAAAAAGCATCTGCCCTGGCATTTTATTACCCTCTGTTACATGTACTTGTTTTATATGTAGACCAGCACCAGATGAAATTAATAAGCACTGGATCAAATCTGCAGGTTGTTAATCAGCTGCGTTGGTACGTTCAAGATGGTGACACAGTAAGAACAGTTTATACCCTCATCTGTTACATGTTCATATTCTATCTTAGCTATACATATACCGTAATGGAAAGGATACTATCAATTGACAGCATGTCAGCTTTGTAAGTTCAGGTTTTTACATGACAAAAGCTTTTTCAATGAAATAACATGCAAAATAACATAAATTCCACGAAACCACTTGAAATAAATTACTTTTGTCATAGAAATTAAAATTCTTAAGTAGAATTTCATAAAAAAATCATATGTTTTGTTGTATGAGTTAATGCAAATTAACTTATAATATATTGCTTGTAGAGTCTTATTTGTAGTTAACTCCAAGCAACCACATCTCTTTCTAAGAGTCTTCTTGATATGCAGTCATTGAGGCTTAATGTGGCTGTTTTTTGTCAGTTACATTATTAGACTATAACATATGCCAAAGGGACCCAATGATTGAAAGATTGGAATTTAGATTTTTAATCGGCAAGTCTTATAAGGGTATAAGTCGGTTTGATTGGTTAGAAACTGGTACTGTGGGTATTATTTTTTGAAGATTGCATAAAGCTTTTGGGTTATGTTCATGCATATATACAGATGATTTTTTTCTTTTGCCATTTCAAGATTGGGTGCATCTCAAACTTGCATAAGGTTTCTCTTGATCAAATCATTTTCTTGAAACAGATAGTAGATTTCTGCTGTGGATCAAATGACTTTAGCTGCTTAATGAAGGAAGAACTGGATAAAATGGGGAAAAAATGCTCCTTCAAAAACTATGACCTCATACAACCCAAGGTATACGTACTTCCAGATGGTGTCTGTCAAGTACACATTGGGCCATTATTTACTGAGTGTTGAATGCTCAATTTTATTTACCTGTGTAGTGTTCCTCGGATTGCACTTTTAGTCACGCCCCAATTGCAACATGCAGCAAAAGTACCATTTTTGCATGCAATTCTAGGATAGTGTTACCTCGATGAGAGCCCTGGAGTACACTAGCCGAATCCTCTAGAGAGAAATTGAACATGTAAAGAAATTCATCAGATAATTTTGTTTAGAGTCGTTGAAGGTATAAAACCTGCATACAACTAGATTTCACACGATAGATGACTGATGAGAATGCCAATTTGAGGTATGCACAAAAGAATATGAACTCTTACCACACTGGCCGGGAATTTTTTTTGACTTGAATACAATATGGTTTTCGAAATTTGAATGAATTGCCAGATCCCTCACCTTTATATTGCCATGGCTAGGTTCTGACTGGTGCTTTAGTGTCAATATATATTCATCATATTTTTGGTTGTATTGCTGTG
Source organism: Scutellaria barbata (assembly GCA_028654395.1). Classification (NCBI taxonomy): domain Eukaryota; kingdom Viridiplantae; phylum Streptophyta; class Magnoliopsida; order Lamiales; family Lamiaceae; genus Scutellaria; species Scutellaria barbata. The sequence continues at coordinate 2,092,065 of CM053656.1, read as the reverse complement.
TTATGTACTTTATCTTAGTTACACGATGATTTACCCTGTTATCTAATCATACCATTCATCTTCCCAGATCTTGTATCTCAAATGTTTACATTTTTTTTTTCTTTTAAATCAAAGAATGATTTCAGTTTTGAGAGAAGGGATTGGATGAGTGTTGGTTTGGAAGAATTGCCTGAAGGATCTAAATTGGTAATATGCATTTAATTTTCTGAAATGTTTCCATGTTGAAGTAACATTTGTCATTCATTTGCTCATAACATTGCTTTCATCCTTGCAGATAATGGGGCTAAATCCTCCTTTCGGGGTCCAAGCATACCACGCAAACCGCTTCATAGACAAGGCTCTAAGTTTCAAGCCAAAGCTCATCACTCTCATAGTCCCTAAAGAGACAGAAAGGTAAGAAGCGATAACAAGTTGCAAGGCTGTCGTTGTGTCTTCCTCATCGTCATTTGTTTACTGCCATCACAGATTGGATAGAAAAGAGATTCCGTATGACCTTATTTGGGAAGATGACCATATTTTCTCTGGCAAGGTATCAATTCATGTTCTATATTACCAGTGGAAAACTTCGTTAATCATTCCTAAGATGGTTGGATGGATACCTCAAGAGTACTGATTTGAGAATTTCTCAGTCATTTTACCTTCCTGGATCAGTGGACGTGCACGAGCAGCAAATTGAACAATGGAACTTGGAGTCGCCACCTTTCTACTTGTGGAGTCACCCCGATTGGACTACCAAGCATAAACAGATAGCCAAGGAGCAAGGCCACTTGAACAATGAATCTGCTGCTGTTTCTAATTATTTGATGGAAGAAAATCAAGATTGCTATGGCGATTTCTCCAGCATCGCGCTTGGCTACACCGATATAAACTGCATGTTAGAAGATGTTCCTGAATAAGCTTTTTGATTATCAAATTAGAAATTAAAATATGTATCTTCGATATCATGAATTAGTTCACTATGATAACATATTTCTTAGTTGTTTTGTTGGAAAAACTAAAGTACCATTATCACCAGATATCATGAATTAGTTCACTATGATAACATATTTCTTAGTTGTTTTGTTGGAAAAACTAAGTACCATTATCACCAGATGCATTCCATTCCACAGCTCAAAATTTACAATTACAACATCTGCATTAGTTACTCTGGCTAGAGAAGATGATAATGTCGATATTCTTGGAAAACATAGGTTTATAATATCTCTTGCTCTTATGCTATTCATTTAAGGAATTTAATCGTCGTATTCTTTGATCAAGCTCTGCCATCACTGCCGGCTCCTGCTTTTTCCTTTGCTTTGATATATTTGTGCTCGTCATAAAACCCATCTGCTCGAATGCAACCTACAACGCCAGCCATGTTTTATCACATCAACAAAGCCAACCATATGTTCATTTCAATCAGCCACAAATGCCATGATCAAGATAAAGAGGTGAGAAATCGTCTATAGTGAAATGGAAGGGCTATTACCATCAATATCTCATCAGGATCAAAGAGGTGATGGGTAGTTCTCTGTATAACATTAATCACATCACCTACATGATGTAATGTGAGCAACTCTTCTTCATTCATCTGCATTCATCGAACATACACAAATTCAATCTTCCTCATCGCTGTATCTTCAACACTCAAAACAACCAAAAAGCAACTTTAGAAACCTTACCTTGAAAATGGCTAAGGCTACATTAAATAAAACCTTTGCCCCTTCGTAGAAAAGAACATCCCATACACGCAGTGTTGTCTGCATGGAACGACAATGTTAGTGATCAGCCAATATATGAGGCAAATATAAGTTAATATAATAAATATTTCAACCTCTGAAGGCAAGCTTTTAGAAAATAAGCATAGAAACCACTCTGTGCAAACAAGAGAAACATCAAACTCCATTGCTTCCAAATGAGCAGCTATCCTGCATTACTCTTTATCTTTAAATAATAAACCCCAAATATTGCAAATAAACGGATATCAGGTAGAGAACATGATAAAACCTCGGGCACTTCTTGGTCAGCAAATCTCTAAATACTCTTTGCTCTACGTGACACCCAGACAAATTATTCGTATAACAATCATTAACCAACACATTTTCTAAGAGAACTGAAAGCATCCAGAAAGCCTCTTCTTCAGTTTTCATCACAAGCAACAATAGTGCTGCAACATAATTTAAACCCTGCACCATACATTTTAAGTAAAGAAAATTACCAAAAAGAAGAGATTAAAGATGTGAGCAGATTATATTGTGTTCTCTGAATGGTACAGAAAACCCACCTGACAATAACCAACATCAGAATCTCGGAAAGAATACCCAACAAGAACACGCCTAAGAGAAGCATGCCCCTCTGGAGTGTCCAACCATGGATGGCCAGGAAAAGTTCGAGGGAGATCCTATACTCGCATTATAGAAAATAATCGTGAGTTACACAGTAAAGAAAATATCAGTGAATCTTTAATATTCTTTGTACGTATTTCCTCAAATAAGTAAACTTTTCACTCTTGCTATCGCAACCAATAGAAGTTCAGAGCCAACTCACATAAAAAACTAGAGGGTGATATACAAACAGTGTATCAATATTTTGCAAAACCAATGGCATTTGCCCTTAATAAAACTAAGCATTGCATCTTCCATAATTAGAGATGAGACTATAAGAGCTAAACATTGCATCACTTATTCAAATATATTATCTGCTATGTGCACATTTAGATAGTCTTTTTAAAACCTTCAACAAGAAAACCATTTAACTTCTACATTTATGATGAAAACCATTCAGTATATAATATATCGCACACACAGGAGAATAGGAGTTAAATCCACATAAGTCCCTCAGAGAAATAGGTGAATGCTGGTATGCTGCTGGTTGTTTAAAGGAGGCAAGACTCTTAAGTATACTGGGTGAAAAACAGAAGTTTCTATGATTATAAGGAGAATTGGATAACTTTTTGTTGTATTCATTTGTCAATATCCACCAAAAGTTTTGCTTATTTGATAAATTAACTGCGGGATCTGCTAGGGATCACATCTTTCTGCATTGCCCGGTGAAAAAGGCTATGTTTGTTTAGGACTTGGCACATCCAAAATCCATGTCCGTATTGGGATTTTGAAAATCCTATAATCCTACCTTACATTTCTACAGCTCCCAACAAGTTCTACCTTTCTACAATTCCCAACGTCATCTATTTTTTCTACAACTTTCAATGTGTAAATGTCATCTTAACTATAATCATATCCTACAAAATCCCAAAACAAACACAAGATTTTCAAAATCCAAACTTGCAAAATCCTCACAAATCCTAAATCCAGACTTGCAAAATCCACCTGTAAGTCTTGAACAAATATAGCCAAGTAAACCGACTATTGCATGGGTGTATCACAATTCATGTGAGGATCTTTACATGGTTGATCCAGGATGGCTCATTGGCTGCAGAGGAAGGGTTTTATGGACATATATCATTCCAGTTGTATGTTGGCCTATACGGCTAGAGAGGAATAAGAGAATTTTTGAAGATTCTGAAGAACCGGTTTGGGATAGAACTTAAGGTTTAGTGTGGCATTATGGATCCAAAGGCATAGAGATTTCAGGAATTTGTTTTCTTTCGATGTGTTCAAAGATATGAGTTTAGCACTGTAGTTATTCCTCTGTTGGTTTTTGGGATGAAAGTCTTATCCACATTTAGTAATTATTCTATTATTAATATAAAACGTTTTTGTTTCTTATAAAAAAAAAAAAGAAAGAATGATGGGTGATGAGGCTCTCTTATCCTAAGAACACACATTTAGGGGTGCCACACCACTGTCACTGCTTACATGGTCGGCCCTTAAAGAAGAGAGGTCAAGAGACTGGTAAACAGAACAAACTTCACGATGCAGTTATTAACAGAAAAGTCATAGAGATACATAGATTCAATAACAAACTGACCAACTGAAGTACGGGACTAATTATGTTAAACGAATAAACTATGAGGACATAAAAGGGCAAAAGTTATAAATCAGGTGCTGTTACAATATTTGACTATTGCCTACTTCATAGACTGTGTGAAGTCAACTGAATTAGCAACTTGTCAACAAAACATCAAGAGTTATATGTGTCTACTCAAAGAGCATGGATTTAAATGGATTCATTTCTTGCGTGTGAAACAGAAGGCTTATGGATAATTTGCAGTTTTTCTCTTGTCAAACAGGAGATGTAATTTAGTTTAACATGATCTATATGAGACTCAGTGAAACAAGATGGACATAAATGATTGATGTCTATCAAACTAACTACAGCATGTTATGTGGTGCTAGAAAGACGTAATTACAAATTGTGCTTGCAAACATTCGTGAACTCAGTATGCTACTAAGCTTCAGTTTTTAAAAGTCAAAGAGAAATAGGACATCTTTGAGAATTCTTATTTAACTTCATCAATCTCAAATACGGAACTGAATTTCTCCACAGAGAGTTTGGGGTTCTAAATAACATACGATGTTCAGAAACAGCAATCGGAAATCAGTTCCCATTCTAAGTCAACTACACATTTGTACCAAAAACCAAACTATAAATCAGCACAGACAAACAGAACTTAACAATGGCACAAAACCAAAACCAAAACCAAAACATAAACGAATTAGTAAGCCACAACAAACAATCACTTAAAAAAAACATAATGCTACTGAAGTTCTTAAAAAGAAATGCAAAGGATGGTTGGAAAAATACATGATCAATCTGCTTGGTTGCAGAGGTAACTTTATCCCCAACAGCATTGATCAAGTCAGTGTAATAGGTATCAGGGACAGTGGATTTCTTCTTAGCAGCACCAGATAAGGAAAACCAGACCTTTGGCCTTAAATTGGGAGGGATACCCTTCCTGATTAGCTTCTTGAGAGTGATGCCATTGACCAAAGCAGAGAGGTTGAGAGTGGAAGATTTAAGGTGGTGGGTGTCCATACACCACCAATTGGCACCTTTGTTGGCCTCTAAGGACCACCATACCTTACCCTGTTGCCTCACCTTCTCTCTCACCTCATTCAGCACATTCACATCATCCACATTCCCTTCCACTGTGAAACCATACAGATCTTGGAATTTCACCATCATCTTTGCCCTTCTTGTGTGGATGCTTGGCCTCAATATGGCTACCTGCCCTTGGTACTCCATCCCCATCTCTCTCTTCCCCTCTATTCCACTCCCTCCATACATCTTCTTCTAAATTGAAATACCCTTATCTTCTTGATGGGGTCTCACAAGATCAACAACACTTTAAGAATTATTATTGTTATAATTTTATGTCACTCAAATCCCCCCTAAATTGAACATGAATCAAAGGATATGCTAAGACGAGTGAAATAAAAGAAAGAAAACCAAAAAGAGCTTCTAAATCACAGAATGATCAGAAAAATCGATTCTTTACAGAAACACCACAAGTAAAATAAATTAATTTAAAAAAACAAAATATCAAGAAAAGGGTGGTGGGGTCTCTCTCTCTCTCTCCTATTTTTTTTTAGAATAAGTCCATTGTTTGTATAGTTTTTTGCAGGCCCTTGAGAAATCAAGAAAGAAAATTTTGTAAAAATGCTTGGATCTTTCTTCAGATGAGCAAACAAAAACCAACACCAAATTGATCTGCAAACAAAAAGAGACCTAATTTTTAGGCATAATATACAGACTTACAGAGAACCCAGAAAGGAAATATTTAAATTTAAACAAGAAACCCAATAATATAACGGAAAAGAATATTTGGTTGTAAATTTGAAAGTTGAAGAAGAAGATAAGGAAGGCTAATCTACATCAGTTTGTCCTAATTCAGAGATAACAAACGGATACATTGAATACTTTGTCATTGCCAATATTTGAATTGAATGATTCATTTTTTTTTTTTTTGTAATAAAAATTATTAAACTGCCAGTAATAGTCTACAACTACTACTTTTTCTTTTAATAATAATAACATAAAATGAAATAATATGTGGGATGCCCGATGCCCCCATGTTTTTATTTGGCGTAGGATGTTGGTCGCATGATCTTCAAAAAATACAGCACTACAAAAATAACAAAGAAAAGAGTGATTATTCAAACCCCATTTTGAATATGCAATCTCAACAGTTTAGACAAAATTAGATTTGAATGGGTAGATAACATTTGAATTATTATTTTCTTCTGGCATGATAATTGTTGAATTTAAATTTGAACAAGTTACACTTATTTCAGTAACGTATTAAAGGTCATATTTTTCAAAGTAATTTTTTTTTTTAAGAACGAAATTTTTTCATGTACAACAAATTCTCATTTACATTTCTCTAGTTGTTTATCAAATCAGTCTTTTAAGTTTTTTAAATCCCTAAATTTGTTATTTTAGATTTTTAGTTATTTATTTATCCACATTTTAATGTTATTCCTATACGTTTAAAAACGTTTGAATTTTTTTTTTTTTTTTTATTGTCTAGTTAACCTTTCATAAGGGCAAAATGATCTGTTTTATTGGCATACAAATTACATATCATAAATGAGTCAATTTATATAATAATTAGTAATAAATTAAAAAAATATTTAATGCTAATCATTTAATATAATACAATAAATTTTAAGTATCATCATTTAATTGAATCCATCACTTACATAATATTCAAATATAATATTATTTTTAACTAAAAACCTAATATCTATTTTACGTAGAATCAAAAAAAATTCTTAAACAATATTAAAGTTGAAAACAAAACGAAACCTTCTTTAAAATAATGAAATGAAATTAACACACAATCTAATATTAATTTTTTTGCCATTACTATTAAATAAAAAATATATATGTATGTGTATTTATATATTAATGCAATTTTTTTAATTAGTTTTAAACCGGATATATGGCGTGACATTGGAGTGATTTCATTTTTTGTAAAGAAATTTGCTGTTTGAAGAAATTAGAATTGAATTGAATTTAAAATGGAAAATTTTGAGAGCAGGTAGATTGAAGACCAAATCTTCTAGATCCTAAAATTAAAATGATGATTCAACTATATTAGTGGTCAAAGAGTGGCCTTAAATTAAATATTTAATTTGTAAGAGTGATGACAAAGGAAATAACTCAACTATTAATATTCTGTTTAAAGAAACATTCCGAATTCGTAGGGATAAATTTCAGAACAAGATTTAATTTATAAATTAATTTTTAATTTTGGATTTGGATTTTAAAGTTTTTCAATAAAGAGTTCAATTTTAAAAAAATCCTCAATTCAAGGCTTGAAATTTAGATTGAGTTCTTAATTCAAGACAAAATTTTATTTTTTTTCTTTCTTATTATATTTATAATTTATTTATATTTTAATATATATTTATAATTTAGATAAATTAAGACAAGTTCGTACAATTTTGGATCGATTTTCATCCTACTTGTATTAATTTATATATATATATATATATAATAAATGCAATTAAAAAAATAAAGATTCTTTTATTTTCTTAATTTTATGAATAAAAGTATAAAAAATCGATTTTAATATTTAATATAAATTATATTTTATGAATTAAATTAATTATATTTTTTTCTGTCTTTTTTTTTTTGTATAAATTAAGATAAGTCGGATGAAAATTGTTCTTAAACTATATAAATATTTTTATAACAATCTATTCAATTTTTGAATGAATTACTATTTCATTTATGTTTAAACAAATTATATATATACATATTATTCTATTGATATTTATAAAACATAAAAAATCCAACAATCCAATTTATGAATTTTATTCCCATACATTTCACGTGTATATTGACTAAAAAAGATGTTTCACCATCCTATATTTACTCTGTATCCACCCTGATAGATTAATTTTCACCCATCAAAATTCAACACTGCTCCTGAACCATTGTTTTATATAAAATAGGAATTCCAATAATGTGAAACCATTATTTTATTTAAAGTAATTCATATAATGTGAATGTCCTCGGCGCCGTGGTTATTTTGTAACATTCAATATAAGAAAACGTTCAAAATATCATAATTTATAGTAGCTTTACTTTTTTCCATTTAATGGAATATTTATGGGACCACCTACCTCACATCCAGTGAAAAATATTGATACATTCATTGACATACATAATTTTTATGTAATTTTATATTTCATTGGATTACACGAAGATTAATTTCTTGTAAAAAAAGTTTTTTTTTTTGGATTACACAAATTAATTTAATTTTCATGTTAAAAAAATTTTAAAAATAAATTCACATGAAAATTGATCATATTTTTTTGTAATCCTATAAAATATAAAATTACAAGAAAATTGTGTGTTAGTGATTCAGCCGTAAATTCTAAATCTTGTAAAATTGATGAAATTCAAGTAGTCACTTCACAACTGATGACATATGATTTTGAGGAAATGACCCATAATACCACAAAACATATAAGGTATACCATTTTTTACCGCAAAACATATAAGTTATCATTTTTCTACCATATTTATGAAAAAGTAGTCAAAAGACGGGTCCACTAAACTGATTTGATGGACATATATGCAATATTTTCATATATATAATTTTATAATATATGTAATTTTACAATATTTGTAATTTATTCATAAAATTAATCATGATATTGTACATTTAAAATTTATTAAATTAAAAAATTTCAGAAAATTGAATTTTAGTAAAATTAATCATGATATTGAATTTTATGTTAATATTAGTATTATATTATATATTAATATATAATACTATAATATGTGACGTATTATATTATATAATAGTATAATATAAGGGCTAAACGAGTATTATAATATATTAGTATTATACATATTATAATAGTAAACGATTATTATGGTATATAATAGTATATAATAGTAAACTATTATCAAACATTATTATACTATTAGTAAACGATTATAATAGTATTATATATTAACATATAATGCTCGTTTAGTAAACTAATAGGTATATAATCGTTTTACATATTATGAATTATTAATTATGCTACATATTATTATAATATATTATATAACTTTAATATGTGGTTTAGTATTACATATTACATATATTAATATATTATAATCGTTCATTAATAATTGTCGTTTACATATAATAATATGTTATGCATTACATAATTGTCGATTATATGTAATGTTAATATGTAAATTATTAATATATTAGCATTTTATTATAGGGCTAATATGTAAATGATATTATAATATATTATATAACTTTAATAATGTTTGAAAAATATGGCTAAACAATAATTTTATTAAAATTTCGTTTAGCCTTGTTTTGATGCAAAATTGTCGTTTACCCTTAATTTATAATTACAAACCTATGTTTCCATTTATTAGGGCTAAACGGCAATTTTAGGGCCCTACACGACAATTTTAGGCAGTTCACAGTAATTTTGGACAGTAAACGGCAATTTTAGCTAAAATTGCTGTTTACTGCCTAAAATTGTCGTGAATTGTCTAAAATTGTTGTTTAGCCTTTTACGGCAATTTTAGGGCCCTTCACGACAATTTTAGGACCCTTCATGACAATTTTAGACAGTAAACGACAATTTTAGCTAATTATAATTGCTGTGAATAAGGCTAAACAACAATTTTAGGTAATTTTACGACCCTATTATATTAGCCCTATTCACAACAATTATATTAGCCCCATTCACGACAATTATAATTATATAATATAATACTATAATTATATTATATAATTTAGTCCTATTCACAGTAATTATATTAGCCCTATTCACGACAATTTTAATTATATAATATAATACTATAATTATATTATATAATTTAGCCCTATTCATAACAATTATATTAACCCTATTATATAATATAATGCTTGTTTACTATTATATAATATAATACATAACATATTATAGTATATTATATATTAACATATAATATAATATTAATATTAACATAAAATTTAATATCATGATTAATTTTACTAAAATTCAATTTTCTAAATTTTTTAATTTATTAAATTTTAAATGTACAATATCATGATTAATTTTATAAATAAATTGTATATATTATAAAATTGTATATATGAATAAATTGCATATATGTCCATCAAATCAATTTAGTGGACCTATCTTTTGACTCAAAATGTACTTTTTCTGAAATCTGATACAAATGATATAATTTAGAGAAAATGGCCCGAAATACTCTATTTGCCTATATATGTGCCTCTAATACCCCCGCTTTTAAATTAATGCCCTAAATACCATATTCCTTATATTAATGTCCCAATCTACCCTTTTTTTTTTGAAAACAGGGACCCAGTACTGACACATCTCATTGACTTGTATTTGGTGTATTTTTTTTTAATTAAATGACTTGTATAATGTATTTTTTTAATTAAATGACTTGTATTACTAATTAAACGAATACTCACATGAAATAATAAATTATTTATTAGTAATAATTTTAAATTTGCATCTAATTATTTATAATTTTAAATAATTAGTAACATTATATAAATTATATAATAATTTATAATAATTAGTAACATTATATAAATTGAAGGAACGGCAATTTTTTATAATATTTAAGGGGTGCACGGCATTTTTTTCAATAATTGCCGTGCCCCCCTTTATTTTTTCAAAAAATTTTGTAAAATTTTCTTTAGTGTTATAATTAGTGAAAAGCTAATTTTGAAATTTGCATTGTAATTATTAATAATTTTAAATGATTAGTATTAATTTTCTAATTTTTTTAAAATTGTCGTTTTAGCTCTTATTATATATTTTATACGAATTAAATAATTATTTATGTCTTATTATATTATATATAATTACAAGAATGGCAATTTTATGCAAATTGTTATCTTATTTAATTATTATATTATAATTGCCGTGTAGTTTTTTTTTTTTTGATTTTACTTATTTTGCTAATTACATCTTATATTATATAATACATTATATTCAAATCAAAAATAATAATAAGACTTATAAAATATTGACACTAATATATATTGAAGGAACGGCAATTTTGTAACATATTTAGGGGGTGCACGGCATTTTTTTCAATAATTGCCGTGCCCCCCTTTATTTTTTCAAAAAAATTTGTAAAATTTTCTTTAGTGTTATAATTAGTGAAAAAATTATTCAAAAGCTAATTTTGAAATTTGCATTGTAATTATTAATAATTTTAAATGATTAGTAATAATTTTCCAATTTTTTCAAAATTGCCGTTCCCACTCTTTTATTATATATTTTATACAAATTAAATAATTATTTATGTCTTATTATATTAGATTATATTACAAGTGGGAACGATAATTGGTCAAAATTTTGAAACACTAATTATATTTATATTTTACAAAATTGCCGTGCCCACTAAATATTATATTTTACACTAAATTGCCGTTCCCACTAGTGAAATATTTATATTATTGCCGTTCCCACTAGTGAAATATTAGATTATATTACAAGGGGGGCATGACAATGATTAGATTATTGTAATTATTATGTCTTATTCAAAAGTAAATCAAAATTGCCGTGCCCACTAGTGAAATATTTATATTTTACAATATTTTGAAACACTAACAATATTTTCAAAATTTGTGTTATTTTAATATTTTAATATAATTAGTGTTATTTAGTGGGAACGGCAAATTAAATAATAATAAGACTTATACTTAGAAAATATATTTTTTTAATAATTGTATAAAATTGCCGTTCGTAAAAATTTTACCATCATTAGTGTTATTTAGTGGGAACGGCAATTTAGTGTAAAATATAATATTTAGTGGGCACGACAATTTTATAAAATATAAATATAATTAGTGTTTTAAAATTTTGACCAATTGCCGTTCCCACTTGTAATATAATCTATACTATACTAATAACAGGACAGTTGAGAATAATTACAAAAATGTCATTTTCCCGCCCAAACTGTCCTGCAATAAATGTTATATATTTTTTTTATTAATTGTTTTATTAATTAATTTCCAAGAATAATTATTACATATAATATAAAAGATATTTTTTATTGCATGAATATTTACTTTTGAGGAAGCCATTTTTTTATTGTATCAATGCTTACTTTTGAGGATTCCAAAATATTTTTATTGTATCAATGCTTACTTTTGAAAATTCCAAGACATTTTTTATTATATTAATGCTTACTTTTGAGAATTCTAAAACATTTTTTATTATATCAATCCTTACTTTTGAGGATTTCAAGACATTTTTATTGTATCAATGTTTACTTTTGAGGATTTCAAGATATTTTTTATTGTATTAATGCTTACTTTTGAGAATTTCAAGACAATTTTTATTGTATTAATGCTTACTTTTGAGGATTTCAAGACATTTTAATTGTATCAATGCTTACTTTTGAAGATTACAAGACATTTTTTAATATATTAATGCTTACTTTTAAGAATTTCAAGATATTTTTATTATATCAATGCTTACTTTTGAGAATTCCAAGACATTTTTATTGTATCAATGTTTACTTTTGAGGATTTCAAAATATTTTCTATTGTATCAATGCTTACTATTGAGAATTCTAAAACATTTTTTATTGAATCAATTCTTACTTTTGAGAATTCCAAGACATTTTTATTATATTAATGCTTACTATTGAGAATTCCAATACATTTTTTATTACATTAATACTTACTTTTGAGGATTTCAAGGCATTTTTTATTGCATCAATGTTTACTTTTGAGGATTCCAATATATTACATATTAATTATCCAATAAAAAATTGATTTGATAAAAAATATTTTAATAAATTAAATGTGTGTTCTTAATTTTTGAATTTGGCTTCCTATTCAATCCACTTTTGTTGCTTCTTCTTCAAGATATTGATGTGTATATATATAAGCAAAACTCATTTCTAAGACCTTAAAACTTGAGAAACCCAAAATTAGAATACAATTTTAAATAATTTCTCTAATTTTTAGATAGTACAAAGTTGAATACAATCTTATTCGATAAAATTGGAAGAGGCATATAAGCTTTGTTAAACAAAGATGTTTTGTTGAGGAGACATAGAATGGAAAAAAAAAGAGAAAAAAGAAAGAAAGAAAACTGTCGATCTCTTGAAAGGAGAAGGGAGAAAGAAAAACAATAAGAAAAAAATGCGCAAACTTAAAATATGGAGATGAAAAAACATCCACCACACTCTAATCTATATCTTTATATCTCTTTCAATATATATTGTCATCTATCTCTTTATATATCTTTAAATATATATATATATATACATGTATGAAATAATATAATTTTTTTTAAGAGAAGATAATATGAAGAAGAAATGAAAGGAAAAGGAAAGAAGAATGGGAAGACGGTTTGAGTTGACGGATCAGATTTGGAGAGTGGGCGAGACTGAAGGGAGATATAGTGGTTTCGCGATTCATATGAAAGTGATGGCGCACTGAAAATGATTAGAGATAATGACGGATGATATATTGTTTATAATACTACCATAAATGTTGTTTATACAGAAGTTTTTAATAATTTGTAGTATGTTGTGAAATTTATTATATTACATCTTTTAATGGATTTGATGTATGATTTGGAAATAATGATTTAATTTAGTTGTTTATGTTGTTATTTAATAATGTATATATATATATATATTAATGTTTAATAGTTGTATTCAATATTGATGTGTTGTGTATTTATAAATTTAATTTAATTATATTACAATTATTTTGTTATATAACAATACGCGCAACGCGCGGGTACACTGCTAGTCTAATATAATAACACATAAAAAATTATTTAATTAGTATAAAATATATAATAAGAGAGTGGGAACGGCAATTTTGAAAAAATTGAAAAATTAATACTAATCATTTAAAATTATGAATAATTACAATGCAAATTTCAAAATTAGCTTTTGAATAATTTTTTCACTAATTATAACACTAAAGAAAATTTTACAATTTTTTTTGAAAAAATATAGGGGGCACGACAATTATTGAAAAAATTGCCGTGCACCCCCTAAATATTAAAAAAAATTGTCGTTCCTTCTAATATAAAAAATATTTTTGAGATGTGTTCAATCATAGACACGGCAATTATAGGCACGACAATTATAGGCATTATATTTATATTAAAATTAGAGGCACGCCAATTATAGGCATTATAGGCACGACAATTATAGGATTTATAATTATAGGCATTATAGGCACGACAATTATAATTATAGGCAATTATAGGCACGACAATTATAAGCATTATATTAAAATTATATTTTTGAGACTTATAAAGGGGGAACGACAATTTTAATATGTGGGACTGTAATATATGGGAACGGCAATTTTAATATACATATAATATAATTATAATAAGTGGGAACGGCAATTATAATATAAATAATATGTATACACAACTATAATTGCCGTGCTTATATTATATAATATAATATATAGATATATATTATATACACAACTATAATTGTCGTGCTTGTATTATATACATATAATATAATATACACAACTATAATATTATATACACAACTATAATTGCCGTGCTTATATTAATAATTGCCGTGCTTGTATTATATAATATATATCACAACTATAATTGCCATGCTTATATTATATACATATAATATATTAATTATATATATTCATATATTAATATGCATTATGTAAATTAATATATATTATATAACTAATTGTCGTGTACAACTAATTGCCGTGTACACGGCAATTAATTATATAATATATATTAATTTACATAATGAATATTAATATATTATATAATGCATATTAATATATTACATAATGCATATTATATATATATAATCTAATATAATAAGACATAAATAATTATTTAATTTGTATAAAATATATAATGGGAGCTAAAACGGTAATTTTGAAAAAATTGGAAAATTATTACTAATCATTTAAAATTATTAATAATTAGAATGCAACTTTCAAAATTAGCTTTTTTATAATTTTTTCACTAATTATAACACTAAAGAAAATTTTACAAGTTTTTTTGAAAAAATATAGGGGGCACGGCAATTATTGAAAAAATTGCCGTGCACCCCCTAAATATTAAAAAAAATTGCCGTTCCTTATTTATATATTATTGCCAATATTTTATAAGTCTTATTATTATTTTTGATTTGAATATAATGTATTAAATAATATAAGATGTAATTAGCAAAATAAGTAAAATCAAAAAAAAAAAAACTACACGGCAATTATAATATAATAATTAAATAAGATAACAATTTGCATAAAATTGCCGTTCCCACTTGTAATATAATCTAATATAATAAGACATAAATAATTATTTAAATAATTATTTAATTAGTATAAAATATATAATAAGAGAATGGGAACGACAATTTTGAAAAAATTGGAAAATTAATACTAATCATTTAAAATTATAAATAATTACAATGCAAATTTCAAAATTAGCTTTTGAATAATTTTTTCACTAATTATAACACTAAAGAAAATTTTACAAGTTTTTTTGAAAAAATATAGGGGGGCACGGCAATTATTGAAAAAATTGCTGTGCACCCCCTAAATATTAAAAAAAATTGCCGTTCCTTATTTATATATTATTGCCAATATTTTATAAGTCTTATTATTACTTTTGATTTGAATATAATGTATTAAATAATATAAGATGTAATTAGCAAAATAAGTAAAATCAAAAAAAAAAAAAAACTACACGGTAATTATAATATAATAATTAAATAAGATAACAATTTGCATAAAATTGCCGTTCCTACTTGTAATATAATTTAATATAATAAGACATAAATAATTATTTAAATAATTATTTAATTAGTATAAATAATATAATAAGAGAGTGGGAACGACAAATTTGAAAAAATTGGAAAATTAATACTAATCATTTAAAATTATGAATAATTACAATGCAAATTTCAAAATTAGCTTTTGAATAATATTTTCACTAATTATAACACTAAAGAAAATTTTACAAGTTTTTTTGAAAAAATATAGAGGGGCACGACAATTATTGAAAAAATTGCCGTGCACCCCCTAAATATTAAAAAAAATAGCCGTTCCTTATTTATATATTAGTGCCAATATTTTATAAGTCTTATTATTATTTTTGATTTCAATATAATGTATTAAATAATATAAGATGTAATTAGCAAAATAAGTAAAAAAAAAAAAACTAGCTTTTCACTAATTATAACACTAAAAAAAATTTTACAAAATTTTTTGAAAAAATAAAGGGGGCACGGCAATTATTGAAAAAAAATGCCGTGCACCCCTAAATATTATAAAAAATTGCCGTTCCTTCAATTCATATAATATTACTAATTATTATAAATTATTATATAATTTATATAATGTTACTAATTATTTAAAATTATAAATAATTAGATGCAAATTTAAAATTATTATTAATAAATAATTTATTATTTCATGTGAGTATTGGTTTAATTAGTAATACAAGTCATTTAATTAAAAAAAATACATTATACAAGTTATTTCATTAAAAAAAATACACCAAATACAAGTCAATGAGATGCATCAGAATAGTCAGTACTCGATTCCTATTTTCAAAAAAAAAAAGGGGTAGATTGGGACATTAATATAAGGAATAGGGTATTCATGACATTAATTTAAAAGTGGGGGTATTAGAGGCACATATATAGGCAAATAGGGTATTTCGAGCCATTTTCTCTATAATTTATATATTTTGTAGTAAAAAAAGATATACCTTATATATTTTATGATATTTTGTATCCTTTCCCCAATGATTTTTTGACTTTAAAGTAGAAAAATGGTGGAAAGGATAAATAAATTATATCACATGTTAGAAAGAATCTCACTCATATATTGTAGTACATTTGTCCATTATCTCTTATTGTGAATATTAATAAAATATTTTGACATGTGAAACCTTGTCTAAACTCTAAACGAGTGAATTGATGTGATGGAGAAAGTATAAATAGTATGCGCACAAAGATAAAAAGAAAAAAAAAAGAAAAAAAGAAAAAGGAGAGGTTCAGCATAGCCCAGCGTTGATCTGCCAAATAGTGGCAACCAAAGCCAGAAAGCTGTTGGATGGCGGCGGCGGCGGCGGCGGCGGCGATCAATTGCGGCGGCAGAGAAGAAGTTTACGTGGCGGCGATGCCATTGAGGGGGAGTAAAGGGCCAGCACAATTGGTGTTCTCAACTGCCTACTCTCTGAACATATGGGATTTGCAACATTTCATGGTCATCATTAAACAACCTTCTTCTTCTTATGAGGCTGTGGTTTATGATTTTCAGCCAGAGGATCCTGAAAATATATGGGTTGCTGTTGCTGCTTTGTCTGGTAGAAATGTACCTGGTCAGCCTTCTTTCTTTCTTTCTTCTAATGTAATTTCTTTATATATTTATGATGTGTGGATCGGTAGAGCCGTAAAGGCGTAAATGAGTCGGGTCGAGCATTGTTTCTCGAGCTTGATTTCAAAGCCTCGCAATTTTTTTTTAATGTTAGAGCTTGACTCGATGGATTGTTCGATGGGCTCGACTTTGACTTGATTCGGCTCGATAACTTAAATTCTTTAAAAATACTTTAAAATGGGAAATAGTAAATTATCAACAATAATATAGTAAATTTAACATGTGTTTGATTCTACTTGATTAGTTTGCGAGGCGAGTATTAATATGCTCGAACTCGATTATTTATGAGACGAATACGAATTTTTCCTAGCTGATTCCAAAGAGTTCACGAGCTATATTATCTTAATGGCATCTCTCTTGGAGGGGTGGGAGAAATCTGACTTTGGTAATAATTGTACATTTGTTTTGAGATTGTATGAGATAAGATGATAGATATCAAATTTGAAAAAAGATTGATTAATGTATTATCTAAATGTGTTAAGGTAATTACTGTTACAATCATTTCATTGTAAAAATGTATAGTTGGTAATGAATAATACACATAATTTCTAATTTCTATTGTATGATTTTGGTGGATGAAAATTATGAATTTGCATTTCAAAACAAACGAGGATTTTTTCCATACAATTTAGCCAAGCACTTAGTGTTGTGAATTCCATAAATCTTGTGTTCAAATTGTTATTCTGCACTTCCTCTTCAAAAAACGCAGCACCGCTATCCTATCCATCGTATGTGCCCATGGCTAATGTGTCAAAAATCTAATAAATCTATTAATTTCGCTTTCCATATACGAGGGGATAACATCATTACACGTTATTGGTGGACATATTAAAAGTTGCCTACGGCGAATATTTTAACATTTTCCTCAAAAAACAAGTTGGAACTGATAATTAATCCTTATTTCAATTATAAGATGCTCGAGACTTATGATTGGCAGGAGTTATTCTTAAGAGGAAGCTGGGAAAGCTTCCAAAGAGAAAATGTTGGCTTGTTGGCTATGCCAAGGAAAATGCAATTGATGCAGCCCTCAAATTCAATAATAACTGGGAAACAGACCTCAAGATAGGTTACCATGATTGTAGGCATTATTCTCAAGGTATCTAATCTATCTTCTACATCCTATAATGTTTCCAAATCACTTATAACATCTTATGTCTGTGTTTCAATACACTTGTTTAATCGTGTAATAACATCGTCTTCTTCGAAGGGCTCGTGGAATACCTAACAGGTGAGAGAGGTGTACTAGAGCGTCTGAGAGAAAGCAGCCGCAACATAATATAGAAGAATATGGACATCACAGAGATAGGTACTGATTTACAAAGGCTTCAAAGCATCTTGATTCACATAGTATCACATATCTTGTTTACATACAGACACTGAATTACTAAATCTGGCATGCTACTTGGGTAATAAAAAGCTTGTCTGAATTGATTAATTATTCAGTTGAACTCAGATAGTCGAAAACACATTAAGTTGAAACAATGCCTTTCGAAATTCAACTTTCTTGGCGATGAGAATCGCATAATAAACTAGAGTAGTGATGCCCCGATCAGAGATTCAAAATCTTAAGAAGCCCAGATGAAACAGGGGAACAATGAAGAGGTCCCAAGAAATCACATTTCACAGCTTGCTAATTCAACCTATTTATACTGAGAAAGTCACACAATCTGAAAGCTTCACTACCCTTGATCATAAATAGAGATTAGGCAACCATGTTGGGACTTCGTTGTCAACAGTAGCCACAGAAAAATTCCTAGAAAGCAGTTGCTTGCTTGCCTCATTGTGATGGAAATCAATTAAACATCAAAACCAGAGAACAATGTTATGTTCATCTTTATTATGCAATGTTCTCTCAGATTTTCCAATAACTTATACTAATAATGTTCAGAAGGCAATGCAAATTTAACTGGAGATCCTTCTTCCATTCCATCCTCTATTCACCGGAGTGATCAAGTATGGAGAACATACAAAAGCTTTATAATAATATTTTCGAGCACCAGAGTGGAATCATAATGCAACGAGCTTCCGGGATATACCTTAAACAGGCAGCTAGAAGCATTCATACAGCAGATTGAGGGACACTTTAATATGCTCCTTACATAGACATGATGAGATCAATGCCCTAAATGTAGATATACATGTGAATGTGTATGGATATTTTATCTTTTACTTGGTTTCTTGATCAAATCTTTCTGTTTACCAATTCTTGATTTTCAAATTGGCTAAAGAGTCATTTCATCGTTTTCGTTCAGATTTTCAGCTGCAAACATAATCTTCATTATTAAGTATAAACCATAAGCATGAATAGTAAAGAAAAATGAAAGATGGAGCTTTCAAAGCTATGCAACATATGTTAACAATATCTCCATTTTAAGCCACTATATATACCAGACAAACTCTCCACAATAAACATACATATGTACTACTATTCATATCCTAGTTTCCATAAATACAGAAAGTATTCAACTACACATCAAAAGTAAGAAAAAGATAGAAAATTTGACACAAAGAGAATCCCCAAAAAAAAAAAAAGAAAAATACCATCGCTTATTATGGCTGGCCTAACATGGAATACCTATCCGTAAAATGAGGAAGGACGCGAAAAGTGAGCTCAGTAATTTCATCAAACAGGTGGTGCGCCATGGGTTCACATGAGAATGGCGTATCGGAGACTGTCCCGAACCATGAGATGAGTGAGCTCCGACGTCTGCGGCAGCTCCGCCGACACCCAGACCCCATCGGGGCCGTTCATGCGGGGGTGGGACGACAAGCAGGAAAACACAGAGAATGGCGCAAGAACGATGCCACACAAGACGGAGGCCCCATTGGTCCACCGCGACGCCGCCGATGACCTAGCGCCAACGGCGGCGCTGGCAATATCCTCGTCGGAAACGCGGGAGGCGTTCTTCTTGGTGTGGAGCAGGTTTCTTCGCATGGCCGCCATTATTCTGCGCATCTTCGAGCAGGAATTGCAGGTGGTGGTTGTGGTAGGAATTGTAGTGCTTGTGTTTATCAACAAAGAAAAAAGGGGTTTAGTATTTATTAATGGATGCCTCTTTTGCCTACTTTTGGTGGGACCCACTTGCCACTAACATGATTATGTGGGAGGAGTATATTTAATCTAACACTGGATTCCATTGATTCTACTTCTTATCATTATTGGAATAGAAACTTCTACATTAATATTATGACTTTATTTTAATCAAGATTGTTTGATTGACAAATTTACACTCGTCTCATTTTCCCACCCAAATTGGTGATCATGTAGTTTCGCTGTCTGATTAATCAAAGAATTATAAACTTTGCTACAATAATCATGATTCATGGGGATTTTTCTTATAATAAATTGCAAATGAGTTCATTCGAATCTTGAATGGACAAAATTTCAGTCATTTTTATTATAAGATTTGCAGTATTTTATAATTCTATATTTTTTTTTAACTTTTCTACAATGTCTAATCGAATAATTCACATTGATTTTCTTATATATATTTAGTCGTAATTAAAGTTTATGTAATAAAAGTTTATGTAATAGAATTTCACCAAATATTAACCCCAAAAAAATTGTATTACTATAATTTTAGATTTTAAAAATAATTTTAGAATTTAAAATTAATTTTATTGAAAAAGAAATGTTAGGGGTATTTTGAGATTTGTTTGATAAATCAATTTAAAAATATAACACAACACCAAACTTAATGTAATATTAATTTAAATCCAACAAATTACATTCAAACCAAACACACAAATATTAAACTCAATTTAAACCAAACAATATAAATCCACTATAACTCAATTAACTTTAATATAGGAACCAAACATGTACTACAGTTTTTCTTTATTGGAGGCTCCACTTTTTCAAGTCTTGCATGAAACATTTTCTATCTAGACATTATAAGTGACTGACTAAACCATTTATGGGACATTTTGCATTTAAGAAATCAGTATTTTATGGACATGTTTGGTTACCAAGTAGTACACATATAACAACCAGCCAAATGATGGCATTTGCAATATATTTATAGACCTTATTGATCGTTTCACATGGGTTGCTACACCCATAAGTAATACAGGGGAACATTAGAAGTCAGAATATATAAGTACTAGTACACTATAGATCCGACATTAATCTTTTTAACCTAATAAAAAAAAATTATGATTTTTGTTTTTAAATAATACATCCTAACTTACTAAATCTTCACTTCCATATTGGTCATTTACAAATTCTTGAGTATGGGAATTAACAATGAATCACCTATCTTTGCATCTATTACAATTTTCCAAATACAACATTGCAGATCAAACGTTGTATCTATTTTGATCAAATTATCATTATTTTCATTTGGTTTGCTACACATTATAATGCCAGTCTTCATTCAATGTTACAGGTTACAAGATTGAAAAATTATGGCACCATGCTCTAGCTTATTGAGGGATAGCGATCCGATGAGAACCCTACCCGACAAATCTTACTCAGTGACGGACACATGGTGGGGCCAAGGGGGCATTGGACCCCTGAAATTATGAAAAAACAATACATGTATATATTTTAGTAATATCCATTAATTGTATTTAAAAATATAGTATGTTGAAAATTTAAGGAGATTATGAGAGCTCCTCCTTCTCTATTTTTGAATTTTAAATTTTTATATTATATTCTCTCAAATTCTTGCCCACAAGTCAACCAATTTCAAGGTATTGGCATTTAACAATTTGTTGTTTGGTTCTCGTCTTAGGGTTTAGGGTAAGTCAAATATTATCAAATTCTTATTTAAAATACATTTTTTTTAAAAGAATTTTAGAAATTCTCTATATTTGAACTCATAAATGTTTTCTATTGATTATTAAATGTGTTTTTAGTTCATTTAATTATCAATTATTAAGAAATAAATATTCTTTTATTTTTTTGGTTTTATGAATATATATGAGGAAATTGTAAAAATTATATATATATATATATATTTGTTATATATAATATCGGTTGCTAATTATTGAACGATTATTATTCAATATATTAGTTTTATCAAAATTAATATTACTTTACCATTTTATTATATATTATCACTGTTTATGAATTGAACCTGAATGTAATTTCTGGATCCGTCACTACGTACAAAAGGGCATGACCATGTGGACATGCAAGACCCATTGTTAATACGGTAAACAATGTTCAAATGTTGGTGCTTTGTAATTAATTATCTAGTTTTGAAATTTTTATCCAATAAATATATATGATTACTATATTTAGATGATTTCCATTAATTTATTGGTACGAAGAGAACGCATTTGGAACCCTAAAAATAGATATTAGCTAGACGAGTGGTTATAAGATATCTAAATTAACTCCATGGCACTCCTTGTCCTCGCAACTCTATATATTGATATCAGTATTAATCAACTCAACTCAAAGAAAACAAAACAAAATATCAATTATGGACCAAAAATTGATTCTCTCATTTCTTGTCATTTCACAATTTCTGGTATATAATGCCAGTGCTGATGGACGGAAGGTGTTCGATATAAGAGAGTATGGTGTGAATAACGGTGAAATTAGCGAGGTAAATTATTAATTAGTTCATACAGCGAATCAGTTTTTGTTTCGGCAAGGTTTGTGGGATCGAACCGGTCTTTGTTTCGGTCCATTTAACGTTATAAAATGAGGTTTTCGGTGAAATTGATTATAACTGGAAAAATCAGATAAAAATAAAAAAATTATCTAAAAACCTGTTTTAATGTTTTTTAGTTCCTTTTCATTTCCAACATATTTTATAATGGTTCCCCCATTTTCTTGGGATATATAATGGACGTGGGAGAAAAATGTTACTATAAAAGGTTTTCTTTAGCAATTTGCTATTTATAGTATATATTGCATTCTTTTTCACATTTTTTTTTTTTACATTTATTTCGATGTGAGATCCAAATTTGCACATATAATATGTTTTACATCATTTTTTCCATTCAATTCAATTCATTTCAATTTCTATTTGTTGTTGTTGAAAATATAAAATTATCCAAGATTTTATTTAATATTTGTTTTTTTACTTATGTGAATTGTGGGTTGACTTGTGTCACAAAAGAAAATTTGTGAGACGGTCTCACAAGAGTTCTACTCTTGTTTTTACATTGCATTTCATCATATTTTTATGTTCATTTTGACGTAAGAACCATCCATGTCTCACATACATTTAGTACATACATTTCACTAATCTATATTCTTTTGGTCGAAGCGATTGGACCCATCAATTTCAAGTCGATTTGTCATCTGATTCGATTCCACAAACAATGACTATTTGTCGTATAAGTATGGATAATAATTATTTAACATGAAATTGTTGATTGACTATTTGATATAGGCATTAACAAAAGCTTGGGCAGAAGCATGTGCTTCAGAAACTCCAAGCCTAATATACATAGCACCAGGAACATGGACACTGACTCAAGTAAAATTGCATGGGCCAAACAAAGCCCCTATTGAGCTTGAAGTCCAAGGCTATGTTAAAGCCTTGTCGGATCCTCGCAAGCTTCCCAACAAAGATGGTGAATGGATCACTATCAATTATGTTAACTATTTCACACTTTCTGGTGGTGGAGTTTTTGATGGCCAGGGTCAGGAAGCTTGGAAGTTGAACGATTGTCATAAGAACAATAATTGCATCAAGCTTCCACTAGTAATTAACATTCATCCTCCATCAATTATATATATGGATCGAGATCTTTATTTTCAGTCTTCTAATTATTTTTTTTTTTTCAGTTTTGATCTGATTTTTTATTTTTCTCCACGTGGAAGCTAGAATTGATGATGGAGATTGACATTTCGAATAAAATCGAATCAAAATTGGAATGAAGTGATAGTTTGATGACCAAAATTGGTAGTAAAAAAGTGGACAAGATCTATGTTAGGGGACGAAAAATTGAAAATCTCATTTTTCGTTTCGTAATTTGGGTCTTGACCAATTTTTACTACCAATTTTACATATTACAACTTTGATCCTGTAATTATTATTATTATTATTTTTTTTCTGATGAATCGGTTTTACTTGAAATATCAATTTTTGCTTATATCGATGGACATTGAACCTGAATAATTTAGGTCAACAATTCTGGTGTCCATTTAGGCAAAATCAAAATTTCGTGCAAAATTGAATGAAAATTGCAAAAATAGTGATAGTAAGAGGACTAGAATTAAAATATGTAAAATTGACGATAAAACAAGTGAACATAATCTAAGTCAGAAGACAAAAATTACAGTTTTCTCTATGTATATTCTCCTTAGTTAACCACAGCTTAATTGATTTGGAGAATAACTATTTGTTGGATGCATGCAGAACTTGAGCTTCAACTTCATCAACAACTCCATAATTCAAGATGTGACCACAAAGGACAGCAAGAATTTCCACGTGAACTGTATATCGAGCCACAACGTGACGTTCCAACGCTTTAGGGTTTCTGCACCGGCTGAGAGCCCTAACACGGATGGTATCCACATAGGACGTGGCTCATTTATAAATGTCATTGATTCCATCATAGAAACTGGAGATGATTGTGTATCGATGGGGGATGAGTTGACGGATGTACTAGTCAGAAATGTGACATGCGGGCCAGGCCACGGCATTAGCATTGGAAGCCTTGGTAAGTATAAGGAGGAGAAAGATGTGTCGAGGATATATATTACCAATTGCACCTTTATTGGTACTCAGAATGGTGTGAGGGTGAAGACATGGCCATCTGCCCCAGCGACATTGCAAATCTCTGACTTGCGTTTTGAAGACTTGATAATGGTCAATGTTAGCAATCCTGTCATTATTGACCAACAATATTGTCCACATAATCTCTGCTCTCGTGAAGTAAGTAACATTCCATATTCTCATTGGCACACTACATTTTTATCAATTTTTTATTTTTGAATATTTTTATCATTTTTTACAATTTTGGTCTAATTTTTTGTTCGAAATATCTATTTTACGGACGTTGGAATTGTCAATTCTAATGTCCGCAAAGACAATAATAAAAAAATCAAACTAAAGTTAAAAAAATTGATAGTATAAAAGACATGTGTAAAATTTATAGTTAAAAAATGGACAAAGTCTATGTTACAAGACAAAAATTATAATTTTCTCAATATTTTTGTTAACTTAGAACTCTTCTATCCATCTGTTCTACAAATAACTTTTTTTATCCATAATCAAATTTCCTTATCGAAATACCCTTTTTTCTTGGATCATTTTAGAAAATCCACAATTACAAGATAATAACAAACAAGCTATTTCATTAAGGTATATTGTGTATACGAGTATTAATTTCTTTTAAAGCATAATCGTGTACACAATATTATTAATTTGATTATAACTTTAAGAGTAATTTTGTCGTTCCATCATAAAGAGGAAAAAAAAGTTACTTTTAAAATAGATGAATGAAAAATTATACATTTCATACATAGAGCATGATGATCACTATAGCCGAACTGAATGGAATTTTTACTTTCAAAAAATCTTGTAGTCTATACCAACTCATACAATCAAAATTCAGACCATCTCATATTATTAAGTGTTTTTTTATTTTCTTCATATCTTCCGAAGCCATTGATCTGTTCTACTCTAGTCCGTATCACGAACTTAAAAGGGTATAACCGACTAAAAAAAACAATGAAACAAAATTGTGACTACAAAGTAAATCCTTTTACATAACAAGTGACTCCATTTGGATTTTTTTTCAATAAATTATATATATATATATATATATATATATATATATATATATATATATATATATATATATATATATATATAAGGTTGATTGATTATGTTGTACATGCAGAAACCATCACTGATAAAGGTTAGCAACGTGATAGTGAAGAACATAAGGGGAACGAGTCAGACAGCAGAGGCTCTGACATTTAGCTGCAGTTCGAGTAAGCCATGTGATGGTGTCGAGATTGGTGACATTGATCTTAAGTACACTGGAAATCTTGGCAACATTACCACTGTTCTCCAGAACGTTAAGTACACTTTGGTCGGAAAACAGAACATACCAATGAATTCTGCAGAGAAGACTGAACTTTAAATTATATATATCCATGCATGGCTCATGCAACGATGGATATATATATTTTTTTCTTTTTTTTTTCTTTAAGGGCTGTGTTTTTATTAATGTATATGTGTCACGGGATGCCGCCCCGATTTTCGGGACTAGTCGGGATACCATGACTTATTAAATTATCCAACCGTGTTGTCACATAAATCTGCACCAATGGATGCAAAACTCTTTTAAGTCTAAGTCTTTAGGTAGTAATTAAGTTGTATGTATACAACTTTACAATGTATTCATAGATCAGTAACCTTTATTTATTTTAACTTTTATAGTGGGAACATGATCCAAAAGAACATTCCGAACAATGTTGAATAGGGCCTCCTCTCTCTAGCCAACAATTATAAACATAGTCTATGTTATAGTATAATCATTATAGCATTTAATATAATGAAGCTTCCCGTGTTCTTTCTTATGTTGTTATGCATTAAAGCGTCTTTGGCGTGATTGTGTCGCATCAACTTGTGTTTTGCAGCAAGCTATGAGAAATTTAGACAGAAGTAATCGAACGAGCCGATTACTAGCCGCACTATTACGTTCACTTTATACACACTATGAAGCACCCCGTGATAATATGTGTAATCAAGAAAATGTTGAAATCTAGAAGTTGAGTGATTCATTTATAAATGGGTAGTGTTTGTGGCATAGGTCATGATCTATGCAGTTGGGTGCATGGGTCGAGTTGGGTCCGGTTTAACCCGAATCTGCACCCAATTATTTTTTCATTTATGTCATAACCTTTATATTATAATAATATAACATTTATATTGTAATAGTATAATTTTTAAGTACGATTTCATAACTTTTTCAATAAATAACTTATACTTTTTTCACTATAAAAATTCAAGTTATATAGCCGAAATATTTATATTGTAATGATATAACCTTTATGTTGTAATAATATAACATTTATATATAGATTTCATAACCTTTTCAATAGATAACTTATACTTTTTTCACTATAAAAATTCATGTAATATAACTGAAACCTTTATGTTAAAGTATATAACCTTTATGTTGTAATAGTATAACCTTTATGTACAGATTTTATAAACTTTTCAATGAATAACTTATATTTTTTTCACTATAAAAATTTAATATAGTTGAAACATTTATGTTGTAATTAATGATATAACCTTTATATTGTAATAATATAACCTTTATGTATAGATTTTATAACCTTTTTAGTGAATAATTTATGTCTTTTTCACTACATGCACTGCAAAAGGTTATGTGCATATAACTAAAAGGTTATGAGGATTTTCGCTAAACTAAAAGATTATGTCAATATAACTTTAAAACTAGAGTTTGGGCGTGTGTGGGTGCGTGTAGGCGTGTAAGTCGCACATGAGATGCGTGAAATACACTCTCGGATCGGGTCGATCCAATTGCACAAATTTAGAATCCGTGCACTTAGTGTTTAGAAATAATTGTGTTTAAAAATATATATGCAGTGTTGTGATGTATGATTAATCATATACTGATGAAAAATCAAATATGTGTGTATTTTTTCTTGATCAATTAACTAGTTGATATTGACTTATCACGAATTTTGTAATTTAATTGATACCTTATCTTTATAAAAAATGTAAATTTTGATGATCAGGATTTAAAACTGACTCATTCAATTTTTATAATCTCTATTGAAACTAGAATTTAATTTCAATGATAAAGATAAATCATAACTAGAATATTGGTAGTTAAATTAGTTAGCTAGCTATCTGATTCTTTGTAGAATTGGTTTGTTTACATGTAATTTACCTTCATGCAGCAACTATGTATTAGCAAACTTGTATTTTAATGATCAACCTATAAATTAATTTGCAAAACATAAATTTTTATGCAGGAATATGGATCTGGGTCAATGGATCGGTGTCTATGGGTGGAAGTTATTTGTAACATCTCCCCACTAATAAGATAACAATCGATTTCTCTTATTGATCCCCAACAATAAACACATGACAAAACATGAAGTTCTACAAAACTTTAAAACTCAACAATATATTCTTCTTTTATACAAATCAACACATTGAATCATCATTTATATATAGTGGATTTTCTATGTGGTTTTCATCCTAACATAAGAGTAGAAATAAAATTAAGACAGATTTGTGATTGGTACAATTATCCCTAGTAGTTTAATTATTACACTATTATGATTTTTGGACCAAGTTAGCTAATTAGGTTATTAACCTTTTGGACAATCTTCTTGGGTCTAATAAAGGCTATCACTATTTGCATTGGAAAATCTGGCCACATCTATGAATCCGTAAAGAACAAGTAACGCCTAGTGACTAAATTAATGTCAAATAAATAGGAAAATTTATTATAAATATGAGATTATTGATAATGTAAACAACAATAATTCTTTAAATTTTCAATAAGTATTCAAATTATAACTAAATTTATTATTGATTTAAACAAAAAAAATAAGAATGAGAAAATAGATATATATTTATGATGTGACAAGTGTAACAAAAATGTTAGAACAATGAAAGTCGATCGTAAATGAAACTATTCCACTGTTGTTTTTTTAAATGAATTGATTTATATTAAAAAAGAAAAAAATAGGGGAAAGAGTTTCAGAAAAGGAAAGATACACAGAAGGGCCCCGTTAAAATCCCAAAATAGCAAAATCCTGTGAAAAAAAAATTATTTTAGAAAAAAAAGATACCCCGATTATAAACAACTGTAAAAGTTAAATCCTGAAAATTCACAGAACATAGTATAATGAAATGTTGTGGGCGCCAACCGGATTCATTGTGAGTCAATGTTCATTTTAGATAAAATATTGCACTATTGTTTGATTGTTATTATATTAAAGAATCCAATCAAAATTAATAATTTTAAAACATGAGATGAACACTATTCACGTTAGCATGTACTCTAATGACTGTACAGATACGTGACCATAATATCATACTTGCATAAAATAATAATATTAGGGGCTGCAACCAAACTTACCCAATATCCTTATAACATATGTATCCACTTTTAAATAATAATATCACTTTCTATCCAATTTCTGTAGTTTACAACATTATCCTTGTTGACATTTATTAATTATCAAAACATCAAGATTTTCATTAGTAAATTAAAATTTCCAATCCAATATATATAAATTTGATCCGGATTAATCTTTTTCTGATTTTGATAATCAGGCCCAACATGCTTCTGTTAAATAAAACAAAATTAAGTTGTAAATCATACCTCGTCTTTGTCTCTTATATTCTCTTTGATCTCAGTTTAGGTTTTACGGATCACAGATCCAACCACTCACCCATAGTCTATGGTTCTAAATCGATCTTTTCTAAGAACCCAGATCACAACCCTTCTCAACGACCACCTGCCTTTAAGGAGATCATAGGGAGACTCACTGTTGGATGACTCTTCACTCAATAATATAAATTTTCTGAACAGGCAAAATTTTCTTTTCTTATTGAAGGAATAAATAAAACTATATTACAATATATAATTCTCTTCCAATGGAGGAGAAAGTTTGTTTAGCCACTCATGGCTTAAACTCAAAAAGGGAAAACTCCCATAAAATAGGAAAGCTTGAAAGCTTACACTATTCTAACTAGAGAGAAGATTTTCAAACTTATGATAGAGAGAAGTGTTGTGAGAATTCGATGATCTTCTTCTGGGGCTGAGGCCTCTCTTTTATAGGAAAAATCTCATCCAACTTGTGGGTTTTGCCAGCTTGCTTTCCACTTTGTGGAGCCATCTTTAATTTTCACCCACTTCCTTGTCATCCACCAACTTCTGTCGATTTTGGTGGAAAATTGTTGTCCAATTTATCTTTTTGTGTTAGCAACGAATTTTTTGTTTAGTGGATGGATCCTCCACTTTCTTTGTTTGCTAATCAGCGATTGTTGGTGTTGATTTTTCAAAGATGGCGGGACCAACCACTATCTTTTGTCTGATAGTAGCATCTTATGCTTTTTACAGTGTATTCCTATATTATTACATTCGTAGAATAAATGTATACTCAAAAATTATCGAGTCTTAGTCTAGACTCATTTTTTTATTACATTTTAGATTTTTACTATCTAAAAACCTTTCCATTTTTCTTCAGGTGTTCGGGCTTATCCTGTTTGACCTTGAAACTTTGTCCGAACAAAGGTTTCTCTTGTATTGGACAGTAAGCACATATGCTTTCCTCCCATCTCCCTATATGCACCATGTTGCATATTTTCTTTCGGGTTTGCTCATTGGCTGGAACCTTATTTTTCTAAATTAGCTTCCTCTTATTTTCGAAAAGGTTTTCAACAAATCTAGTCGTATTACATGTCATTGAATTTAACAGGAAAGATCCATTTATTGAGTTTTGAAATATCTTGAATAGATACTTGACCTTATCCATCTCTGTGAGACAGACCCAAAGTCTCCAAACTCGTCTTGTAGATATATCATCTTTAGTAAGGGCGATCACTAAGGGACTGTTTGATGGTGGCGCTTTGGCTCTGTTGAATGCCACCATATCTGGCCTTTGTAGTTTTATAAATTGAAAAATTGGGTGAGACCTTTTACCTGTGATTTCTGGAGCTGTTGAGATAATCTTTAGCTCCAATGTATCTTCTTGACCCAATCTGTCATGAATCATGTACGACAGTAGCTATCCATTTCGGTAATTTAAAAATTTTCGATAAATTGGGTGCGGTAGTAAAAACTGAAGCAATTACTTCGAAATCGAACCATTCTCGTACATCTTATGGGTTCGCACATCTGGCGAAATATGATATTTCACACAGCACGTCCAACAATTTTAATCTTTGAAACTTTCATTTGTACGAGTATGAGCTCGTTTGAAAGTTCTCATTGCAGGTGTTCTTCCCGTTGACTTGCTTATGGATCTAGATCCTTGTGAATAAAATTTGAAAAGACTAAACTTCTGACCAAATTTGTAAGATCTAGCCCTTGATTTGGACCACCATGATCTTCCTTGATTGGAAGACCTTCTTTGTGATCCTCCGAACTTAGATCAAAACACACATTTGAAGTGTTTCTTTCTTTTGTCTTGTCTCTCACGGCTTGGTTCTCCAATAATACTTGAAAAATCATTGTTGTCTCAACAAAGAGGAGTTCTTTTTACTTGTCCTCCTAGTTTTTTCTTATTCTTATGTAGCGTCGTCCACTCTCTTATGTTGTCTTTTAAAAATGACATTCTTCTAGCCACTGAATCAATCCTTCCTGAAGGTACCTTATATGTTTGTATAAGCATCTCTCTCCACGGGCTACATATTTTTTCAAAGAACATTTATGTTGCAACATTCAATGATATTTGAGTTTGGAAGTAGTATTTTCGGAACCAATATATATATATATATATATTCATCCGCGTAACATATACTTCTCAACTCGAGAGCATACAACGCCTGTGTATATTCTCGATTCTTTTCATCTTTTCGTCAAAGTATCCATCGCCGATGATGTATACTTTGATCAAGTGATCGATCTTTTCGATAATTATATAAATATTATCTCTCGATCCGATCTCTTCTTTGATATGGGCCTCCGTATTGTCCCATGCCTTCTTAGCTAAACCTTGCAAACTATTTTCAATATGTTTGCTGAATTGACTATTATCAATGTCCAGCGCTAACGAGGCAACCTTTAAGGATGTCATCCATTCATCGATTAAGGTTTTCATATTTCTGAAATCGACGATGTCAGTTGTGAGCATTAACCCGAACGGATGTGTTGGTTCTAGCATTGTTTTTACCCAAAGGCTATTAGATGTTGTCTTATCCCATCCTGGTTGTTTCCGTTGTCGTGCCACAAATGCATTATGGTCGACTTGATCCTGTCTTCATGGTTGTTGGGGGATGAGTGTTTTCGCATTTGTACTCCCTTCTTCTTATTTGAGAATATGATCATTCATCTTGAGATTAACCAAATCCACAATTCCTAAGTTAGAAAGTGATTCGGTTAATTCTGAAATATCTACTCTTATTGCTTCCATCAAACTTGTCGGATGATGTCGAGCAAGAGTTTCTCGTAGCTTTGAAACTTTGAAACTTACGTAGTCTTTTTTTTGGAAATGATTGGTTTGTCTCCGAATGCATCTTTGAAACGTTCATTTATCGATCTACCTGTTCCCCTTGGTAACCTTCCTTTCAAATCTATGATTTCTTTCTTTACATCTGAAACTTCATGTTGGATCTTGGATAGAGATCGGAACATTTTCTCTGTCTATCCATCATAGTATATGATGATCTTCTGGATCTCCTCAAGATCTTGTGTGATTTTGGATGTGTTTGGAACAATTATATTCCAGTTCTTGTTGGATGTCATGTTTAATGATATTCTGCACTTGTTATCTCGAAATATCTTTCGGATACATTTTAACTTGATTTTCTCCTCCTATTAGACATTAAAATTCAATATTGTAAATAATTTTAATAATTTCTTCAATAAATCCTAAAGCTCTGATACCATTTTTTAAGGATCGGATCCGATCAATCAAATAGATATATGAATTGGTTTTTTCTTTAAATATCTTAAGTTTTAGTACATACGTGATGATTGTTATACCTTTCAAACTAGATTACAAGTATAAATACGAGTGTTTTTTGGGACACGAGAAATGTTTTCAGCGATTATATCTTAACTAAAAGACTTAAGGATATAAAACATGATTTATGAACATGGTTTGACATTAATAAAATTAGAGTGACAAAAACACTTCTCATGTGGGGTTTAAGGATGTTGACTTGATTTTAGATATTTGAAGGTGTATTTTGGGTTTTAGTTATAAAATTTTGAGTATTATTAACTATTACCCCTATATATATATATATGTATATTGAAAATATTTAAAATATATAATTCGACATAAATTTAGAGGCAAAAAAGTCAACTTGGGATGTCGTGTAGACGCGGTTTGCTAACGTCAACTGGCATAAATAAATTGACCAGAAAATAATGTTCCATTTCACACTATCACAAAATAAGAGACCAAATTAAAGTGTGAATCCATTTAAAGTACGATATACACAAACAACAAATATTAAAATACAATAATAATTTCTATCTCTCTCAATATCTCCAATGAATCATCATACTCTAACCTCTATGAATTCAAAAAAATAAAAGTAAAATTATATTTATGACGTCATTACTACATATACTAGAATAAATAATCTCTCGCCAAAAAAAAAAAAAAAAAGAACGAAAAAAAAAGGAAGCGAGAAGAAGATGATGAGAAGCAGATCAAGCATGGTATCCATTCACTCCATTTGCAGTATGTTGTGGGTGTTTATCAGACTCCCTTTTCCTCTTCAGAACTACGAACCATGTGAATGCTTCTAATAGAACTGCAGTTGCTCCCAAGAATATGAGCACACCTATGTATGCTCTTTTCCATTTCTTTGCTGGGTCCAAGATTTCGAATCCTTCGAAGATGTTGGCAATGCTGAGACTGATAACGGCGTAACCCACTGCGTAATGGTATATGTTCCAGTATTGTCTGTATTTATGGTCTGGCTTCGGCCTCAATAGAAGAGCAAAGACCTGCACACCAAGTGTTCGATCAATTGCCTGTTCGACATTCAGTCATCGTGTAATGAAGGAGAGTGTGTAAGTCGTGTTACCTGGAGTGTTCCGAGGGTGAAGAGGATGATTCCGATGTTCCTGTGGGTGTCTTGCTCGATTCCGGCGGAATCGCTGCCGAGTTTCAGGCCGGTGGCCCAGCCGGCCACGCCGACGATGTAGGCCGAAGTTTGGGTTATTACGTGAATGTAGAACCATGCCGGAGTTGCGGATTTGAATACCTTCAAATACCTTGCTGCCATGGCGCCAAGAGGCAATAATATCCCCCAGCTCACCACGTTCAATACTCCATGAACCTGGAAAATAGTACAAAGGTAAGGTTTTTCTTCTTCTTCGTGTAAGAAATATCGATTAGGCGATTGCAACTGAAGTAATTAATGCTCACGTTTCTTTTTCGTTGTCGCGATCCGCCAGCTGCGCCGCCTGAGGTGGCTCCAGTAGCGAAATCAATGGTCCCAAAGGACCTCACGTTATCTCCACTGGTGGGGTGCGACACTGGGGTGGTCCCAGCTACGCTTCCTGTTTGCCAGACCTGGTTAAAGCTCGTACGCCCCGTGGGAAGTGCAATGGTTGCGTATATGATCATCTGATTGCCGGTGAATTCAGCTGCAATGGATGGAACCTGGAAGCTCAATGGCCCCTCTTGCAACGAAGTTTGGTAGCTGGTGATTGGAGAGGTGTAAGCATGGATCGAGCCACTTGAGTTGAAGAGAGCAACCAAAGACTGTGCACCCAGCATGTTCCCTCCACTGGGATTGAGAGACCAAGCCACCCAGTTGGAGCGAGTGACCCCCGTGTGCCTGTATGCTATCTCCACTGTGTTGCTGTCTTGGTTGTAGGTCCAATGGAGGAAGGAGTTCAGGACGGGGAGAGTCCTGCAATCCCTGTATGTGTTACCATTGCCGAAGGTGGTTGCTGGGCAATTCTGAACATAAGATCAAACAATCAGCAATCAAGAAAGCGGATAAAATTCATTCTCTAACCGACTATATTAGCAAATAGCAATACTCACATTGTTATCTCCACTTGTTGGTGTTACAGGCACACTTCTTCGAGTGGTTGGTGGTGGTGTTGTTGCTGATGGTGGTGATGGTGAGGCTCCATTAGCGAAATCAATGGTCCCAAAGGACCTGACATGATCTCCATTGAGGCGGTGCTGCTGAGGGGCGTTTCTGGAAACGTCTCCTTGTTGCCAAACATGAGTAAAGCTGGTGTTCCCATCTGGGAGTTCAATGGTGGCATATATGATGATCTGATTGGTCACGTATACGGCAGAAATAGACGGAACCTCGAAGCTCAAAGGGCTCT
Organism: Scutellaria barbata; assembly: GCA_028654395.1. NCBI lineage: Eukaryota > Viridiplantae > Streptophyta > Magnoliopsida > Lamiales > Lamiaceae > Scutellaria > Scutellaria barbata. The sequence continues at coordinate 2,056,829 of CM053656.1, read as the reverse complement.
CTTGCAAGGCGGTAGAGTAGGTAGTGACGGGAGAGGTGTAAGCCCGGATGGAGCCAGACGAGTTAACGAAAGCAACCAAAGCCTGTGCACCAAGCATTCTTCTTCCAGTGGGATTGAGAGCCCAGGCAACCCAGTTTGAAGAGGTGACCCCTGTGTGCCTGTATGCTAGATCCACCGTGTTGTTGCTCCTATGGTAGTTCCAGTGAATCGAACCGTTCAAGACGAGAGTGTTGCAGTTTCTGTAGGAGTTGCCATTGGAGAAGGTGGTGGCTGAGCAATCCTGAGCAGAAGATGAAGAAAGGAAACACAAGATGAAGAAAGATGAGAAGAGGACACTTCTTGAGAGGTTATCCATTTTCAAGAAATCCTCTGTGTGTTTGTGTTTGTGTTTGATTAATGATTGTGAAACAGGTGTGTGGAGTTATATAGGGTGCAAGAATATGAACCCAAAATGAAGGAAAGAAAAGTAGCAAGTTGTAGGTGAAGAAGAATTGAGATGCTTTGACTGTTTCTAAGTTTGTGTGTGTGTGTGGAACAGATCTTGCTTCAAATACTTATATATTATTATTATTATTAATGAAGCCAAGTCCAGTCCAAAAACAGGGTGTGAGTAGACAAAAATGGAAGCAGCTTGGAAAGTCTTAGGGGGCTTCCAAATTGCATGTATGATTAATAACAATACAATTCAAAAGCTGCATGAGACTATTAAACCCCCTTTTCTTTCTTTGAAATTTTTGTGCTTTGCTGATTGGTCCACTTTATAATCTCCCCAACAACCGCTTTTCTTCCCAATTTCTGTTTTTTTTTTTAATAAAAGAAAATACTCAAAAAGGGCTTGGTCTTGGAAATAATATTAGTCAATTAATGATTTGGTCTGTAAGTGTGTAAGGAAGAAGAAAGAAGAAGAAGTTTTTTGTGATCCAACTAACATAGACTTAGAGAACAAGAAATTGGTTGGTGCTAATCTTCTTTGGGTTTGGATTTTAATTTCTATTTTCTAAAAACATTTTCGAAAAAAGAAGAGACTTTCTGAAAGAACCCCTGGGAAAAGCACACTATATGGGAAAGTATGTTTAATAACTATTAGAAATAAATTTATTAAATAATAATTTCAAAATCAACAATTGAGCAAAAGGTGAAATAATTAAATAATTTAAATTGGTCAACAAATGCTTTCTTCTTCTCCGCCTTCACATGGTCCTAATTTAGATGTTTATTTAGAATCCTTTCATTTTCTTCATCATAATGACTAGTTTAATTTTGTGTATTTTTTGATCAAGCATATATTTTGTATACTTTAATGTGGTTAGGGGTTCTATCCATTCACATGCTAGAACATTTTTTTTTTCCTTTAAAAAAATTTAAATTTTAGCTATTAAGTCAACTACTATATTACCTCAGGTGTTACGAGTGCTACATAACTATCTTTAGTAATATTAATTTTCATTTTTTTGTACCTCCATTGAAAATTCAGTTTCAATTTTAAGTTGCTTTTGAGTAAGTTGTCTTTTACCTAATTATAAATTTGTTAAACCATTTATCTTCAAACATTTCATGATAATATAATTACAAAAACATTCCTATATAACATATATATATATATATATATATATATATATATTTATTTATTTAGTTTCCTTATTAATATTTTTATAATTATCATCTGCATCAAGTTCAGCTTCGATTTGAATAGTTATCACATAATCAAGAGAACAATCATCAAGGACGGAGCCATGTCCCAACTTTGCAAATAAAGAAAATTACCCCTTCAAAATATTTTGAAAAATTTAATAATAAATATTTATATATTGTTTTATGTAAGGAAAAAAATATAAATTATTACTTGTTTATGATCCTGATAATCATGATGGAGGTTGCAGTATCAAAGAGATCGGAATTGTGAATTTGAGCAGACAAGAAAAGTAGTACAATTAGTAAAATAACATATAAAAATAAATATTGAGTTGGTGAATTCAACAATAAAAGATAAGTGCAATAACCCCATTCCATCATTATTGTATTTGTTCACATAAGACACGTTTATAGAGAGAATAAAAATTGAGATGAATCCATACCAACTAAACATAGGAATAATTTTAGACTTAAAATACGCGTAATATTATGACCTATTCATTAGAACTATTATGTATTTTTGTCACAAGTGTATGAGTCCAAAAGACACCTGACACATCTAAAAAATTTTAAAAGTTAAAAAATAAAACAAATAATGTTGGTTATTATTATTTTTTCCAGGTACACAACATGCCATATTATATATGTGTGGTATTTGAAGATTATAGACAGAAAGAGTATTCTATTATTTAGGAAATCTCAAATTTTAAGATAGTGTTTGTGTGAACTAAGTGTATGGATCATGGAGCATGGGTTAGGTTGGGTTCGGTTTAGTCGGGGTTCGACGTCCAGATTTTTTTGATTTATTTATTTATTTATGTTATAACATTTCAATTGTAATAGTATAATATTTATGTTGTAATAGTATAACATTTATTTACAGAATTCATTACTTTTCAATGAATAACTTAAACTTTTTTCACTATGAATATTCATGTAGTATAGCTGAAACCTTTATGTGATATTAGTATAATATTTTATGTACAAATATCACAAATTTTATGTACTTAAAGAATAACATAAGGTTATATTATTACAACATAAATGTTATACTATTATATAGTAAAAGTTATGTTATTACAATATAAAAGTTTTGAAAGGTATTCTGATTCCGTTATGCATTATAAAAGGTTATGCAAATATAACAAAAAAGTTATATAGACATAATTAAAATGTTAGATTCGCTAAACTAAAAGGTTATGCCAATATAACTGTGAAATTATGGTTTGAACGCACGATGATGCGTGGAATGCGCGTGGGACAGGTGAAATATACTTCCAGATCGAGTTGACTCAGTTGTATATATCTAGAATTCGTGTACCTGGTGTATAAAAAATAATTGTGCAAACTTTAATCTTATTAATATATATTATTCTTAATCGTTTCATTTTCATTTAGAACTACTTGTTTTATATTATCGTTATTAAGCAAGAATCCATATACGTCTAATATTCATTTTTATCAAATATATATATTTTTTAATTTTAATCTAAACGGATATTTTAAATGGATATATTTTTTTTAATTTGTAGTGTTTGATTTTTATTTTTTATACATTTTTGGGGAATGTTTTATCAAAATAATTAAATAGTTTAGTAGTAAATGTTTTTTTTTTCTTTAATAATGAAAGGTGCAATTATTACATAACATATGCATTACACATATATTAATATTGTAGGCGTCGATTGTTACATAACAAATCTGTATACATTAAACATGCTACATACGTATGCATGATCTATTTGTATAATATTAAATATTCTTCTTTGCTACGTCATTTCATGACCCAAATACTATGTGCCAATAACATTGACAAAGTAATTAGTATTATAATTATTATTTTTATGGGAAATTTTTCATATTTTATTTGTTGATAGTTGGATATTTAAAAATAAAATTTTGATTCTTAAATAAATAATTTTGATTTATCTTATTTTTATATTTACTTAAATAATATCTCAATATTTTTTCTATTTTAATATTTTAAACATAATTATCATAATACCAATTCCTTATTATTATTATTATTATTATTGTTATTATTATTATTATTATTATTACAAATTCTTGTATTAAAATATATATTTTTTAAATTTGTATGGTGCTTGTATATCAAATTTGTGACATTATTAAAAAGCAATTATTTAGAATAACATATATTGAATTTTAAAATATATAATTTATGTTAATATAAATACTAAAAATATTATATATTTTAAGTTAGGATAATATATTGCAAATTTTAAGGTAGTGTTTGTGTGAATTAAGTGTATGGATCATAGAGCGCATGTTGGATCGGGTCCGGTTTAGCCAAGATCAACGTCCAGATTTTTTTTGATTTATGTCATAGCTTTCAATTGTAATGGTATAACATTTATATTGTAATAATATAACATTTATTTACAGATTTCATTACTTTTCAGAGTGAATAACTTAAATTTTTTTCACTATAAATATTCATGTAATATAGCTGAAACCTTTATGTGATATTAGTATAATTTTTATGTACAAATATCATAAACTTTATGTATTTAAAAAATAACATAAGGTTATATTATTACAACATAAATGTTATACTATTATATTGTCAAAGTTATGTTATTACAATATAAAAGTTTTGAAAGATATTTTAATTCCGTCATGCATTGTAAATGGTTATGCAAATATAACTAAAAAGTTATATAGACATAATTAAAATGTTAGATTCGCTAAACTAAAATGTTATATCAATATAATTGTGAAATTAGGGTTTGAACACATATGGATGCGTGGAATGCGCGTGAGATGCGTGAAATACACTCCTAGATCGAGTGATCCAATTGCACATATTTAGGATCTGTGTACCTAGTCCATAAAAAATAATTGTACTAACTTTAATCTTATTAATATATAATATTCTTATTCATTTCATTTTATTTTCATTTAGAACTACTTGTTTTTTATTATCATTATTCAGCAAAAATCCATACACGTCTAATATCCATTTTTATTAAATATAAATATTTTTTAATTTTAATCTAAATGGATATTTTAAATTGATATTTCTTTTTTTTTTTTTTTTGTAGTGTTTGATATATTTTTTTGTTATACATTTTTGGGGAATGTTTTATCAAAATAATTAAATAGTTTAGTAGTAAATGTTTTTTTTCTTTAATAATGAAAGGTGCAATTATTACGAAACATATGCATTACACATATATTAATATTGTAGGAGTCGATTGTTACATAACACATCTGTATATTAAACATGCTATATACGTATGCATGATCTATTTATAAAATATTAAATATTCTTCTTTGCTATGTCATTTCATGACCCAAATACTATGTGCCAATAACATTGACAAAGTAATTAGTATTATAATTATTATTTTTATGGGAAATTTTTCATATTTTATTTGTTGATGGGTGGATATTTAAAAATAAATTTTGATTCTTAAATAAATAATTTTGATTTATCTTATTTTTATATTTACTAAAATAATATCTCAATATTTTGTCTATTTTAATATTTTAAACATAATTATCATTACAATAATTCCTTCTTCTTCTTATTATTATTATTATTATTATTATTATTATTATTATTATTATTATTATTATTATTATTATTATTATTATTATTATTATTATCAATTCTTGTATTAAAATATATATTTTTTAAATTTGTATGTTGTTTATATATCGAATTTGTAACATTATTAAAAAGCAATTATTTAGAATAACATATATTGAATTTTAAAATATATAATTTCTGTTAATATAAATACTAAAAATATTATACATTTTAAGTTAGGATAGTATATTGCAAATTTTAAGATATTGTTTGTGTGAACTTTGTGTATGGGTCTTGGAGCGCGGGTTGGGTCGGGTTCGGTTTTGCCAGAATCAACGTCCAGAATTTTTTTTATTTTTTTTATTTATGTCATAACCTTTCAGTTGTAATGGTATAACATTTATGTTGTAATAGTATAACCTTTATTTATAAATTTCATTATTTTTTAGTGAATAAATTAAATTTTTTTCACTATAAATATTCATGTAGTATAGTTGAAACCTTTATGTGATATTAGTATAATTTTTATATACAAATATCATAAATTTTATGTAATTAGAGAATAACATAAGATTATATTATTACAACATAAATGTTATACTATTATATTGTAAAAGTTATGTTATTACAATTTAAAAGTTTGAAAGATATTCTGATTTCGTCATACATTATAAAAGGTTATGCAAATATAACTAAAAAGTTTTATAGACATAATTAAAATGTTAGATTCACTAAACTAAAAGGTTATGTCAATATAATTGTGAAATTAGGGTTTGAGCGCGTGTGAATGCGTGAAATGCGCGTGTGTTGGCTGCGCGCTAGCATCCTCAGCTCCAAGGCCCTAATAGCTCCCACTGCAGAGTGCTCCCGGGAGGATTCGAACCTAAAAGGTTATGTAAATATAACTAAAAAGTTTTATAGACATAATTAAAATGTTAGATTCACTAAAATAAAAGGTTATGTCAATATAATTGTGAAATTAGGGTGTGAGCGCGTGTGGATGCGTGAAATGCGATGCGTGTGTTGGCTACTAGGGTTTGAGTGCGTGTGGATGCGTCCTCAGCTCCAAAGGCCCTCATAGCTCGCTACTAGGGTTTGAGTGCGTGTGGATGCGTCCTCAGCTCCAAAGGCCCTAATAGCTCCCACTGCAACGCTAGCATCCTCAGCTCCAAAGGCCCTGATAGCTCCCACTGCAAAGGGTTTGAGTGCACGTGCAAAGTGCTCCCGGAGGGGATTCGAACCCGTGACCTGCGTGCACGTGCAAAGTGCTCCCGGAGGGGATTCGAACCCGTGACCTGCTTTGATACCAACTATTGGACCATCAAGCACATTACCGCTACACCAAAAGGATATCCAATGGACATATGACGCAACTTTTAATGTCTTATACTTATGTAGTTTTGCGCTCACGGATTCGAATCTGGCAGAGCCGTGCCTCGCACCTATTTAAGCTCCAACCCAAGGTAGGATGTTGGGAAATATCCCAACAGCGTGGAATGCGTGAAATATACTCCTAGGTCAAGTTAACCCAATTACACATATCTAGGATTTGTGTACCTGGTCCACAAAAAATAATTGTGCAAACTTTAATCTTATTAATATATACTATTCTTATTCGTTTCATTTTCATTTAGAACTACTTGTTTTTTATTATCATTATTCTGCGAGAATCCATACACGTCTAATATCCATTTTTATCAAAATATAAATATTTTTTAATTTTAATCTAAACGGATATTTTAAATTGATATTTCCATTTTTTTTTAATTTGTAGTGTTTGATATTTTTTTATACATTTTTGGGGAATGTTTTATCAAAATAATTAAATAGTTTAGTAGTAAAGGTTTTTTTTTTAAATAATGAAAGGTGCAATTATTACATAACATATGCTATACACATATATTGTCGGTGTCGATTGTTACATAACACATCTGTATATTAAACATGCTATATACGTATGCATGATCTATTTATAAAATATTAAATATTCTTCTTTGCTATGTCATTTCATGACCCAAATACTATGTGCCAATAACATTGACAAAGTAATTAGTATTATAATTATTATTTTTATGGGAATTTTTTCATATTTTATTTGTTGATGGGTGGATATTTAAAAATAAAATTTTGATTCTTAAATAAATAATTTTGATTTATCTTATTTTTATATTTACTAAAATAATATCTCAATATTTTTTCTATTTTAATATTTTAAACATAATTATCATAATAATAATTCCTTATTATTATTATTATTGTTATTATTATTATCAATTCTTGTATTAAAATATATATTTTTTAAATTTGTATGTTGTTTGTATATCGAATTTGTAACATTATTAAAAAGCATTTATTTAGAATAACATATATTGAATTTTAAAATATATAATTTCTGTTAATATAAATACTAAAAATATTATATATTTTAAGTTAGGATAATATATTGCAAATTTTAAGGTAGTGTTTGTGTGAACTAAGTGTATGGATCGTGGAGCGCGGGTTGGGTCGGGTCCGGTTCAGCCAGGATCAGCGTCCAGATTTTTTTTATTTGTTTTTATTTATGTCATAACCTTTCAGTTGTAATTGTATAATATTTATGTTGTAATAGTATAACTTTTATTTATAAATTTCATTACTTTTCAGTGAATAAATTAAACTTTTTTCACTATAAATATTCATGTAGTATAGCTGAAACCTTTATATGATATTAGTATAATTTTTATGTACAAATATCATAAACTTTATGTACTTAGAGAATAACATAAGGTTATATTATTACAACATAAATGTTATACTATTATATTGTAAAAGTTATGTTATTACAATATAAAAGTTTTGAAAGATATTTTGATTCCGTCATACATTGTAAAAGGTTATGCAAATATAACTAAAAAGTTATATAGACATAATTAAACCATTAGATTCACTAAACTAAAAGATTATGTCAATATAATTGTGAAATTAGGGTTTGAGCGCGTGTGGATACGTGAAATACATTTCTAAGTCTAATTGACCTAGTTTTACATATCTAGGATCTGTGTACTTGATTCATAAAAAATAATTGTGCAAACTTTAATCTTATTAATATATACTATTCTTATTCGTTTCATTTTCATTTAAAATTACTTGTGTTTTATTATCATTATTCAGCGAGAATCCATACATGTCTAATATTCATTTTTATCAAATATAAATATTTTTTAATTTTAATCTAAACGGATATTTTAAATGGATTTTTTTTTTAATTTGTAGTGTTTGATATATTTTTTTTTATACATTTTTGGGGAATGTTTTATCAAAATAATTAAATAGTTTAGTAGTAAATGTCTTTTTTTTTCTTTAATAATGAAAGGTGCAATTATTACATAACATATGCATTACACATATATTAATATTGTAGGTGTCGATTGTTACATAACAAATCTGTATACATTAAACATGCTATATACGTATGCATGATCTATTTGTATAATATTAAATATTCTTCTTTGCTGCGTCATTTCGAAATACTATGTGCCAATAACATTGACAAAGTAATTAGTATTATAATTATTATTTTTATGGGAAATTTTTCATATTTTATTTGTTGATGGGAGGATATTTAAAAATAGAATTTTGATTTATCTTATTTTTATATTTACTTAAATAATATCTCAATATTTTTTCTATTTTAATATTTTAAACATAATTATCATAATAATAATTCCTTATTATTATTATTATCAATTCTTGTATTAAAATATATATTTTTTAAATTTATATGTTGTTTGTATATCAAATTTGTAACACTATTAAAAAGCAATTATTTAGAATAACATATATTGAATTTTAAAATATATAATTTCTGTTAATATAAATATTAAAAATATTATATATTTTAAGTTAGGATAATATATTGCAAATTTTAAGGTAGTGTTTGTGTGAACTAAGTATATGGATCATGGAGCGCGGGTTGGGTAGGGTCCGATTTAGCCAGGATTAGCGTCCAGATTTTTTTTATTTTATTTTATTTATGTCATAACCTTTCAGCTATAATGGTATAACATTTATGTCAATATATTCGTGTGGATGTGTGGAATACGCGTGAGATGCGTGAAATACACTCCTAGGTCGAGTGATCCAATTGCACATATTTAGAATCTATGTACCTGGTCCATAAAAAATAACAGTGATATTTTTTTGGTATACATTTTTGGGGAATGTTTTATCAAAATAATTAAATATTTTAGTAGTAAATGTTTTTTTTTCTTTAATAATGAAAGGTGCAATTATTACATAACATATGCATTACACATATATTAATATTGTAGGTGTCGATTGTTACATACACATCTATATACATTAAACATGCTATATAAGTATGCATGATCTATTTATATAATATTAAATATTCTTCTTTGCTATGTCATTTCATGACCCAAATACTATGTGCCAATAACATTGACAAAGTGATTAGTATTGTAATTATTATTTTTATGGGAAATTTATCATATTTTATTTGTTGATGGGTGGATATTTAAAAATAAAATTTTGATTCTTAAATTAATAATTTTGATTTATCTTATTTTTATATTTACTTAAATAATATCTCAATATTTTTTCTATTTTCATATTTTAAACATAATTATCAAAATAATAATTCCTTATTATTATTATTATTATTATTGTTGGTCCCAAGTAGTATAAGGTTAAAAGGGGTGGTGAATTAACCTTATCAAATTTTCAAACTTTTCTCCAAAAAAGTTAAGTCCTTCAAGGAGCAGGTAGCTAGAGAGCTTACTGCACAGATAGGTTGCTGCTTGAGCAGTTACTTTCGGACTTAATCAGAGTTAAAAATGTACATCGGAAATTATGTGTTCTTTTTCGAAAAATGTTTTTATGGAGGATGCTATGATAAAGAAGATAAGCAAATATTACGATAAAGCTATAAAACCCAAACAAACAAGCTTATAGAGGTTCGAGAGTGGAGTAATCCCTCTACGTCCTCTCTACTCCTTCTCAAGGAAGAATTTGTTAAAGCAAGTTTGATTTACAAAGACTCTGCTAATACAAACTTCACTCTACACAAAAACTATCAGCTCTATTCAAACAGGTAGCTGCACAGTGAACAACTATTCGACCCACACAGGATCTCCACACAGGTTCTTTGACCCACACAAGATCATTTCTCTTCTTCAGAGAGTACAAATACTTAGCAAGATTATCCTTTGCTTAAGCAACTCCTAAACAATCTACTTTAAGAAAATAAGGTTTTCTTCAACGTTAGAACGCGGCAAGCTCTTTAAACTTCAGAATCTCGAAAGGTAGCTGGCTTGCTGCTTTTGTAGATTGAGTGACTGAAATGAGAGAGTTTTGAGAGATGTTGAGCCTTAGAAAATTTGCTTCACGAGTTGAATGTTTCAGTTATGTTCCAGATGCATTCAATCTTCTATTTATAACCTTTAGTGAAAATCTGCCCGTTGAAGCGACAATTTCTTTATGATGAGATGTCAATCAGCCATTGGATTGTACAAGATCTCTTGTCACTGTTCCTGTTGCATCCCTTCACCTCTACACTGCGGCTTCCGTCTTACTCTGCACTGTCCAGTACTTGGTCCTTATCTTTTCCAGATGGCATTTCCTGATTGGCTTAAACATAAATGTCTCTATCGGCTCTTCTAAATGCACTGAAATAGATGTATTTGGGAGTTGACTTGCTGTTCTTCCTTCTGATGAGATAGCTTCATCTGACTTGAAAAGACTGAGTTAGCTCCTAGTGTCCTTCCATACTTAGACAATATTCCTTATTGAAGGCGCAGTATCATGACTTCATGCAAGTAACAGTAACTTGGCAGGTTTCTTCCAGTATCTTCTTCCTCTTCCAGCATCCTTGTCTTAGCTAAACTTTTACATATTGAAATCTAACCAGATAGCTAAGTCCTATCTATTACATGTTTTATCTCATCAAAATCTATTACAATATCATCCTATCAATTTCCCCCTTTTTGATGATGAAAAAACTCCTTAAGAGGATCAAAAGGTCACTTTCATATAACTCAGAACATAATGCAGAAAGCAGAATCAATCATAAGCATGCATTAAGTTCACAAGTAGTGAGCTTTCAAGATACAAAACCATAATGTATTTCATTGATGAATTATCAACAACTATACAGATCATAGATATAAAGAAGACAAATAAACAGAAACATACAAAAAGATAAATGAACAGCAAAAACAGAGAGCATGCTACTAGGTCTTCAACCAACTGGCTTTCTTCTTCTTTTCATAATTTGAGTATGTCCACCAGTTGATTATAGACTCTTGATAGCTCGGTTCTATCAGCTTCCTTACCTCCTTATCTTCTTCGATCCTCAGCCAGAAATCTTCACAGAAAGGTATAAACTCCTTTCCAAGTCTCTGCTTTAGCTTTATTTGGATTGGAAGTCCTCCCTTCCTAGCAAGATCAAGAAATCTCTCCATGGCTTCTTTGTTGGACCGGTATCCTTTAAAGAGAGCAGATTCCTTGCAGAGGGTTGTGAAATACTTCATCAGCTCCATCCTCTTGAAGGCTTCTATCAGATGGAATGAAGGGTTGGTATCTGTAGGGAGAGTGACCTTCGGAATCTTTGGTATGATGAACTTTTTGTTCCTAGGATTCGAGCTTGCTTCCAGAAAGGTCTTAAACATTGAGCTGGTAAGATTCTGCATATTCTGCTCCAAAAAGACAATATCAGACAACCTGTGGGCTGGATATATCTTGGTAAGAACTTCCTGCGGCCCTTTTCCAAACACAATATCCAGGTTGTTTGCTAGTTCAGCCTCTCTTCTCATCTCTGCCTTCAGTTCCCTTTCTAAAGCCTGGATGAATAGACCCCGAAACAGCTTCAGATTTTCTTTTCATGTTGCTGTCTGGAAGACCTTTTGATCCAGCTTTCTTACTGTCACCATCACCAGCATCATCCCTCATTCTGCTCACTACCATCTGCCTGCAAGGATCCTATCTGCTCTTCTACTGCCCTTCCAGCCTCCATTCCTCATTTTTATCATCATCAGCTCTCCTAATTGCAAAGCTGACTATTGAGTGAATTTCTGACAAGGTGTCAGAATGCTCTCTCAGGACTTGCGATTGGTTGAACTGCTCATCATCCATGCTGCCTACTGTGGCAATAAGAGCTTTTTGATCAGTTTCAAGAAGAATCATCTTCTGCTTCTATCTGTTCAGCTTATCCATTACTATTTTAACCACTTCCACAATAGCATCCTCCTTGGGGGGTCGGTGGTCATCAATCGCCTAATAAAGTTTTGCTAAGATTACAGTTAGGGAGTCTAGGAAAGTTTGGGTTTTGATGGTGCTGGAGCGAGTTTCCTTACGGAGTTTTCTGCTCACTTTTACCAGTGACTTCCCCATCTTCTCAATTGCAGTCAGAACTTCATCATTTGATCTGGCAGCCTCATTTCTTTCAGCAGTATCAACAGCAGGTACATGTTGAAAAGAAGATGCGGGGGTTAGAGCTTTGGATTTTTCGACTTCGGTATCACCCTGTTCACTGGGTAATCCATCATCGCTATTGGAGATGCTGCTGGATCCTCCATCACCAGATCCAGCTTCCTCATTCTCTAAAGCTTCTTTTCCAGCCTCCTTCTCTCATTTCTTCTTGTGAGCCTCCTTATCCTCCTCACCCTCATTTTCAACTTCCTTCTCCTTCTCAGGCTCCTTATCCGCTTCCTTATCATCCTTGTGTCACTCAGACTCACATCAGTACTATTATATCATTTCTTACAATACTCCTGTAGCTTCTTCTTACAGCGATGCTGCAGGTCATTCTTACTTACTTGCTGCATTGTTGTATCTGCCTTCTTACAATGATGTTGTATTTGCTTTCTTGCAGCAACTTCATTCTGAAATTCTCAATGCAGCATTGTACTTATATATACCTCCATCTTTCAGCATTTGTAACCAAACGCAATCCTAATCTATATTTTTACTTAAATATCGTGAAAAATGGGGTACTCAAAACTTCCTATTACATACTTGGTTTGTCTCATCAAAATCTAAACATTGAAATCACAACAGGCCACATCATCACCTACTCTGACCTAGTCAGCAGCAGCATCCAGAATCACCTCCTCCCAATAGAAGTCTGGTTGCTCGATGGATGCCTTCCTCTTCAGGCTCCATGGGGTAGACTGAGGTAGCTGCTTAGCAGCTTCCTTTTACCTTCTGGCCTCAAGCTCAACATCGGTCTCTGCATTCTTTAGGAACTCGGGCCATTTCCTCATTTTGAGCTGCTTCAGGAACTTTTTCTCCAGAATTTCCTCAAGATCGTCTATCATAGCCCAGCTCAGGGCCCATTCTTTCTCTGTCTTCCAATCAGCCCACTGGATTAGGTCCTATTTGGGGAGGTGTTTGTACTGCCACCAAGTGAGGAATCTGTCCATCAGCTTTGCGAATTCAACTTCAACCTTGGGAAGACTGATGACATACTCCAACACATCATCTTCATCAGCCTCTTCTCCTCCAGCTTTTTCATCATGAGCAGCAGTTTCCCCTTCAGCTGCCTGCTCACCCCTTAGTGGAGAATCAATCTCCACTTCCACTGCTAGAGCCTTAGAAGACTGGATAGCAGTGTCCTCTGATTCATCATCAGAAACCACCAACTTCCTCTGCACCACCTTCTTGTGTTTGATCTTCTTTGGCTCTGCAGCGGCCGGCGAGGGTTCGTCCATCCTCGAGCTGCTTTTCGATGAAGATGAGTCGTTGTTGGTCCGACGAAATGTCTTTCTTATCTCGAAAATGCCCTTGGAACCCTAAGAGACCTCTCTGGTTACTGGGGATGGTCGAGCAGTGGTCTTCTTGGCAAAGACTCTACCCGCACCAATGAACTTTCATTTCTGGATGGGTTTCCCCGGTTATTTCTAGGTTTCTGCTCTGTTCTGGGTTGCTGTGTAGGAGTAGGTTGCTGATTGTGATTTGAAAGGTTTTCTTCCAAATTTTGGAGATTTGGTAACTGCGCATCAATATATTCAACACAAGTGTCGGTGATGCGAGTTTTTCCAAAATCTTCATTAAGTTCATCTATATCAGCTTTTGTACAGTGTGGCTCATCAAAGACCACACACACTGATTCTTCCACAACAAGTATTCTCTTATTGAAAATTCTAAAGGTTTTACTTACAGAAGAGTATCCTAAGAATACTCTCTCATCTGACTTAGAGTCAAACACCTTTAAGTGATCCTTTCCATTGTTAAGCACGTAGCACATGCAACCAAAGATATGAAAATAATCAATGTTTGGTGTATAGCCATACCATAGTTCATAAGGAGTTTTAATTGAATCTTTGTTGATAAGACATCTGTTTTGGGAATAGCATACCGTGTTGATCGCTTCTGCCCAAAATCTCTTTGGGAGCATTGCTTCAGCTAGCATGGTCCTTGCAGCTTCTTTAAGGGTCCTGTTCTTCCTTTCTGCAACTCCATTCTGTTGAGGTGTTCTTGATTCCATTGTTAGAGCAGTATCATTCGATTAATCTATTTGTGAATTCAGTTCCTCTGTCGGTTCTGATTTTCACCACATTTAGGTTTTTCTCTATCTGCAGTTTCTTCAGGAACTCCGATAACCTTCGTTGGGTATCTGATTTCTTAGTTAGGAACATGATCCATGCGAATCTTCAGTAGTCATCCACCACTACTAGAGTGTACTTCTTTCCGCTCATGCTTACTGGTTTTACTGGTCCAAACAAGTCCATGTGGAGTAGATCGAGTATCCTTTCACTTGATCTTTGAACCTTATTCTTGAAGGAGCTTTTGGTTTGTTTTCCCTTTTGATATGCTTCACACAGACTTTCTTTCTTATATACCAAATCAGATAGTCGTCTGACTAGCCCTTTCCTTACTAGCTTGTTGATTGATTTGAAGTTTAGGTGGCTCATCCTTTTATGCCATAACCAGCTAGCTTTTGATGATCCTTTTGCTATGAAGCAGGTAGCTGTGGTTACTGAGCTCCAATCAGCTATGTAGATGTTTCATTTTCTGGTTCTCGTTAGTTTGACTTTCTTAATTTGACTGTCTCTGATTAGACATTTGTTGTGATTAAATTCCACTGAGTATCCTTTGTCACAGAATTGACTTATGCTAAGTAGATTGTACTTTAGCCTTTTTACATATGAGACTTCCTTTATGTGAGTGTTTCCTTTGATGAGATCTCAAATTCCTCTAGTGCTTCCCTTAGAGTCGTCTCCAAAGATGGCTTTGGGTCTTTTACATTGTTGTAGATCCTTGAGGATTTCCTTGTTTCCAGTCATGTACCTTGAGCAGCCACTGTCGATATACCAAACTTCCTTACTACTTCCTGACACATGTACTTGTAAAATAAAGATCACTGGTTCTTAGGTACCCATACATGTACAAGTCCTTCATTGTTAGTCCTTTTGGGAATCCAAACTTGTCTCACAACAATTGATTTGTTGAAAGCTCGATTGTTTCCTTTATAAGTGGTACCTTTAGGATACTATTGTGTGTGTGTAGAATGTGTAAAACCACAACTTTGAAAGTGAGGTCTTCCACTATACTTCCCTTGAGCATAAGCTCTTTTAGGTTTAGACATTAAGGTTTTAGTATGTGTGGGGTAGAAGGTTTTGTGCAGCATCCTCGTAGGTTGCTGTTTCCTCTTATTGCTCACAACAGATTGATTCTGCTGCAGCCAGCTTTTGAGGACATACTTACTCTCTGTGGATGTGTACATGGGTTTCTTACCCTTGTCTATGATGGTTGGTTTGTCCAAGAATTCTTTTGAGTTATTAGATAACTCATTTGCCATAGAGGTTTCTACTTGAACAAAGACAACGGCTCTAGACGTGCTTACTGTTTCTTGAAAAGTTCCAACACAGTATCCTAGGCCAGTCCTGTCAAAGGGACTCTTGGCCGATATGAGACACTCATTTGCATCTTTAACGGACTTGCTAAAGATCCTGATTGTTGCTTGGAGATTGCACTTCTCATCCCCAAGCTTAGCGATTGTCAAATTAAGCTTCGATACTTCTTCTTGGAGGTTACTGCACTTTGAGTTACTGAACTCATATGTAGATAGCTCTTCAGCTAGCTGTTTTTTTTCCTCCTGAGCATCTCATTTTCAATTTCCAGCTCCTCATGAATTGAATTTATCTGCTCGAAATCGCTCATGATTTGTCTTAGGGAGAGGTTTTTGTTCAACTTTTCATCTTTCTGTATGGGGCAGGATGGGTATATTACATTGTCATCTTCACTGTCCTCTGCTCCATGTGCCATCAGACAAATGAGTGTTTCATCCTCTAATGAAGAAGAATCACTATCATTGTCGGAGGAAGCTGCTTCCTGTTAAGCTTCATTTGATGTTTCTTTCCCTTTTTCCATCTCGCTGAGAAAGGTTTTGATCTTTCTTCTTTTCTCTTTTCGTTTCTCCTTTTTCTGAGATGATTCTTCTTCGGGATATCGATTGACCTTAGGGTACAGACATTCTCTGACATAGTGTCTTGGTTTTCAACAGTTGTAGCATAAGTCTGAGGTGTCGGTATTAGGTTGCTGGAAACTGGAAGGTTGAGGGGTTGGTTGATTCTTCTTGAAATCACTTCTCCTGTTATGTCTGATAAATTTCTTGAAGTTTCTCAGGAGAAGGGCTATTTCCTAGTTAGTGCTTTCTACAGGTACCTCCCCTTGCTTACTGTAGGTAGCTCTGGTATCCCTCACTCCTCTTGTTGTTTGGGCAGTTACCTTCGTGCTTGATTCTTTCGCCTCCTTTTTTCTTCCGTTGATATCGTATTCGAAGGATTTTAAGTCTGAGAAGAGATCAAATGTGCTCATTAACTTCAGGTCCATGGAGACTCTCATAGCTGTTGTTTTGCTGTCCCATTCTGCAGGTAAGACTTTTAACACCTTCATGTTCTTTTCCTTTTGAGTGTAGAATTTATCCAGGGACTCTAGCTCATTGACAATGTTTGTGAACCTTAAGTCCATCTGCTCCAAAGTCTCCTCAGGCAACATTTCGAACAACTCAAATTTCTAAGTTGCGGTTGACACTTTATTCTCCTTTGTAAGCTTCGTTTCTTCACATATCTGTTTAAGCTTGTTCCATATATCCATCGCCGTTTTGCAGGTTTTCACCTTACTGAAGGTATCTTTGTCTAGGGTGACAAACAGGGTATTTTTGGCCACGTTGTCCAGGTTCGCTCGCCTTCTATCATCAGTTGTCTGCTCATCCCTTGGTTTATTGATAACTACTTGATGAGGAATGACTGTTGCATCACCGGCATCGGCAGCTCTAGCAAATATGGGGTTATTCTTGGTGATTTTTGGGGGTCCATCAGTAATGACCATCCACATCTTGTCGTGTATGGCTGATAGATGTGTCTGCGTTCTAATTTTCCAGTCATCATATTCTTCAATAGAGAACATATAAAGCTTATGCGTATCCATGATGTGATGAAATTTGATAAATGTGATTTTTCAAAAAATAGGGATCAAGGATTGACCAGATGGATTGGGTTTTTAATCCAACCTGCTCTGATACCACTTGTTGGTCCCAAATGGTATAACGTTAAGGAGGGTGAATTAATCTTATCAAATTTTCAAACTTTTCTCCAAAAATGTTAAATCCTTCAAGGAGCAGGTAGCTAGATAGCTTACTGCACAGATAGGTTGCTACTTGAGCAGTTACTTTCGAACTTAATCAGAGTTAAAAATGCACAACGAAAATTATGTATTTTTTTCGAAGAATGCTTTTATGCAGGATGCTATGATAAAGAAGATAAACAAATATTACGATAAAACTATAAAACACAGACAAGCAAGCTTATAGAGGTTCGAGGGTGGAGTAATCCCTCTACGTCCTCTTTACTCCTTCTCAAGAATGAACTTTGTTAAAAGAAGTTTGATTTACAAAGACTCTGCTAATACAAACTTCACTCTACACAAAAACTGTCAGCTCTATCCACACAGGTAGCTGCACAATGACCAACTATTCGACTCACACAGAATCTCTACATAGGTTCCTTGACCCACATAGGATCCTTTCTCTTCTTCAGAGAGTACAAATAATTAGCAGGATTATCTTCTGCTTAAGCAACTCCTAAACAATCTACTTTAAGAAAATAAGGTTTTCTTCAATGTTAGAACGCGGCAAGCTCTTTGAACTTCAGAATCTCGAAAGGTGGCTGGCTTGCTGCTTTTGTAAATTGAGTGACTGAAACGAGAGAGTTTTGAGAGATGTTGAGCTTTAGAAAATTCGCTTCGCGAGTGGAATGTTTCAGTTATATATGTTCCAGGTGCACTCAATCTTCTATTTATAGCCTTCAGTGAAAATCTGTCCGTTGAAGCGGCAATTTTTTTATGATAAGATATCAAGCAACCATTGGATCGTACAAAATCTCCTGACACTGTTTCTGCTACATCCATCACCTCTGCATTGCGGCACCCGCCTTACTCTGTACTTTCCAGTACATGGTCCTTATCTTTTCCAGATGACATTCCCTGATTGGCTTGAACCTGAGTGTCTCTACCGACTCTTCAGAATGCACTGAAATAGATGTATCTAGGAGTTGACTTATTGTTCTTCCTTCTGATGAGATAGCTTCCTCTGACTTGAAAAGACTGAGCTAGCTTCCGGTGTCCTTCCATACTTAGACAATATTCCTTATTGAAGGCACAGTATCCTGACTACATGCAGGTATCAGTGACTTGACAGGTTCCTTCCAGTATCTTCTTTCTCTTCCAGGATCTTGCCTTAACTAAACTTTTACATATGGAAATCTAACCAGATAGCTAAGTCCTATATATTACATGTTTTGTCTCATCAAAATCTATTAAAATATCATCCTATTAATAATAATAATAATAATAATAATAATAATAATAATAATAATAATAAATAATAATAATAATTATTATTATTATCAATTCTTGTATTAAAATGTATATTTTTTAAATTTGTATGTTGTTTGTATATCAAATTTGTAACATTATTAAAAAGTAATTATTTAGAATAACATATATTGAATTTTAAAATATATAATTTCTCTTAATATAAATACTAAAAATATTATATATTTTAAGTTAGGATAACATATTGTAAATTTTAAGGTAGTGTTTGTGTGAAATAAGTGCATGGATCATGGAGCGCGGGTTGGGTCGGGTCCGATTTAGCCAGGATCAGTGTCCAAATTTTTTTTAATTGTTTTTTATTTATGTCATAACCTTTCAGTTGTAATGGTATAACATTTATGTTGTAATAGTATAACCTTTATTTACAGATTTCATTACTTTTCAGTGAATAACTTAAACTTTTTTCACTATAAACATTCATGTAATATAGCTGAAACCTTTACGTGATATTAATATAATTTTTATGTACAAATATCATAAACTTTATGTACTTAAAGAATAACATAAGGTTATATTATTACAACATAAATGTTATACTATTTGTTGGTCCCAGTGATATAAGGTTAAGAGGGAGGGTGAATTAACCTTATCAAATTTTCAACTTTTGCTCCAAAGAAAGTTAAGTCCCTGATGAACAAGTAGCTAGCAAGCTTACTGCTCGATAGGTTCCTGCTCAGGCAGTGACCTCAGGACTTAGACAGAGAGAGTAATGCACAGCGAAAATACTTATGTTTTTCGAAACACGCTTTTAATGCAGTATGCTCAGATGCAGATAGATGTATAGAAAGCTATAAAAGACACAAGCAAGCTTATAGAGGTTCAAGGGTGGAGTAATCCCTCTACGTCCTCTCTACTCCTTCACAAGGAGGAACTTTGTTAAAGCTAGTTTGATTTACAATAGACTCAGCTAACACAAACTAAACTCTAAACAAACTGTCAGCTCTATCCACACAGGTAGCTGCATAGTGACCAACTAACGACCCACACAGGATCTCCACACAGGATCCTTTCTCTTCTTCAGAGAGATTACAACTTAGCAGTTTCAAGTCCTGCCTAAGCGACTCCTATCAGACTTAGAATAAAGTGAAGGGTTAAAACACAATCAAATGCAGCAAGCTCCTTGAACTTCAGAAGATCACAAAGGTAGTTGGCTTGCTGCTTGCTCAGTCTGATTAACTCGAGAGTATAACCTTGTGTGTCTATTTACTTCTCAGTTCTCTCTTGGTTGTATATGATCGTTGTATGTTGTATCTTCTTTTCTTTTTGTAAATCAGACTCCTATTTATAGGCATCAGATAGTTTTTTGCCCGTTGGGAAGACAGTCCTTTGCATGATGAGGTGTCTCTTCCTGATTGGTTCTACCGATCTTCTGACACCTGTTCTGAAATGCCTTCATTCTGTTCTGCAACTGCTTGTCCTTTGTCTGCGCAACTTCATTCTGCAGACTGCTTGTACTGTGTCCTTGCTGCTTTATCACACATGGCAGACTCTGATTCGTTAGAACTGGAGTGACTCTACTGACTAGTCAGGTTGCATTGACTCTGATGAGATTGGTAGTATCCTCTTCGAGTAAGTCAGCTTCCTTGACTATCTTCCACGTTCCTTGTAACATCCTCTTCGAGCTTTGCTTGCTGGTTGCTTGATACAGTATGCAGGTAGCAGGGACTTCGGCTTCCTGGCTGCTTGGTAGAATCTTCAAGTCCTTCCAGCATCCTTGCCTTAGCATATTTACATTTAAAACTCATCCAGATAGCTAAGGTTCTAATCTATTACACGTTTTGTCTCATCAAAATCTATTACATTTCATCCTATCAATTTCCCCCTTTTTGATGATGACAAAACTCCTTAACAGGATCAAAGAACCATATATTATTAACTTGGAACAAAGATGCAGAGTGATAAAATCATTCATAAGCATGCATCAAGTTCACAAGATGTGAGCTTTCATCAACCAGAAGAATCAAATTCTCATTGATCAGAATTAAGTACAAGGCATATACATACTCATGCAGATAGCAGAATCAAACAGAAACTTTAAACAAGAATAACAAAATAAACATAAGCAAAAAAACAAAAACATCAAGTCTTCAACCAACTGGCCTTCTTCTTTCTTTCAAACTTTGTGCCTTTCCACCAGTTGGCTATCGAATCTTGATAGCTAGGTTCCATCATTTTCACCATTTCCTCAGACTCTTCAAACCTGAGCCAGAAGTCTTCACTGTATAGTATGGGCTCCTTTCCAAGTTTCTGCTTTAGCTTCACTTGAATTGGAAGTCCACCTTTCTTTGTTAGCTCCAGGAACCTCTGCGAAGCCTCCTTGTTCGTCTTGAATCCTCTGAAAAGAGCAGATTCCTTGCAAAGGGTGGTAAAGTACTTCATCAGCTCCTTTCTTTTGAAAGCTTCTATCTGGAAAAAAAGATGGGTTGACCTCAGTAGGAAGAGTGACCTCCGGGACTTCTGGGGCTAGGAATCTGTCACTCCTAGGATCCGGGCTTGCTTCCAGAAAGCTTCTGAGAGTGGCACTTGCTGCGACATCCGGACTTTGCAAAATTTTCTCCATTTCCACCATGTCAAGCAGCTTGTGCGGAGGGAAGATCTTGTCAAGGGCAACCCTAGGATCTGATGCAAAAACAGCATCCAGGTTGTTTTTCAGCTCTGCTTCAGTCCTCCTCCTTTTCTCTTCTCTCATATCAGCACCCTTCCTGAAGCTTGGATGAACAGACCCAGAAACAACATCTGATTTTCTTTTTGCACTGCTGTCTGAAGGGCCCCTAGATCCAGCTCCCTTGTGTCCGCCATCTCCACAGTCATCTCTCCTCCTACTACTCACTACCATCTGTCTGCAGGCAGCAGGGTCTTTTCCAGCCTTCTGTCTGCCTTCAATCCTTCCTTCCCCCTTTTTGTCATCATCAGCACGCCCAACCGCAAAACTGACCATGGAGTGAATATCAGACAAGGTGCCTGAGTGATCCCGCAGGGTCTGAGATTAGTTGAACTGCTCCCTGTCCATCCGGTCTACTGCAGTGACCAGAGCTTTCTGACTGGCCTCAAGAGAGATCATCTTCTCCTCTTGCCTGTTTAGCTTCTCCATCACGCTCTTGACGACTTCAACTGCAGCATCCTCCTTAGGGGGTCGGTAGGCGGCTATCATCTGAGTGAGCTTTGACAATGTCACGTTGAGGGAGTCCATAAAAGAATAGGTCTTCACAGAGTGGGAGCGGGTATCCTTGCGAATTTTCCTGCTCGCCTTCACCAAGGACTTCCCCATTTGTTCAATTGCTGTCAGCACCTCTTCATTTGATCTGGCAGGTTCCTGGCGTTCTCCTGCTGGTGCCTGTTCATCAGAGACAGATGTTAGTTCTTTGGATTTTTCGGCTCCGGTATCACCCTATTCACTGGGTGACCCTTCATCGCTGCTGGTAGGGCTACTGGATCCTCCACCTCCTGATCCAGTGTTCTTAGAGTGAGTTTCCTCCTCAGCATCCTCCTCTTGTTCTCCCAGCTTCTTGTCCTGTTCAGCTACCTTACCCTTGCTGAACACCATTTCGGTCTCCTTCTCCTTCTCTATCTCCTCTACTACCTCCTGCACTGCATCTTCCTGCACTTCAGCCTCCTTCTGCACAACAGGCTCCTTTTCTCCACTTTTGTCTCCTCCTGCCTCCTGCACTTCCACCACCTTTTCACCTGCAGCTACTTCCCCTTCAGCGACCGTCTCTCCCTGGTCCACCGATTTGGCAGGTGTTATCTCCTCCACCTCCATTGGAACAGCTGCATCAGGTTGCTCTTTCTCCATGGGGGCAGGTTCCTCTACTGCTTCAGCTTGAACAGGTGCCTCCTGCTGCACATGTTCCCCCTCAGCCTCTACCTCCATTGGTGTAGGAATGGTGGTCTCTGTGGTGTCATCGGCGGCTGCTACTGTGGTTGGAACTATCAGCTCGAGAGATGCCACAGCAGCGAGGGTTTCCAACTCCTTAGTCTTGGGAAAGTCAGTTGGCGTCGAGCTCCTCTCCTTCATCGGCGTCTGTACAGGTACTTCAGGAAGAATGATCAGGTCAGTAAGGTATGAGAATTCCTCACCGTTTTTCTTCGTTGGTGAAGGTGACCGCCTGCTGATAGGTTCCACCATCAAAGCTGAGCAGGAGGATCCTTCACCTATCTGTTGTTCCCTTACTGGCCTTCTCATTCTGGTATCTGTCAGGCTGATATCAGCAGCCTGCTTCATCATCCTCTCCATGGCTTCATGCTCCCCGTACTTTGCTATCTGGGCCTCAGCAAAGCCTACATCATCGCCTGCTCTGACCTGGTCAGCAGCAGCATCCAGTATCACCTCCTCCCTATAGAAGTCTGGCTGGATGACAGCTTCCTTTCCCTTCAGGCTCCTGGGGCTAGGCAGTTGTGCGGCAGCTTCCTTCTGCTTCCTAGCCTCCAACTCAGCGGCTATCTCCGCGTTTTCAAGAAATTCCGGCCATTTCATCTTCCTGAGATCCTTCAGAAATTTCTTTTGAAAGATCTCCTCCAAATCATCCATGGCGACCCAATTCAGCGCTCATTCCTCCTCAGTCTTTCAGTCTGCCCACTGGATGAGTTCCTCCCTGGGCAGGTGCCTGTACTGCCACCAGGTGGTGAATCTTTCCACCAATTTACCGAACTCCGCCTCCAGCTTCGGTATGCTGATGACGAACTCAGCTACCTCCTCCTCATCTACTTCCTCCACATCATCATCATCATCAACAGCTGCATTTCCTTCCTGTTCCTCCCATGGAGAATCAATCTCCACTTCCACTGCAGGCTTCTTAACAGTCCGAGTGGTGACGATCTCTAGTTCATCATCAGAGATGACCAGTCTCCTCTGCACATCTTTCTTGTGCTTGATCTTCTTTGGTACAGCAGAAGCTGGTGAGGGCTCTGCAGGCTCCTCCATCCTCGAGCTGCTTTCAGACGAAGGAGAGGCATTGTCGCGGAATGCCTTCCTTGTCCTTGGAGCCCCCTTGAGGTCCTCAGAGACCTCTCTGGTTACTGGGGATGACCGAGTAGTGGTCTTCTTGGCAAAGACCCTACCCACACCGATGAATTTCCCTTTCTGGATGGGCTTCCCCTGGGACAGATCCACCTTCAAGTGACCCAGGAGGGTGTTGATGATAAGCCCATAGGTAGGCTTACCTACCTTTTTCTCCACCTCCTCCACCAACCTGGAAAGCAGGTAGCTGGCCCAGTTCACCTTCTCCTTCTTCACAATGGCCATCATCATCCTGTACCGGAAGTTGGTACACTTATCAAAGGAACCAGAGCGGTTCTCTATGATATGGCAGCAGATATCATGCAGCAACTCAAACTCCAGAAGGAAGACCTTCTTGCTGCAACTCCGGGACATCCCCGCCGTGTCCTCCTTCCCGGTGAACGTCGTCCAGAACTCCTCCAGTTGGTCTTCTCCGTAGGTGGAGAGGTCACTGGAGTTCATCCCTGCAGTAGGCAGAGCGAACACCTCTTCCAGAAGTTCGGTGTCCACCACCACAGTCACTCCACCAACTTTTGATGTGATCTCTGACCCATCTGCAGAGACCTTCGCCCTCCGGTAGAATTTCTCCACCTGCTCCTCTGCGTACGGGGCCTTGTGATAGGAGCAGAGTCTGAGAAGTCCGGTTTCATAGAGGCATTGAAGTATGTTCTTCATGACCTCCTTCGAGTTCCCTTCTTCCTCCACCATCTTGAGGAGGATCTTGCGATCTACTAGCCTTCCATCAACAACTTGGGATGTTTTCGGTGCCATTTCAGAGAGAAAGAGAGAAATCTGAAAACTGGAAAGCTTTGAGAGAGAGAGCACGAGAGATTAGGGTTTGCAAGAGAATGGAAATGTTTAAGTGTAAGAGATGAGTGAGAAGAAAGACTTCCTTATATTTGAATTTTGGTGAGAGATGATCTGACGGTTCTAATTGGTCTTGAATTTGAAAAGACTCTCTGTAACACCCTATACCCCTATGACGTATATTTCCCAATAAAATACTCATCATGTAGATAGATCATACTGACATTTGATTTATCCATATAAGCATAAATTATTATTTAACGACTAATACTGCATAAGATTATATCACACAACCATAATCCCATCGTAATACACATTAATTTCAAAACATGATACAATCGTTCCAAAATGCAAAATGCGGAGGAAGAGAAGGTTGCTTGAGGCATTAGCCGGCCGACCTGGTAGAGCGTGATGTCTATATTTACAAACCCACGTCAAAAGGATTATCGAACCTAAAAATAAATATGCGATTTTTATGAGTCGCAATCCAGTGAATATAAACCATTACTTTAATTAAATAACAAATAATTAACAATCATTAACATTAATCAACAATATAATCATATATATGCAAATGCCACTATGTCCAGTTTATTATTCTGTGAACTGCTCAAGCTTGGATCTGTCCCGGGATTTCCAATATGCCATTGTACTATAGACCCGTAGGTCTCCAATATGATTATGACCCGAAGGTCTCCACTGTGCTATAGACTCTTGGGTCTCCAATATGAATTTGACCCGAAGGTCTCCACTGTGTATACAGATCCATAGCAAGACAATCACAGGCCTTTTAATTTCATGTCATATGTAATGCAACATATCAATCATTCTGAACATATAATCCGATATACATTTACCAATATATCATTTGATTCAATGACAATTCATATAAATACATATTTCTTATAGATCACATATAACAAACTTTGCATATAAATCACGTCACATTGCGTATAATTCACATATACGATTTATACTCACATAACAAACATTTCATATAAATCACATATATGGTTTACACTCACATTTCATATAAATCACATAACATGGCTTATACTCACCCGGCGTGGATAAGCAATTGTTCGTCACTCTGCTTCCTCCTCTCGTTCTACAGCCCGCGCTCCTATACGATTCAATACAATTTAGCCTAATCGTTCCCTTAATATATTTATTTCCATTATGCAATGAAATGCGATGCATGTATGTTTAATTCCATTTATTGCATATATACATATAATATAAGATTCTAGCAATTTTTATTTTTTCGACATATTCGACCATGTTCCGTATTTACCCTATAACTTGAGCTATAAAATTCCAATTTGAACAAGGTAAATTTCTGTAGAAACTTCACACATAGATCTACAACTTTGATGTTTAACATTTTTCCTAATTCAGCCTCCAACGTGCTTAAAATTAAGCTACAATTACAGCACACATAACAGTTTTTCGAAACAGAGTCTTATGAAACCCATCTCTGTAATTTGCCAAGATCTCCCTCAATACTTAACCAAATAATTCACGGTTTTTTTCTGGATTTAGATAAGAAATAGAGCTATAACTTTCATGTTTTAAGTTTTCCCCAAATCCGTCTCTAAAATTACCAGAAAATTCAACAATACGCTGGACAAATTATTTTCGACATAACCAACTTCCGGATTCACACTTTATTTGAAAAATCATAACAAATCAAGTTTAACTCCAAATATTTTGAAATTTTACAACCAACTAAAAGACATAATTATCTACAAGTTTCGTGTTTAACAACTTAACAAAATCGAACTCGAATTCTCTGAAAATCATGAAGCAAAACAGAACATAATTTTCTTACTCTTTTTTTCTTCTTCTTCTTCTTCTTCTTCTTCTTGTCACACCCTTGTTGATACCCTTTTCTTCCTTTCTTTTTCTTCATTTTTTTCCCTTCTTCTTCTATTACTTCTTTCTATCTACTTGTTCTTATCTTACTTAGGGACTAAGATTAGAGAGAGATATATATCCATGGATAATTAAGAAGACTCCAAGTGGAAGGGTGAAGACTTTTCTTTTCCTATTTTCATATACATATGCTAATATATTATAATATTAGCTAACCTATTCTTTATATATATACATATATATATATATGCATACTACGGCTACTTGCATGCTTCACATGTATATATATATAATAATATTATACTTACTTTTGCATACTTTTATATATATATGCTACTGCAACTTTTATATATATATATTAACATATATGGTTTAGGTTTATATGTATATATAATTTAGATTTATTTTCTTTGCAAATTTCAACATAATTTATATCATCCTTAATCAAATAGTTTATATTATGTACTCGAAAATTATTCGAGTCTCAATCAATTATAATAGGGGTTTCTCAATGCTAATTATATAAGAGCCTATAACCAATATGAAATGCATATGATGCATGAAATGAATGTCTAATGACGTGTATGTTTTGGTTGGGGATGTTACACTCTTAATCCAATGGTTGAGATTTTTAGCGCGGTGTACGTGTGCGTAAGGACTTGATGTGATATTTTGTGGATATCGAGGAGTTTTCTGCAAAAACGGCTGCTAACCGCGGGGTAACTGTTCCTCTTTTCACGCGCTTCAGTTACTGGATCCTGCAGGTAGCTCAGAGCAGTAACATTGTATCCAGTAACTGTCCAGGGACCTTGAGTAGTAACCTTTAGGTTGCTGTTTTTCATTCGTCCTACCTATGGTTCCCCCTGAATATTATAGCCATTTCAACAGGAAAACATAGAGTTATATAGAAAAGTTATCATAAATTGATTATTCCCAGCTCGTTTCTTAGAAACGAAAATCTTGATTCACAGAGTGGCTTTGTGAATATGTCAGCTAGCTGTAGATCAGTATGCACTTTTTGCAGAGATATATCTTTCTTTTCAACGTGATCTCTGATGAAGTGGTGTCTGATATCAATGTGTTTGGTTCTTGAATGTAGAACTGGATTATGGGTGATAGCTATTGCGCTTGAATTGTCACATAGGATAGGTGTTTCCTTTTCTTCAATTCCGTAGTCCTTTAGTTGTTGTTGAATCCATAAAATTTGTGCACAGCAGCTTCCTGCAGCAACATACTCGGCCTCGGCTGTTGAGATTGCTATAGAGGTTTGCTTTCTGCAGAACCATGATACCAGTTTGTTTCCTAGTAGCTGGCAGGTACCACTGGTGCTTTTCCTGTCAATTTTGCAACCTGCAAAATCAGAGTCAGTATAACCAATAAGCTTGAGTCCTCCTTCTCTCGGGTACCATAGACCAGCTTCCTGGGTTCCTTTGAGATATCTGATGATTCATTTGGCTGCGATCATATGTGATTCTTTTGGAGCTGCTTGATATCTTGCACACATTCCTACTGAGAACATGATATCTGGTCTGCTTGCTGTCAGGTAGAGTAGTGACCCAATTAGTCTTCTGTACTTTGTAACGTCTATTGCTTTGCCATCAGTATCCTTGTCTAGGCTTCCTGATGTTATCATCGGTATGCTTACTGTGCTTGCTTTTTCCAATCCAAATCTCTTTATCAACTCCTTAGTGTATTTTGCTTGATTGATGAAGGTTCCATTGCTTAGTTGTTTGACTTGTAGACCGAGGAAGAAGCTTAGTTCTCCCATCATGCTCATTTCGAATTTGGATTGCATGAGACTTGAAAATTTTTGGCACAATTCTTTGTTTGTTGAATCGAAGATAATGTCATCGACATAGATCTGAACGAGCAGTATGCTATCTCCATCTTGAATTCTGAAGAGTGTCTTATCCACCTTGCCTTTCTTGAAACCATTATCAAGTAGGTACTTCGAGAGAGTATCATACCAGGCTCTAGGTGTCTGCTTTAGCCCATAGAGAGCTTTCTTTAACCTGAAGACCAAGGTCTCTGGATTTTCTTCGAATCCTGGAGGTTGCTCCACATATACTTCTTCAGCGAGCAGTCCATTGAGAAAAACACTTTTGACATCCATCTGGTAGACTGTCAGATTGTTGTGAGCGACATAGGCTAAGAAGATCCTGATTGCCTCTAGTCTCGCTACAGGTGCACAAGTTTCTTCAAAATCTATTCCTTCCTCCTGGCAGTAACCTTTTGCCACTAATCTTGCCTTGTTTCTGACTACTTGTCCTTCTTCATCGAGTTTGTTTTTAAATACCCATTTTGTGCCGATTACTCCTTGGTGAGTAGGTCTAGGAACTAGATGCCATACTTGGTTTCTTTCAAATCCATTAAGCTCTTCTTGCATTGCCTGTATCCAGTTGGTGTCCTCTAGAGCATCTTCTATGCAGCTTGGTTCTGTTTGTGAAATAAAGCAAGCAAACATTGCTTTATGGGGGTTGCTACTTCTTGTTCTAACTCCAGAGGTAGAATCTCCTATGATCTGATTCCTTGGATGATTCCTTAGCCATTTCCTTCTAATTTCTTCAACCTGTTGTTCATTTTGAATTTCAGCAGGTTGCTCGTGATCATCCTGTTCAGCTTGCTGATTTGGATCGTGTTGTATTTCTAATTGTACTTCCAGTTGAATTCCTTCAGGGTGGTGTGTATCTTCTTGTATTACTGGTGCTTGCTGGTTTGGAGTAGGTTTCTGTTCTCCAAGTTGCTGTGTAGGTGCAGGTTGCTGATTCTGAGTTGATTCAATATTTTGGAGATTTGGTAACTCAGCATCAACATATTCAACAGGAGTGTTGGTGATGTGAGTTTTTCCAAGATCTTCATTAAGTTCATCTATATCAGCCTTAGAACAGTGTGGTTCATCAAAATCCACATGTACTGTTTCTTCTACAACAAGTGTTCTCTTGTTGAAGATTCTGAAGGCTTTGCTTACCGAGGAGTATCCTAAGAATACTCATTCATCTGACTTTGAGTCGAATGCTTTCAGGTAGTCTTTTCCATTGTTGAGTACATAGCACCTGCATCCAAAAATATGAAAATGTTCAATATTTGGAGTATAACCGAACCATAGCTCATAAGGAGTTTTATTCAAATCTTTGTTGATAATGCATCTGTTCTGGGTATAGCATGCTGTGTTGATTGCTTCTGCCCAAAATCTCTTGGGTAGCTGTGCTTCAGCTAGCATGGTCCTCGCAGCTTCCTTTAGGGTTCTGTTTTTCCTCTCTGCAACACCATTTTGTTGTGGCGTCCTAGCTGCTGAGTATTCATGCTTGATTCCATTGTTAGAGCAGTACTCTTCAATAAACTTGTTTGTGAGCTCAGTGCCTCTGTCTGTTCGAATTTTGATAATGTTCAGGCTCCTTTCGATCTGCAGCTTCTTCAGTAGCTCCGATAACCTTTGCTGAGTGTCTGACTTCTTTGTTAAGAATAGTGTCCATGAGAATCTTGAATAGTCGTCCACCACTACAAGTGTGTACTTTCTTCCACTCATGCTTACTGGTTCTACCGGTCCGAACAGATCCATGTGTAGTAAGTCTAGCACTCTTTCAGTTGACCTTTGTATCTTGTTTTTGAAGGATCTTTTAGTTTGTTTTCCCTTTTGGCATGCTTCACATAGACTTTCTTTCTTGTACACCATATCGGGTAGCCCTCTGACCAGTCCTTTTCTGGCTAACTTGTTGATCGTTTTGAAGTTCAGGTGGCTCATCCGTTTATGCCATAGCCAGCTAGCTTCTGATGATCCTTTTGCTATGAAGCAGGTAGCTGTGGTTACTGAGCTCCAGTCAGCTACATAAATGTTTCCTTTTCTAGTTCCAGATAGCTTTATTTCCTTGGATTGGCTGTCCCTTATCAGGCATTTGTTGTGATTGAACTCCACTGAGTAACCTTTGTCACAAAATTGGCTTATGCTTAGCAAGTTGAATTTTAGGCCTTTGACATATGACACTTCCTTAATGTGAGTGTTTCCTTTGATGAGTGTTCCAATTCCTCTAGTGCTTCCCTTGGAGTTGTCTCCGAAGATTACTTTGGGTCCTTTGCACTGTTGAAAGTTCTTAAGGATTTCTTTGTCTCCAGTCATGTGTCTCGAACACCCGCTATCAATGTACCACACTTCCTTGCTGGTTCCTGCTGTAGGTACCTGTAAAATAGAGATTACTGGTTCTTAGGTACCCATACATGTACGGGTCCTTTCTTGTTAGTACCTTTTGGAATCCAAACTTGTCTCACAACAATTGTTTTGTTGTAGACTTTGTGGTTTCGTCTATAAGAGGTATCCTTCGGATACTGAAATGTGTGTGCATCCTGTGTATACCCGTCACTTTTGAAGTGAGGTCCTCCACCATACTTCCCTTGAGCATGAGCTCGTTTGGGTTTAGACATTCTGGTCTTAGTATTGGTGGGATAGAGGTTTCTGTTCAGCATCCTTGTAGGTTGCTGTTTTCTTTTGTTTCTACCTGCAGATTGATTCTGCTGTAGCCAGCTTTTGAAAACAGGCTTATCCCCTAAGGATGTGCACATGGGTCTCTTGCCCTTGTCTATTGCGTTCTCCAAGCTTGCTGTTGAGTTATTGGATAACTCCTTTTCTCTTGGGGTTCCAGCTCGAATGAAAACAATAGTTTTAGATGATCTTGTTGTTCCTTGAGAGGTTCCTGCACAGTATCCTAGGCCTGTCCTATCAAATGGACTTTTGCCCGAATTCATGCATTCCTTGGCTTCTTTAGCTGACTTGCTAAAGGATCCTATAACCGCTTGAAGATCACTCTTCTCATTCTCAAGTTTGGCGATTCTCAGATTGAGCTTAGATGCCTGCTCTTGGAGGTCACTGCACTTTGAGCTATCAAGCTCATATGCAGATAGCTTTTCAGCTAGTTGTTTGTTTTCCCTCCTGAGCATCATATTTTCGAGTTTTAGCTCCTCATGAATTGAGTTTATCTGTTCGAATTCGCTCATGATTTGTTTAAGGGAGAGGCTTTTGCTGGACTCTTCCTCTTCCAATAAGAGCTGGTTAGAATACATTACCTCGTCATCCTCGCTATCCTCAGCTTCCTGTGCCATCAGGCAGATAAGTGCTTCATCTTCCGAGGATGAGGAGTCACTATCATCATCAGAGGAGTCCGCATCTTGCTGAGCCTCCTTGGAAGGTTCCTTGCCCTTTTCCATCTCACTCAGGAAGGCTTTAATTCTTCTCTGTTCATCTCTTCGTTTTTCCCTTTTCTGGGACGACTCTCCATTGGGGTACCTGTTGACTTTAGGATGAGGACACTCTTTGGCAGAGTGTCCTGGTTTTCGGCAATTGTAGCAGAGATCGGACATATCCTGGTTTGGTTGCTGAACAATGGGTTGTTGGGGAGGTGCCTGATACTTCTTAAAGTCACCTTTTCTGTTGTATCTGATGAATTTCTTGAAATTTCTTAGAAGAAGGGCCATTTCTTCATCAGTACCCTCGATAGGTGGCTCTCCCTGCTTACTGCAGATAGCTCCAGAGTCTTTTGCGTTTCTGGCTATCAGGGCAGTTACCTTTGTGCTAGATTCTTCAGCTTCCTTCTTCCTTCTGTTGATATCATATTCGAAGGCTTTTAAGTCAGAGAAGAGGTCAAAGGTACTCATTGACTTTAGATCCATTGACACCCTCATTGCAGTAGTCTTGCTGTCCCATTCTGCAGGTAGTGCTCTTAGCACTTTCATATTTTTCTCCTTCTGAGTGTAGAATTTGTCCAGGGATTCAAGCTCATTTACAATATTTGTAAACCTCAGATCCATCTGCTCTAAGGTCTCTTCAGGGAGCATCTCGAACAGCTCGAATTTCTGGGTTGCTGTAGACACCTTGTTCTCCTTAGTCAGCTCTGTTCCTTCGCAGATTTGTTCAAGTTTGTTCCATATATCCATGGCAGTCTTGCATGTCTTGACCTTGCTAAAGGTTCCTTTATCCAGAGTAACGAATAAGGCATTCTTGGCTACATTGTCCAGGTTAGCTCGTCTTCTATCATCAGCCGACCATTCTTCCCTCGGTTTGTCAATCACAGCTTGATGGGGAATGGCTCATGCATCGCCAGCTTCGCTCTCGCAAATATTGGATTAGGTTTGGTGATCCTTGGAGGTCCATCCGTGATAACCATCCACATTTCGTCATGCATGGCTGAGAGATGTGCCTGCATTCTAATCTTCCAATCGTCATACTCTTCAATAGAAAACATAGGAAGCTTGTGCGTGTCCATGATATGATGAAAGCAATGTATGCAGATTTTCGAAAAACTGCTTTGATACCAAGTGTAAGGACCATGGATATCCAATGGACATAGGGCGCAACTTTAATGTCTTATACTTATGTAGCTTTGCGCTCACGGATTCGAATCTGGAAGAGTCGTGCCCCGCACATATTTAAGCTCCGACCCAAGGCAGGTTGCTGGGAAATATCCCAACAATCCCCCCCCAGCACCTGTCAGCCTCTCCACTTCAGCAACCCTTGGAACTCTCTCGACATCTTTCATGACTCGGCACCGACATGCCTTCTCGCCACTTCTCGATGTCATCGTGACTCGACGTCTCGCCTCGTGCCATCGTCATGACTCAGCGTCTCGTCTCGCTCCACCGCCACACAGGCCATCCACACAGGACATCACGCCACATAGGCCACGCCACCCAAGCCGCTCCGCCACACAGGCTCCGCCGCCACTCGGGCCGCCACCTAGGCCACTCGCCACACAGGTCCCGCCGCCACCTAGGTCGTCCGCTCCGCCAGCATCCTCTTGGTTCGAGGTCCGTTCACCTTCCTCAGGTCCCGGCCGCCAAGCACTCGGGCCGCCACCTAGGCCACTCGCCACACAGGTCCCGCCGCCACCTAGGTCGTCCGCTCCGCCAGCATCCTCTTGGTTCGAGGTCCGTTCACCTTCCTCAGGTCCCGGCCGCCAAGCAACCTCAACAATCCCCCCCCAGCACCTGTCAGCCTCTCCACTTCAGCAACCCTTGGAACTCTCTCGACATCTTTCATGACTCGGCACCGACATGCCTTCTCGCCACTTCTCGATGTCATCGTAACTCGACGTCTCGCCTCGTGCCATCGTCATGACTCAGCGTCTCGTCTCGCTCCACCGCCACACAGGCCATCCACACAGGACATCACGCCACATAGGCCACGCCACCCAAGCCGCTCCGCCACACAGGCTCCGCCGCCACTCGGGCCGCCACCTAGGCCACTCGCCACACAGGTCCCGCCGCCACCTAGGTCGTCCGCTCCGCCAGCATCCTCTTGGTTCGAGGTCCGTTCACCTTCCTCAGGTCCCGGCCGCCAAGCAACCTCCGCTGCGCGCTAGCATCCTCAGCTCCAAAGGCCCTGACAACTTCCACTGCAAAGTGCTCCCGGGGGGATTCGAACCCGTGACCTGCTCTGATACCAAGTGTAAGGACCATCAAGCGCATTACCGCTACACCAAAAGGATATCCAATAGACATAGGGTGCAACTTTAATGTCTTATACTTATGTAGCTTTGCGCTCACGGATTCGAATCTGGAAGAGCCGTGCCCCGCACATATTTAAGCTCCAAGTGTTAGGACTATCAAGCGCATTACCGCTACACCAAAAGGATATCCAATGGACATAGGGCGCAACTTTAATGTCTTATACTTATGTAGCTTTGCGCTCACGGATTCGAATCTGGAAGAGCCGTGCCCCGCACCTATTTAAGCAATCCCCTCCCAGCACCTGCCAGCCTCTCCACTTCAGCAACCCTTGGAACCCTTTCGACATCTTCCATGACTCGGCACCGACATGCCTTCTCGCCACTCCTCGATGTCATCGTGACTCGACGTCTCGCCTCTCGCCACCACCATGACTCGACGTCTCGTCTCGTGCCACCACCACACAGGCCATCCACACAGGACATCACGCTACACAGGCCACGCCACCCAAGCCGCTCCGCCACACAGGCTCCGCCGCCACCTAGGCCGCTCGCCACACAGGTCCCGCCGCCACCTAGGTCGTCTGCTCCGCCAGCATCCTCTCGGTTCGAGATCCGTTCACCTTCCTCAGGTCCCGGCCGCCAAGCAACCTCCGCTGCGCGCTAGCATCCTCAGCTCCAAAAGCCCTGACAGCTTCCACTGCAAAGTGCTCCCGGGGGGATTCGAACCCGTGACCTGCTCTGATACCAAGTGTTGGTCCTAGTGGTATAAGGTTAAGAGGGGGGGTGAATTAACCTTATCAAATTTTCAACTTTTGCTCCAAAGAAAGTTAAGTCCCTGATGAACAGGTAGCTAGCAAGCTTACTGCTCGATAGGTTCCTGCTCAAGCAGTGACCTCAGGACTTAGACAGAAAGAGTAATGCACAGCGGAAATACTTATGTTTTTCGAAACACGCTTTTAATGCAGTTTGCTCAGATGCAGATAGATGTATAGAAAGCTATAAAAGACACAAGCAAGCTTATAGAGGTTCAAGGGTGGAGTAATCCCTCTACGTCCTCTCTACTCCTTCACAAGGAGGAACTTTGTTAAAGCTAGTTTGATTTACAATAGACTCAGCTAACACAAACTAAACTCTAAACAAACTGTCAGCTCTATCCACACAGGTAGCTGCACAGTGACCAACTAACGACCCACACAGGATCTCCACACAGGTTAACCGACCCACACAGGATCCTTTCTCTTCTTCAGAGAGATTACAACTTAGCAGTTTCAAGTCCTGCCTAAGCGACTCCTATCAGACTTAGAATAAAGTGAAGGGTTAAAACACAATCAAATGCAGCAAGCTCCTTGAACTTCAGAAGATCACAAAGGTAGCTGGCTTGCTGCTTGCTCAGTCTGATTAACTCGAGAGTATAAGCTTGTGCGTCTATTTGCTTCTCAGTTCTCTCTTGGTTGTATATGATCGTTGTATGTTGTATCTTCTTTTCTTTTTGTAAATCAGACTCCTATTTATAGGCATCAGATAGTTTTCTGCCCGTTGGGAAGGCAGTCTTTTGCATGATGAGGTGTCTCTTCCTGATTGGTTCTGCCGATCTTCTGACACCTGTTCTGAAATGTCTTCTTTCTGTTCTGCAACTGCTTGTCCTTTGTCTGCGCAACTTCATTCTGCAGACTGCTTGTACTGTGTCCTTGCTGCTTTATCACACATGGCAGACTCTGATTCGTTAGAACTGGAGTGACTCTACTGGCTAGTCAGGTTGCATTGACTCTGATGAGACTGGTAGTATCCTCTTCGAGTAAGTCAGCTTCCTTGACTATCTTCCAGTTTCCTTGTAGCATCCTCTTCGAGCTTTGCTTGCTGGTTGCTTGATACAATATGCAGGTAGCAGGGACTTCGGCTTCCTCGCTGCTTGGTAGAATTTTCAAGTCCTTCCAGCATCCTTGCCTTAGCATATTTACATTTAAAACTCATCCAGATAGCTAAGGTTCTAATCTATTACACGTTTTGTCTCATCAAAATCTATTACATTTCATCCTATCACTATTATATTATAAAAGTTATATTATTACAATATAAAAGTTTTGAAAGGTATTCTAATTCCGTCATGCATTATAAAATGTTATGCAAATATAACTAAAAAGTTATATAGATATAATTAAAATGTTAGATTCACTAAACTAAAAGGGTATGTCAATATAATTGTGAAATTAGGGTTTGAGCGTGTGTGGATGCATGGAATGCGCGTAGGATGCGTGAAATACACTCCTAAATCGAGTTGACCCAGTTGTACATATCTAGGATCTATGTACTTGATCCATAAAAAATAATTGTGCAAATTTTAATCTTATTAATATATACTATTCTTATTCGTTTCATTTTCATTTAAAACTACTTGTTTTTTATTATCATTATTCAGCGAGAATTCATACATGTCTAATATCCATTTTTATCAAATATAAATATTTTTTAATTTTAATCTAAACGGATGTTTTAAATGAATTTTTTTTTTAATTTGTAGTGTTTGATATATTTTTTTTTATACATTTTTGGGGAATGTTTTATCAAAATAATTAAATAGTTTAGTAGTAAATGTCTTTTTTTCTTTAATAATGAAAGGTGCAATTATTACATAACATATGCATTACACATATATTAATATTGTTGGTGTCAGATTGTTACATAACAAATCTGTATACATTAAACATGCTATATACGTATGCATGATCTATTTGTATAATATTAAATATTCTTCTTTGCTACGTCATTTCGAAATACTATGTGCCAATAACATTGACAAAGTAATTAGTATTATAATTATTATTTTTATGGGAAATTTTTCATATTTTATTTGTTGATGGGAGGATATTTAAAATTAAAATTTTGATTCTTAAATAAATAATTTTGATTTATCTTATTTTTATATTTACTTAAATAATATCTCATTATTTTTTCTATTTTAATATTTTAAACATAATTATCATAATAATAATTCTTTATTATTATTATTATTACTATTATTATTATTATTATTATTATTATTATCAATTCTTGTATTAAAATATATATTTTTTAAATTTATATGTTGTTTGTATATCAAATTTGTAACACTATTAAAAAGCAATTATTTAGAATAACATATATTGAATTTTAAAAGATATTGAATTTTAAAATATATAATTTCTGTTAATATAAATACTAAAAATATTATATATTTTAAGTTAGGATAATATATTGCAAATTTTAAGGTAGTGTTTGTGTGAATTAAGTGTATGGATCATGGAGCGCGGGTTGGGTCCGATTTAGCCAGGATTAGCGTCCAAATTTTTTTTTTTTATTTCATAACCTTTCAGCTATAATGGTATAACATTTATGTTGTAATAGTATAATCTTTATTTACAGATTTCATTACTTTTTAGTGAATAAATTAAACTTTTTTCACTATAAATATTCATGTAGTATAGCTGAAACCTTTATGTGATATTAGTATAATTTTTATGTACAAATATCATAAATTTTATGTACTTAAAGAATAACATAAGGTTATATTATTACAACATATATGTTATACTACTATATTCTAAAAGTTATGTTATTACAATATAAAAATTTTGAAAGATATTCGGATTCCGTCTTGCATTGTAAAAGGTTATGCAAATAAAACTAAAAAGTTATATAGACATAATTAAAATGTTAGATTCACTAAACTAAAAGGTTATATCAATATAATTGTGAAATTAGGGTTTGAGCGCGTGTGGATGCGTGAAATACGCGTGGGATGCGTGAAATATACTCCTAGGTCGAGTTGTCCAATTGCACATATCTAAAATCCATGTACCTGGTGCATAAAAAATAATTGTACAAACTTTAATTTTATTAATATATACTATTCTTATTCGTTTCATTTTTATTTAGAACTACTTGTTTTTTATTATCATTATTCAGTAAGAATCCATACATGTCTAATATCCATTTTTATCAAATATAAATATTTTTTAATTTTAATCTAAACGGATATTTTAAATGGATATATATATATTTTTTTTTTTAATTTGTAGTGTTTGATATTTTTTTTATACATTTTTGGGTAATGTTTTATCAAAATAATTAAATAGTTTAGTAGTAAATGTTTTTTTTTTAATAATGAAAGATGCAATTATTACATATGCTATACACGTATATTGTCGGTGTTGATTGTTACATAATACAGCTGTATACATTAAACATGCTATACACGTATGCATGATCTATTTGTATAATATTAAATATTCTTCTTTGCTACGTCATTTCATGACCCAAATACTATGTGCCAATAACATTGACAAAGTAGTTAGTATTATAATTATTATTTTTATGGGTAATTTTTTCATATTTTATTTGTTGATGGGTGGATATTTAAAAATAAAATTTTGATTCTTAAATAAAAAATTTTGATTTATCTTATATTTACTAAATAATATCTCAATGTTTTTTCTATGTTAATATTTTAAACATAATTATCATAATAATAATTCCTTATTATTATTATTATTATTATTATTATTATTATTATCAATTCTTGTATTAAAATATATATTTTTTTAAATTTGTATGTTGTTTGTATATCAAATCTGTAACATTATTAAAAAGCAATTATTTAGAATAACATATATTGAATTTTAAAATATATAATTTCTGTTAATATAAATACTAAAAATTTTATATATTTTAAGTTAGGATAATATAGTGTTATCTATTATGTTATGAAAACTTTATAATTATTAGATATTATAGGATAAAGTTAAACAAGAAACGCATTTTCATTGGCATGCCTACTTTCCATCTTATTAGGTTAAATAGTAAGTAAATCACACAAGCAAATATCTTGCTTCTAAGCACCTGCTTTCTTCCTATCCCATATTTCCATCAATATAAAACCAAACACACATTTCAATCATCTATTAACCTCCAAATAAACCTCTTTTACAATCAGATATAAACACATAATACATCCAATGGCTTCAATTTCTCAACTCAATCTCCTATTCACCATTCTTGCTTCTGTTCTTGTGATTTCCTCTGCTCTTACTTGCTCCACTACCACTTTCTCTTCTAACAGAGTCTTCAACTCCTGCACAGATCTTCCTTATCTAGGAGCTCATCTCCACTGGAATTACATTCCAGCCCTCGGAAAAGTCTCGATTGCATACCGGGCCAACCAAGTTCGAGAGGGATGGATTGCCTGGGCAATCAACCCAACAGGCACCGGCATGGTGGGGTCACAAGCTTTGGTTGCTTTCCACAATGCCAATGGCCTCATGACAGTTTATCCAACCTCAATATCTAGCTACAACCCCTCGTTGCTTCCGGCGGAACTTAGCTTTCAGGTTTCGAATATCTCAGCGGAGTATATAAACGATGAGATGACAATATATGCTATAGTTGGGCCACTAGAAAATGGAACTGTCGTCAATCACGTATGGCAAGCCGGAAACTCGGTTTTGAGTGACATTCCTCAGATTCATTCAACATCACCTTCACATCTTCAATCAATGGGGATAATCGACTTCCAGTCAGAGTAAAAGCAATAAATGGAAGCCAAGCATACAATGGACTATACGTATGGTAGGTATTCTAGTATTAACCACCTCATCACAT
Organism: Scutellaria barbata; assembly: GCA_028654395.1. NCBI lineage: Eukaryota > Viridiplantae > Streptophyta > Magnoliopsida > Lamiales > Lamiaceae > Scutellaria > Scutellaria barbata. Next base: position 2,017,003 of record CM053656.1, on the reverse strand, counting down.
ACAAAGCCTCAAGTCCTATATGTACATGCCAGCTTTGCCAAATCAATAACTTGCATGTTTGGCTACAAAATAGTTGGAAAGGAATATAACGAGTCTAAAGTCTGAGGAAAGAGAGCAATGCAACTTCTCGGAGCAGAAGACAAATTTCCCCGTAGCAATCTAATGTGAGTAGAGAATAAAAACTGATGCTATGTGGAACTAATTGATGCAACTTCTCTGTTATATTTAGATACAAACATTGTACAAATTTCCTTGAAGGAATATGATGTTAAGCATAAATATGGGAAAGAAAATTTGATTTCTTACAAGTTACTCAAGCCAGAAGAATTAGCCTAAAAATCTTAACCAAACTTAGTACAAGCGGCTAAAGCCTGCCGTATCTAAAGTAGAATAATATATAGATAATGCATTTTTCTCGGAAATGTTGAATCTGATCACATGAATGATATCTATGTCATGAATGAGTTACGCCTTTGGAAATTAGTTGATGCAGTTCCTCACCCTTGGATTCCGTTAGTAGTAATTCAAATGTAATCTGTGCAACACAGCAAATATGCATGATCAGAACTGAATTAACCATTCATATGATGGAAGAATATTAACAGCGTCCAACATCCCTAAATCTAACAGAGAGGGTGTATTAGTCATCTGATCTATCTGAAGTCAATTGAGAGAAGGGACTCTAAACACACTAACCTCATATATAGAGTATTATGTTCAGTGATCCAGTAGATAGAGTTATCTAGATTTCCATACATGTCACCATGCTCAGAAACAAGAAAACTGAATAGCTTCTTTAAAACAAATAAATTAATCCAACTTGAAATCTGTTTTGAGAATCAGCTTCCTTGAGTTGTTTATAAGCAGAATAATTTACAAGTAAGCTCTGGAACTAAGTTCCTACAAATGCTATATTAATTTTTGAGGATGAATCACAAAATCTTTTAGCCCAAGAAAATTTTCCCATGGCATCAATAACAACACATTATGAAGTTTGTTACTGCAAAGGTAATATTGTTAAAAGATGGAGCTCACCTCTTTGAAGATCTCACTGCAAGAAGTCTCTTTGAAGCCCTGAAAAAAAAAGTGTGAAGTGCTTAGTAAAAGTAAACCTGTCATTGTTAGTGCATCAGTATACAGACAATTTCATATGTGTACAACACTTCTCTACAGGCAGGTCAGTTTGGAATATAAGCCTGAGTGCATCTGTGTGTATATGTTGGTCTTGAGCATCACACACAACACAAATACAAACACACAGATATATATATATATATATAGAGAGAGAGAGAGAGAGAGAGACCCACCAACTTTTTGAACAGGTTTATTGAAGCTTCATTTGTTTCACCTATTTTTGCACGAAAGATGTGAATGCCAAAATTCTCAACAGCAAAAGCCATCATGAGCAGAACTGCCTCTTTTGCAAGTCCTTTGCCACGACTGTAAAAGAAAAATGTGACGATAATTTGAGAAAATTTTCAGAAGATTTTATGATAACTCAAACTAAGACAAAATAATCTTCTACACTTACTGCAGTTCTCAAAGTTATTTTTAACAAAGAGTTGAGCCATAGGATTTTTGAGGAGCGTGGTGGATAAGGAAAAATCTATTTCAAGGAATTCTAGGTAGACATTTACTAGTGGCTCAGATACCACACAGTCAAAGGAAGAGCCTTTCGGCTCAAAAATAGTCAGCAATTGCTTTGTGTGGGCAGAGTTTGCCCTCATAAGAGTATTTTTAGGCATTTTCAGAAACACCTTCACCCCTATCAGACTCAAACAAGAAAAGGCTAGGATAGCACTATATATAGAAAGGCTGAAGACAGTTACAGCAACATGTGGCAGCTATGCTTTCCTTAATTACCACATCATTGAAGGATCAAATACTCGGAGCAAATTAAGACAAACCCAACATCTGATTGTATGGGGCATTTTGTTGAGCAAGGGAAAACCTGACAGTTCTGGTTGGAGAATGAACTTCCAAGGACCAATGGAGACCGCCTCTACATGCCTAATGGCAGGGACATACGAAAACATATCCTTGAAGTAAGTGCCACACTTTGCACTGGGACATTCAGGAGAAGATCGTGCTATGGCCTCAGTACGAGTCAAACATTTACCACAACTGAGAAATGGGGATGAAACATATGTTCACAGTTCGCACTTGAATGGTATGAGCACAGTAAAAGAAGGTAAGCTTGCTAGAGCAACTTCCTGTCCCAAGAAGATCTTAAGAGAGTATCCATGGACTAGATCACAAGTCTACCTAAAGTGGGAGATCTGGTGTTATCATTATCACGAAGACCAACTTTCTAAATATGCTACTTTGATAGTGGATCCAACAATGACCTGTGGAAGAAACAGCTCAACTCTTTTTCAACATATTGAGAAGTGAGATGACAGTGTTAGATACCTTTTTTGCTCAGCAATCATTATCTCTAATTCTGCCGTTTCAGGATCATCCAGGTCATTCATAAATATATTTACATCACCAACCATAGCTGACAAGAATCATTACAGAAAGTAAGAGTGACATTCTATGCATTACAAAAGGATTAAAGAAAGCACACCAAAGCAGTTTTTAATTGTAAACTTTCACTCATTAACTTCTCATTGAATAAATATTATAAAATTTTAATAAATAATAATAACTACAAGTAAATTACTAAGCAGTGTTTCTAAAAGAGAAAAAAAATCCTGCCAGCAGTATCAAGCACTTCCTAAACATCCAGCTTTTGTTACTTATGATGAACATCAATCATTAGGGCATGGAGGGGATTAAAAAAAGAAAAAAGAATCATCTTTCGCTGGATACAAAAGGACAAAAATATCCGTGTTTGCGGATATATCGGTACCTTGATTTTACGGATATATCGACGGATATATCGATATCGGTGGAAATATCGGTAATTTCGCGAAAAAAATAAAAAAATTGAATTTTTTTTTTGAAAAATGTATCTAACACTTTACATAATATTACAATGAATATTAATTAATATTACAATGAATATTAATATATATTGAAGTTAAATTTCAAACAAAAAGATATGTTTACAACTAACATTAAAAGATAAACTATTATATAAATGCTGTCTCATATTGGTTTACATGTCAAATTATCATTGACAATTAATACATGACCTAGTAATAACTTGAACTCCATGTATAAGATGACATGTCATCTTGAGTCAAACAATATTGATACCAACTTAAGATACTTTGGTAATCATGGAGATAACTTTCACTATGTTGATGCATGCTTGAACCTCCATAGAACATTTCAGGTAGTGGGTTATAAAATGGATTTTGACTAGACCAATCAAGCTGTGCTGTGAAGTGATATGTCTGTCGTGAGAATACGACGATCATTACTCATATTCATTGAATCAAGACTCATAAAAAGTGAAAAAAAAAAAAAACCAACAAAAACTAGTCCACGGATATATCCGGGATAAATTTGCGATATATCCTGGATATATCCGGATATATCGAAGATATATTGCAGAATAGGTGTACTATTTACCGATAACAATATATCTTCAATATATCGCAATTTGCGATATATCCTGGATATATCCGGATATATCGAAGATATATTGCAGAATAGGTGTACTATTTACCGATAAGGATATATCTTCAATATATCGCGGATATATCCAGATATATCGGGGATATTACAACGGATTATTTTGTCAGCCCATATCGATATCCATAAGTTGATTTTATCCGGATATTTTCGTCCTCATATACCCACAGCTCATCTTCTCACTAGAGCACCAATGGGGCAATTTTACAAAAACAGAGTATATATATGTAAATGACCTTCCGTGTGGGGTTCTCCATGGATGAAGTTTCCAACCATCAACTCTTTGTCCAGCACTATAAAGGTCTGCTCTGCCAAACACAACCAAGAATTCATAAAAATGCATACTATTTAGCAGACAATTGGAAAGTCATGAATAAAAATGAATAGTTTATGTAACTAAATAGGAGAGTTCAATGCATACTAAGGGGGTCTTGGACCCATGAAAGTTGCATCTCATATTCCTGCTCCAGAGTTAGAGGCTCGGATGCGGTGGCTTGGAGGATGGCTGGGTTTTGCATCCAGACATGGTACCTGGGCACATGCTCTTTCATGTAAGGCACAAGTATCACCTTTTCTCCTTCCAGGCTCACCTTCATTCTTTCTCTATACCCTGCACTAGGGTATAAAAATTCATTCTCAGCATTGATCAAGTCAAATCCATTGAAACCCATGAGAAAAAAGTATCTAATAGACTCTTGAGATACTCAAAAGGCTTTATCCAGACCATCAAACTTGCCAAAAAAATGTTCTTTTGCTACTTCAGTTGGTGAAGAGTTTTCCATGACAATTGTGGTTTGGAAAGCATTCATTCCGATTAACAAGATTTCGCTTTAAAATCAAGAAGAAGCTTGAATAGCTCAAAAAAAAAGAAAATTAAAAAAAAAAGAGGTGTAGTTTGAGTGAGGCATAAGATCAAGCAGTTCATATGCATAAAAACTAATTGAATACAGCAGCTAACCTTAATCAAGAAGGATTGAATCTTTTATACCAAATGGAAAGAGAATTGTTGAGTGATTATGGTATTACCTTCACAATCACCGTGAGCAGTTGAATCGAGAGAAAGAGGGAAGAAGGGAGAAGTGTTGGCACACTCTAACGAGCACAAGTATACGTACCCACTTTTAATATTTTCAATTTAAAAATAGAGAATATAAATATCTCAATTATATCTTTTGTGAAAACAGAAAAGAAAAAGAAATTGAAACTCTTTCCCTTCCTCTCTCTTCTTCTCCTCTCGCCCTTTATGTCCTTTTCATTTCTCTCGTTTTCATTTTTAATTAATATATTTTAATTAAAAAAATTCGATTATACCCTTAATAAATAATAAATTAAAGCTCTTCCCCTTCCCCTCCCCCTCCCTTTCCCTCTCTCTTTATTCTTTCACGTTTTACTCTTACTAATATTTCTCTCGTACGTTCTACAGATTGTCATAATAAAAATTAGATTTTAACAAAAAATATTATATATAATTTATTCTCAAATAATCTAATATTTATTTAAAAATTTATTTTACATTTATTTATTGACATATTATATAATTTATTCTCAAATAATCTAATATTTATTAAAAGAATTATTTTACATTTATTTATTGACATATTGTTTCGTATTCGTAAAATTATAAAATAAAATTTTTACTTAAAACACGTATTTTCTTAATTAACTCAAATATTTTAATTTGTTACTATAGCTGAAACGGTTACAAATCAATTAAAAAAACTCAAAAACTGCATCTAAATTTAAACATATTATATGCAATGCATCTAAATATTTTAATTTGTTACTATAGCTGAAAATGTTACAAATCAATTAAAAAAGCTCAAAAAAATGCATCTAAATTTAAACATATTTAAATTTAATAATTTTCTAATTTTTATATATACAATGTAAATAACAAATTAAAAACTATGAAAGAGAGAAATTTTTTATCATACATTGAATGATTGAAAGTAATTTTAAAATGAATAAACTTTAATTTTAAATTATCAATAATTTGTTTAAAAAAAATTAATCAGTCTCACCCCTTAAAATTACAAATACAAAATAAACTCACAATAAACAAAATATGTAAATATTTATATAATATAAAATATAATTAATATAAATAGCTTTTTAAAGTAAATTGAAAATTCCTATTTTCCTATAAAAATATTTGACTAAGTAAAAACTAATTTTTTTTAAAACATTATTTGATTTAATTCAATATGTGTAATCTTCTTAGTACAAAGTTTTATGAATATATTTCTATTTGAATTTTTTAATTTCTACGTTTTAATGTAAATCTATCATAAATAACACAAAACACTTATCATATTTGACTTTTAAATCAAATAAACATTATTTACATTCAAAAATTATATATTTCAATTATATACATGTACAGATATAATATAGATATCTAATTGAATTTCATTAAAAGGTTGGTTAATTGGATAAATTATGTGATAAAAATTAATTTTAAAATAAAATAATTGTTGAAAAAGTCCTTGCTACCCACGCAGCTTTTCAGCTTTTGGCTTCCTTCTCATTTTTGTTTTTCTTTTTCTGGAAAATTACTATTTTTGGCAAATATTGAGCGGGTAAACTTCACTGGCCATTTTTAGATATGGTTCTATTATTATTATTTGTTTAAGTCTTTGTGAAATGAGTGACAACATATGTAAAATTTCACAGGTTAATTAATTATGTAAAAATTGTATAAAAAAACTAAAATTTGTTAGACTCAATAGCTCCATTCAACCTTGATTGATCGAAAGTACAGTGATATGTTTCTTGTATTAAGTACAATCATTATTTATAAAATTTCAATAATAATTTTATATTTTAATTTGAGAGAAGTAAATGATAGTAATTTTGATATAATATGGGCATACGTTTTTCTAAATCTTATAATGACACTTTTTTGAGCATATCAGATCTCTTGTACCAAAAATCTCTATATCAAGTGTGTACTACATGTAACGCCCTAGTCCCCTTTTAATTGGAAATAGGTCGTCACCCTTTACTTATTTAGAAATTAAAGAAATTATAATTATTTTCTAATATACAGCGGAAGACTTAAAATGAAGACACGAGAGCTTTATACTTATATATTTTTTTTTAAACCGTAACATATATACATTTATATATATATATATATATATCCAAAACTAGATCGTGTCTTACCCACATTTCTACGTAAAATGTTCATACTAAAAGCCTATCAGAAATTACACGACAAACATATATACATGACAAGATACAAGTCTAAGCCCATAGTTTATCATACTATACATATTTAACAACTTATTGTTTTGAAAATGAAACATTATTCTAGTACAATTTTATAAATATAGTGAGAAGTCAGCCAGCCTACTACACGTCCACGTCATCATTTGTCGAGCTTGAAAATATAAAAAACAACATCATGAGACACCTCCGGAGAGGGATCCCAGTGGGATAACTGTACACTCTAATATATACTGAAGCAATCAAATTAATTAGTACATATTACATGTCCTTCGGGCACGCTCACCCTGGACCATACATAACATAAAGGAATGTGAGAGTCGCTCGCCCACTAAACCTTACTTTTATAGACCAGGCACTCTCGCCCTTAAGGTCGTCGCCCGATAGTGAAGCTACTATCGGTTATAGCTACGGAGCTTCAGCCGTAGATTTTCATACATAACATATTAATTTAATCATCAACATATAGAAAAGTGTAGAAGTTACCCACTTTAAAGCTGAGGGTGCAAGGATTCCTTTTTGGATTCACCGATCGTCCCGACTGCGCTCGACACACTTAACCGATTAGCCTTTTATGTCATATAATACAATATTTTATATTTTATATTAGATTTCTTTAATCTAAAGCATAATTATACTTCATTTAATACATACTTGTGATATAAAAAATTTAGACACTTAAATTAGTGATTCTAGTCATAAAATGACACATAAAGCCACAACAATTTTAATAATTCATAGGTGATTCCAAAAATTACAAGAATATTTACATAGTCACATAATAGTGTTAGATATCATATTCTGAAAATTCACAATTTTTCATCATCTACATATATAAATAAAATTAATTCTATAAACTAGTTTTTCATTTCAATTTCAACTCAAAATCAGTATATATTGCAAAATTTATCAAACATTATAGGTTTCATAAAACAATTTCATATTTTCACAGAATTTAAACAACATGTTGAAGTATAATATATAAAAATATCAACTAAAACTAAGCTTTACATAATTAGTTATGAATTTTCGAAATTTGCTGAAAACAGGGTACTTTATAAGGTGAAAACATGTTTTCTTGTAAAAATTCTCATAAATTTTACAAGGCTTCAAAATTTACAAGGTAAATTTCTACATCTCTATCAGAACTGGTACTACAACATAGTCAAATATGGCATATATATATGGTTGAAATAATTAGTTATGCTATTTAGAACAAGACCAAAAACAGGACATGACCAACACAGAAAACCAACTATATTGTAAAATTTGGCATAAATTGTAAAAAACTCCAAAACTTTCATACTAAATTTATGTATGTACCTAAAATTGTTTCTAAAACATAGTAAAATATCATATATAAATTCAAAGTATACAGTTTAGAAACATAATTTGATTCGGACTCAAAAACAAGACAAAAACTGTCTCTGAACAGCTTATCTTAGAAAAATCATATAAAATCGATTTTAGCTCCAAATCTTCTGAAATTTGACACATATATTCTACACTTCATATACTAGATTATTTTAAAATGGTTTAGCTTAAATAATTTCCTACATCACCCAAAATATTTTGGAACAGAGATGTAGAATATGAAACAGAGGAAATCTATCACAGAACAGGGCTATGTTTGAAAAATCATAATAAATCGAATTTATGTCAAAATATTCTGAAATTTAACATATAGATTCTTCACTTCATATATTAAAACTTGGGCAAAGGGTTTAGGCAAAAACAATTTCTATCAACTTACGAAGATCTCAGAACAGACCTGCAGATTTCATCTTATAACACATACACTATTTTGCACATTCAAGTAAATGAAATACATAAAATTCTAAACCTAATGCCAAAGAACATCTTTGGATCTTATAATATATGTTATAAGTCATGAAAATATCAGAAAATAAGAAAGGTTTTAGCTAAAATACCTTCAAAATTAAAAGATAAGAAGTGTGTTCTTCCTTTTCTTTTGAAATTGTGTTCCTTCTTCTTCTTGCTAACTTCCCATACGTTTTTTTTTTCTTTCCTTTGATTCATCATATCATATTATATATTAGAGGGTGTAGCTCATGAAATAGTAGGTGACTTTTAGGTATTAGGATAGTTAGAAGGTTCCATTATTTAGACTAATGATGCATGTAATATCTATTTTATACAATATAATAATGCAAGATATTTATTTCCTTTTTATTCTTTGATGTTTTTTTTATATATATAATATATATATATAGATATATGTATACTTGCTTACATAAAGAGATAAAAATTTAATATAACAATAGTGTTATATTAGCATAACTTATACAAAAAAATATATCATTTACTTATATAATTTACTTATGTAAAAGAACATATTTTTATCTACGTACATTATGATGCATAAATTCATGTTCAAGCAATCAATGTTTCATCACATAAAATAACATATAACGATCATAAGTAAAATTTCATAAAAAAAAGCATTCAAAAGCGGTAACGAATAATTAATATCATATAATTCATTTAAAATTAACTAACATCTTATCTTTTACTTCTGTTCATATGTGTCGAGTGAGTGGAGATCGAACTCAGTTTCTTCCAAAAGTTATCCTGCAAAATCCTTAAAATCTGGAAAGAAATATTAGATCATAAAGATTTTAAAATCATCGATCATACTATGATTTGTAAATCATAAATTAAATAATATAAGAAATTGCACTTAAATCATTTATGCTTAAACGATAAGAGAAATTTTATAAAATATGCAATGCAAGGTTTTCTTGAAAACGAGGTGTTACACTACATCTTACCATGGACACCTTAATTTGTATCCACGACTGATGTGTCAAAAAAAATTTAGTAAACCTATTAATTTTATTTTCCATATAACAAGAGGATGAGATCATTACACGTCATCAAACAAACCTGACCCCTATTTATCGTCGTAGAAGTTGTTCCTAGGAAAGATTATGATTTTCGGGTATCCAATCAATTAATCCCCCAAATCAGGGGAGCTTAAGCGAAAAGAAAAAAGTAGGGTGAGGGGGAAGCCACTAAATTGAAGGCTTCGCTCGCTCGCTCCAACGCTCATGTGGAGTAGGTAGGGTAGCATTTTCATCCCAAAATATATTATATTGATTTTCAAAATAAAAGCGATTACAATGTAAATATATATATATGTTCAATATCAAAATTATATAGTTTTGATGTGGCATACAAGTGAAACACAGATTTTGGTATAAAAGATCCAATCTGTATTTTGAGACATCAAAATTGGACCAAAAGAACATTATTTTGAAATGGACAAATAACTAATTTTGGTCATTATTTGAAATGGACAAATACTATGAATAATATATAATTCGTGTAATGCGTGGGACAAATTCGATGTACTGTCTAAATTGCAATCAAAAGTTGATGTAACGCAAATGTGAATGCTTGAAGCATGAAAATGACTTTCTTTACTCCAAATTTATTTAAACTAAAGAATTCAAAAGGTTGGATATAGTGTCTTCGAAATCATGACAAATCCTCTAAAGTTGAATCTACTCTCATTTGTGGTTATAAAAGGCACACATCCCATCTCATATGTTTAAAAAACAATAACCATTATTCCGCTCTCTAAATCCCTCTATAGGAAATGGGAAAAGAAGCTGTGTTTCTAGTTTTGTTGGGAATATTCCTCCTTAAATATTGCTTTGCTAATGTTGTATCTCTCAATAGGTCTAGTACAGTAGATGAGTCATCTCTCCTAGCTCTCAAATCACACGTAAACTCCGACATATTAGCCAAAAATTGGTCGATAGAAACCTCGTTTTGTACTTGGATCGGTGTACGTTGTAGCAAGAAAAATGATGTAATTAGAGTCATAAGTTTGAACCTTTCAAGTATGGGCTTACAAGGATCCATTGCTAGAGAAATCGGAAACCTTTCGTTTCTAACATTCTTGAGCATGCGCAACAACGACATCCATGGCCCGATCCCTACAGAAATTGCCAACTTGAGATGCCTTCGTGTACTAGACATGGCTTACAATCAGCTCAGTGGTCACATTCCCTCAAGCCTTGCATTGTTAAGGAACTTGAAGGAATTAAAACTTGTCAATAATTTCTTAAGGGGAGTTATACCAACAAGTTTATCTGCATGTGTGCAACTTAATACAATTGATCTTTCCTATAACAATCTCACTGGAAACATTCCAATGGCGTTTGAGAACTTGTCACAGCTTCAACATCTATTTGTAACTAAGAATCGATTAACAGGTATGTTTTTTTTTTTTTTTTTTTTGGGAATAGTAATATGTCAAAAGATATGTTCATCTAAATGATATTTGTTAGATTTTAGTAGCTTATAGGGAAAACCAGTGTATTCATAACTCAACCGATGGCCAACCGATTGGTAAAATGATTTTTGTCTATTTTTTTTTAATATTATTTATGTTACATTAAAAAAATTGTGCACTTATATGATTCATATTAAAATAAACATAATAAAGACATAAAATTTCAAATTACATACCTCATAATGCATAATAAAGTCTCAAACTAAAAATTAAAATATTAAATACTAAAATTTAAGATAGATAAAATGTCAAAGTAAAACATTTTGAATCTTAATGATCATATCACATCATCTCCTTCAAATATTTTTGCCACAATTCGTTCTTCATCCCCTTTCTTCGATGTCTTTCAAGTGATGCACTTCACTTCCAATAGTATCCATATCTATAAAAGAAACAAGTGGGTTTATAAAGAATTTTATTTAAAAATTATTTAAATAAATACAAAAATTGAAATTTGAAATAGATAACTTCATATTGGAATGTCATCATCACCATAAAGCATGTAATTCAATTCATTCTATAATAGGTGGGTGGTTTTCCTCTTCTTCTTCCACAACCCAAAAGTTAGTTTTGTCAATGCTTTCGTAGTCAATAAAATTATAACAAATCCTCTTTTACTCAAGCCTTACATATAAATATTTGAGTTAATGACAAAAGCATAAAATATAAGTTTTAAGAATAAATCATAGCTATAAAAAAAATTAATTTAAAAGAATTAGTACATTTCTTACAAATGTAAATTGTTATGGATAAACACAAGGTCGTTGAGTCTTGAATGCTTCAATTTATTTCTCTTCTTTGTATGTATTCTTTCGAACACACTCCAATTCCTTTCATGTAGCCCAAAACAAGAAGTTGATGTAATTAAAAAAAAAATTACAAGTTTTTTTGTTACAACCGGTTCAACCGATTTTTGACCGATTTTTTTCAATTTAATCGAAAAATAATTAATTAGATGTATTTGAACTGATTCCTACATCAATTCCCTATTAAACCGGTTGAAGTGGCCAATCCGATTTGATTATGAAAACGCTGGGGAAAACCATTTCTGCTATAGATTTTTTGTTAATAAAACTAGTACTACCTCCGCCCCGGCTCAACTTGCCTACTTTGACTGGGCACGGAGGTTAAGAAAACACAGTTGACTCAATTAAATATGTTTACTTTTTTGCTTTTTTGCTTACTTTTTGCTTTTTGCAATTAAATATGCTTACTTTTTGCTTTTTTTACTTTAATAAAGTTGAAAAGTAAGAATATTTTGGTAAAATTTTTTTGCCATTTTTGAATTGACAAGTTCGATTGGGACAAATATAAATGACAAGTAGGCAAATTAAGTTGGGACGGAGGGAGTAGTCATTACTCATATATATTACTATGTTTGTCATAATCTTATCTAAATTTTAAAAGTGTCATACTTACCAATGCCCCTGGTTGGGCACGTGGGGTCCACACGCTATGTACAATTGGGTCCCACTGCAAGCATGCTACTTAAAAAAAAATAGTTTCTTTTCTTTTCCTTTTTATTTTTCAGCTGAAAATTTCCAATTTTTGCTTTTTTCCATGCTTTGCCGATTCTTTTGCCCTTTTTTTTCTTTTGCCTTTTATTTTATTTTATTCAACTTAAAAATTATAATAGATTCAACTATGAATTTTATAGTTTTAGAAATCAAACTAAATAGTATGTATTACCAAAATAAATTGTATTTTTTATTTTCTAAAACATAATTATATTTGTATGTTCACAAAGTATCTCGTTATTCATTAATGTGTTTTTCATGAAAATGAAAATTAAGCACAACATTAAACAGTAGTCTTTCATAATCTTTTCTAAAATATTTCAATGCATGTAAATTATAAGATAAATTGTAACCACTCGTACCCAAAAAAAAAAAAAAAAGATTGTGTTACACATTGGAATCAAATTCATGTTCTATTTTTAATTTGTAATATCATTGTCAATTCTATTTTTAATTTCTTGTAACATTGTGTTGTCAATTGTCATTAAAAGTAACATTGATTTTGAATATGTTGACCAACAGTTTTTGGATTAAAAATTCTGAGAAATTTATCTCAAAGTAAATATTTCACTCATATTTTCTCTTTTATAAATAAATCTATCATCTTTCACAATAAAAATACTCTATATCTCTCTTCTACTTTCTCTTCTACAACTTTTTTTATTCCAATTTGTAACACCTATCTTAGTGAAAATTTTGCAGAAATAGATGCAAATAATAGGAAAATTTTATGAAATTTCTAGAATTGTTAAATGTGCATGAAGGATGCAAATGATGCTTCACAAAATTTTCAAACAACCCTTCTCTCTAATCTTTCATATATTCTCAATTCAATTTTTATAGTCAAATTGCATTATAGTTATCTCAAAATTTTCAATTTAGAGCAACATTCTGAAAAAAGAAAAAAGAAAAAAAAAAGGAGATAATGATGATGGATGTTGTAGCATTACTCTTTCCCTTCTTATTTGTTGTTTTCTTCTGTCTAATTGTACCTTCTCTTCATTAAATATGTGTGTCTTGATTGAAAAAATGTTGCTTGCTCATGAATCATCTGTTATTGCCTTCTTCGTTCTAATAAAATGGTCGGAGGATTGTGGAGTAAATAATCATCAATCTATAACAATCCTCCACATGTGGTCCAAATTAAACGCAACACCATCATTTTCATCATGATATTTTTATTAGCAAATGGCAAGATGTCTTCAACAGTGTGACTGATTCAATGCAAACTATAAAATTGGTTGTAGTCAATATTGAAGTGATTCATTCCCGAATGAATCACGTCCTGACAATATGATTTTATATCAGTGTGTTCTCAATAGATAAATTCATTGGACTAATTTTCATTGTAATATTTCGCAATATGTACCTAAAATATCGTCGTCTTTTGATCGTTACTGTTTTCATCGTTGATTATTACCAAAAATTTCGTTAGGAGCAGAAATCCTCTCTTATCCAATTTGGACGCCCTTGACCAACTTCGACACCACCCTTTGTGTTATTAAGAGTTCCCTCCTTATTTAGTGTTAAGTCACGATCAAATAACTAAGTTTTCAGGATATAAGATGATGTAATCAGTTCTTTTCCCTTTTAGACCTTAAGTGCTTTCTTGTTGGACTAGGATTAGAAAATTCATGTTCCCACCAAAACTTAGTGTAAATGACATTTGAGGAGATCTTGCTAGAACCATTCATCATACTTTCAAAACCCGGTAAATTTAGAAAATATTATTGATTGAATGGAAAAGTTTGGGATAACTTTGTGAAAGTTGACTAAAATTTAATTGAGAATATGGAATATTAGGTGCATCCTCCATATTTTGAAAATTCAATCAAATATTGTATCATTTTCATCCATGTTTGCAAAAATTTCATTAAGATATATAGGTGCTACAAATTGGAAAAGAAGTGTAGAAAAGAAAATAGAAAAGTGATTTTTTTTTATTTTTTTATATACTTTTTGGAATTGATCGGATCTGATAGTATGGATGCAATTAAAATCTCTCACCACAATGCTTCACATGGTTTTGAATTGGATTTTATTCTCAATTTCTTCTCCCACTATGGATGCTCTTACATACAACGAAATTTATTTTAAACTCAAAACCTTAAACGATAAGAGGTTAACATTACCCAAACATAAGATAGTATGTTCACTAATTTAATTCCCCGTAATTTTTTTACATATTGCTTAAACAAAAGAATAAAACTTCTCCATTCCTGCAATAAGTCTTAGGTTGATTGCATAAACAACTTTAGCTCGATTTTCATTTTAAAAATCATAATTCACCAACTTTAATTGAGTTCACATTCATTTTTCAGGAGAAATACCTTCAGCAATCTTCAATATATCTTCTCTGGTATCTATCGATTTGGAAGATAACCAAATGTCTGGCACGATTCCTAAACACACATGCACCCAAGCTGCAAAGCTCGAAAGCCTTCGGTTTTACAAAAATCAATTTGAAGGAGAGATCCCTTCTACTCTAATGCATTGTCCTTCTCTCAACTACCTATCTCTTTCTGTCAACAAATTTACAGGAAATATCCCAACTGAACTTTGGAACTTATCTTCCATTGAACACATTTTTTTAGGCCGAAATAAGTTAGAAGGTACTATTCCATCCTCAATCAGCAATTTGTCAAAGTTGGTGTCATTTGACATCAGTGAGAACAGTTTTCATGGGATGATTCCTAGTGAAATGGGACAACTATCGAGCTTAACGTGGTTGAATCTTGAATTAAACAAGCTGAATGGCGATGTACCACCGTCTGTTTTCAACCTATCCAGGCTACAAGTGCTTGGGCTTGGACGCAATAACCTGACAGGCAGTCTTCCTTCTTCTATAGACCAAGGGCTTCCTAACATTGAAGGAATCTATCTTCCTAGTAATTATTTCTATGGAAAGATTCCTATTTCTATCTCAAATCTCTCCAGACTCACTATACTCGAGCTTTGGAACAACTCATTCACTGGACATATACCAGTAAATCTTGGAAACTTGCATCAACTTCAAACGTTAAGTTTGGGAAAGAATGAGTTCACAAATGATATGTCCAAACCTGAACAGGACTTTCTCTCTTCCTTGACAGCTTGCAAGTATCTTGTGGAAATCAGCATAGAAGTTAATGCTATAACTGGATCCCTTCCAAAATCCTTAGGCTCGAGCAATCTATCTTTGCCACTTATTACATTTAGAGCTTCGTCTTGTAAATTCTTAGGCACATTCCCAGATGAGATGGGGAACCTAAGCAACCTGATCGAGTTATCCCTTGGAAATAATGCCTTGAGAGGAGAAATTCCAGTGGCGCTTGGGTATTTAAGATCCTTGCAATTGTTGGAAATGTATGGGAATAAGTTGCAGGGCTCCATCTCACATGTCTTGTGCAGTTTGAAGAATCTGTATTTCCTGGATTTGGAAGACAACAGCTTAGTTGGACAGTTACCAATGTGTTTGGGGAACCTTTCCATGTTGAGAGAAATCAATTTGGCAAACAATGCATTCAGTTCCAACATTCCATCGACTTTATGGTTCAGTGAGCAATTTGAAAGGGTTAAATTTTCTAAAAATTTCATCCATGGTGTTTTGTCTCCAGAAATTGGTAATATGAAGAGCCTAAGGGAGTTGGATCTTTCTGGAAATCAACTCTATGGAGCAATTCCAGACACTATTTTACAGCTTCAGAGGCTTATATATTTGTCATTGTCAAATAACAAATTGGATGGCCCCATATTAGATGTTTATTTTACTTTAAAGGATTTGCAACACTTGGACTTATCTCAAAATAATCTCTCTGGTGTGATTCCCAAGTCTTTGGAGGCACTTTTGTATCTTGACTACTTCAATGTTTCGTTCAATGAACTCAGTGGTGAAATTCCAGATGGAGGGCCTTTTGTCGACTTCTCAGCTAGTTCTTTCATGGGTAATAAAGGCTTGTGTGGAGCACCTCGATTCAAAGTGGCGGGATGTAAAAAGAGAAAATCCACACCATTGAAAATAAACAAACTGTTAATCTATATACTACCAGCAATAGCTTTACTAGTTGTTGTTGTCCTCATTCTCATCGTTGTTCTTAGACATTGTTGTAAAAAGTTATTGCCTTCATCTATATCAGATTTGCCTCCTGGACTCATGCATGAAAGGATTTCATATTTTGATATCCTTCGTGCCACAAACAACCTCAATCAGAGAAACTTGATTGGGAGAGGTTCCTTTGGGTCAGTATACAAGGGAACATTTTCTGAAGCAACCTTTGCTGCTATTAAGGTATTTGATTTAGATGTACAAGGTGCATTGATGAGCTTTGACACGGAGTGCCAAATAATGTGCAACATACGACATAGAAATCTCGTCAAGGTTATTACTTCTTGCTCCAACCTTGACTTTAAGGCCTTGGTGATGAAATATATGCCCAACGGAAACCTTGACGAGTGGCTATCCTCCGCCAATTGTTCCTTGAACATTTTCCAGAGATTGGGAATAATGATAGATGTTGCAGCTGCCTTAGAGTATTTACACCAAGGCTACATATTCCCCATTGTCCATTGTGACTTAAAGCCCAACAACATTCTTCTGGATGAAGAAATGGTTGCACATGTAGCCGACTTTGGCATTGCCAAGCTCCTGACACAAGAACAGAGAATGCAACAGAGTACAACTTTGGGTACCATTGGATATATGGCCCCAGGTAAGAATCTTCCAAAAACTCGTAGTTACTATTCGCTTTTGAGTTCATGTTTGCCTATATGATCTCTCATTCATGATTCACCAACATGTAGAGTACGGGTCAGATGGATTAGTCTCAATGACATTGGATGTTTACAGCTACGGGGTTTTGTTGATGGAAATACTTTCCAGAAGAAAGCCAACAGATGAAATGTTTAGTGAAGAGTTAAGCATGAAAGAATGGGTGTCACAATCATTTCCTGAAGCAGTGATGAAGATTGTTGATGTTGAACTGGTGAATATGGATGATGAAAGAAGTAAAGCCAGATATGAAAACTGCTTCATGGCAATTATTGGACTAGCCCTAGAATGCACGGAAGATATACCCGAGGAGAGGCCCAATATGAAAGATGTCCTACTCAGACTCAACAAGATCAGGTTCAACTTGTCAAACCATATCTACAACTAGTGAGCATGCTTTTTGTAATAGCAATTTAGGGAAATTGCAAGAAATATTACCTAAGTATAACATTTGTGCTAAAACTTCTTTATTTTTGCATACTTAAACTCCTTAAAACCTCTGCACTTCACTCCAGCTACTCATGATCTCTGCTATGGTTCTAGTTTGCAACTAAGTATGATTGGTATGAAATTAACATCTTAATAACTCCCACTTTTTTTCTCACTAGCCATGTTGCAACACATGCACCCAAAATCAAATAAGTAAACAAGATGTTCAGAATTCAACTAAAGCAGGTGCAAAATAGTACCGATCAGCGACTGCAGCAAAGCTAGAGCACTTGACGGCAACCTCTGCTTGATTCCAAATGCCACGAAAGAATTCTATAAAAATAATCTTCATAAGTAAAAAGACAACACATCTCCGTGTATATACAACCTCCAACAGAGATCATAAATTGTGGAATATATGATATTACAAATCTCCACCCATTTTCATCTAGGAGAATCCAAATACTGAAAAGCAGCCTACCTGAACGAAAATCGACTTTTGTCATCATTTTTCTGCAGGACTATTGGCTAGTTTGGTATGACTAATTCTGTCTTCAAGAGTCGATTTTGTTCTTCAAAACTGAACATTCTCTAATTTACGAAAACGAATCAAGGAATATTAGCAAGTGCACAAACCAACCCTTATGATCTCGAAATTCTGTTATTTCTGTCCGTTAAGATAAACGGTGTGAAATGTACGTACAAGAAAAAACGAATAACATAGAATAAAAAGGAAACGCGAGAAGAAGAAAAATAAAAATATATTATATAATGATATTCAAGAAAAGATTATATAAGTAACAAGTATGAATTGTGTGAATTAATATATTTTTTATACCATATATCTGTTTACTAATTACTACTGTAAGAAAAGTTCAAATTCTTTCTTATCTAATTATATAGATTATTTATCATGCATTGTAAATAGTATCATACTAACAGTTGTAATATTTTTAACAATTATACCTGTAAAACTGTAATTATGAATATTTATTTTGAATTTGTAAACTATGTAATTCGATTGTGATATGTTCACTTTTGAGTAAATTCAGTTTAAATTTTATAATCGATATGTTTTATACTTAAATAAATTTACAACCATTATAATATTGTTATATATATATATAACAATATTATAACAACCATTATAATATATATATATATATATATATACTAATATCAGGCCTCGTACGATGCACAATTTATAAATCTAATTAAATAAAAATTACATTACAAAAATATAGTGTATATGTATTAATTTATTGATAAATTTTTATTAGATTTTTGAAGGTTTAAAAAAAATTACCTTTTTCATTTTAATCACAACTATTTGAATTTAGCAATAAATCACTATATTTTTACAAACTTGCAATTTAATCATAATATTTTGAATTTAATAAAAAAAAATTATGATTTTAACTCACTATTGCAATTCAAAAATATATTTGTATTTTCCAACGATTTGAGTTCATGTGTCAAGTAAAATCATATGTTAAATTAAAAGTCAAATTACAATAGTACGTTAAAGTTCTAACTTTTGTGTAAATGTAAAAGTTGTGATCTCAAAATTATTTAAATGTGATTCAAATTGTAATAATTTATTACATTCATGATTTTTTTTTTTGCTAATTTTTAAAAGTGAATTAAATTGTAAATTTTAGTAAAGAGGGTGACTTTTTCTTTTTTCTTTTTGGCTAAATTCAGAGATGTCATTATTAAATTGTAATTTTGAAAAAAATGGTGATATATATATATATATTCAGATAAACCATTTTTTAATGAAGGTAGTATACATTCACATTTTTATTAACAATAAAATATTATATATATATATATATTATTTTAATTATATATTAATAATAAATTATTATCTTACCATAATAATATTATTAAAAAATGCATGACATATATTTAATTTTTCAAGGAAATTACATTACAATGTTAAAAAAACCACATATAAACAATCTATATATATATATATATATAATATTTGGAAAAATAACAAAAATGATAAGTTGGACCTTTTTGACTTTTGGTGGGATTTTGCCATTTTGGA
This sequence comes from Scutellaria barbata, assembly GCA_028654395.1. Lineage (NCBI taxonomy): Eukaryota > Viridiplantae > Streptophyta > Magnoliopsida > Lamiales > Lamiaceae > Scutellaria > Scutellaria barbata. The sequence goes on along the minus strand of CM053656.1, from coordinate 1,997,117 downwards.
AAAGTTTATTTTGTTATTATATATAAAAAAAATGTTTAAATGTCCATAGTGGTCAACTATTAATATGTCCACTGTGTAATGATCTCATCCCCTCATTATATGAAAAGTGAAATTAATAGATATTTTAAATTTTTGACACATAAACTATGGACACAATCCGCAATGAATAGATGAGCATAACTATATATATACGTAGATATAGATTTATCAAGTGTTTTTAAAGACAAACGTTCCTGTCTTTCCTCCCGAAATTTCTAAGATTTTTGTAATTCTTTTTAATTAGCCATTAAAAACATCCCGCATTATATGCTCTTGGAATTTTTGAGATTTATTCTTTTTTAAATTAGCCATATTATAATACTACAAATCAATGAATTGTATAACAATTAACAATGCAGTGATCTGGAAAAAAAAAATGTTGGCAATTTTACGGATTTAAAAAATAAATATTATCCTAAACCACTAAAACACAATTGCGATTATGGTTTTACCAGAGTTATTTGAAGACGCAAACAAATAAATAACAATGAAATGAAAAAAATATATATATAATAATTCGCTGAATTACACAAATACAAATACAATCCTTAATGAACAGATGCTCAATTAAATCACTTCTCTGTGTTTTTATGAACTGCAATTTGAATTTTTTTTTTTTTTTTCAAATGCTTTGAAAGGATGGCATCAACAGCAATCCAGCATTTCAAATGATAAAAAAACCAACTGAAGCAAAGTGATTTGGGCCTTGTGTTTACGACTGGCACGAACTCTATGAAAAATCACAAAAAAAAAAAAAAAAAAAAAAAAAGAAGAAGAAAGGGCTGTTAAACAGAATTTAATGTAGTGTGTAGTCAACCCTACATTATTTTAATATTAATTTCATTTTTTAACAGATTAAATTTATAATAAATAGAAGTTTAAAGTTAATAAATATGACTATTTAATGATATCAAATTAATGTGGATAATAAACATTATTAAATAATATTGAAATTTTAACAAAATTCGCTAAAATAACACATGCCAAATTTCAAATATGAAATTCATTTATAAATTAGAAACTTGTTTGATTTGAATTTTTTAAAAAAACATATAAAAAAAAAAAAAGAGAACTTAAGCACCTCAAGTAGTTCACTGAATTATTAAGATTTTAAGATTCTTCATTTCAACAGTGTTTTAAAAGTTCACGTTAAACTATCTTAACCATCAACCTTGCATTGTATTCAACGGAAATAAAATCTTATATTAATTTTTTTTTCTATTATTTTTATAAAAGATTATGAATAGTGTGAAAAATTAGCACACAGCTGAAAATGTGTATTAATTTTTATATAAAATATAATACAAAAATTACAATATTTTTTTACACTTTTGGAGATGCGTGAGTTAATTAAAAAGGATTATTCAAACTTTTCAAACTTATTAATTAATCAAAATTAATAGTTTTTTCAAATATGTATTTTATAAAACTATAAAATTTATTTGAGAATTTTTTACTTTTTTTATCATTTAATTGAAAAGAAAATCTTGAGCGTTAAACTAAAGTTTAACTATAAAATCAAACTAAAAACAAGGGGGTGGTTGTTGAATAATATAATAGATACAACAATATATATTTTTTTAAAATAAAAGTTAAAAATTATTTATGTTCTTTTATAAATACAACATATATTTCTATAATTAAATAATATATTAATCATAATGTGTTATATTTTTTGCTAAATTAGGCATTGTGCATTGCACAAATCCATAAATATTTTTTTATATAAATAATATTTATTTTTTTCTAATTTTAGTAAGTTAATTTTTTTTTAACCTCGTGTATTAGACCTGTCCTATATTAATTAGTAAATATAAAAAATTCATCGATATATTAAAAATATTTTAAACATTAGTAAATATAAAATATTATAAGTTTACAACTTTTATTTTTAAATATTTTTCAACATATTTATCTCCAAATTGACCCCGAGATACGATCATCTATTCTGCAATTTGATAACTTGAAAATTGGATAAAATATATCTAAATTGGAAATTTTGCTTTAGTCGTCTTTTTGTTATCAAAATTATAACGTTTACATGTGCGATTAAATAAATATTGCACATTTTTCCTTTTCATCAAATGAGTGTTAATGATGTAGCTCTGCTTACCTACTCATCGTAGGCACATATTAATGTGTTCACGGTTAATATATCAAAAATTTAAAATATTTATTAATTTCACTTTCCATATAACGAGAAGACGAGATCATTATACGTTATTGGTGGACATATTAAGAATTGTCCATGGTAGACATTTGAGTATTATTTGTTGAGTAATGTTTGTGTGCACCAAGTGCATGAGTCATGATTCATGCAACTTGGCACACAGGTTGGGTCGGGGTCGGTTTAACTCGAATCCGCGCCCCTTTTTTTTTTTTTTTAATTTATGTCATAACCTCTATGTTGTAATAATATAACCTTTATGTTGTAATAGTGTAACCTCTATGTACAAATTTCATAACTTTTTCAGTGCATAACTTATACTTTTTTCACTATAAAAATTCATGTAATATAGCCAAAATTTTTATGTTGTAATAATATAATCTTTATGTTGTAATAGTATAATTTTTATGTACAGATTTCATAACATTTTCAATAAATAACGTATAGTTTTTTCACTATAAAAATTCAATATAGCCGAAACCTTCATATTATAATGATATAACATTTATGTTGTAATACTATAACCTTTATGTACAAATTTCATAACATTTTCAATACAAATTTCATAACCTTTTCAATGAATAACTTATACTTTTATCACTACTTAGTATTGCAAAAGATTATGTGCATATAGCTAAAAAGTTATAAGAATAGAACTAAAAGGTTATAAAAATAGAACTAAAAGGTTAAGTTCGCTAAACTAAAAAGTTATGTTAATATACAGCAGAAATAGGGTTTGAGTTAGGGTTTGGGCTAGGGTTTGGACGTGTAGGGGCGCGTGGGGCGCGTGAGGCGCGTGTGGGGAGCATGAAAGGTACTTTCGGATCCGATTAACCCTAGATCCGTGCACTTGGTGTATATAAACAATTGTGTTATTTATTAACGAAGTTAATTTTTGTACTAACTTTCCAAATATATCCTTATACATGAAATAATTCATATCATTTTTATTATTCATTTCATATATTTTCTTTATACCTTTTATTTTTTCACAAATATGAACGATAAAAATTATTTAATCATCATTAATATATAAAATTATCAAATTAATAATTAAAAACTTTCTAATATAATTGTAGAATTTTCTAATTAAATTCTGAAAATTTGATTATAATAAATCTAAAAATTTAAAAGGATATAAGAATTGATTTTAATAATTATTTATAAATATATATATTAGGTCATACTTTCTTATTATATAGTAGTACTTTAGGTCGACAAAATAATACTTTTAAAAAATTATAAATTCATAATTAATATTATCTAATATTTTTATATATATCATATATATAATATAATATTTTTATACATACATATAATACTTTCATATATATCACATTCAATATTTTTGCTTTCATCTAATACCTTTTCTTCTAAGTTTCTAAAAGTACTAGTATTACCTTTTCATCTAATAATTTATCTTCTTTAGTATTAATTGTGAAAACATCTCACAATATATATAAACATATTTATAAAATTATATATATAAATATATATATTTGGATAAAACTTTTCTATGAAAATTATATTTTTAATGAGGAGGGAGTGGTACATAAGTTAGGAAGAAAATACTTATAATAATAATAATGATATAATATAGTATACAGTTTCTGTCAAATATGTATTCTTAATATCAATTTTTTTTTTCATTCGTGTTGTTATTTTAAATCCAAAATTAATTTGTATATAAGATATGAGCAGGCCTTTTTTTTTTTTTTTTTAAATCCAAAATTGATGAACACGCTTCGTCATCAAGAGGCGCGGATGGCGGTTAAGAATAGTACTCTGTACGCTACAATTTTCATTCAAACTTCCCTCCTATTTTTCAATTCTTTTTTGTGTGAAAAAAATGCAAAATTTATTCCCTCGTTTCTTTCAAAATAAAGCACTATACTTTTTGATCTTAATCTTTCCCTAATTATTTCAAAAAAAAAAAAAAAAAACATAATATTGGCTATAAATTCAACACAACCCAATTCTCAACAACCACTCCACCAATTCACTTCACTCACCAACAACACCACAACTCCTCCAATCATGTCTCCTCCTTCCTCCCATCGCCGCCCCGGCGAGGTTCATGTCATCGTGGGTCCCATGTTTGCCGGAAAAACCACCGCCCTGCTCCGCCGTGTTAGGGCTGAAGCTGATATTGGCAGGTACCTTTTTTTTTTTTTCTCTCTCTCGTTTATAGTGTTGTAAGTTCTGAAATAGAGAGATTGTGTATTGTTAACTGGGAATTGTTGTGGCGGTAATTATGCAGGAATGTGGCGATGATTAAGTCGAGCAAGGATACGCGATATGCAGTGGATTCAGTGGTGACGCATGATGGCACCAAGTTCCCTTGCTGGCCATTGCCAGATCTGTTGTCTTTCAAGCATAAGATTGGCGCTGAGGCCTATCACAAAGTAAATCTTTGATCTCGTAGTTGATTTCATTTTCCTAATTTGCTTTGCTTCAGAGAGATTTTGATCTGAGATTATAGATGCTTTCTTTGTCAACTGCTGATGCAAAGATGTTGACCAATTGACTAGTTGACCTGATGTTGAATTTCCACTTCCATTAATATGCTAATTTTTCATGTTTTAGGATACTTAGGATGGGTCAAATTGAGGACTGATTCAAGGCCACCATTTATCTTTGTAAAAACCCTCATTTAGGAAGTTAATAATGGTCATGATCTGATAATACTCTGATAATTGGGAGTTAATAGTGTTGGTGGACATAATCGCTTTTGGTTTTCTATGGAAGAAAGCTGAAGGTGATATTGATTACCAGATCAAGAAGCTATTCAAAGGGAATGACCTTTTAATTATGAATAGTATCTTCTGAAGCGAAAATGAGTAAAGGTTTCTAAGTTTGTCTTAGCATGTTCGTGATCTAATCCTGTATCAGAGAGTTTTAGTAACATTTCTCATTGCATATGTCAAGATCAGGGGTTGAGGCTCCTTGTATCTTATGGGGGAAATTTTTAAATTTTTTAATTATCTTTATATATTGTGTTGGAATTTTTTTGATTTTTAGTGTTAAAATACTGATTTTATAGTAATCTAGCCTCCCAAAATTTGATTAGCTCCCTCAATATTTTTAGTCTGGTTTTGCCCCTGGTCAAGATTATGATGTTTTGCATGATAATCGACTAATTAGTATAATCATGGACAGTTGGATGTGATTGGCATTGATGAAGCTCAATTCTTTGGTGACCTCTATGATTTCTGCTGTGAGGCGGCTGATCTTGATGGGAAAACTGTGGTAGTTGCTGGCCTTGATGGTGATTACTTAAGGTAAGAATTGAACCAGATAGTTCAACTTTGCCTACGTTGGTTTGTGCATTGGAACAAGTTTGTTTGTTGGTAGATAAGTACAATTTGAAGGTCATGGTTATGGTTAAAATCATTCAAATCATTAACACCAAACTCTATATTTGCTCACAGGAGGAGTTTCGGGTCAGTGTTAAGTATCATTCCACTTGCTGATACCATAACAAAATTAACAGCAAGATGTGAACTATGCGGGAAACGGGCTTTCTTCACTTTGAGGAAGACGGATGAGATGGAAACAGAGCTCATTGGCGGTGCTGATGTGTACATGCCCGTTTGTCGCCAACACTATAGTCATGGCCAAGGTGTTGTTGGCATGGTGGAGGCTGCAAGAAGTGGTTTTCAAACTCCAATAATTCAGAATGACCTGATTTTGGAAACAGCTGCAATGGTGTAGAATGCTTTAGGCTATGTTTGTTTTGGGATTTCTTAGGCAGTTATGTTCAAGCTATCTCTAACCTATGTGTGTGATCATGTGATGATCCTCTCTTGTATGTGTATAGTATTATTATTGAAATGAAAAGATGATGTTCTTCTTGAACTTAAGATGTGCATGTGTGAGATTATAGGACTACTTTTGAATTGAATTATTATGCAATTTGATATTAAAACTAGTTTAATACCACATGATAATATTATTTTATAAAATTTATTGTTTTTATTGGTTTCTTCAAATGAAATTTCATGATTTGAACAATATGTGAATTTTAATTTTATAAACAATACTTTAATGGATAATATTTTTGTTCAATTTTTTCTATGGCCATAAGTGATTAAATTATAATAGTATGTATGCATATAACTAAAACTGTATAAATATAATGTTCAAACTTAACCGATTAATTTGGATTTTAAAAGGGTATGCATGTTGTTGATTTAATTTAAGAGAAAAAATGTTCACTAAAATGTACTGTAATAAATTTCTGCGTATATTGTCTCCCAACTTGAAAAAACAAGGGAAAACTAATTCACCTTTTTAGTTGCAAAACGGAAATTACTAAAGGGAAAATTTGCTGTGGAATGGGAAAAAAAAAAAAATTAAAATCCACTTATAAATAATTAATATATTTGTGCATTACACAAATCAATCCTGATATTCTAATTATCATTAACATATTAATATGCGTTCACATCTAATGTGTCAAAAATCTAATATACATATTAATTTCACTTTACATATAACGAGAGGATGAAATTATTACACGTTATCGGTAGATATATATTACATTTTATCATTTTCTTCACATAAATATTATACTAACAAGATTTAACCTTCGAAACCACACTTAATTAGGATCTATAATCATGAATTGGGACATGAGTTAGTGAGAAGAGTAAAATCAAATCATAAATTTTGATTCATCAACACTATAAATACACATGGTTAGTGTTTTTTCAACATACAACAATCGATCTATTGTATCAAGAAAATCCTAGTTATAATGCATTCTTAAACGTCATTATCATCATGAACAACATCAGCAAGAAATGGATCTCGGAGAAGGTCGGAGGCGGAGGGTCTGAGCCGGGGTTGGCCAATGCACCGTAGAACGAAGGCTTTGAGTTCTTGATCATCCACTCTGTCCATGGCTCGAGGCATGACCCCGGTCGTGACTTTCTTGTAGATCTTGACGAGGCTGTCGCACTCGCTGTAGGGTATCTCGCAGGTTGCCATTTCAAGCAAACACATCCCAAACGAGTATATGTCCACCAATTCTGTGTAATTTTCCTCATACAGCTCGGGTGCCATGTACTCGGGTGTGCCTAGTAATGAGTGGGCTGCGTGGCTCTTTCCCACCACTGTTGCCAACCCCAGATCTCCTATTTTCACCTGTATTCCATTCCATGCTTAGTCTAATGCTTAAAATAAATGATTGTTTATGTAAGGTGGTGGTCAGCTTATAAGTTTCTTAAATATTTTTATAAAATGTTAGAAGGTTTTAAATTTTTCTGTGTGTTTGGTGATTTATAATTTTTTTATAATAGGACTTTAATTTATTCAGGGCTTGGAATATGGTATAAGAGAAACCGAAAGATGAATCACCACTTAAGAACTAACCAGTATAATTGAAGTTTTCTTTGAGATCTGGTGGTTTTTAATTATTTAAAATGATCTTTAATTTGATAATTTCAAAATATGTTTGATGAACTACACATATATAAAAAAAAAGAAAAAAGATAATTATATGAAATTATAATAACGCTAAAAATTATTTGAAATGAAATTCGAATTTAACTGATAATTTCATTTTTCTGATACCGAATTAATAGTTTTTTTTTTACCTTTAATTAAGCTTTGAATTGATAATTTACTATTTAAAAAAAATAATGGTTAATAAAAACCATTAATATTTTACAAAATAAAATGGTAGGAAATTATGATTTTTTTAACAAGTAAAACCGTTTCATTTTTTTTACTAAATAAATAAAATATTATTTTAGATGAATTCCTTCAAATTTGACATAATCCCAGCTTTCCCAAAACAGCCTCTAAAAGAAAGAAATATAAAGATACCTTGCCAATGTTGCCATTAATGAAAATATTACTGCAATTCAAATCTCTATGAATGATGCATGGATCATGAGTGTGGAGATAGTCCAAGCCTCTGAGGATCTGCAGAGCCCACTTCTTGAGTGCCTGAATGGAGACATGGCGATGCTTCTTTCTGTACTCCCTCAGATTCCCAGAAGCACAGGCCTCTGTGATGAAGTTCAATGTATTCTTCTCTGAATCCTTCCAGAAGTGATAGAGTACAATGATGTTGTCGTTCTTCAGAGTCTTGAGCAGCTCGATCTCCGCTCGAAGCCTCATGATCACTGTCGGATCGCTGCTGAAATTCCGAAGCCGGACCTGGTTCCACGCCACGTCTCTTCCTTCTCTTTGGTCGAATGCTCGATACACCTTCTTCACCGCCCCGCACCCCAGCAGATCACTGTACCGCCCGAATCGCCCTGATGGATCCACCTCCACGAAGGGCTCTGTGTCCTCGTCTTCTTCTTCTTCTTCGTCCTCCTTTCTAGGGTTTGTTGGCATGTTTGGTTGTCTTGATGTTGTGAGAAAATTGGACTGAAAGGGCAAGAAATATAGATCAAGAATATTGTAGAAACGGGAAAATGCAGTTTTCGACCTCTAACTGATTAGGGTTTGTTTGTTCTTTTTAGCATCGATTTTATGTATTTTGATTTTGCTCGTAGTTTCGGTTTTTGACCATGTAGACAGAATTTCGAGCAAAATCGGATCAGAACCGGTGAAATTGAGATTTTTGCAAGTGAAAACTTATAAAGAAGAGTCATATTGAAGAAGGTTCTTGCAACATAAGGGAGAGAGAACTTGTTTACCTTTAATGTTATGCAATATGAAAAGCCAATTGAAAAGGAGAAAATGGGTGTACGAAGATGAAAGCTACTTTGATGAAATAGGAAAAAAGAGACAAAAAAGTGTAGAGAGGGTTTGGTTACTTTGATTAGTATTTATGTGGTTTAGTTTGATTAGGATTTCACAAATTGTGTCCCGTACGCCTTGCTTTCTGCATTGGGAATTTATTCTCTTCCATCCTAATTAAGTCAACTTATAAGGAAATTCCAATTTTAATACGAATTTAAATTCAGTAAAATAAAAGTTTTTGAGTTGGAATTATCAACACCAAATTGAAATAGTTTATCTGTTGAATGCCACACTAATCCTAAATTAAAAAGAAAAAAAGGAATAAGATGGCAAAATTGGAGAATACTAGCTAGATGAGATCAAAATTAAGTTGTTTAAGAAAATTGCAAATTTAGGATACTATCTTTTCTAAGAAGAACATTAAATTTTTGGACTTCAATATTAAGACACTAACTTTTTAATTTGAACGATTTTAGGATAAAAACCCAAAATCATGAAATTCAGGTCCAATCACATGAATTTGAGTTTTTGCTAATGTGATTTGACCTAAAATTCATGTGATTTATCCCGAAACTGAAATTTGTGATTTCCTAAAATTTTCTAAATTTAAAACTTAGTATGTCAATGTCGAGCCCGAAAAGTTAAGGTCATTAGTTGATTAATGGCCTAGGAATTTCTTTTTGAGTCAATTATCTAATAATGAGGAGTTCTAGCTACTTCAAATATTTAATAATTCTACTGAGTGCTATACTTTTTATTATTTCCATGATCGATCCCTTTACACTCAATGATTTGTATATACAGATAATAAAAGAAATGATTAAGAAATATGAAAATTACTAGAAAAGCACCTATGTGTCAATTGTGAACGTGAGATTGATAGTTGTAAGAGGGCAATGGAAGTTGACATCACATCAGGGGACTTTGAATGCAGTGTAAGAAAGAAGAAGAATAGAATAGAAAAGAACAATAATATATAAAGTCCAACTGGTAAATGCATGTGAAATCATTAATGAGAGCGTTGGACAATCTGAAGATATCACACTTGCCATCACAATTATGAACCCCAAAAGGAGGACGATCAACTTACGGTATAGTGGAAAAACCAGCTCATCTAAGAGATGTTGGATTTCTCAACACACACCACTAAAGTAGTATCTCAATATTTATAAATGTATTCCCTAATCTCTCTCGATCCATCTAGCTCATTTGAAAAAAAAAAAAAAAAAACCCCAAGTATATTGTTGGATTAGTTGATTGAACTTGGGTTGATGAATCGGATCATGTGGATTGACTACATCTAATTTTATCAAAAAGTTGAACAAGAATATATATATATATATATATATATATATATATATATATATTACTTTTAATTTCTTGTTATTTTTCAGCACTTGAATTTTATTAGATGTGGATTTTTGATGTGATTTCCGAGTAATTAAAAGAACATTGAGGTAGCACAATTCCAACCATGCAAAGATTCATTAACATTGGTTTTTCTTCTATGAAGATAATTCCTTAGTTTCCATTGGTATCAGAGTCGAAAGGTTAATTTTCGACCTAATGACATTATATTTTCAGTTTTTTAGTTGAAAAGTCGAATCTTTTAAAAAATTTGAATTCTACCATGAAATATTTAATGTAGCATATTGGTATAATATTTCTTATATTTTTAAATTTTTTGGACAAACGGTTTAAAAGTAATTTAACGGTCTTCATCAACTTTTAAAAAGTTTAACTGCTAGTTATTGTCACTATTGTTTGATTCATTTGTTGAGGCTTTCATTTTGTCTTTATGAAGCTCATTTTTAGGCATGTATTTGGTATGGTTGAGTTTTATATTGAAATGGCTAGCTTTCCAATGAAATATTTTGTGCAACTTTTTGTCCTAAAGAAAGTATAGTCTTGTTGAAACTATTACGATATTATCTACTAGAAACTCAAATAATATGTTATGCAAAACTTTTGAAGAACTTGTTTGAGTCTATATTGTGTTTTTCTTAATTAATACATATTCAAAACATGAAGATTGTTCCACATAGACCCCCTCATCTAATTATAATTCTTTCAAAGAAAACACTTCTGACATCTATTTTGTGCGCATAGTAGTAATTAGAACATTATTATGATTTCGAGTCATGCAATTGAAGTATAGGTTTCATTGAAATCTATATGATCTCATCTTGTGCATAACCTTTAGCTACATGACGAACTTTGATCCTTGTTACCACCCCTTGCTCATCCATCTTATTCCGGTAGATCAATTTTGTTAGCTAGGTCTATCGACAAGTTCCCCAACTTGATTTCTGATAAACTAGTTCAACTTTTATTGCATTGTTGTTACCCAATTTGAGTCTTCAAATGCGTCCTCAATATTGTACTTTGATCAACTTGAGAAAGGAACATTACATATTAATGTAGTTTTTACACATTTTATCAGGTATTTGGTTTGAAGATACAAGTAGGGTCAAAATCATTTTTCGTCCCATAACTATGGTGTCTTCCAATTTTTATTCAATAACAGTCAAGATTTCTAATTTAGTCCCATAATTTAAGAATATGTTAGATTTTAGTTCAATTTCTCTGAAATTAAACTTTCTGGGTGATCTAAAAATGTCGTGACATCACATCACTTTTAGATCATCAGAAAGTCATTTTTCAATAAAATTTGAATTTGGACGAATACTTAAAATGTGGAACTAAATTAAAAATGATGATGCTTATGAGACCAGAATTATTAAGACATCATAGTTATGAGGTAAACAAATAAATTTAACACGACATAAGTACAAAATTAATTAAATATAAAGGAGATTAAGCAAGACAACAATCAATCATGACTAGACAAAAGCATTGACTACCAAATCAATCCATATTACATGAATCGAATATTTGCGGTTATAAATATTTACTATTTTCATAAATGCATTAAATATTCGTGCAACCATTTTCAACTTATATGGGAACTCACGATCACCAAATTATGTTCAGAAACAACAGAAAAACAAAATAAATTACTATGTAACCTGCAGATATGATTGTAATTATGATTATAAGAAAGAAAATATTAACTGTTTTTTGCCTTTTGATCAAATAATGAATAAAAACTAATAAATTGTTACACTATGCATTAACAAATTAACTATGACTGATCTGAAGTTCGTTAATGCAATTATATATGGAATGGGGCTAATGGTTCACTTTTGCAATGGTGGGCATTGCAATTACCATTTTTGATTTATATTGAAACTCATTTATGATCACAAAATATATTCAAATAAACAACAGAAAAACATAATAAATATATGCAACCTGATATGATTGTAAGTATGATTATTAGAAGAAAATATTTACTTTTATTTGCACTTTGATCAAAAAATGAATAAGAACTTGTAATTTTTTTACAATGCATTAAAAATTTAACTATGACTTTATAATTCGTGGTGATTATAAGTAGAATGGTGCCTTTTGCAGTAGAGGACATTGTGATCAGCTCTAGGCAAATACCTAAAATTAGAGTAAAAATACAGAGTCAATAAAAGAAAATAATCTTACATAGAGTTTCATGGATTCAAAGTTGTTTTCTCCATGCATTGTTGTGTTGGTGATCATGTTTTTCTCCATATGGAGTACTCATATCCAATGCAAAAGCAGCAATGTCAAGGTCACTGATTTTGGTGCCATAGCAGATGGTAAAACAGATAATAGTAAGGTATTGATTAATTATTTAGAATTTATATTAAATCCAATGCTTTGATTTCTTATAGATTTGTAAAAAAATAGTAAGGCATAGATCAACACAAAGAATTAAGGTTGGTCGTGTAAAAATAGGATTAAAATCATTTTTCGTTTTATATCTATGAACTCTTCCGATTATGTCTCATAATTATCACGATTTTCAATTTAGTCCCACAATTTAAGATTTTGTTTTATTTCAAATTCAATTTTTGGCTGAAAATTTGAATTTGGTGAAAAATGTAACATGTAATACACTTGACCCTCAAATTGGCCACATTTATAATTTTCTCATTGGTTGGTTTTAATTAAAAAAATTCAAAAATGAAAAGTAATATTGCACATTATTATATATGTACTCCTTCATATAGGTCAAAGTATCATGCATATTTTCATTGTTTTAATTTTCTTGAAATAAACAAGTGATCTATGAATAACACATATATGATGATGCAGGCATTTTTGGAGGCATGGAAAAAATCTTGTCAAACAAATGGAGGCACACTTGAAATCCCTAAAGGAACTTACCTAGTGAGTGATGTTCAATTTTCAGGGCCATGCAATGGAGAAACCAAAGTGTTGCTTAATGGAATCCTACAAGCTTCTTCTATTCCTACACCAAACCTAGACTATTGGATCATGTTTTACAAAATCAATAACTTACAAGTATATGGTGATGGCACATTTGATGGAAATGGAGCCTACTATTGGGCACATAAACCTAATACCTTGTCTTTAAGCGTAAGTTCTCTAAATGCTATTGTTATACAATTTGCATGCATATCGTGTACACGATTTCATTCCATGCCGATACATCATAGGTGCACGATATAAAATCAATCATGTACAAGATTCCTAATAATTTTGAGCATACGATTTAATTTTATATCATGTACATGAATTACATGATTGATGCAAAATCGTCTACACAATATATATCATGTATACATGATTTTGCATCAACCATGTACACGATTATAATGAGGGTATTTTCATATTTTCATTTAAAAATGGGTAAGAAAAGTTAATCTTAAAAAAGATGATACTACTAATATACACATGACATGCATTTAAAAATACGAAATACAAAATGAAATATTAAATTAGAATAGGGGTTTCAGTTTGTCATTTCCTGTGTAAATAATTTTTTAACAATTTTGGTAGATAGTCAATTTTTATATACAAATTTATAAGAGTTTTAAATCATTTTTTTATCTCATAATTATGTTGTCTTTCAATTTTGATTTTATAATTATCAACTATCATGATTTCAATTTTGTTATACAATTTGAGAATTAGTCCAATTTTAATTAAATTGAAGCTTTTCAGTGACCTAAAAGTGAAGTGACGACATATTAAGATAAAACCTAATTTGGTCTCATAACTCTGACCTTTTTCGCAAATAGTCCCACAATTATCTATGTTTTCAATTTAATCTCACAATTTAAAAGATTGCTCGATTTTGGTCCTTTTTTTACCAGAAATTTAATTTTTTATCATAACAACGTTACGTACGATGCACATGATTTTGAATTTGGGGGTTTCCAACAATACTTAATGACTTGGTGCGAGGTGTAATTTTTTTATTGATTCAATATTAAAAAAAATCTTTACTTAAACTAAAATGACACATTGGTTAAGAAATTTACACGCTTAAATCATTAAAAAAATAGAAAAAAAAAACTAAAAAAACTCGAGCTTTATAAAACCTTAGAAACGAGCTTGAAAATCCCATCAGAAGAGAAACCAAGCACTTGGAAAATCTTAGTTTTTGGGTTTGAAAGTATCCTCGATATTAGCGAATTTGAAATTGAGGCTTATATTTCACGATTTTTTTACTCAAATTTGGGCATTTAGAAATTGGATTTTAAAATAGAGATATAAATTTATTTTTGTGAATCTAGTCTGATTCTAAAGTTTTTCTTAAGATTGAATTCAGGGCTTTGAAAAAACATGGAAAGATGACTGTTTTTGACAAATTTTGTGCATTTTGGTTATGGATTAAGAACATTCAAAATTTGAGATTGAAAATGGTGGTTATAATAGTTTTCCGGCAAAGACAAGACCCAAATCAAACAATCATTTAAATTGTGGGATTAAATAAAAATTCAGATAATTGTGAGACTATTTTTGAGAAAACCCAGAATTATAAAATTAAATCAGTTTTATCCCCTTCTAGATTATGGTTCGACAGATTTATAAATTGTGGAAGTAAATTTAAAATCATGATATTTATGCGATAAGAATCGAAAGACATCATAATTTTTTTGAATGATTCTAACTATTATACCATCCTCTAAACTCATCACAAGTTATTTTTTAAACAGTCCATAAAGCTGGAGGCAGTGACCAATGCCAAGATCCAACAAATACATTCATTAAACAGCAAGATGTTCCACATAGGCATACACAATAGTGATCATGTGACCATAGACAACATTGGCATCACAACCCCATCCAACAGCCCTAACACAGATGGGGTTCACATTGGCCTGTCCAACTTCATCACAATCATCAATTCGAACATAACAACAGGGGATGACTGCATATCTATGGGAGATGGCTCGACGAATGTAAACATTACAGGTGTCACGTGTGGGCCGGGCCACGGGATCAGCATTGGAAGCTTGGGAAGATACGAAGGGGAGAAGGATGTGAGCTCGATAATGGTCACAAACTGCACTTTGATTAGAACCACAAATGGTGTGAGGATCAAAACATTTGCAACTCTTTTTCAAAGCATGGTTTATGGTGTCACAGTCCAACACATCATAATGAACAATGTCTTTAATCCTATCATCATCGATCAACATTATTGCCCCGACCCAAGTTGCGATCAACAGGTAAGTTATTTTTCGTTTCATAATTATCATGTCTTTTAATTATCATTTTTGATTTTATAAGTAACACGATTTTCAATTTTGGTTTTACAATTTAAAAGTATATCCGATTTCAATCCATTTTTTATCAAATTTGAACTTTTCGATGACCTATAAATTGACGTGGCAACATCACATGTCAAATTCATATTGGTTGACACGTGTCGTTACGTCACTTGTTTATTTATTTATTTTGTACAAGGATATTTAAGTAATTCTAATTATATTTTGAATTTGATATGTCAAAGTAAATGTTGGATTGAGTTTGAAAATATCCTGTCCATGTCAAATCGAACAAACGTAAATGGTTGATAATTTTTTAAAACTTTATCCTTATCCTATGATTTATCCAATCTTTATCAAGGTAACTTAATCTCAAATTGCAAAGTAAATGAAGTCTAAGGGTAATTTACACATATAACCCTACATAATGGGTAGAAAAGTTGTTTATTATAACAATGGGTACGTAGAAAAGTAAATTCTCTTATAAAAATGAGTAGTTAGAGTCATTTTCACACATATATATAGCGATTAATGATATACATATTAAAATGTGCAGGGAGAATCGAGTGTGTCAATTAAAGGAGTAAAGTTCATAGATGTTCGGGGCAGCTCAAAAACACAGGTTGGAGTGAATATATTGTGCAGCAAGAAAAAGCCATGTCAAGCCATAGAGTTGAGTGGACTTAACTTAAAACTGAATGGCCAACCCACAACTGCATCTTGCTCTAATGCCGATCTCAAATTTCTTGGAGCTGCTCAAATTCCTTCAAAGTGCTCTTAAGGTCTCTTGACTAGCTTGACACATTTAAATATACTAGGCCAATCTTAATTTATTTCTTCCATCTAGTTATTTCAGAACAAGAAGGTTGTTCAGCATGAACCCTCTCATCTAGTATCCCCATTCAAGAAAACACTATTGACATAAATATGGTAGTCCTTGTGCGCAGAATAGGTAAGGAACATATGGTTTTGAGTCATATTGAAATCTATATCTCATCTTGTGGTTCAGGTTGTATAAGACAGCGTTTAATTAACCGTTTTGGTTAAGATTATACGACAACAGTTTATAATCATTGTGGTTCAAAAAGTATATGACAACGGTTAATAAGTGTTGTGATTCAGGTCAATACGACAACGGTTTATAACCGTTGAGATTGATGTTGTATAAGACAACAATTAATAACCGTTATGGTTCAGTTTCTATACGAAAACGGTTATTAACCGTTGTGGTTCAGATACGATAACAGTATTAAGTGTTGTAGTTCAGGTAACGACAACGATCAATAAATTATGTTTCAGCTTGAATACGATAACAGTTAATAACCGTTGTAGTTGATTTTTTATACGACAATATTAGTAACCGTTGTGGCTGATGTTGTAAACAGCAACACTAAGTAACCGTTGTGGTTGATATAATATACCACAACGGTTAGTAACCGTTGTGGTTGATGTTGTATACAACAACGGATAAGAACTGTTGTGGTAAATATCTATATGACATCGGTTAATATTTCATACTACAACGACTAATAACCGCTGTGGTTCAGGTTTTATAAATTATACCACAACGTTTAATTAACCGTTTTGGTTAAGAATTTACATAAAATACCACAACGGTTTATAACCGTTGTGGTTAATATCGTATATAACAACGGTTAATAACTGTTGTGGTTTAGGTTAGAGCTGTCGAAATGGGCCGGCGGGACGGGCCGGCCCACAACCCATCTTAACCCACCCTTTGGCGGGGCGATGCG
The DNA here is from genome assembly GCA_028654395.1 of Scutellaria barbata. NCBI lineage: Eukaryota > Viridiplantae > Streptophyta > Magnoliopsida > Lamiales > Lamiaceae > Scutellaria > Scutellaria barbata. Next base: position 1,979,835 of record CM053656.1, on the reverse strand, counting down.
GGGTGGGCTTTTTATTGAGCGGGCCTTCAAATCCCAACCCAGCCCAACCCACCGGTGGGTTGTGGGTTGGGCGGGCCAACCCACTTTTTGTTTTTTAACCATTAATCCACTATACATAAATACATTCTAATAGCTAACAAAAAATGCAAAGTGTTCGCAAATTAAAATGCAACATTCATCACATAACCATATGTCCATAGTCTATAAATCAATAATCCAAAAATATAAAACTAAAAAGTCCACAAAATATAAGTGTATGACAAATGAAACATAAATCTCTTAAAAGTTAGAGTTCATCAACAATTACATCATCAAAATCATCTTCATTTCCTTGTTCTTCATCAATATTCTCCATGATATTGGTATTTTTAGTATTTTTAATTAATTAAAAAAATTTTAAAAAAAAGGTGGGCTAGCCCGCCCCGCCCCAGCCCGCTACCCAAATAGGCTAGCCCGTTTAGGCTTGCTTTTTTACGGGCTTCGAAATATTCGGCCCAACCCACCTTCTATGTATGGCGGGTGGGCTTAGCCCGTTTTGACACCTCTAGTTTAGGTCATATATGACAACGGTTATTAACCGTTGAGGTTGATGTTGGGTTTGACAACAGTTAGTAACTGTTGTGGTTCATGTTGTGTACGACAACGGTTAATGACTGTTGTAGTTCAGTTTCAATACGACAACACTTATTAACCGTTGTGGTTCAGGTTCTACACGACAATAATTAATAACTGTTGTAGTTCAAGTTGTATACGGCAACGATTATAACCGTTTAGGTTGAAATGTATACGACAATGGTTTATTACCGTTGTGGTTGATGTTGTATAACGGTTAATAACCGTTGCAGTTTATGGAGTGTTCGACAACACCATCTTCCACAACAGTATAAAAGGTCTACGACAACAATTATTAACTGTTGTTGTTGTGCATATTTGTTGTAGTTCTTATTCCTATATGTCCATTTTGTTCCATAGACACTTTTATGTCTAGGTTTATCAACAAACTTCCCAAACTTGATTTTTGGTAAACTGCTGGTTCAGCTTTTATTACATGACAACAATCCAGTTTGAATCTTCAAGTGCGCCCTCAATATTCTTTGATCAACTTAGATATGAGTATACTACAACAAGATTCTTCTAATTGATAAGTTAATGTAGTTCTTAAGCACTCACCAATTTTACTGTTTGGTCCGGAAGATATAATATATGATTAGTTAAATATAAATGAGATGAAGCAAAACAACAATCAATGACACAAAAGCAGAGTTTGTCATTTTTCCTCCCATAAATATGGTGTCTACCAATTTTGATCTTAATAATATCATGATTTTAAATTTAGTTTTATAATTTAAAGATGTGTCCGATTTAAGTCCAATTTTGATCAGAAAATTCAAATTTCACCAAAAATGGTTTTTCAATGACTTAAAAGTGATGTGGCAACATTTGTCAATCAATAAGAATTTGACACATGTTGCCACATCATTTTTAGGTCACCAAAAAGTCTCAATTCAGAGAAATTGGACTAAAATTGATCAGATTATTAAATTATAAAACTAAATTGAAAATCGTGATAATTATCGAACCAAAATTAGAAGACACCATAATTATAGAAGGAAAAATGATTGTAACCTATAAAAACATTACTTAATTTCATTTGACTACCAAATCAATCCATATTACATGAATCCAATATTTGGGATATTAAATATTTACTATTTTCATAAAAGGATTAAATATTTATGCAACCATTTTCGACTTATATGGAAACTCACTTATGATCACCAAATTATATACAGAAACAACAACAATAACAAAATGTAACCTGCGGATATCATTAATTGTAATTATGATTATAAGAAGAAAGTATTTACTTTTATTTGCCTTTTGATCAAATAATGAATAAAAACTAGTAAATTGATACACAATGCATTAAAAAATTAATTATGACTTTTAAACTCGATGTAACAATATATAGAATGGTGTTAATAGTTCATATTGCAGTAGAGGGTATTGCAATTACCATTTTCCATTAATATGGAAACTGATTTATATATGATTATTGATCACCAAAATATGTTCAGAACAACAGAAAAACATAATAAATATGTAACCTGATCATATGATTGTAATTATGATTTTAAGAAGAAAATATTTACTGTTTTTTGCCTTCTGATCAAAAAAAGAATAAAAACTTGTAATTTTTTATGCAATGCATTAAAAAAATTAATTATGATTTTAAATTCTTGTAATTATAAATAGAATGGTGCTTATTGCAGTAGAGGGCATTGTAATCAGCTCTAGGCATTTATACCTAAAATTAGAGCAAAAATACAAAATCAAGAAAGAAAATATAAATCTTATATATAGTTTCATGGATTCAAAGTTGTTTTCTCCATGCATTGTTGTGTTGGTGATCATGCTTTTCTCCATATGGAGTACTCATGTCCATTGCCAAAGCAGCAGTTTCAAGGTCACTGATTTTGGTGTCATTGCAGATGGTAAAACAGATAATAGTAAGGTAATGATTAATTTAGATTTGATATTAAATCCAATTAATTTCTTGATTTTTATAAAGTTGTAAAAAAATAGTAAGACTATATCAACACAATGTATTAAGTTATATGCATATGTACTCCTTCATATAGGTCAACATATCATATTTTCATAATCCATGGATGTCTGCCACTCGAACACATCTCTCGATTTACATATTTCATCCGACTAAGGGCCTACGACCTATATCATATTTTCATTGCTTTTATTGAAATAAACATGAAGTGATCTATGAATAACACATATATGATGATCATGCAGGCATTTTTGGAGGCATGGAAAAAAGCTTGTCAAACAAATGGAGGCACACTTGAAATCCCAAAAGGAACTTACCTAGTGAGTGATGTTCAATTCTCAGGGCCATGCAATGGAGAAACCAAAGTGTTGTTTAATGGAATCCTACAAGCTTCTTCTATTCCTACACCAAACCTAGACTATTGGATCATGTTTTACAAAATCAATAGCTTACATTTATATGGTGATGGCACATTTGATGGAAATGGAGCGTACTATTGGAAACATAAATCTAAGACCTCGTCTATGAGCGTAAGTTCTCAAAATACTCAATACAACGTCTTGACAATCTATCTTAGTATCTTACAACATCTACTATGCACAATATGTTCTTTTACCTCCATCATAGGAAAAATATGTTTTTATCTGCTTTAATAACTTTAGGTGGATTTCACTCAATTTTCATTTATTGAGATTATGTGCATGATTTAATTTTATATCATGTCGATAAATTATATTGTCGATGCAAAACCGTGTACACAATATATATCAAGTATACATGATTTTGCATCAACCATGTACACAATTATATATAATTGACTGTAATTTCACTTTCTTTCTTTTTTTGGGAATGGGCAAACTTAAATTTTGAAAAGATTGATAGTAAAATTACGGGTCCTCATGTGAAATATGTAGCTTGGGCTTTGGTACATTTTCATAACCTTATTTCCTTTTGCATAAATGATATTTTATAAATGGATACAAGTTATTCTTAAATACGCATTTCTTAAAAGGGAATAACTTAATGCCCATAAATTCCCTTTGTAAATAATTTTTATAGCAATTTTGGTACATAATCAATGTTTATATACAAATTTAGAAAGGTTAAAATCATTTTTGTCTCATACTATCATATCTTTTAATTTTTGTTTCATAATTATCATAATTTTCATTTTAGTTGTACAATTTGAGAATATATTCGATTTCAATCTAATTTTCATCGAATTTGAGTTTTCTGAATGTGACTTAGTAGTGATATGACAATATGTGTCAAATTCTTATTATGTACATCATTTTTAGGGCATAGGAAAGCGCAATTGGGGTCGCAAAAAATTGGACAGATTCTTAAACAGTGAGAATAAATTGAAAATCGTGATACTTAAGAGTTATGAAACCAGAATCAAAAGATCCCACATTTACGTGATAGATAAATGATTCTAAAAAAATTTACACACCATGCTCTAAACTCATCACAAATTATATCATCAACAGTCCATAAAGCTGGAGGCAGTGACCAATGCCAAGATCCAACAAATAAAATCACTAAACAGCAAGATGTTCCACATTGGCATACACAATAGTGAGCATGTGACCATCGACAACATTGCCATCACAGCCCCATCCAACAGTCCCAACACAGATGGGATTCATATTGGCCTCTCCAACTTCATCACAATCACCAATTCGAACATAGCCACAGGGGATGACTGCATATCCATGGGAGATGGCTCGACGAATGTAAATATTGCGGGTGTCACGTGCGGTCCAGGCCACGGTATCAGCATTGGAAGCTTAGGAAGATACAAAGCGGAGAAAGATGTGAGCTCGATAACTGCCACAAACTGCACTTTCATTGGAACCACAAATGGTGTGAGGATCAAAACATTTGCAACTCCTTTCCAAAGCATGGTTTATGGTGTCACTTTCCAACACATCATAATGGACAATGCCTTTAATCCTATCATCATTGATCAACATTATTGCCCCCAGTCAAGTTGCGATCAAAAGGTAACTGCATATATAATGAATTTCTTTTTACAAGATATATATAGGGTTAAGTTTTTTTTTTATCCATTATAGGGGTACTTAATTTTTGTTTTTTGCCTCCTAACAATTGTGTCTTTCGATTTTAAGGTCTCATAACTATGTATATGATCCCCAAATTGAGGCTTTCTGTTGACCTAGATGTGACGTGGCGACACGTGTTAAAATTATAATCTAAATTATCAGAAAGCCTCAATTTTGTGGAATTGGACTGAAATCGATAAATACTCAAATTGTGAGATTAAAGTGAAAATTATGATAATTATGAGAACAAAAAAACATCCTAATTTGTGGGATATAAATGATTTTAACCTCATTTTAGAGAAAAATCTCTATTCAGTACTTTTCCAAAAAGCCCTTATAAAATAATATGTTTACCCATTTTGTAACAAAATCAGTATTCATTGAGGGTATTTTAAACATTTTACCCTACAATGGGGTAGAAAAGTTGTTTATTGTAATAATGGGTATATAGAAAAGTAAATTCTCTTTTAAAAATGAGTATTTATAGACATTTACACACATATATAGCGATTGATGATATACGAATTAAAATGTGCAGGATGAATCAAGTGTGTCAATTAAAGGAGTAAAGTTCATAGATGTTCGGGGAAGCTCAAAAACACAGATTGGAGTGAATATATTGTGCAGCAAGAAAAAACCATGTCAAGACATAGAGTTGAGTGGACTTAACTTAAAATTTAATGGTCAACCCACAACTGCATCTTGCTCTAATGTCGATCTCAAATTTCTTGGAGCTGGTCAAATTCCTTCAAAGTGTTCTTAAGGTCTCTTGACCAACTTGACACACTTAAATATACTAGGTCAATCTTAGTTTATTTCTGTCATCTAGTTATATAGACCATCAATTAATTAAAATGGTAATTTCTAAAATTGTAATTTTAACATGATTTTTGGCTATAAACAAATTTAATATGATTTTGATATAGATTTATTTATTTATTTATTTTGCACAAGGACATTTAAGTAATTCTAATTATATTCTGAATTTGATATGTCAAAATAAAAGTTGGATTTAGTTTGAAAATATCTCATCCTACGTCAAATCAACCAAACATAAATGGTTGATACTCTTTTAAAAATGGATAAATTTCATAACAAAACCTAATTTATAAATTAGTTCTCAATTTTAGATCTAAATTTTAAAGTTTTTCAATAAGGAGTTCAGTTTAATAATTTTTCTTAATTAAGGCTTCAAAATTAGATTGAATTCTTAATTCAAGAAAAAATTTTATTATTTTTTCTTTTTTTTTCTTTTTATTTATTTTTGTAAAATTATTTATATTTCAATATACATTCATACTTTGGATAAATTAAGACAAATTAGTGCACTTTAATAACAATCTTCATCCAACTTATTTTAATTTATTTTTAAAAAATAAAGAAAACAATAATTAATTCAATTTATATAATATAATTTATATTAACTGATTAATATTAAAATCAATTTTCTATATTTTTATTCATAAACTTAAGAAAATAAAGAATTCTTAATTTTATGAATTGCATTAATATTATATATATATATATATATATTAATACAAGTCGGATGAAGATCGTTCCAAAACTGCACTAACTTGTTTTAGCTTATCTAAAATATAAATATATATTGAAATATAAATAAAAAGAAAAAAAATTGAATTTTATTTTAAATTGAGAACTCAATCAAATTTTCAAGTCTTTAATTGAGAAAAAAAAGTTAAATTGAGCCTCTTATTGAAAAACTTTAAAATTTAGGTCTAAAATTGAGAACTAATTTATAAATTGAGTTTTGTTGTAAAATTTATTCTTCAAAAATTTATCCTTATCCTATGATTTATCCAATATTTAATCAAGGCAACTTATTCCCAAATGGCAAAGTAAACGCTAACCCTACAAAATGGGTAGAATATAAAGGAGATGAAGCAAAATAACATTCAATGAGACAAAAGGAGGGTTTAAGTCATTTTTCGTCTCATAAATATGATGTTTTCCAATTTTGATCTAAAAAAATATCATGATTTTGAATTTAGTTTTATAATTTAAGGATGTATTCGATTTCTGCCTAATGTTAACCAGAAAATTCGAATTTCACAAAAAATGGTTTTTCAATGACCTAGAAGTGATGTGGCTGCACTTGTCAATCAATAAAAATTTGACATGTGTTGTCACGTCATTTTTAGAACACTAGAAAGTCTCAATTCAGAAAAATTAGACTAAAATTGATCATTAAATTATGAGATTAAATTAAAAATCATGACAATTATGGAATCAAAATTAGAAGACATCACAATTATAGAAGGAAAAATGATTTTAACCCATAAAAACATTACCTGATTTCATTTGACTACCAAATCAATCCATATTACATGAATCCAATATTTGCGATATTAAATATTTACTATTTTCATAAAAGGATTAAATATTTATGCAACCATTTTCGACTTATATGGAAACTCACTTATGATCACCAAATTATATTCAGAAACAACGACAACAAAATGTAACCTGCAGATATGATTAATTGTAATTATGATTATAAGAAGAAAATATTTACTTTTATTTGCCTTTTGATCAAATAATGAATAAAAATTAGTAAATTGTTACACAATGCATTAAAAAAATTAATTATGACTTTTAAACTAGATCTAACTATATATAGAATGGTGTTAATAGTTCATTTTTGCAGTAGAGGGCATTGCAATTACCATTTTCGATTTATATGGGAACTCATTTATATATATATATATGATTATTGATCAGCGAATATGTCCAGACAACAGTAAAACATAATAAATATGTAACCTGATCATAATAAGAAAATATTTAATAGAATGGTGATCATAAGAAGAAAAACATAATAATTTATATGGAAACTCATTTATATATAGAATTGTAATCATGATTATAAGACGAAAATATTTAATGTTTTTTGCCTTCTGATCAAAAAATGATTAAAAACTTGTAATTTTTTATACAATGCATTAAAAAATTAATTATGACTTTAAATTCGTGGTAATTATAAATAGAATGGTGCTTTATTCAGTAGAGGGCATTGTGATCAGCTCTAGGCATATATACCTAAAATTAGAGCAAAAATACAAAGTCAAGAAAGAAAATATAAATCTTATATATAGTTTCATGGATTCAAAGTTGTTTTCTCCATGCATTGTTGTGTTGGTGATCATGCTTTTCTCCATATGGAATACTCATGTCCATTGCCAAAGCAGCAGTTTCAAGGTCACTGATTTTGGTGCCATTGCAGATGGTAAAACAGATAATAGTAAGGTAATGATTAATTTAGATTTGATATTAAATCCAATTAATGTCTTGATTATTGTAGAGTTGTAAAAAAATAGTAAGACTGAGATCAACACAAATTATTAACGTTGGTCATGTAAAAATAAGTCATGTACTCCTTCATACAAGTCAACATATTATGTTTTCATTGTCTATGGATGTCTGTCACTCGAACACATCTCTCGATTCACATATCTCATCTGATTGAGGAACCTATGACCTATATCATATTTTCATTGCTTTTATTGAAATAATCATGAAGTGATCTATGAATAACACATATATGATGATGCAGGCATTTTTGGAGGCATGGAAAAAAGCTTGTCAAACAAATGGAGGCACACTTGAAATCCCTAAAGGAACTTACCTAGTGAGTGGTGCTCAATTCTTAGGGCCATGCAATGGAGAAACCACAGTGTTACTTAATGGAATCCTACAAGCTTCTTCTATTCCTATACCAAACCTAGACTATTGGATCATGTTTTATAAAGTCAATAACTTACAAGTATATGGTGATGGCACATTTGATGGAAATGGAGCCTACTATTGGAAACATAAATCTAAGACCTCGTCTATGAGCGTAAGTTCTCTAAATACTCAATACAACATCTTGACAATCGATCTTAGTATCTAATTACTACATCTACTATGCATAGTATGCGATATATGTTTTTTACCCGGATCATAGAAAAAAATATATTTTTATCTACTTTAGTAACTTTAGATCGATTTCATTTTCATTTATCGAGACTGTGTGCATGATTTAATTTTATATTATGTATATAAATTATATTGTCGATGCAAAACCATGTACACAATATATATCATGCATACATGATTTTGCATCAACCATGTACACGATTATATATAATTCATGGTAATTTCACTTTTTTTTTGGAAATGAGTAAAAAACTTAATTTTTTAAAACATGGATAGTAAAATTACGTGATCTCTTGTGAACTATGTAGTTTGGACTTTGGTGCATTTTCATAACCTTTTTTCCTTTTGCATTTATATTTTATAAATGGAAACAAGTTATTCTTAAATACATATTTCTTAAAAGGGAATAACTTAATACCCATTAAATCCCTTTGTAAATAATTCTTTATAGAAATTTTGGTACATAATCAATGTTTATATACAAATTTAGAAAGGATTAAAATCATTTATTGTCTCATACCTTAATATCTTTTGATTTTGGTTTCATAATTATTACAATTTTCATTTTAGTCATATAAATTGAGAATATGTCCGATTTTTATCCAATTTTCGTTGAATTGGGGTCTTTTAGATGTAACTTAGTAGTGATGTGATATCATGTGTCAAATTCTTATTGATTGACATATGTCAGTACATCATTTCTAGGGATAGATTCTTAAACTGTGAGAGTAAATTGAAAATCGTGATACTTACGGGTTACGAAACCAGAATCAAAAGATCCCCCAGTTACTTAACAAATAAATGATTCTAATACAATTTAGACACCATCCTCTAAACTCATCACAAGTTATTTCATCAACAGTCCATAAAGCTGGAGGCAGTGACCAATGCCAAGATCCAACAAATAAAATCACTAAACAGCAAGATGTTCCACATTGGCATACACAATAGTGAGCATGTGACCATCGACAACATTGCCATCACAGCCCCATCCAACAGTCCCAACACAGATGGGATTCATATTGGCCTCTCCAACTTCATCACAATCACCAATTCGAACATAGCCACAGGGGATGACTGCATATCCATGGGAGATGGCTCGACGAATGTAAACATTACGGGTGTCACGTGCGGTCCAGGCCACGGCATCAGCATTGGAAGCTTAGGGAGATACGAAGCGGAGAAAGATGTGAGCTCGATAACTGTCACAAACTGCACTTTGCTTGGAACCACAAATGGTGTGAGGATCAAAACATTTGCAACTCTTTTTGAAAGCATGGTTTATGATGTCATATTCCAACACATCATAATGGACAATGCCTTTAATCCTATCATCATTGATCAACATTATTGTCCCCGGTCAAATTGCGACCAAAAGGTAACTACAATTTCTTTTTACAAGATATATATAGGGTTAAGGTTTTTTTTTTTTTTTATTCATTATAGGGGTACATAATTTTTTTTTTTTGTCTGGTAACTATGCTATCTTTCGATTTTTAGGCCTCATAACTATTTATATGACCCCAAATTGAGACTTTCTATTGACCTAGATGTGACGTGGCGACACGTGTTAAAATTCTAATATAAATTACCAGAAAACCTCAATTTTGTGGAATTGGACTGAAATCGATAGATACTCAGATTATGAAACTAAAGTGAAAATTTTGATAATTATGAGACCAAAAAACATCCTAGTTTGTGGGATGAAAAATGATTTTAACCTCATTTTAAGGAAAAATCACTATTCACTTTTCCAAAAAACCCTTATAAAAAAATAATATGTTCACCCATTTTGTAACAAAATTAGTATTCATTTAAACATTTAACCTTACAAATGGGTAGAAAAGTTTTTATTGTAACAATGGATATGTAGAAAAATAAATCCTCTTATAAAAATGAGTAGTTAGAGTCATTTTCACATATATATATAGCAATTAACGACATACGTATTAAAATGTGTAGGGAGAATCAAATGTATCAATTAAAGGAGTAAAGTTCATAGATGTTCGAGGCAGCTCAAAAACACAGGTTGGAGTAAATATATTGTGCAGCAAGAAAAAGCCATGTCAAGACATAGAGTTGAGTGGGGTTAACTTAAAATTTAATGGCCAACCCACAACTGCATCTTGCTCTAATGTCGATCTCAAATTACTTGGAGCTGATCAAATTCCTTCAAAGTGTTCTTAAGGTCTCTTGACCAGCTTGACACACTTAAATATACTAGGCCAATCTTAGTTTATGCATGTTAATTCTTCCATCTAGTTATATATACCATCGATTAATTAAGTGGTAATTGTCGCAACAATAACGAATTTTCCCCAACTAACAATTTTAACAGGACTTTTGACTACTAACAAATTTAATATGACTTTTTACGTTTCATGCATTCGTTTCATGCATTCGTAATCAACAGATAGATTTCGGTCATCTTTTAACACTATAAATTCATATTTCTAGATCAATTAATATATATATATATATATATATATATATATATATATTCTTTTTCTTTTGTATATATATAATAACATTAATTGGGGATTTTCTTCATAATTTCTGAAAATTTGGGAATTTTGAAATGTCCATTAGTTACAACTCACATGAACATTGAAGTCCAACATGAACATTGAAGTCCAACAAAAATCATATTAAAATTATAATTTTGGGAATTTTTTATTTTATTTTTACGGCTGTTACTGGCCCATTAATTAATTGATAGATTATGTCAATTATAATTATGGGAAGAAGTTATCATTTTTTTTGCAATATCCCAATATCTGATAAATTTGTTACGGGCATTCAGTTTGTTTTCAGTCAGATTAATGATTTTTCTCACTAATTTCCACTTTCTAAAAAAGTAGAATTATGTTTATTAATTTATTATTGTATAAATTATACTTTAAATATTTTATTATGTATGATTAGTATATATGATATACAAATCATTTTATATATCCATGATTATTGAGTGTAAAATTTAACCAGAGCTAAATAGTTTGTATTTCATGCAATTTGAATAAGAGATGAATCTTAATATATTAGAAGCTAATCCATAAAAATAAAGGAAATTTTTGACATAAAAAATTTTAAGAAATTTTATTGACATCAAATAAAATTCTTAAAACAAAAAATAAAATGAAGTCTAAATTTTTAAAATATCTTAACATTATAGGTCTCTTATTGACATAAAAATTGTTGAATGGAAAATTGGAAAACAATTACAGACTTGATTCTTTTCTCATCCAATTAGTATATATGTATAATTTTTATACCTATTATGAATATGTTGAGCATATAGTTACATATTTTTTTTCCAAACTCATTGTGACAGATATAATTAGTAAAGTAGTTAGGCAGCATATCACAATGAATATAAGAAATATCTAAAGTTCGTAAATTACATGGATATTAATTAGATAATTAAATTAAAATAACTCTAAAAAAACTATATGTTTTTCATGGACAATATTTCTATATTAAAAAATTTTAGAATACAAATTCTCTTGTGTACTTGGTGTAAAGATCTAAGAACCATACAATTTGGGTTGATTCGATTCAAATCTGTGAATTTGCCTTTTTTTTAATTTTTTTTAATGTCTTGACCTTTATATATAAATTTGGCGACCTTTATATACAAATATTGTGATATTTATTGTAATTTTAAAAAAAATGAAGAATTTCAATAAAATTTGTACATATTATATTCATGTGATCCTTATGCCATGAATATACATACGAGTCACATGAATATAATATATACAAATTTTACTGAAATTCTTCCTTTTTTTTTAAGTTATTGAACATAAAGATCACAAAATTTATATATAAAGATCATAAAATTTATACATAAAGGTTTTGACCTGAATTAAAAAAAATTAAAAACACACGAATTTGAATCGACTTGCATTGTATCTGCAACTGGTTTATATTAAACACACTCATCAACTGGTTAAACACACTCATTTCTGAAAAGTGGAATGTCAAAACATATTGATTTCTTTCTCTCTCATTTTTTGTTGGCCTTCTCGAGGTTCTTTCTTCTTAAGGGTTATGTCTCTGTACTATAAACTTTAGATAATATTTTATATTAATTAAAAGTATATATAATTTATTTTGTTATAAGTGGATAAATAATATAATTTATTATTAATATTTATTAAATTTGATGCTTACTCATGAAGTATAGATGTATTCGTAAGTTATACTTGAATTTATTCGATAACCAAAAAAATCAAATTCAAACACTCAATAATTTAATTCGACACAATTTGATTACATCACTATACAAAATAAATAAAAAAGATATGTATACTTAAATCATATCAAAACAACTACCTTTGTTAATTATGGAATATACCGTCTACAAAATTTAATTTTTTTTAACCCTTCTATATAATTTCATTGAACAATGAAATGAAACAATCCAATACTCAATAATAGTCATCATCCAAAGTGAATCAAGCCATGAAATCTGGTCCAGGCCTAACTACCTCTAAAATAAATAAATAAATAAAAGGAAACATTTGCTTAAAAATAAATTATTTCATTCGAAATATTGCGCATACACACATTACATAACATTAAAATTAAAATAGGAAAAAAACGATTCATATAGTAATTATTATGTCTAAAGCTAAGAAGTAATGAACTCAATGGTTTTTATATAAGGGCTTAGCGATATATCAGGTTTCTATATGTGGCAATAACAGATTTCATGTTTAGACGAAAAAATGAGTAAAAATTATTGATATCAATATCAACATTATGTAGCTTCCTTAGCTCACTGGCTTTTTTGTATAAGCCATGTTAAGTCTTCTTGGCTCTCTATGAGCCTAATTGAGATTGTTGACGACCCCTTGATTGCCTGCAAATCATTATATTACGAGTTTTGAGTGAAAAAAATGAGGGATAAGATTTGTACATGATCGACTTTGGTACATACATACAGTAAAATCGAGATAAATTAACAAAAACGTCAAGAATGCAAAACTCACCTTCCATTGAGCAATTGGAATATATTAACCTCCATTATTAATGAACATCGATGAAGTAATTACTTGAATTTTCATTATTGGTATTGAAGCGAATTGATCACTTCAAAAATCTTGTGAAATTTGTTTAGTTTGTTGAGTCAATGGGGAACGACTCTCATTTATAGAAGACATATATGCTTCCTTTGATTTGGAGACGATGAGGGGTTTATTGATATATGGTTAGTGTAATGATTGTATTCGTAAATTGAAAGTATATCTTTTTTAAAATATAGTGAATAGAAAAAATTACTATATAAAAAAGTAATATATTGATTAATATCATGTTTTTGTATTTACATATAGGTGGTGCTACGAATAAATTTGTTAGTTGTTAGTATCGATTTAAGATTTTATAAAAAAAGGTGAAATATATTATGTAATATACTTTATTTGTCCGTTAATTTTAAAGACACGTGAACTATAAGTCAACTTTTAATTGCACGTCAAGCTTATTCTCGCAATATAATTGGCAATTGCAACATCACCATCATCATTATATTATGTCTTAAAGAGGATGTCTCAAATTATCACCTTTTTATTTATTTATTTATCACCACAACCATCGTAAATCTAGGGTGGAAAGTTATTGAAAAAATCTGCAATTTTTGCTTATTTTGGGGCATTTTGCATATGAGTCTAGTACCCAAATTAAGAAATAAGTCGTTGGAATGTGTTCTCCTTCGAGAGAAGTTCGAAACGATATATAGCTTGCCCAAAATAATTTAATAGATGAATGGAAAATTATGGGTCGAAGTGATGACTTTGGATCCTTTTGGAATGCTTGGGAGCTTGGATGTGTCTTGTCCCACATCAGGAAAATGAAACTAAGTTCTTTGGTTTATATTGTTTTTCCCTTTTATTGGAGATAAAAATGGTTAGCAAGAAGGCTCTCTCTCGCGCACGCGGGGGTGCAAATTAAATGTGGTTTGAATTTCGGACCTTAAACTCAGGTGTGTGCGCGACCTGCGTACACGAATGTCTGTCCGGCGGCAGGCCGAGCCTCGTTCCTTTTGCCACTTAAATTTTGTGTACACATTTTTATCTTTTGAATCTGTGTGTACACGATTTGGTGACCTTTCGTGTACATGATTTTTCAGCTCCAAGTACCTTTTCGACTCTTCTGTAACGGTCGACTTTTAACTTTCCAACTACTTGTGACGGTCCTGGAGTGGCTATATATTGAGTTAGCTCCCCCCCCCAATTTCGAAAACACACAGATCTCATCTCTCCTTCGTACATCTTTGCTTTGTTCCTCTTTCTGTCCATTGATACTGATCGGGCGTACTTCTAGTTCGCCATCGGTGGGAGTTGTGTGCTCGACTCGCCATCAGCAACCGTTGTATCCTGAGAAACGGACGTTCTTGTATATCCTAACACCGTGGACGGAACGAATCTGTTTTAAGAAAACTGTGATACACAAGCCTCGGTTTTTCATTTTATTTGTTTCTATTTTCGATTTTTTGTTTCTAGCCATTTCCTCAACTCCATATTACTAACAGAAGTTAAGGTTGATTTGTTGATGGGAAATGAAGTCGTATTTTGTTTTCTTGATAAAAAAGTCGTATGGGAAAAACAATTCATAATTCTCGACTAAAATTATTATTTTACAGTTCATACTGTAATTCAAAGTGACTCATATTTCATAATATTTTTTTCTTTAAGTAACCATTTATTTATCTAGTTATGAATGGTACTATGTTTACAAAAAAAAAAGTTGCAAAACATACTTTTGACTTTTTTACTACCAAGGAAAATAATATTGTTTTTAGTGTTATTTCTGCCTTCCTTCCTCTCTTTATTTTAATATTATTAAATTCAGATATAACATATATTTTAGGGTTACTTATTGAAAAATTACAAGATAAATATGATATGTTATTTGAATAATACTTATGAGTATATTAAATATACTTTAAGCATATATTTTTTAACGATTATGAAAGAATAAAGATCAATATTTGATGAACTTTGTATGATAGTGAATATTAGTAAAAGATCACAAAAAATTAGAAATATTAATACAAATTATTGAAGATTGAGTTACAAATCTATCAATCTTTATATATATAAAACAACAATCACTAATACCATGTGTTATCCTCTCGTCTTAAAAGCTTAAAATATAATATTAATAATTATATTAATGTTAATTATATTATATTAAATAATTTTATGGCAAACAAAATCTTCTTTTGAACATTCTACGTGCAAGGTTTATTTTCTTGGCGTAGAGACATTCATTGAGCGAAATACTTTTGATATATCAAAATGTTTATTCATATTTTTATATGAAGTAAGATTTAGTAGAATGAGGTAATACGTTTGGAGTTTAATTTCACTAAAGATGTTATTAATAGAATCTCAATCATTTCAAATTGCATTTGATAAAAATTGGTTATTCATTCATACCAACATATTGGGCTTTAAGAGCAATGTGTATGACAGTTGAAGTTGGATGAAAACATAAGAAATATTCATTCAAAATCTCCACATATATCTATAATTAAACTACAACCAAAAGAAAAAAATTAAATGGGTAATAACAATTTCAACCACATATCGATAAATCATTCTGAATATTTGATGAATTGCTTAAGTAAAAACAAACTAATTTTATTAATGAAGAATCAATAACATAATACGAGTGTAAACAATAAAAAATAAATTTACTGCAAATGAAACAATGACACTTGATCAATAGACATTTTGTAATTAAAATCTAAATAATAATAAATAAATACAAAATCAGATATCGAACTCAACTTTACTTAAAAATTATTTTAAAAAAAAATATCGTATTAATCCACTGCATCGCACGACCACTCCACTAGTTTTCAGTAGAATAATACATCGTACTCCCAGTAACATGGAATAATCTTGTGCTCTAAATTGGCGCATCCTATACTGTTGTAAAGTGGGACTTAATTGCAATAAACAACTTTTCATGGGTGGAAAAAGGCATAATCAGATTTTAAGGTGACTTGTTATGATTTTTAGGGTTAGCCGCAGCCGTGATATTAAACAATTAACATAGACCGCCGATTAAGATCAACGGCCAAAAGCGAGTCACCTTAGTCTATATATACCCTTTCTTATCCACCATACATAGTCAGGGCTTTAGGGTTTAATCAGCCTCCTCTCTCTCTCTCTCTAGATTTGAATTTTACAAGCATTTTTGAATGGAAATTCTGCGACGACAAACACAAAATTGAGACGAGCTTAGATCGATGTTCGTATGACTCAAGTTTAACAATCGTCGCTAGAAAAAGCCTCCTCCTTTGTCGAGATCTCCGTCTCCGAAGGTACGTTTGGGGGCGATCTCATATCCTATCGCCTTGGGCAGCGAGTTGTCGCTATTAACTCTTGGGATTGGCCATGAGAAATACATTCATTTTCATCAAATCCAGTTTCTCTTTGTTTTCGCCTTTGCTTAATTGCCTGTGAAGAAATCTTTATAAAATACACCATCTTTCGGGACTGATTGGCCTTCGAAAGAGGTCCGTGTTGATACATTCTGCAATTCTGAGGCATTTCGTTTCATAAATATCATTTCTCTCATAAAACTGTTTTAAAATGAATTTTGATTGGTTTTTGGTTGTGCTTATTGACGGTCTAGTGCTGTTTGAATTATTGAGCAGTACTTAACAATTATCATAAGCTACAAAGAGAATTTCGATTTGAGCCAACTTTGTCTTTCGAGTTTTCTCTTTTTACCTTGAGAGATAGGCTATCCACGATGTGGCTTATATTTCATTTTATATTTTATGTTTTTGAGTTCATTTGTTATTTTCGAGCTTGAGATTTGTTGTTAATTTCTTCGTTATAGATAACAATGTTTTTGTCATAATATGAAATATTTTTGACACATGGCGGGTTTTAGTCATAAATTATATTAATTAGTTATCAATAGATAGAATATAGATTTGGAGATATTTAGGAATGTTATATATTTTTGTATTTGTAGAGGAGAGATTTGGGTAGTTTTTTTATTTCATTTTAATAAAAAATGTTTTAAACATCTATATTTTATATTATATCTATAAAAATTTCATTTACGTAGTGAATTGTGGATGTGTAGTACCTGTTGGTTAGTCAATTGGGATAATAATTCTTCATTTTTTTTTATTATTTACAAAATTGTCCATTCTTTTGCTATGACATCTTTTATAGTCACTGATAAACATAATTTTAGTATTACTAAGACCATTTATAGGTGACCTTACCTTTGAATGTTTCGTTAATACAATTTTATGAAAACAATGTCGTTATTAATAATTTATAATTTCATGGTTTTATCAGCATCTTTATTGTATTTACTTGCTGGATTGTTGTACAAGGTATATTTTAATAAATTATTAATAATGTTTTAACTCTATTTTTCATTAATTATGTTGGTTTCTCTATCACAAATTAATGTGTATCAATATGATTATTTAGGAAAATGTTGGTAGAAATCTAAGCTTTTTACACACGGTGGTTTCTGGCCTATCAAATACATAGGTTTTTTGTAAATGGCCCCCTTGACTCTAAAATCTATTTTATTATATTTATATCTCAAATTATCTAAAAGTATATATTTGAGTTAAAAGTGTACTTGATGATAGGATGAGATTGAAGTTTTCCCAAAAAAGGAGAATGAATCCAATGTTTATTCACAAATTGAGTAAAATTGCTTCTATTTGATACAATTGAGAACTACTTTAACATTATCTATAATGTATTCAAGAGAAAATTTTGATGTTCTTTGGAATTTTTTACATGATTATTGTATGTTAGATTATAATATTTTTATGTAATAATGTTGAATTGAATATTATAATATAATTATTGTTATTATTTGCTGTACGTAAAGCCACCTTAAGTTTCAATAGTGGTAACACTTAAAGCTATCTTAAATTTCAATGAAGTGGCAACATGAAATTCGGAAATGGTTGCATGAAATTTGGATATTGGGTTATATTGAATTTGTATATGGTGCTACGTGAAATTTGGACATGGTGATACTTGAAATTTGTACCTAGGACTGCACAAAAATTCGTGTATGTTTCAAACGAAAATGAAGTGGCAACACGAAATTTGGACATGGCTGCATGAAATTTGGATATTTGGTTATACTGAATTTGTATATAATGCTACATGAAATTTGGACATGGTGATACTTGAAATTTGTACTTAGGATTGCACAAAAATTCGTGTATGTTTCAAACGAAAATGTTAAATTCTACTAAATATTATTATTAAAAAAGATTTAAAAATTTTACTTTTTGGGATGTAATTATTACACGTTTTTTGTGTAGGGAGTGAAAAATGAGGATTCTTCTGTCTCAAAACCTTAATATATGTGCTACATGAAATGAAATACGGTTGCAAAAATTTAACTTTTGACTTTGATTATATATTTAATTGTATTGAGTGGAATGATGAGTGATTATCCAAAAAATTGAATAATTTAGCATATTTTTATTTGATATTGAATAGAATTACTATTAAAATTGATTTAAGTATTAATAATACTCATTATCCTAAAATGGCTCGTTTTGGTTGCTATCCCTTAATTGTATAGTTGGTGGAAGTGATACATTTTGTCTTCCACAGTGTTAATTTGCACACTTGATGAGTCAAATTGATCACACTTTCCAAATGATGGTTCGTCAATTATTGTCTTTATATTGTCTGTTGACACTGTTAATAATGTCCAACTAATATGAGGATTAGTAAGAATGAGGAAAACAATTATTTGATATTATATCATTCTAATTATGATATAATTAATCATTGGTGAATTGGCTAATTTTTTCATCTTTAATTTTTGTTTGGTAGACAAAATAGTAGTTTACGGTTATTTTAGAAATAAGACAAATTAAAGATGAAAAAATTAGCCAAGGAAATAAATTATAGATGACAATAAATTAATTTGTGTTATCTTGGCTAATTGATGTTATTCAATGAAATAAGACAAGGAAATAATGAACTAATTGTTTACGGTTAGAATAAATTATTGGAATTGAGGAATTGATGTTCTTGATTGGTTTTGGCATTTTTGATTAGATGTTTATGGCTTGAACTTCACCTAGTAAGTATCTTTTATCACGAAATATTCTTATGTTCAGAAGATTATAACATACACCATCTATACGAATATTGATGTTGATGTAACTTCATATTTCTTTTCTTTTTTTTGTTTTTCTTGGAGTTGTCTAGAAACATTATTTTAGGTCTTTCACACTTCTGATAAATTTGTAGGATTTTCTTTTTCTATATATATGTTTGAAACAATCAAATAAGATGTACTTAGGTACTTGGTTTAATTTATTTGGGAACTCATCTTTAACTACAATAAGAGGTTTAAGGTTTATTGGTTCATTTGGGAACTCATCTTTAACTAAAATAAGAGGAATCAACTAAGTAAATAAGATGTACTTAGGTACTCATACTTTTCCTTCAATTAAATAAGATGTACTTAGGTACTTTGGTTAGTTTATTTGGGAACTCATCCTTAACTAAAATAAGAGGTTTAAGGTTTATTAGTTCATTTGGGAACTCATCTTTAACTAAAATAAGAGGTTTACATTGGGTTTTGCTGCAAATCTAATATTGTACAAGTCAAAAAATGGTTTTATTATTTATTAAAATATATTATATAAGGTATCGTTAATATTATATAAATGTGTTATTTCATATAGGTATTAGCTCACTTTACTAGAATATGAAATAAATATATTACTTGTATCAAATAAAGATATGAACCACATAATGTAAATGTATTACTCAATTTACTAAAATGTATTGATTTAAAAAATGGTTTTATTATCATACTCAAATATACTAATTGTATCATGTAAAAGGTTTAGTTATATTATATTAATGTATTATTTGTATCACATAAAATGTTTAATTTATTTATATAAGTGTATGACTTTATTTGTATTACTCGTATCACATAAATGTATTGGTAATATAACGTAAATGTACTAATATATCTACTTTGAGGTATTGCTTAATTGAACTTAAAAAAATAATTTTGTTATTTCGTTGACATATATTAATGTATTGCGTAAACTTACTAGGTGAACCATAAATGTATTAGGTGTACTACATAATGATATTAGAGTAAATCTTACGTGAGACATTATATAAAATGAAGTTTATCAATCAATAAAAGCTGGTCAACCTATTCAATGTGATCAGCTATATGTCACAAAAGACATAAGGTGTTATATAAGACCGTCTCATAAATTTTTATGATGATATTAGTTGTATCACATAAATGTATTATTTCATTTACATAAATAATTATCTTATTTTATATAATATAATGTAAGACTGCTACTCAAATAATATAATTGTAGAAATTGCATAATTAAAAGATATCACTAACATAACTAAAAGATATTATATGTTGTCAAAACACAAACTTAAATACAATGTAAGAGTATTACTAACAAATAAAATTATCATTAAAATAATTAAAATATATGACTAACGCACTTAAAATGTATTACCTTATTAGAACACAAATAAGTGTGACATAGTGTGGGCACTAACAGCTGATGCGTGTGAGTATATATATACACATAGAAATAAATTCAAATCAGGTCGAAACGGATGATTCATGTACCAAACATATATAAATTTATGTTCAAATTTAAATATCAAAATAAACAACTGTTGGGATTTCATTGTTTAGATTTTGATGAGACAAACCAATCATGTAATAGGAAGTTTTGAGTACCCCATTTTCACATTGTTTAAGTGAATAAATAGACTAGAATTGAGTCTTGAGTCAAGGATTGAAATGGAGGTTAAAAGAGGATAAAACTGCATCTAAGCTTTAAAGGAAGATATCGCTGTAAGAAGGTAGGATACAGTATCGCTGTATAAAGGCAGGATACAGTATCGCTGTATAAAGGCAGGATACAACATTGCTGCAAGAAGAAAGGAACAGCAAAGCATAAATAAGGCTGTACTTCAATACAGCAAAGCAAGGAAGAACGGCGTGCAGCATCGCTGCATGAAAAGGATACAGGAGTACTGCTAGAACGAAGTTACAGCAGCACTGCCAGACGATACTGCAAGCAGGTCTAAGATACAGCAGCACTGAAAGAATGCATCAGCTGCACAAAAACCAAGGATACAGCGCAGACTTACAGAACAGTTAAGTAAATACAGCGCCAACTACAAGACGAAGTATCATGCAAATCCCAGGAAGGATAAATGCAGTACGAGGAACGGAGATCCAAGCAGGGACAAAAGAGCCGTTCAAGAAAAAGTCAAAGTAGCAGACTCGGAGCCAATAAGAAGATGCCACATGGACTGACGCGCCGCAGAAAGCTGCAAGCCGCAACTGCCGCATTAAATGCTCCGAAAAGAAAGGTCAGTCGCATTAAATGCGAACCATACTTTGGCCAGGCTATTTCAAATTCAAAAGAGGGATGTCTCCTTCAACGGACATCTTCTCCTACAAGTATAAATAGAGGTCGAGGAGAACTGAAGCTGGTTACTGAAAACTGATACCGTCACTATTACGAAAGCATCTACGCAAAGAGTTTAAAGCTTACAAAATTTCAAGCCAACAGTTTCAGTCACTCAACCTATCGAAGTGAAGCAGAGTTCAAGCTGAAAGATTCCTTACGGATTCAGAAGCTCACTTCGAAGCACAAGTTGAAGAAAACTTTTTTATCCTTTTAACCTTGTTGCTGTGTGCTTAGGTTGTTTTAGTGGTGTCAAGCAGTTGATAGGAGAGATCCTTGCTGTTTGTGTTAGTTGTCTAGTGTTAGGCAGCTTCCCTGTGTGGGAGTATAGAACCCTGTGTGGGTTAGCCTTTGAAGTTTACAGTTGCTGTGTATACGCTGGACTTCAGTAGGTGGTTAACTTTGTAAGTTGATAGATTGTTAGGAGAGTCCTGTAAATCAATCTTGCTTAACAAAGTTCCTGCTCGAGGAGCAGTAGAGTGGACGTAGAAGGATTACACCACCTTCGAACCACTATAAGCCATAAGTGTTTTTATCGCTTTATTTATCTGTGCTTATTTTCTGCATATATCTATATCTCTTCTCCTCATAAAACGTTTGAAAGGAGCATTTTTGTGTAAAACAGCCTTGTGTTTAAAAGTATATTTCCGCTGCGTACAAAACTCCAGGTTACAGCGTGCAGCACTGCATTCTAGCGCTGCAAGCAGTAACCATCTATCGCTGCAAGCTCAAGTAACTTGCAGTGCAGAACGGTTGTTTTAAAGATTCTGAAAAATCGACCAAGGTTCATTTACTCCCCCCCCTCTGAACCTCGAACACCACTTGGGGATAAAATTGAAGAATCAATAGTTAATTAGCATATAGTCCTTTATCCATGGGGATAAAATGTGGCTTTATTTCATAAACATAATTCATACCATTCTTATATAATTTAGATACCAAATCTTAATGTGATTAGTTTCCTTACCCAACTACAATTCTAAATTATATTATACTAATTAAGATTCCAAATCATAATTTAATTAGGATTGATATATACATGTTATCTTATCCACTGTGAGCATATTAATATGTATTCGTGATTCATGTGTCAAAAATCTAGTAAACCTATTAATTTCACTTTCTATATAATGAGAGAATGAGATCATTACACATACATATTAAAAATTGTCCACAATGGATATATTAGCATTTTCCTTGATATATATTATGATATAAATTTTTAATGATTATATTATCATCATCATCATTAAATATCTCATATCTATTCAATTTCTAATACAATCAATACTGTAAAACATGTATTAAATTATTAGCAAGAAAAAGATGAGAGGTAGAGAGGGCGAGGAAGAGAATGGTAGCTTTTAGGAACCTTGAGTTCGAGTTGATTCCGGTGAGGCATAAACCTAACCCTAGAACCCCATACCCTAGGCCAGACAGAGGTACGTTTGCAGCTAGAAACAATTGGACCGATGGTTGGAATTTTGAGAGGGTTGTGTGACTTTATTTTTCACTAACTTTCCGGTGAAGTGTGACTCAAAAATGATTTTCCACATATTCAAGGAGATCGGAGTCGTTAGAGATCTCTTTATCCCAAAGAAACTAGATAATGGTTAATGAGGAATCGTTAGAGATCTCAAAAATTCACATGGTACAAATCGGAGTAAAAACAAATTAGACCGCATAATGGTTAATGAGGAATGGTTTAGAAGGTGGCCTGACTTATCACTGAAAAGTCTTGGAAGGACGATCTCGGATCATTGTCTCCTAATCTTAACGCATTCCATCGTGGGTTGGGGTTCAAAACCCTTTAAAATTTTCAATGGATGGTTGAATTCAAGGACTTCTGCAAAAGAAAATGGGTTAGCTCTTCGGTGCAGGGATAGAAAAGCTATTCCCTGAAATTGTAAAGAGAAATCGAGTAATAGCTAAGTTAAAAAGAAACATAGTCTGAAAAGAAAGCTTCTTATTCCAGAAGGCAAAATCCAATTGGATAAAAGAAAGGGATGTGAACTCCAAGTTCTTCCACGAGTGGATAAATAGGAGACTTAAGATCAATGGCATTGAAGGTCTGCTTGTGGATAATATTTGGTCGATTCAAAGGAAGGAATTCGGAACTCGATATTAAGCCACTTCAAGTATCATTTTAGCTCAAAAAAGCAGGTGAGAATTCATTTACTGGATGATTTAGATTGTAAGAAACTAGATCAATGCGATAACAACATGCTTGTGGAGAGTTTTACCGAGGTTGAAATTAGAGAGGCTATTTGGGCGTACGACTCCAATAAAAGTTCGGGCCCTGACGGTTTTTCCTTTGCATTCTTCAAAGAATTTTGGGACCTGTTAAAAGATGAAGTGATCTAAATGATGAACGAGTTCCACTTGAACAGTAAATTCACGAGGGAGATAAACTCTACTTTTATCATGTTAATTCCAAAAAACAGAACTGTCAATCCCTAAAGGACTTTCGTCCGATTTCCGTAGTTGAGAGCCTTTACAAGATCATCTCAAAAGTATTGGCTAGAAAATTAAGCAAGGTATTAGACACATTAATTTCTAAGAACCAATCTGCTTTTGTTGGCGGACGTCAGATTCTAAACAGTGTAGTAGTGCTAAATGAATTGGTGGATAAAGAAAAGAAAAAGAAAATTAGTAGGATTCTCTTCAAAATAGACTTTGAGAAAGCGTATGACTCTATGAAATGGGACTACCTTGATGAGATAATGCAAAGGATGAATTTCAATCAAACTTGGCGAAGATTGATAAAAGGTTGTATAGAAATTGTTACAGCTTCAATTTTGGTGAACGGATCACCTATAACGGAGTTCAAGATTGGTAGAGGCCTTAAACAAGGAGACTCATTATCTTCTTTTCTATTTTTAATTGCTGCAGAGGGACTAAGTCTTCTATTGGACAGGCAGTGAACCTTGGGGTGGTCGAAGGTGTGGAAGTCGGAAAAGATAAAATTAGAATTTCACATCTCTAGTACGCCGATGATATCATATTTACATGCTCAGGGAAGTCAGAAAACATATTGGAGATCAAGAGGATTCTAAGAGCGTTCGAATTGGTTTCGGGGCTAAAAAGTAAACTTTAATAAAAGCTCGTTATGGGGGATTAATATCGACAGAATTGGTTTTGGGGCTAAAAGTAAACTTTGATAAAAGCTCGTTATGGGGGATTAATATCGACAACAACGTGGTGGACCGCCTTGGCTGTAAAATTGGGTGCGATATAGGAAATGCCCCATATTTATATCTGGGCCTTAATGTCAGTATTAACCATCAAAAATCACCGGCTTGGGCCAATCTGATTGACAAGATAAAGAAGAAATTGGAAAGGTGGAATGGGAAGCATATATCCTTTACAGATAGAATAACCTTGGTCCAAACGGTTCTCTCCGCAATTCCTACCTACTGTCTATTTTTCTTCCTTCTACTACACTTGACCATTAAACATCTTACCAAAATCCTTCGTGAATTTCTTTGGGGGGATGGGTATCAGGAATCTGAGGTTATTCAATAGAGCTCTTCTAAAAAAATGGGTGTGGAGACTTGCAAATGAACCTAATAGGCTATGGGCGAGGATTTTAAATTCTAGGTATGGTGGGATGAATTCATTACAAGAAGTTGCTCTCAAGACGTTGAGGGGGGTTACGACCAATCAGTTTATTAAGGCTTGGGGGTTGGTGGAGGGACTTAGTGGATCTTTATATAGGTAGTGTCGGGGGGGTTAATCCCATAAATCAAAAAGAGTGTGGGGGATGGGTGTGGGATGGCTTTTTGGCAAGACTGGTGGGTGGAGTTTGAATCACTTAGAGATCAGTTTAATAGGTTTTACAGGGTGAGCGATCAACAAAATGCAAAAATCAGTGAGATAGGCAGATGGGTTGGGGGGAATGGGAGTGGAATTTTATTTGGAAGAGAAGATTAAACTCTAAGGGAAATGAACACTGTTGAAACACTAATTCATTTGTTAAATTCTCAAATTTTTTTGAGACTGGGTAATGATTCTTGGTGTTGGATGGGAACAAGTGATGGACGATTCTCAACCAAGGCGGCTTTCAACAACTTAATAGGAAACATGGCGGTCAATGTTGAGATGGACGAGAACAAAGCCTTTTCTTTGTTATGGAAGTGCACGACAACAAGACGTCAACAAGCGATAGTGTGGAAGATCTTGAAACAAAAATGACCTACAAAAGATGAATTGAGAAAGAGAGGTATCATTCCAGGCTCAAACGACCTCGCTACCTTCTCTGTGGAATTGAAGATGAATCAATGAAACACTTTTTCTTCGGATGCAAACTTGCGTCTCGGATTTGGTTTGACATTTACAAATGGATTGGAACACCATTGGCGCCTCATTTTGAACATATTCCCCACTTGGAACAACATAGCACCCTTTTGGGTTTTTCGAATTCCATTGATTGTGCTGTTTCGATTTGGGTTGCAACTGTGGGTATGATCTGAAAGGTAAAAAATGCATTAGTGTTCAAAGGTATAACTCTTAACCATTCAAAAATTGTTGTTGAGATTAAAGCAATAATTTAGTCATGGCTATTGGCAAAAACAAATATGTGAAACAGATTGTCCTTCTTGGATTGGTGCGGAAATCCCAGAAGTTTTTTCTCATGAAGAAGAAGGTGATAATAAATTAGATCTCTGACCGTAAGTGTGGTGAAGGTGCATCAATTTTGAATGATGTAGAAGTTGGATAGTGTTGTTAGCTCATGAGTAGTCTGTTGAGAAAGATACAGTACCTGATAAAGGTTTTTTTTCATTTCTACTTGTTGGTTAGTTTTAGAAATGTCAAGTGTTTGTTTTGTTAGCATAGATGTCTGAAGGGGTGTTTTTTTTTTTTTATTGGAAGAGTGTGAGTATCCCTTGTACTCTATATTTTTGCAATATATTTTTATTTAGCCTTTAAAAAAAAACATGTATTAAATATTTTTGATATATATATATATAATTGATCAAATCTTATGGAAAACTAGCTAGTTTTCATAAATCATTACAAAATTAAAACTTATAAACATATTAAACTTAGGAAGGCAAACGAGGACCATAAACCCATAATTATAATTATAATTATCGAATAAATAATTAAACTCTATAACTACTTTATTCGACTAATTATTTTAGATATAATCTCACAACTGTTCAGAATGTACTCTTATAGTTATATAATATTTTATTATAGAAAATCAAATTTGTTCATTGATATAATCATTATATATGGATTAACCCTTCTCATAATTTGTAATTGAAGCTTGGTAATATTCGTCAACATCTTCAATTAATCATACTCCTCATCTATCATTAATTTATTAAGGGTAAAAAACAAAAACTCACCTCAAGTATACGTGATTTTGCACTTTGCTATATCATTTATAAATGTTTTCACTTTACTATATCAAGTACATAAACTTTACAAAAAACAATAAATCCGACTTATTGGCAAATGGTTGAGAGACACGTGTCCTCTTTCTGACAAGAAAAAATGACGTGGCAGCCGAATTTATTGTATTTTGCAAAGTTCGTGTACTTGATATAGTAAAGTAAAAACATTTATAAATAATATAGCAAAGTGCAAAATCACATATACTTGAGGTGGGTTTTTGTTTTTTATCCATTTATTAATGAATGATTCCCTTATAATCCAAGTATAAATTACAGATCTCAAACCATTCAATTGAAAAATTAACAAATGAGAGGAATATTGTCTTTATTCTTATCATAAGAATGGATGCATTTCGTATTTATGAATTTTGACATTTAATTTAATGTGAATTCAAAATGCAATTGTTGTGAATGTTTTTAGCATGAAATGAGCAAATTTAAAATCAAACCAAATAAATAATAATTTATAATTACTCATAATTAAGATTCATCTAATATGATCATCTTGTGATTAAATTTGATTTTCCACATCTAAATAATTTTTTTTATCAAAAACACAAATCAAATTGATCAAGTCCACGCCAACATTTTTATAAAACAGTCCAACATTCATAATATTTTGGGCCACAATACAAATATTTTAATTAAATATGACACCTTAGTTAGATTAAACGCAAACTTAATTTATATTTATCATCCATAATTTAATCCTCCCATAAGAATATTTATATACCAAGATTACAATTACATCAAATAAATTAATAATTTTCTATAATGTTCATAAAATTTATGGAGTAAACGTACATACTCGAAAAAATAAATTTAGTGATTTTCTCCTAAATATATCTAAAAATAACATTCTCCAATAGAAAAAGAAAAAAAAAAAAGGAATTTTATGCTTCCACGGAAATACTTTCTAAATACTAAAAAATAGAAGTCCCAAGGCAGCAAATGAGTATATATGTTAATATATACATACAAAAGTCATGTATGTATATTCAGTTTGGTAACAATACTATTATTATTGTTACTGTTTACTTGGTCCAAGTCAATTCCTCTGCCCTGCTGCGACTCCGAGCGTAAACCTTTTCCCGTCGCCGCCCCTCCGCCGCCATCTCCGCCGCAGCTCTGGTAATTCAATTTCATCTTCTTCTCCTTTATCTGCTTGTCTTTCAGTTTAATTGTTGAATTAGTTTCTTTTTACGCTTGTAATGTTCTGTGAATTCCTTAATTAATCGTTCTTTCTCACTTTTCCCTCTCCTTTCGGATTTTAGGTTTCAATTTCTTGGACGTTTGTTTTTGATTTATGTGCTTTTCGATTACACGTGTGAGTGTCCATCTTCAATTGAGCTCTTGATTTGGTCTTTTTTCTGTTCCTTCTTAGAAGATATTGACTCAATTTCGGGCTGAAATAGCTCCACCGAGAGTACGTGATGTGGTTACGTAATCTTGTGCTGTTGCTTTCTGGTGTGAGAATTGAGAATTTGGTTTATGCAGTTTCTGTTTAGGGACTCTGTACATAATATTCATTCAATTCTCCATCATGTTGAAATTTATTTTATATATATATATAAAATATGTATTTTCCCCATGCTAGCTAGAATATCTCTCTTAGCGGAGTAAGTCCTTTGCTTTCAATTTTATGTGTCTTGAATATTTTTGTACTGCCTCAGTTTAGGGATGCTGTAAACTGACAGTTACAGAACTATGATGTTTTGGGAGATGATATTAAAGACTGAAATCCTCATTTGGATCCCAAATATTCTAATTCTTGACTTCGATTTAAGAGCTAAAAGTGTAGCTTGTTCAATGCTCAGTATTTCTCCGTGCTCTATAATTTTCTATCCTATCCTTATAGCATGAGATCATTATTCCATTTAGTAGTTAAAGCTCTTGGAAAAAGGACTTTATATGACTCCTTGAAAAACTCCATTTATCATGTTTTGTAGCATTTCTCGTTGTAATTGATATTATCCTGTATTTGTCTAAAATATAGTATTATGTTACCATAGTAAGACAGCTAGTATCTATTAAGTATGGTTTTTGAAACCCTCAAGAATGTTCATTAATGATTGTCAGCCCTCCCGTACATGTTTTCTGCTGAATGCTGTTGAATATGCATTTTGTCTGGTTATTCCAATACCGTCTATGTGGTTGATTTCCAGGAATTTGATCATTCTGAATACCTAATAACATGTTGCAATTATAAACATTTTCCTTGACTTATTGGCTTCATCTCCCATCAGTCTTTAAGTTTGGAATAATATGATGTTGGATAGACTAATTATTTACAGTTATTGCTTTGTCAGGTACTGCAAGTGAAGACGTATTAGGTGCAGTTTCTTCAAAAAAATATAAGTTATTGCGCAGAAACACGAATCCGAAACTGGATCTTATGAGCTAGACGCCAATTTATTTACCAAATTGCTGATACATTTATTGTGTGAACTGGGGGATGAGATCTCACATCAACCTACCTTTGGATACATCAAACTCTAATCTAGATTAGGCTGCCCAACCTGCTACCTGTGAGAAAATAACCAGTGACATGCGGCATAAAAATAGCCATCTTGATGTCAAACAAGCTGATCATTCGAGAGATCACAGTACTTTATGTCCGAAACAGAATTCTGATAACCATACATCAAAGTTGGACAAGGTCTCTCCAGCAATCAAACAAGAACCCTATGATTTGCAGCAGAGGCAAAGCTCTGAAGCCCCACATGATGTCCCAGAAACCCATGAAGGAGCAAGTACTTTGTCCTGTAAGAATGAAACAAAGAAGGATTCAGATATGCTGGTTCAAAAACCAAGTTCAGATCCAGGCATTCCTGAACAAGAACCTAATACACCTTTAGTCTCTCAATATATGGGAGATTGCTCTAAAATCCCGAAGGATGAACCTGTTGATTTGCACTTGAGACAGAGCACCGATTCTGGAGTTAAAACATTGGCGTGTGTTGGTGAAACAACTTCTTCTGTGAAGAGAGAGGTGGTTAGAGGTACTAATCTGCCAGTACAAAGTTTCAAATGGGTGCCTGTTGTGCTATCTGAAAAACAAAAGCCGACTCAGCCCACTCAACCTGAAAAAACTTCAGAGAAATTGCAGCCCAGGCGGAACCCCCACCTTGGACCAGGTTGTAGTTCACAATCTGATCAAATAACTGTTCCTTTAAGTGTATCTCAAAAATTATGCTCTGTACCGAAAGAACCTCAAGCTAATAATTCACAGCCTAGACAGTGCATAGACATAGACGCTAGAAATCATGCATTACTGAGCAAAGAAGAAAAAGGTACTAATACAGAAGGGGAATCAGTCTCACCGAATTTGGTTCAAATGTCAAGTTCGGGCATTGGGGTTCCTATACCTCAACCTGGTCAAGGAAACTACATATATTCTAATAAGTTCGAAAAAGTGGAGAAACTGCAGCCGAGGCGAAACCCTGACCCTGTAGTTCAAGAGTCACAATCTGGTGCTGAAAGTGATCTGTCTAAAGTTTTTGAACCACAATCGGGTGCTGAAAGCAGTCAGTCTAAAGTGACGGACAGAGGATCAGATGATGGTTACAACTGGAGAAAATATGGACAGAAGCTTGTGAAAGGAAACAATTTTAGTCGAAGCTATTACAAATGTACTTATCCGAATTGCCAGGCAAAAAAGCAAGTAGAGAGATCACATGATGGTTGCAAAACAGAAGTCAATTACATTGCAAATCATCATCATGAGAAACCACAACAGATTTCCCAAGTAACTTCTGCTCTTCAAGTACGAATACCTGAGATGCCAATTGTGCCTGCATCAAAACGTAAGTGTGAACATCATCACTTCATAAATTGACTTTTTATATTATCTAGTCTTCAAAGATTAATTGATCTTATGGTGACCTGTAGCTGATTCTGAGCCAATCATTGACCATGGCGGTGCAAATCAACATATGGGGCCTCCAGAAACCTCACCTCAATCAACTGTTGCAGGAAGTAGTGGTGTGACAGGAGCAGTTTCCTGTTCAAACGATGATAATAAGGATAAAGATTATCATCCAGATTCTAAGAGACAGTACGTTCATCACGAAGCTTCTTCTATGAGTGATTTCAGATTCATAGCTGCAGCTACCTATTATATTAATTGGAAAATGACTTTGTGACAGGAAAATAGATGTAACGTCTCCAGATGATCATGTGGTGAATAAATCTAATTGTGATCTACGGCATGTTGTTCAAACTTTGAGCGAGGTTGATGTAGTTAATGATGGATACCGCTGGCGTAAATATGGGCAGAAATTGGTAAAAGGCAATCCAAACCCACGGTAACTAAATTTTCATTTCTGCAGCATCAAATTGTTTACCCCCACCCTACCCCCCTCTGTGATGTCAATTGTGCTGTCCTGGCTTTGTTGAGGAATTTATGGAAATTTTATTATTTCTTTACAAGTAAGTTCCTTAGCTTGATGGCTCTTCGATTTGTTAAACTAGATAAATAGTGCTAAAAATTTATGTCGAGAAATGCTAGCTGTAAAGATCTATGATTAATTAGCTTACCTGATCAGCTCTGTTATATTTAATTGCTAGCAAATACTCCTTCCCCGGGAGGGCGGGAATTCCTCACATGAGTGTTTCTTAACTTTTACAATTGACTTATTCTCAAACAAAATGAACTGCACTTTTGACGTTCATGAGTCATTTATCTTGGATTTAGCTCATTTATCTAGGATTCAGGATTCTGAATCCAGATGGTCAAATATGTACATGTATTTGCCATCTAATGTCAGCTCTCTTTCTCTCTCTATCTCTCTGTAGGAGTTATTACAGGTGCTCATATGCTGGTTGCCCAGTTAAGAAACATGTGGAAAGAGCTTCCCATGATTCAAAGGTAGTTATTACAACATATGAAGGAAAACACGACCACGTCATGCCCGTTTCTAGGTCTGTAAACCAAAGTGTAGCTAGAAGTGATGCTGATCTGATGACCCCGAACGGTGAGTCAAGTTCCAAACCTGAAGAGAATAATCCTGTTTCCGTTGAAAGGGTTGTTCATGTTAGTGCAAACTGATTCATACTAAAGCTAGTTACTCATATCTTCTTATTTAAAAGATGCAATGTAGCATCAGCCGAATCGTTATCAGCTTGATTCTCTCTTGATATCGTTTTTATCATTGTATTTTGGGGTAACTGGAGACACTAGTTTTACAACTTCCCAGTTGATCCCAGTCTGGAATAACATGTATTGGTTGTATAAATTACTCTAGTTGAGAGTTCAAAAATGTAGTGTAGATTTTCACATTGTATTATTTTTTGCCATTGGTAGTGCTGTTCTTATTCTGTGTGGCTTATATAAACAATACCACCAGTGTACACTTTGTGCATATTGAAGTGTTAGAATAACAAATAAATTATGATTTGCAATAAAGGAATTCTCAAGTGAAATTGAAGACTGAATTTTTGTAATAACAGAGTACATTTGAGGAAAGCTTTTATTTTGCTGTAAGAAAACGGGAAATCAAACTGCATGGCTCTTACAAAAATCCTATCACTTCCAGGCACAAGAAGCAACCAAATCTCTGCTCAACCAACCAAGAAAGAGAGCCCCATCTCTCTCTTCAAGACTATATCTATTACAGTAGTTTTCAAGCAATGTTTTGATGGTAGCATTAACGAGAGAACTCAAAGGATAGGATGTAAAACCAGCCATTTTGAACCTTGATCTCCACTTCCCAAGAGGCTCATGTCTTTCCACTCTCTCTCTCCCCTCACAGGCTATTATATTAACCACATCTCTTGCCAAGCAATGCTGCTCAACGTTTATCCGTTCCTTGTGCTGCCGTGACAGCGTAACATCAATCGACTCGAACATGGCCGTGTAATAATCCAATGCTTCAACGAATCGAGGATAGAACGCAGCAGTGTTAGTGTTGAGTTGATGCTCGACTAGGGTTACCACTTTCGGGTTAAGGCTTTTGACCATCCTTAGCAGCCTATCGCGGTGATTTTCAGTACTCACACTCTCATCGGGCATTCGATGCAACATGAAGGCGAAATTCACAGCCACGGCCTCACCAGATCGAATCCCGAGATTTTGAACCTTAATCTCACAAGCAGAAATGGGGGCAGCATGGAATACAAATGGAACCTTGAAGCTCGCAGCCAGCTTAGATAGCCTCCGGCCCACAATGTTTAATCCTCCTCCGCGCGCATAGGCTGATGTGAAATCATCGATACCGGTTATTCGAATATGGGGTGGCCCACCAGGCCGAGCAGCAAAAGCCTGGATCAGAGGTATCCATTGGCTCCCTTGACCTATCTGGAAATCAATGATATGAACCCTATCTTCGTTCTTCATAGCTTCTGCTATAGCCCCATTTGCGGACATGTATCCAAACTTGAAGTAAGGGCAGACCTCGTAAAGCATATGCATATACGAGAGAAGCTCGAAGCTAGCAGGTTCTCGGAATTTCAAAGACTTATAAATTGAACTTCCAGAAGCACTCAGCTTTGCCACCAGCCCTTCTAGCATGTATGCTCCCAAACGCTGTATCGGTTCACCAGAAACTGAGACCATTTGACGTAGCTCAGACATCAGCCATTGAGCCATCAAGAGATCATTGTTTGATACAGCCATGGCACAGGCCATAAGAAGCTGCTTCAGGTCCCCTCTGGGTATCACCTCCATGAATTGTCTCCAGCTATCTATCTCTACGCTGCCCGTTGTTAAGGTATTGTCGTACGTTTCAAGAAAGTCAAGATCGGGTCCCAACATCACAGTCTCGAGTTCTTTCAACTTGTGCTTCAATTCATCCACATCTTCGGGCACACAAGCTTTGTTAACATGACGTGATTGTGATTCTTGCTGAGACGATGAGCTCTCATTGGGTGAGAAATTAAGAGTTGATGGAGAGTTGTAGGTGGTGTAATCAACACTCAATGAGGACGACTCGAGTGTACAATATCGGTCTTGAGAAATATGAATGGAGTAGCCATTCCCATTACACAAATGCTGAGGGTTTAATGGCTGACATTGTTGAAGTGAGTACAGTGCATTCGACATGCTTGAGCTTCTATTGCTGCTCGATCCAGTAGCCTTCTCAGTCGAAGTTTGAATTAAACTTTAATGTTCCTAAAGAAACGGAACAGCCTTCTATCTGAAAGATCAACATATCAAGAGATCGAAATCAAGAATTTTCAAGGAATTTGTTCATTACACTCGATCTCTTCATGCTAAAGGATTTCTTTCTTCATATACCAATAAAGCATCCCATTCAAGAGGAATAACAAAGCACCAAAACAAAGAGACTATTAGTACAGAATAACAACACACACAAAAAATCTCATTTGAAACCAAAACAACTCGAGCAAGAAAGCTAGAAAGGCCATATACTCATTTTATAGTAAGTGCAGAAAATTCATTTTAGAAAAGTCAGTAATTGCATAGAAGCTTCAAAAGGCCAAAAGTTAGATGAGAATTCAGAAGAGTCAAATGACTTCCATTTTCTTCAAAGGAAAACAGAATTGAATGAGTTGACTCAGGGTCAAGAACCCACAATTCAAGTCTCCCATTATTCACAGTAAATTTAAAACACAAGCCATTAACTCTACTATACAACAACCTAAGAAACTCCAAACAAAGAAACAACATCAAGCATTATTCAACATTGTAAGAAAACCAAGAAATGGGAATCATTCACATAGCTGCAAAACTTGAAAAAGCAAGAAAACATAACACAAAAATGCAACATATAATGTATATCACAACTAATCTTATTCACATCCCCCTTTCCTTTTTTCTCATTCAATTTTCTCCACTGAAACTCAGAACAAAGACTAGAAAACTGGATTTCAAATTCACCCCACATATGAAATATCCATAAGAGCTTAAATTCTGTTAATTTCTCAACAAAGTGAAAACAGAGCGTAAGTGAAAGCTTCAAAAAATCGAACACGAGGAAGATCTATGGCCCACCCATTAAAGCCAAATAGCAGAAGATCAGCATTTATCCCCCGAAAATCCAAGAACTGGACATAGCCGTGAATTCTCGACATTAATTAAGCAAATAATTGTGTAATAATTCAGGGAGAAACAGAGCAACTCAAAATCCCACGATTTTGGTACATATTCGATGAGTTATACTTACACAAAACCGAGACTTGGAAGAATCCCATGTTTGTGAATTCTCAATGGTGTTGTATTATTACTCAAAGAAAAGAGGTTTTTTTTCTAGAGAGAGAAATGGCAGAGCAGAGAGCAGAGATTTCTGTCTGTGAGAGGAAATTAGCGGGTGGAAATTGCTATCATATTATAAAAAGTATTGCCCAAGAAATAACCCTTCAAATCGAGATAATTTACATTTAATGCCACTATGAATATTTTGTATTTTGCTCGATTAAATTAATATTATGAATATAGTGTCATCAAGTTAGATTGTAATTAAAGGATGAATTATACTTATCAAAGTGTAGATTTTGTCACCTTATCAAATAAACCTCGAAATATATGAAAATTACGAATAGATTTATCTATTATGAAAAATTAAAAAGTTCACTTAATATGTTAATCAATTTCTATTTGTAATATAATTTGAACTTACTCATTTTCTGTCAATTTCATGTTATAATAGTGTCTTTTAAATTTTGTGGGGTTAAATAATGAAATTCTGATCATTAGTGACTTTTACCGTTTGGCAATTTAATCAAACTTCAAGGATGATGGTTCAATTCACACTAAATTAATTATTTTTACGATATAACATTCAAATATTTTACTCTTTTTAAGTTTAGAAAAAGAAATGTTATATAATGATAATTATGTGAACTGTACCCATGATCATTTGTACTTTTGTCTACATGACAAATATTAATTAGTATGTTTATTGTCGAAACATAATTGAAAATGTGTGGTTTTAGCCTAACTCCTTTTTTCAAAAGACTTCAATTGGTATGCATAAAAAATAGGTCAATTTCGCAATTTTTTGTTCCAAGCGTAGGTCAACTTAATGGTATTTCCGTAGCAATTGAGTGAGCTCTTGGGGAAGATCAGTCTATTATCCCTAAAATAAATTTTATCCATTGAATGACGGCTCTTACACTTGGCACCATCGGTTCACTAAGATTTATATCTTCTAAATCATCCACACTAACAATCCACCCTTTCCCACCAAAAAACGATTTTTACGAATAATAAAATCAAAAAATATATATATATATATATATAATTAAAGTAAAAGTAAAGTAATGAAAAAAAAAAAAACTTATTCAATGAACTTTCCATAATTTTTTAAGTACACTCTATATCTCCACTTCCACGACTCATTAAAAAAAAAAATCCAAAACTCAAGATTAAACATTTTAATGTGACCCATTACCTTATTTCTCATACATGCATATATGATGTATCTTTCATAATAGTTGGGTTTGTGATGATGATGAAATGACTTTATATCATTGTACGAAAAAGAAACAAATGCAATTCACTTATAAAGTTCTTTCATAATTCAGTTTAGTTGATACTTTAACAATATTAATATGTTATTCTAATAAATAAAAGTTGTTGAACCAATCTAAATTTTACTTTTATATACATAAAGCATTATATGGTGACCTAAAAAAATTTTGTTGATTTGTTTTGATTTAAAGTTTAAAAATATATATATATATATATGTTGGATGTCATGCCAATTTTTTTAACAAACTTACATATTGAACATTATTCTAATGAAATTTTACCATTCGTAACATTATTCTTTTTCGATCATCTTTTTCAATAAAACGTTGTCAAGTGTACCAGTAGTGTTTACATATTTGATGATTTTTTATTAATGAATGATGATTCAAATTATAAAATGATATTAAGTTCATAATTATAGTTTTATTAAAGTAAGTAATTTATTTGAACTCAAGTCTTTTTTTTTTTAAAGATAAGATTGGGGGTAAAGTGGGGAATTTGGGATAGAAAAGTGGGCCCAAATGAATACAAAGGTAGACAGCGGCTATGAGAGATGACGTGGCAACGAGTGCCTTCCACTTCACCCCTTCACTTTATTTTTCCCTTAACTATTCAATATACCAATATTCTTATCTTACACACTCTTTTATTTGTTCTCTCTCTCTTATCCACCGTCAATTTAATAATGTGTTATTACATAATTTCAATTTAAAGTTCCAATTAATTGAGGATAGTGACGTGGATTTAAAAGTGCCCTTAAATTAATAAATTAGTCTCTTGTCACACGTATCAAGAAAATGATTCATTAAACGAACGTGTTAGACTATATTTTAAAATACGATTCAATTGCATGTGTACGATCATGTTTTGGAATATGATTCGACAATGTGTAAAAATATGTTGTTGTGAGTTGTTGTGAATGGTGTGTCCTGAAATATGGTCCAACACGTTTATTTCATGGATTCTTTCATTAAACGGTCTTCTATGAATTTTTTTTACAAATTAATTGTATGTAGAACTTATTTTTAACTTTGTAATAAAATGTTTTTATTTTATATCATAATAATTAAATTATGATCATGATATATTACTCTTGTATTTTATTACTTCATTATGAATTGAAGTCTTTATTATAGATGTTGGTTAGTTGTGTGGATAAAATCATTGTCAACTTAATGAGACACACGAAGCCTAATTATTGAGCCTAGATTTAATTATTGTTTGATACCCAAACAAAGTGTTTCAATTTTGGTTATGGGAGTTAAGACTAGCTTCATGCACAAATTAATTACAAGTTAAATTAAATACTTAAGATTAAATTATATTATTAAATAAATAATTTAATGTGCTATAGTAAATTGACCAAAG
This sequence comes from Scutellaria barbata, assembly GCA_028654395.1. Classification (NCBI taxonomy): domain Eukaryota; kingdom Viridiplantae; phylum Streptophyta; class Magnoliopsida; order Lamiales; family Lamiaceae; genus Scutellaria; species Scutellaria barbata. Next base: position 1,941,560 of record CM053656.1, on the reverse strand, counting down.
ACCAACTTTTAAGGGCACAAGTCCATATATAATTATTGTGCAACCATGCTTATAAAAAAATATAGGATTGTGTAGGAGAAACACATGTACACAATAATATCATAATATATATATATATATATGTGTGTAGACACCCACTAGAGCATATTAAACATATATAAATGTGTATTAGATGGAAGATTTTGAGAAATAATTTAAAATTCTCGGTATCAAAATTAATTAATGATGTTTTAAATTGTTATGACTTTAAAATTTCTTACATTCATTTTGAACTGGTTTTTGAATATATTTTTTTGGATTTGAAAGCATTCTAATTTAAATAAATTAAAACAAATTCATTTCAAATCTTGTATTAACTCTTCAAACACAACCTAAAGAAACATTTGAGAATCATATTGTATGTATAAATACACTATTTCAAAAGTGAGTAAGTTTACACAGAATAATATGTATTGGGTTTACTCAATCTAAGTTGAAGCTTTAACCTTTTCATATATACTCAATTTGAAAATTTAATCCAAAATTGATTTATTTTAAAATTATAATGAAGCCCATAATTGAAAGTTACCAATATTCTAAAACTTACAAACAAATAAATAAACAATTATCAATAGAATCTTGATTGTTGTTATGTTTGATAATGTAGTGAAAGATGACAAGGTTTGGGATTAAAGGAAATGTGATGTATATAGAACAAAATCACAAAGTGAAATTCCCAATAAATTTGCAAAGTGATCAAAGGAGTTGAGAAAAAGAGAATTATGTTGCTCCATTGTCTCCTATTTTACTAATACTTGTGTCCCACAATCTCATCTTTATAATTTTTTTAATCCCTTTTCCCACTCAATCAAATTAATATTTTAATTGATCAGATAGATTCTTATGAAATTAATAATAACTATTTGATTTCACAAAATATGTGAGTATCTATCTATATATTAATTTAGTGAGCCCCAAAAAGTCATGATTTCAAATAGGGTTTTTGATAATGGCGTGAAATTAAAAAAGGCTCCATCTATGTAGTCAGTTGCCTTTTTAATTGGTTGGTGTTTATCTCTAGTTTAAAAAGTGGATTAGCTAAATTAAAGAAATAATATTTTGAAAGAAAGTTATAGTTAAGTTTATTTTGTAGTTAGGGTAACAATTATGCACAAAATAAATGATCTCATACAAATTAATATAAAATCACTTTACTAAAAGTGATGAAAATTGACCGAATTAAATAACCCACTTTTTTTCTTTAATATATATATATATATATATATATATATATAGAAACATCAAAGAAATTGAATTCAAGAATTGCATGCACATACATATCTTCTTTAAATATTTTTCCCTTTTGTGTCCTTTGAATTCTTCTTTGTCGTGTGTATATCCTCATGTTTTGTCTTTTTCTTAATTTAGATGCTTAAATGCGCATGCATATTTATATATATTAAAATTAATATAATGCATAAGACTTTTTAAGATGGTAGCTACTTGGAGTTGTACTTTTATGTAAGCACTACTTGTTAAGCGTGCATACAACTCAAATGTAGGCCATTCCTTGTCTAATAACTAATAATGCCCTCCAAATATCTCTCTTAATTCACATAAATTTAAGTAGTCAAATTTATGTATTTATATACATATAATTAATATGAGAGTGGCAAGAGCTTTAATTTTATACAAACTCAATGTAAAACCATAAAAAAAAAAAAAAAGAGTTTTTACCAATCTCATATTTGATCATATAGAGATATTGATGAGTTTTAAGATGTGATGGTAAAAGTGCAAAGGATAAACTTCAAAACAGTAATTAAATAATGGTGGAATGAATGACAAAAGACAAAGAGAATATTCATTGGTCTTAGTGTAGAAAGATACTAATAGTCTTCCGTTAATGTGCCTCCATTTCAAAATGAGATAAAACTTGTCATAAAGGATACATATTTAAACTATTTATATTTATTTTCTAGTTTAATTAATTTAATTAATATAATAATTATTCATTTATTTATTTATATTTATTTGAAATGAATACTAAAGATTAATAAGAATTACTCATTTTTTGACATGTGTTGCAGTCAGTCAAATTATTATAGTGAATTATTATATCTATATGTGTGATCAAATATAAATTTATATATTTGTATTAATATACATATAGTATAATTTTGTATATTTATTTGAAAGTTTGTTGATTTGGAGTCATGTTAAGCGTGTAATGATTATTGTAGTTTGTAGCGTGTTTTAATATTATAATCAAAAAAATTATTAGGGATATTAAGTCATCGCAAAATAGCTTTGGACGAACATTTTATAGGTAAATTATTATCCCCAAATGTTTTTATAATTAATCTTTTTGTGATGAACCGGCTATCCGCACCGTAGGTCTTTCTAAACATAGCTCATTAAAAAAAAATATATATATATATAATATGTAAAGTTGTACCCATTTAATAAAATAAAAAACATAATAAAAAGAAATATCTAAACACACTCATCTAATTTGTGGTTGCTAAACACACCTCATTCTTCTTCTTCCTCACAAACTTCAATTTGTATCCAAAACCTTACTGTTCAAGTTCAAAAAATATCATGGATCAAGATAAAACACGGGATATGGACAATGTAAGTCATCTAACAATGTTTTATCGATTTATTTTTCAGTATGGTGTGAAAAAAAAAATCTGCGCAGCTCCCGATCGGCCAATATAGGCCGAACATTGAGTAATGGGTTCGACTTGTATTGACCAAACACGTAGTATTATGTTTGATCACAATCGGGCGAACATACCATAAGGTGTTCGATCACAATCGGGCGAACATACCATAAGATGTTCAGCCAACGGTTGAACAATACACTACACGTTCGGCCCATAACCAAACACATTTCAATCTGTTCGACCAACCAGGATCGAACGAAAGCCACCCCAAAACCCGAAATACGATGCAAAAAACGAACAGAATTAATGCATTCTCGGAAAATTAACGAATCCTAGGCACTCACATTGTATTTCAAACAAAATTACACAAATCTAACACATCAAAATTAGAATTTCCTACTCAAAATTGATAATTTCACTTATTTGGAATTTCTACTTCTCGGTGTGGATCCATTGTAGATTTTCAGCTGCCAAATCGAGCTTGTTAAAACTTGTTCGATTGAAGGTCGAACTATCCTCAAAATTTCAACCAAGATGGTAAGCAAATTGAGGGTGGGAGACGGCTTTTGCAACAAATTTGGGAGGTAGGGTTTGTGTTTGGAGTGTGGGGTGTGTGTTTAGTAGAATAATTTGTATTTTTATTTTATTTCATTATTTAATTATTAAGGGTATTTTGGTAATGTTGTGGGGTGTGTTTAGTATTATGTGTATTGTTTTTTTTATTTTATGAGATGTGTTTATAATTTGGGGTGTGTTTAGAAGAATTCGAGGTGTGGATAGCCGGACCCTTTTTGATAATGTTGTTTTAGGTTTGTTAAGTAATGTTGGTTTCTAAGTGAGAGAAAAAATTTAAAGGGCATGAATAAATCTGAAAACTTTGCACAAATTGTAGATTTCTTTACTGTTAAGTTGTAAGAAACAATTGACAACAAAATTTACATTGAGTGACTTCTTACAGCCACTTGCAGTGTTGTTGTAAGTTCACTTCTCACTTTGGAAGTCTTGAGTTATGCAACATAAATTACACTATGAAGAGTTCTTTTGAAAAAATAGGTACTAAATATGATTTTAACAAATTATGTGAGATGGGCGGGTTGGATTGGATCGTGTCGGATATAATAAATTATGTAATATTTTTTTGTGTATTAGGTGATATTTTTTTATATATCAGATAATACTTCTGTATTATATTATCCGTATATATACATAATATAAAAATATTACTTGATATATAAAAAGTTATTACCTAATATATACAAAAGTATTATATTTTGCACAAGAAAAAATAGCGTCTTGACAGCCTAGGATCCATGCGTTTTTTTAGTGACCTGACCCGATCAAATTTGAATCATGTATCCTATAATACAAAAGTATTACATGATATATGGAAAAGTATTACCTAATACACATAAAAGTATTATATATTTTCTTATAGTCCAACTCAACTCAAAATGCATCCTATAATACAAAATATTATCTAATATACAGAAAAATATTACCTAACATACACAAAAGTATTATATAAGTTTTCATTTCTAATCAATCCAACTCGTCTCACAAAATGGAATGCATGAAACGGTCTCATCCAAGATTTTGTCAAGATCATAAGATATATATTTTTTCTTCAACCTGAAACAATCTTTAAATAAGAAGGATCAAAAACTTCTGTATATGAATTTTTTTTTTTGAGATTGAGTGACTTTAAACCTTAAACTTTTTAAACTTTTTAGATCAGCTTTTGAAAGTTTTACTCGGTTTTAAACTTTCTTAGTTTCATTGTCTTAAGTAAATTTTCATGTGCACTTTTCCTTTTTATAGAGCAGATGAATGTTCATTAAAGAGAGACAATTTGCTAATTGCTAATAGTTGTGGCCATATTTTTGGTTCCATTTTCTTTGTTTATTTTTAAAATGTAAGATCCAATATGTATATCCCAGTACACGGTTCGACTTTAATAAACGTTAAACAACTATTTCATCGATTTCAACACCTTGAACTTTGAACCATATATTAAGTTGGAGTCATGTTTCAAAGAATTCAAAACATTCAACCAAAAAAAAAAAAAACAATTAACTTAAATTTTATGAAATTATTAAATTCACATTGAAACTTGACTTTGATAACTCTTGCTTCCTGTGGTGACCCTGTTGAGGCCGACAAAAATGTAAGCCTTTTTCAGAAGTATTATTCAAAAATTAATGTATTTCAAGAGATCCACCCTTTTTAACTTATTTATTGTTACATTACAAATCATGTTTTTTCGGCTTCCGCTATGTTTGGAAAGAGTTTATACGGATTTTGGACAAGTATTAATTTTGAAATTTTGAATTGTAGGTGAGATTATATTTATCTGGGATAAAATGTAAAAATCAATTTAATTGTATTGATTTTTTTCATTTTACAATCTAAATTTTTATTTTTATCTCGATCTTAAAATTTTGGAGTTTATCCGATTGCAATTTAAATCACTTTTTCGATCATATTTCAGGTTAAGTGAAGATCACATGTCTCGCAAGTGATTTAATTTTTTCATTTTACAATTTTATTCAATTGCAACTTTAAATTCTGAAATGTAGCAAAATGTATCCTAAATCAGAGTTTGCAATTGGAAAAAAAAAAAAACATATATAAATTTACAAAGTGAATTTTTTTTAAATTATGTACAGAAAAAATGATCGGAAAAATGTTTTAGATTGCAATCGATGAAACTCCAGAACAACAAGATTGCAATCAAATTAAAATAAGAGTTTATGTTGCAAAGTTAAAAAAAAAAAATCAATACTATAAATTAATATTTTTGCATTTAACCTACTTATTAGATAAAGAAAAAAATAATATAGGCTGATTTAATAACATTTTGTTTTGAAAATGTTTTTGCTAGTCGTGATTGGGGATATATAGTTATTGATATGTATAGTGTAAGTAATTAAGTTAGTGAATATGTTATTATTTTCATATATAATTATTATTATTATTTAGAATTAAAATAATATTTTGAAATCATATACCTAATTATAAATAAAGGTGGATTATGAATATTTAGATCCAATTTCTCTCCATTTAAATTGCATCCAAACATGACTGAAATGATTTCATATTTCTTCCTTGATCAGTTTCACAGCACCTCTGAGATTTTTTGTGTCTTGGTCTCCAAAGTTGAAGTCCAGGCAAACTTCAAGTGGGTCCCAAGCAAACATACTTTGTCCCATGTTTTTGGTCTCTTGTGGGTCCATTTCTCTTCCCCCACCCAAGGGTCATCAGTTAAATTTAGTAGGTGTCATATTTTATATGAACTCAATGAGATATGATTAGCCTAATTAATAGCCCTATTTTGAGTTAATATATTATGATTATGCCATGTTATTCTACCAACGATTCATATATTAATATCTCTACATTTGGATAAGTATATATATAAATTTCATTTTTTATATAATTAAGAAATATGATCAATCATACATCATCGATAGATATATTAAAAATTGTTCTCGATTGATATTTTAGCATTTTGCTATGATTATCTCCATTATTTGTGGGGAGATTAATCACGCATTGATTTAAAGGAACAAAAGAATCTTGATTGGAGCAAATGGCTAGATAATGCAAAATTAGTTTCACATCAAACAAGATCAATCATCAAAATCGTTTCGATATAATACTGATTTTGGGTTTAAAAGGAATCTAAATACTCTTAAAAAAAAAAAGATATTTTGGTCTAAAGTACGATATTTTTCTTTAAAAAGATTAATTTATCAACTGAATAAATATAAAATCTTTTACAAGTTATCGGTTTCACTTGTATCCATTCATTTATTTGTTGATTTGATTATACAATCAAATTCTACTCTAAAATATATTTTGTAACAATCCTAAAATAATAATAAATTAATAATTTAAAAGTTGTTATATTTAAAAAAAGAATTGTATCAATCATATATAATGTAAGATTTTATTTAAATGATGGATCTAATTGAAATTATAAGTCAAATCTTATTAGATTTCTTTTAGTAGGAGTCCAAAAAGATTTCTTTAGTATGAACCCAAAAGAGATTAGGAGACTCATTACATCATTATTAGGGTTTAGAACCCCTAAACTTCATCATATAAATAAGAGAAAAGATGATACTTTAAGATTAGGATTTTCAAACTCTTAGAGAAGGTACGTGTTTTTTTTTTTTCTCATAATTTTCTTTTCATTAATTTGTTTAATTCTTGTTTATATAATAAATTTAAGTGAGATCTTGAGTTAGAATACAATTAATTTAAGGAAACACATCTTTAATTTCAAATTTTAAAATGGTTAGTCAACTATTTAAATTCGTAGTTAGACACCTCCAAATTTCATGAAAATTTAATATGTTGATCTTTGATATATATTGAATACTCAGTAAACATTTCAGGTCAATTAAAGTTGTAACCGATTTAAAATGAATTTTTTATTCCTTTAGTGCAAGAATCGATATGTTCACGTTTCTAATTTAAACGTTTTAAAATAAATATTTACATACCTTATAATTTTATAAAATTTTAATATGTTATGGTTTAATGTAACATGGATCTTCTGTAAAAAAAAATTATGTCAATTCGAGTTATATTGTATTTTATATGAATTTTATATTTCTCACTTTCAAAATTTATCAAATTTAGTATCACAGATTTAAAAATTTAAAACTATTATTTATATACTTCCGAATTTTATAATATTTTATCAAATTATGTATTATTAGGGTTTTTATTTACAGTAAAATTTTCAATTTAATTCGGTAGGTATTTTATTTAAAAATTAATTTTCTTTTTCCACTTTGAAAGATTCACGATATATACTTTTCTATTTTACGAGATTAATATTCATAGTTAAAAATCTTAAAATGCTTTGAATTTTGGATATATTGTATGTTAACATGTCTTTTAGCTTCTGGAAAAAATTTAAAATAAAAGAGTTTATATTTCTTAGTATATTAAATTTATTTTACAACTCTGCAAAATTTATCGTTTGTGAAATTTAAATTTCAAAAATTAGAAATCTATGGCTATACTATTTGGATCTTTGTGAAATTTATAAATGTTATTTATTTAACAACCTAAATTCCATTTTTAAAATTTAGGATCGTTTGATCGTATATATTTTAAGAAATAAATATTTCAATACTTAACTAGAGTTTTCCTAAAATTTTCCAACTTAAGATTCATGTCTTTTTTCTTCAAAAATTTTATGAAGTTCTCATTTATCCTCCAAAATGTCTTAAGACTATTTTAGAGATTTAATCTAATTAAAATAATTATTGAAGTTCTTCTTTAGGTCATTAGATATTAAGTTAGTTGTATGTTTTCATTATGGATGAATAAGTGTCGAAGAAGGTGTAGCTCGCGAGTGGTAGGATTGCATTCATTTTCTTTCCGCTCAAGGCTTTTAACTTTTAAGGTGAAGATTCTTTTCATGTGTTTGTCTTTATTAAATGCTTTGCGTGGAAGTGATTGAATTGATGCAATGTGTCATAAGAAAAATTTTATGAAAATGATTGCTATGATCTATGATCTATGCATGAGAATTAGCTAGGGACCTCCAAGGATCAAAAGTTAGATTTTCGGGTATACCCGTCGTGCTTAAAATTGATTGGTCAATCCCAAAATGAAGAAAAGTTTATTTGCTTGACTGTTGTGATATTTATCTTGCTATTTAATCTTGACAAATATGTCCCCAGAGCTAGTGTTTTACTCATCCCATATATCAAATCTAACTTTACAGAATAAAATGCTTGATGTGGAGGGGAGTGGATGTGCGGTAGCTTGATGTGAAGGGAAGTGGATGTGCGGTAGCTAGTAATAAGAAGTTTATTTAATTTAATCATCATGATTCTATAAAAACATATTCTGTGTTTGTTATTTATAGTTTATCTTTTGACGTTAAATTATTTTGATAAAGTTTAATTAATTAGTCAAACTCGTCGTTAAGCCTTCCGCTACATATTCATGAAGTTTTTATTTATTTAATTTATATAATTTTTCCACTGCAAATTCATGAAATTCTATTTATTTAAGTTTTGATTTATACTCTAAAAAAAATGTTTTCATCTTCGATTCGCTTTAGCATAACTTATTTCATTTTTGTTGAGATTTTCTAATGAAACCGTTGTTAGAATATTTTGGGCTATTTTTTAAAATATTCTTATGGTTTTGATTTTATTGTTTAAATTTCTATTTTAAAAATTCACATATTAAATTTTCCTCTGCAAATATATTAATTTTGTAAATGAAAAACTAATGATTAAAAAAAATTAAGAAAAATCGGGATATCACATATTTGTTATAATAGAATTCAATATAAAACTAATTATAACTTTTCAATCATAACTATTATAATATTTTTTTAAAAACAAATTGTTTTTTCTCATCCCAAAGTTCAAATGCAATAATACATCTCGTGAGCTATTGGGTATTGACTTGAAAAAAGATCGAATTCAGTTCGAAAAAAATTGAGTCAAGCTCGAGTCCGAGTACATTAATACTTGACTCGACAAGTTTGCGAGCCTAATCGAGCATAACTGAACATATGTTAAATTTTCATTTTCACCCTTAATAATTTAATTTTTTACATTAAAATTTCCATTTTCAATTTTTTTTTAAAATATTTTATAGGTAGCAAGTCGAGCCGAGCTCGAGCTCATTAAATTATTTGTCGAGTCAAGCTCGAGCTTCAAAAAAAAAAACTCGGTCGAGTTTGAGTTGAGGTCAAGCTTCAAATTGTGAAATTGAACTCGAGCATTATTTATGCAGTGTTTGTAAACATTTCTGATCATCTTTTTCCTACGAGCCCCACGTTCACAGGTGTTGTTAATGTGGATTTTATGTATCAAATCATCATTTCATTAATAGTATCAATTTATAAAACCATCCTCATCAATTTCAACATTAAAATTTATTACTTATGTCTCATTACTCATTAACCTATCTTCATTTTTATATTTGATAAATTCTTAGGTGAAATGGTTGTGTGATGGTTTGGGTCAATGTCCGTCAATCGATGATTATCTAATAATTTTATGTATATTAAATAATATTTTTATGTGTATAGAGTAATAATTTGATGAATATATTTAATATATCTAAGAAATTATAACTTGACAAATAATATTATATAATAATTTTGTGTATATCAATAATACTTTTAATTTCAAAACTCTAATTTCATGATTAATTTAAGACTTTTATTTGTATCATTTAACTCTTTTACGCATATGAGATAATGCTTTCGTATCATTTATATTACTTAATACTCATAGTACTACCTGATTATTATTATTATTATTACTAGCAGTGTACCCGCGCGTTGCGCGTATTGTTATATAACGAAATAATTTTAATATAATTAAATTAAATTTATAAATACACAAAACATCAATATTGAATACAACTATTAAACATTAATGTATATATATATATACTATTAAATAACAATATAAACAACAAAAATTAAATCATTATTTCCAAATCATACATCAGATCCATCAAAAAATGTAACATAATAAATTTCACAACATACTACAAATTATTAAAAACTTCTTTATAAACAAAATGGTAGTATTATAAACAATATATCATCCGTCCTCATCTTTAATCATTTTCAACACGCCATCATTTTCATATGAACCGCGAAATCACTATCTCTACCTTCAGTCTCGCCCACACTTTCATATGAACCGCGAAACCACTATCTCTACCTTCAGTCTCGCCCACTCTCCAGATCTGATCCGTCAGCTCAAACCGCCTTCTCCTTCTTTTTTTTTTTCCTTTCTTTTCTTCTTCCTGTTATCTTCTCTTAAAAAAATTTATATTATTTCATACATATACATATATATATATATATATTTAAAGATATATAAAGAGATAGATGAGAATATATATTGAAAGAGATATAAAGATATAGATTAGAGTGTGGTGGATGTTTTTTCATCTCCATATTTTAAGTTTGCGTATTTTTTTTCTTATTGTTTTTCTTTCTCCCTTCTCATTTCAAGAGATCGACAGTTTTCTTTCTTTATTTTTCTCTTTTTTTTTTTTGTCTTTCTATGTCTTCTCAACAAAACATCTTTGTTTAACAAAGCTTATATGTCTCTTGCAATTTCTTTTTTTTTTCATTTCTATGACTTCTCAACAAAATATCTTTGTTTAACAAAACTTATATGCCTCTTCTAATTTCTTTTTTCTCTTTTTTTTTTTTCCTTCCTATGTCTGCTCAACAAAACATTTTTGTTTAACAAAGCTTATATACTCTTCCAATCTTATCGAATAAGATTGTATTCAATTTTGTACTATCTAAAAATTAAAGAAATTATTTAAAATTGTATTCTAATTTTGGGTTCTCAAGTTTTAAGGTTTTAGAAATGAGTTTTGCTTATATATTTATACACACATCAATATCTTGAAGAAGAAGCAACAAAATTGGATTGAATAGGAAGCCAAATTCAAAAATCAAGAACACACATTTAATTTATTAAAATATTTTTTATCAAATCAATTTTTTATTGGATAATTAATATGTAATATATTGGAATTCTCAAAAGTAAACATTGATGCAATAAAAATGCCTTCAAATCCTCAAAAGTAAGCATTAATGCAATAAAAAATGTCTTGAAATTCTCAATAATAAGCATTAAAAATGTCTTAGAATTCTCAAAAGTAAGAATTGATACAGTAAAAAATGTCTTAGAATTCTCAAGTATTGATATAATAGAAAATGTCTTGAAATTTTCAAAAATAAACATTGATACAATAAAAATGTCTTGGAATCCTCAAAAGTAAGTATTGATATAATAAAAAATGTCTTGAAATTTTCAAAAGTAAACATTGATACGATAAAAATGTCTTGAAATTCTCAAAAGTAAGTATTGATACAATAAAAAATGTCTTAAAATTCTCAAAAGTAAGCATTAATACAATGAATTCTAAAAAATAAGCATTGATACAATAAAAAATATCTTGAAATCCTCAAAAGTAAACATTGATACAATAAAAATGTCTTAAAATCTTCAAAAATAAGTATTGATATAATAAAAAATGTTTTGGAATTCTCAAAAGTAAGCATTAATATAATAAAAATGTCTTGGAATCCTCAAAATAAGCATTGATACAATAAAAATATTTTAGAATTCTCAAAAATAAGCATTGATACAATAAAAAAATGTCTTGAAATTTTTAAAAGTAAGCATTCATGCAATAAAAAATATCTTTTATATTATATATAATAATTATTCTTAGAAATTAATTAACAAAACAATTAATAAAAAAATATATATAACATTTATTACAGGACAGTTTGGGCAGGAAAATGACATTCTTGTAATTATTCTCAACTGTCCTGTTATTAGTATAGTATAGATTTTGAACCAACCTAATTATTATTTTTAAAGAGTCATTTAATAAACCTCTAAAAAAGAAGCTAAGTTACAATTGCTAAGGCCCAAATATTCGGCCCAATACATATTAAGGTTCATTCACTAAGCAGCCCATCTAGAAAATCAAAGATTAAAGAGACCCAAATACATGGCCCATCAACAAAAAATAAAGGCCAAATAAAAGGCCTAACTAAATTAAATAAATATTAAAGGACCAGAAAAAAGCCCAAAACATTGACCACCAAATATTAAATAGATAAGTTTTGTTAATTTTAAAATAATATTATTGTAGCTCACCTATCCAACATGAATCATGATTGATATATCAAAAATTTAGAATATCTATTAATGAGGGAAAAATATAATTATATATTATTAATGAACATATTAAAAATTACTCACGATGAGTATTTGAATAAAATTATATTATAATATCATAGAATATTTGTCTCTAAAATCTTACTATATATAAAATATTTAAGTTGTGCCATAAATAATTCCCGTCTCTTAAATGAAAACCAATTTAATCAAATACATTATTTCCCAACAACAAACGAAATAACTGAATTTTCTTATCATAAATTAAACAAAAAATTTATTAGCCATCAAAAAACCCATTAAAAACCCTAGTTGAGGTTTTATGTCTTCTGGTATCAACCTCTCTTCTCTCTCTCTAAAAGTGAATTTGATACCACTTTCGAAAACTGCAATTCCACGCCACGATAGTTAGTCTCTCTCTCTCTCTCTCTCTCTCTCTCTCTCTCTCTTCTTTTCAGTTGTGATTGATGATGATCTTATGTTTACAAGTAAAGATGTCTTTTCATGTGGTGTTTTTTTTAGCTGTTGAATTTGTGAAAGTTTCAAGTGTGTATCTATGTATGTGCATAAGCTGCATTAGAATTAGATATTTAAGAAAAATTAGTTTTTGAAATTTGTTGAATGCTCTGCTCTTTGACACATGCTCTTTGTGATTCTTGAAGATGAAGTGATATTTTCATTCTTTCCTTTTTTTTTTCTTTTGGCTTGTTCTTTGCTAAGGATGTAGACTTAAAATAAATTTGATTGATTTTGAGGCAATTATATTCGCAAGTATTTGATATGCAAATCATTGGTCTTGTAAAGTTTAAACCATAGGTAGAATACCTATGGTTTCAATATTGGCAACTTCAATTACATTAAATTAGTTATTGCAACTCTCTTTTGAGCTAGAGAGAATTAGCAAATCCTTGCCTTTTTACTTTCATTTTGTTGGGTTTTACTTTGGTTTCTTGTATCTGAGATTTGAAGTTGGGAATGGCTATTTTTCATGGAAATTGTTCTTTCCTATTCTTTTTGGTTTGGGAATTAGAATACAAGTGTAGAATATAATTCTGTCTTTCAATGATGTTCTGTTGCAGTTTATCAGCGCCTACACACTTTATATATATAGTGAAATTTGCTCATCTTTGGTATGTTTTAGTTAAAATGGTGTAGAAACAGGATCTTGGTGTGTTCTATCTAATAATGTGACTTAATTACTGCTATTAGAGTTCATATACTTTCAAAACCACAAAAGATGAAGAGACACTCTCTAACCCCCTAAAACTGAAAAGGATTAGACACGATGAAGCATGTTTTGTTGGGGCTAACTAGACAATCAATCTAAGGACGATTAGTCCTGTTTCCATGGGTGGGCATAGAAGTATAGAAAGTCCCACATGATTCACTGTTTTGTGGATTGTCAGATGGCACACACTTGTACCTCACACAGCAGGTTCAACATGCTCTGCTGCAAAAACTGGTTTTGAATGTAGGCTGCATCTCACCCTACACAGTTAAGGAAAATGTAAATTCATTTGTGGGTTTTCTTTATTATTCATGGTTAGAAGGCCGTGTCTACTTGAAAGATGGACTCTTGGCCTAAACTTAGATTAATATTGACATTAGCCAGATAATAGGTTGGAGCTTATTCCTAATCTCTAAGTACACATAGAATTGATTTAACTAAGTTTGTAGGAAATGCAATATTTCAGAATGAACCAGTCATGCTCTTCTATAGCAGGGAAATGAAAATGGCCTCTACCTCATGTTTAGGGATATGTTGAGATTGTGTGATCCCTGATTTGAAAAGGTAGTATCAGATGATACATAAACAGGTGGATTAGGCATGAATAAGGTGCAAAGGATGAGGACTAATGACTAGGGAGCTTTTCACTTCTAATATCCAGGAGTGCACTGTTCAGGGACTTGTGTTGTCAGATAGGTTTTGTTGGTTTTCCTTTACTCTTAGCCTTTTTTATGCTAAATTTTTTTGTGCATTCTCATCTGTTGAAAACTTTTTAAACTAATGTCCTCCAGATTTTAGCTCCAGAACTGCATTTTTCTGAAATCTTTCCAATTTTCTTTGGTTGTTTAAATTGTGGTGCTACGAAAGTCTTAAGACTGCTTCAACAAAGTACCTCCGTTATTTGGATGAGCCAAAGGAGAAAAGGAATTTAGGGGAAGAAAGTAATGTTAAATAAATTGATCATTCTCTATATCTTTTAGTTTTGTATTTTCTTCTTAGGATGTTGGTCTGTGGTTGGAAGAGATAAATCTTGGTAGCTATCGCCAAATATTCAAAGAAAATGCGGTCAATGGAGAGTATTTGGAAGGGATGTCAATGTTTACAACTGAACAGATCCTCCTGTTCATAAGGAAGTGCCACATGAAATGGGGTGATTTTATAACCTTGTAGGCTTTGAATGTAGGCTGCATCTCACCTTACACAGTTGTCCACAATCTGCCCAAAAACTGTTTTTAATTAGAACTAGTGAAGGAGATTAATTAGGATGTAACTACTATAATTTGTGAGTAAGAATGCACTAAAGAAATGCTTGGAATGGAAGAATAATGGGTTACCAAAATATGGTTAAAGCCTTCTGTTACTACTTTTCACCACCTGAATATTGAAGCTAGAATAGCTAGGACAACATACTGTGTAGAACATTCATGATAGATTAAGTGTTAGAAATACTAGAATATTGAAATACTACAAGTGATTGAATAGGAGTTGAAGGTAGTGTCTTATTTGATTCTATGTCATAGATTGTTTATTCTATGATATCCAAAAAGGGGAGAATCCTCACTGTAACTTTTATTTTGTTTGTTTTTTCCTTTGTATGAAAGTCTTACCTTGTTTTCTTTTTCAATTTAAGGTTGTTATTTCCAGTTGAGTGCGCTGGTGAACCATCGCTGCCATTGCACTGCTTCAGCTTGTATAGTATCTCTCTCCTTAATTGGTATGTTGTTTCCAGTTGATGGATAGTTTTACCTTCTTATGCAAGTATATTTATTATTGGAGCACTAATGTAAATGATGAAGCAAAGTGAACTAACTGATCTTGTAATTACATATACTTTTTAATATTGAAAATTAATGTACTAGTTACTTCAATATACAAAAACTATTCCAACTACCTTGAGTTAAAAAACTATGTATTCTAGAAACTTTAATGTAGAAAATCTTTGTTCAATAGTGCTTCTGAATATGTAAGGATACTTACTTTTTTATGTTAGTAAATCTAAATGTACTAGCCAATTCAATATACAAAGATAAGTATGCTAATTTTAGGTCAGGGTATCAAATTATATTCATTACTTATATAGAGAAAAAGATGATGTCCTTGATAGTAATTTGGATATATACCTACTAATTCGGATTTGAAGTATCTTAGTATACTAGATGATTGGAATTAGAAAATCTATTAACACTAATGACTTTTATATAGAATAACAAGTACACTAAATCTCACTACACTAGCTACTTCAAGTTAGAAAATCTAAGTATAACAGCTACTCCAATTTACATAAGCTACAAATTTTAACTACTTTATATTATACTTATCTAAGTACATAAGCTACTTCAATATAGAAAAAATGTGTAAACTAGAACATTATGTAAGCTGCTTCAATATGTAAGCTACTTTAAGTCAAAATTATCTAAGTATCTAAGCATCAAATATTATATAATTAAGTGCACATATATATGAAAGTGTTTCTTGGTAATTAGGAAATTATTACTGGACTAGAGACCAATAAATGGGCCTTTTACAAGGGCAGACATTGCTAGGAGGGGAATTTATGTTAATGTTATTTATTACTTTACTTACTATGCTTAAACCTTCTCTCTCTTCTCCTCTTGTAATTTTTTCCTCACTCCTAGGGTTAGAAGACTGAAATGGTGATGGAGGAAAAAACAGAGCTACAGAAAGCCAATTTATGTGAAGAGTGCAATGTTAATGCATCAAAGTACAAGTGCCCTGGATGCTCATTCCGCTCGTGTAGCCTTCCTTGCGTCAATTCCCACAAGAAACGCACCGCCTGCACTGGAAAAAGGCCCCTCACTAACTTCATTCCCATTTCTCAATTCGATGATAATCTGCTTATTTCAGGTGATAACCCGATTATATAAGTCTAATTTATTGGCTCTAGGTAGGTTTTGGAGTTGTTTCTTCTGTTATTTTGATGAAATGTTGATGGCCATGTTTGAAACACGTAATTCCTGCTCATTTATCTTTGTTTTTCTTTGTATCTGTTATATTTACCTATTTGTTTGTTTGATTGTGTTTATGGGGGTTGGAGTATTTTGATTTTTGCCCTGACCAACCATCTGTATCATATATATCTTGGTGGGTGATCTGTTAATGAAGGGATTTGGTAGTAATTAGTTTGTCGATTTGGTAGATTACAACATGCTCGAGGATGTGAAACGAATTGCAGATTCCGCCCAGAGAAGGAGAGTTAAGTTATGTGGTTATTCTCATTTTAGGCTTCCCTTCCCCCAACAAATTCTTCGGAATGCTGCTGGAAGTCGTAGGACAAGACTATTGTTTCTTCCGAATGGAATGTTAAAGAGAGAGAAGAATCGGAGTTACTACAACAAAAAGTAATTACCAACTTCATGGGACTTTTTGTGAATCAGACTTGGTTATCTGTAAATAATCATGTAGGAACTTCACCATGACTTAGACTAATATGTACTTGATTCTGTTGGCTTTTGTTTTCAGGAAAAAGTTTATATCTTGGACCATTGAGTGGCGGTTTCATTTAACTGATGTTGTGTTGCTTGATCATGGGTGAGGATTTTGGCTGGTAGCTTTCTTTAAATAGAGAAATGTTTTCTCATCCATATCATTGGTTTATCTTGAAGTCTGTTGTCATACGAGTTCTTTTACTGCAGAATACATGAGAATTCAACTCTCTCATCTGTGATTGAAAAACACCTAAAAGGTGGTCCATGGAACCATTCTTTGAGACAATTCGAGGAGAGCCTAGATTCTCTCAAATTATTTATCCGCAAATATCCAAAGGTTTCTGCTTAGACCATTTGGTCACTGCTTGTCAATTTGATCTTCTTCTTGATTGTCAACTAGTTCAAGATTTTTATTTTAGATCTGTTTTTTGCCCATCATGTTTAAGAACTGAATGTGGGGGATCTGTGCACCTCACAAAAAGACATCTTATTCTTATCTAACATAGGCTGAATCTTGGAACATTTTTGCCTTTACTTATCTAAGTTGAGAGTCTAATATAGATACAGCTTAGCTTTGACTTTGTTGAGCTGAATTCCCTTGAGTGATTACTGCTAAAATTTTCTACTCTTTGTGCAGGGGCCTAAATCACCTTTTTGTCAGCTAAACATAAACGCCCCAATTCGTGAACAGTTATCAAATGTGGTTATTCTAGAGTACCCGGTAATCCATGTCTTTCTACCCTCTCACAGCTATGATTTTGATGTAATAACAACTATTGCCAAGCCAACTAAAGTGGAGACTGTGAAGCATGCACATCATGATTACCCAAGTCCTAAAGGTGTGACATTTAGGGAGGAAGAAATTGAAGACCTCCCTTTAGATCCTCATGTCTCGGATCTCTTGAACAACTCTGGCAATAGGGTTACTGAGAATGAACGGAAACAGTTGGCACAAAGCTCACCAGTTTTCAAAGGGGAACAGTGGGCCAGATCAATTTCCACAACTGAAGATAATAATACACACAACAAGACCTGCATTGAGGAGTTGGATGAGATTGGTGATCTGGATTTTGATTTTGAGCCAGGTTTAATCGACGTGTATCCAAACCTTACTAATGATGCCACCCCTGACGACTTTCTTGATTTTGATGAAACATTATCCGTACAGAAGGACGTGGAGGGTGGAGAATATCCAGTGGATGAAGAACTTGAGGAAGGAGAGATCGCATGAGTAGGTCAATTTTGATCAGAGCTCAACATATACTGAAATGCTCGATGAGTTCAAATCGTTTGTTCTTGCTGGTAGATGGCTGCTTGGGAATAGCCAAAATATCTCCTCCTATGCGATGCATAACTGAGCCATCAAATTCTTCCATTTTTGCCCCTTTTTTTTTTGTTTTCCAGTGTTCAATGTATTGTGTGTTTTGGTTAGTGTAAAATTATTGCTGAAGGAAGAGTAACATTGATTGGCAGTAAGCCATATTTGCTGTTTTGTTCACTGGATTTTACCCACCAAGAAAGAAGGATAAATGCCGATGTCAAAAAACTTAATATAGGTTCTAAAATGGAAAAACAGCATATAGTACGTTGGGAAAAGATATTAACCCCACAATTATTCCACACTTTTTAAAATGCATAAAACATGTCTTTTATCTTTTTATCATGTCTATAACCAAAAAAACATACATAAAAAAATAGGATATTGTCCAACTCTCAGTGCTTGTGTTCACGGTTTGCATTAGAATTTGATTAGCAGATGTTGAGCAAATTAAAATACCCATTTGGCATCCAATTAAAATAAAAGCCTTTATTGGCCGGCAACTAAGTGATCAATATTAGCAAACAACAATTGCAAGAAAAATAAAACATATTTCTTTACTTAATCTGCAGTTTCTCATATACATGCAACACCTTATAATATTGACAAACAAAAGAAAACAACAAAATTGAAGCACATTCAAAAATAGCCAAGATGAAATTATTAATTTACTAAAGTGCCCTCCACCCTCTATTTAAAGAGCAATATGAATGAAGTTATATTACATGAAATCTATCTTCATCACCGCAATGTTTCTTCTGCTGTTTCTTTTTTCATCTTCATTTACAGAAATAGGTTATGCTGATTCAACCTCATTCACTCGTAGTAGCTTTCCACATGGTTTCATTTTTGGTGTTGCATCATCTGCCTATCAAGTATGTATATATATACCTATTATTTTTGCAATTACGCTTGACTTTATCTATTATTTTCTTCAATACATATATAGACAATGTTTATCTTATAAAGGGTTTAAAATATTTTCCCATCTGAATTATTCATGATTTTACATTTTTTGGTAATTTTTTTTAAATGTTTTACTTATCGTATGAACTTTAAATTTAATGTATTTTACGGTATCAGACGAATCATAACCTTTGATTTCAGACAAATGTATGGCTAAGATTTGTCCGATACCGTAATAATTTTATTTTCGTTTGTTGATTGCATCTTTCTTTTTAATAATTTTATTTTCATTAGTGCATATTATTAGCAATATGTGTGTGTTTATAAATAATTTTCTTGAATTTGTTAAAAGTATGAGGGAGCTGCATTTAAAGATGGAAAAGGAGCAAGCATATGGGACAATTTCACCCACCAATTTCCAGGTCTCATTTAGTTTTACTCTCTACATCCTCTTGTTATTGAATATTTTTAATTCCTTATATGTTATAAGAGCTGACAATTCGGAGCGTTTGGCTAGCTCAATTCCTTAATTCATCAAACTAAAAATTACAATCCAATCCAATCTTATTCGGACTAACAAGAAACTAGTCCCGTGACATAAATGAACCAATTTGGCCATGCCCATTAGGCTGCTTGGGTCGGGTCATATAGATCCAATTTTTTTTATCGCTATAAAGCCTAAAATAACATAACCAAATATAATTGTTTGAGTTGCACTTGTGGACAATTATTGTATAGATCTTAGATCTATATAATGTGGATTGGGTCGTGCCGATTCAGACTTGGATCCACGCACTCTTTTTTTTTTTTTTTACCTTGATTTTTATATTATTTTAGTCATACATTTATATTATGTTAAATATACCTTTAAATTTCAGCGAAAAAAATACTAATTTCAGCACAAAATATCATAATTTGTACATATATACTTTTATGTGAAATTACGCATACATTTAAATAATATTACTTATACCTTTATATAATACATAAAGGTATAACTACAAAACCATAAAGACATACTTAACATAATATAAATGTATGTTTAACATTAAATAAAAGTAAGTTTAACATAATATAATGTATGTTTAACATAAAATAAAGGTATAGCATCTGGAGCGAATTTGGATGAGTTTGAGCGTCCTCATTCAGATGTGTACGCACACTTGGAGGGCGTATGGTGCAGCATGTGGATTAAGTCGGATCAATTTTTATATAATATAATATAATATAAATGTATGTTTAACACAGAAAAAATTTGTATAATTGTTTGGTCATGTCTATCATTTAAGTACAGCCATTAATTATCTCATTCTATAACTAAACTCTTCGTATTACAGGGCTGGCTTAGCCGGCATAGCTCAAATTACGACCTCTTAAAAGTTATAAAGATAGGAATGTTTAGAAATAAATTTAAGATTATACAAAAAAAAAAAAAAAATTCAATAGGTTAGGAAAAAGTAATAAAATTCATTAATTTTTCTTTATTACATTTGGTCTACATTATTAACGTCACATGCTATTGTAAGCGTCGAAGGTATAGTGAAAAAAAAGAAAGAGAAACATAATTACATTACAGAATGGATGATTTAAGCAGTTGATATATTATTGTATTTGAATTGTGATATTTATTGAGCAAAATAAATTAAATATTTTCTTTACATAACTGTTCCGGGAAGGAATTATAATATGAAGTGATGAGAAATTATTTGAATTTTGTGTTGCATTAATTTTGCAGAAAAAATTGCTGATAGGAGCAATGGGGACGTGGCTAACAACTTCTATAATCTATATAAGGTATTTTAGTAATCTCAATTTAATATTTTCAAGGATAATTAATAATATATATTATAGTAACACTTTTTAAATTTATATGGGCTACAGAGAATTTTTCAACCTAGACAAGAAAAAATCATAGCATGAATTTTATTTCCAAGATTATAACCTGTTTAGATCTATTTAAGTTTTTGTTTTATAATCTTATTGTTGCATATATGAATACGTCTTCACCTTTTATGTTCCAAAAATACAAATTTAATTACACCTTTTAATTATTATTATAAAATTATTGTTCTTGTCGCTGTTATCCTTGTTGTAAATTATTATCTATGTCGAGGAAATAATATAATTACACGATTCCTCTAATCAAAGCTAAATTACAAAACTTTGAGTTAATTTATCAATTCTTGAATTTATTGAGCTCATGTGAGTTTATTTATTGATTGTTGGTGGATATTTTATTTGGCAGGAAGATGTGAAGTTGTTGAAGTATATAGGAGTCGACACTTTTAGAATGTCCATTTCTTGGTCACGGATATTACCTCGTAAGAGTATTGCAATTAATATCAAATATCATATCTTATTTTCTTTTCTATCCACATTGGTACAAATTTTTTATATGAACGATCCATTAACTCGATTCAATAACTCATTAATTGAGTCAACAATTAACTATTTCCAACACGTGCAACACAATTATAGAATAATCAAACAAATATGATCAGGTGGGAAGCTAAGTGGTGGAGTGAACAAAGAAGGGATTGCCTTCTACAACAAAGTCTTCAATGAACTCCTTGCAAATGGTGAATAAATTAAGCTACTTTTTAATAATTTCTCATAATGTGTAATTGATTTTTTATTCTCTCATTTAAATTTTATTTTATTTTTGCAACTATTGATAAACTTACAGGTATAATCCCATTTGTGACACTATTTCATTGGGATGTTCCTCAAGCACTGGAGGATGAGTATGGAGGCTTTCTAAGTCCTCTCATTATGTAAGTAAATTTAATTTACTAAATATTATTCTTTAGTGATGGTAATTTAAATTTCTTTTTTAAATAGACTTTGTATTGTTCAATTTTACTCTATAAATTTTAAATTTAATACATTTTATCGTATTAAACAAATTTCAATCATTAATTTATAACACATGTCTAACTAGAATTTGACTGATGCGATAGAATAAATCAAAATTAAAATTCATATGATAAAATAGAACAATTCAAAGTTTATTAAAAAAAAAAAAAAAGTGTCTGAATGTTCAAATTGCAAATTTTTATTAACTCATTTATGATGAATGAATATATAAAAAAAAGGCTTAATCACACACACACACACAAAATTCAAAACTTTATAGTTTTTTTTCTTTTTATTTTAGTCAATTCTGTTAAAATTATCAATTTTAACCATGAATTGACCAATAAATTGGTTTATATATTCATTCATCATAAATTGGTTAATTCATAATTAAAATTGATAATTTTAAAAACTGACATAATTTCGTATCAGAGATGATTTTAAAGATTTTGCGGAGCTATGTTTCAAAGAATTTGGCGATCGCGTTAAATATTGGACTACGTTTAATGAACCAAACGGTTTCGCAAGTAGTGGATATGTTGAAAGTGTTGTTGGAAATTATGCGCCGGGGAGATGCTCCAATAGGTCTATTTGCTCTCAAGGAAATTCAGCAACCGAGCCTTATATTGTTGGACATCATCAACTTCTTAGCCATGCAATAGTCGTCAAACTATACAAGGCAAAATATCAGGTTAATCTCTATTTTTCATTCAAAATATAATGTAAATTAAATTTTCATTATAATACATACATGTCAAAAGAATGTAAATTCGCAATCTCCAATCACATAATAAATAAAATTAAGTTTAAGATTTTTTTTTTAAAAATTGATCTTATACCTTGAGTGATAGTAAGTTTAACTAAAAAAATATATATTGGCAACAACAAAATGTTATCACAAAAAAAATTTGCGACAACATTATGTCGCTAATTTATTATCTCAAAAGTTTTCTTATAAATAATTTTTTTTACAACAATGTTGTTTTCGTTAATACATTATATTGCAAATAAAGTTTTTTTAATTAATTTATGTGACAACTTGTCATCAAATTATATTATCAATTTTCGCCACAATATTAATTTCCAACAAAATACTCATTTTGTTGTCGCAAAAAAATCTATTAAAAATACTCTTTTTTTATAGTGTGGAATACTAATTTTACGAGTTTTTACAATGGTGCTTTAAGTTTTAATTATTATTTTTTAAGTTTTAGCTTGGTTTTCTTAGTTAGAAATTCAATTTATGTTGATATGAACACTGTGAATGTTGATGTAACACTCTAAATTGAGGTTTTTTTTATAGAGTGTGTCTCATGTGCAGGTCGATTTGGATTCGCGTATTTTTTATTATTATTATTTTATTTTATTTTGCTTTCAAGCCAAAATCTTTATGTACAAATTCGATAACCTTTATATACAAATTATGTGATCTTTATGTTAAATAACTTAGAAAAAAAAATGAAGAATTTTAGCAAAATTTGTATATAAATACTTTTATATTATATTCATGTGACTTTTATGTACAAATATTCATACCTTTATATATCTTTATATATTACATAAATGTATGAATATTTACACATAAATGTCACATGAATATTACATAAAGATGAATATTACATAAAGGTTTCTATGTACAAATTTGCTGAAATTCTTTTTTTTCTAAGTTACAATGCATAAAGATCACAACATTTGTATATAAAGATTACCAAATTTGTATATAAAGGTCATGATATAAAATTTAAAAAAAAAATATCGCGGATCCGAATTGGATAGATCCGAATTGCACGGATTTTAGATCCGTGCACCAGATACACGGGAGAATTTGTCTTTTTTATAAGAGGGAAAACTGGGGCTTTTTTAATGCAATATTATAGTTTAGAATTTTTTTTTTAAAAAGTATAGTGAAAACGGGGGAATTTAAAATTATAGGTCAAGTAGTCGCCACCAATGGTGGCGACTTCTGACATAAACAGCAAGATAAAAAAGAGAAGAGAGGAGAGAGAGACCGACACGAGGAGAGAGTCGCCACCGTTGGTGGCGACTTATGAATAGTGAGGAGAGAGGAGAGAGGAACATTGAGAAATCTTTTAATTCGTGTATTTTAAATACGTAGGTGTTGGTTATATTTATCAATAAATATTATTATTCGATAATTCATTTTGTTTGATAATGATATTATAACTATAATAATATTTATAAATATAACTAACACTTACGTGTTTAAAATATACGAATTAATTTATAGCAAATTAAATATTGTCGAAATTTATAGCTAATTTAATAGTGGAGGCGACTTATGACAAATTTCATTTTTTTAATAATTTTTAATACAAGTCGCCACCATCGATGAGAACTTTAATTAATTTAATTATTTTTTAATACTAGTCGTCAAAATTAATGGCGGTCAATATTTAATGATCGATAATGAACGCGTATATTTTGGCAATATTTAATTTGCTACAAATTAATTCGTATATTAGTTATATTTATAAATATTATTATAATTATAATATTATTATCAAACAAAATGAATTATCAAATAATAATATTTATTGATAAATATAACCAACGCTTACGTATTTAAAATACACGAATTAAAAAAAAATTCAATGTTACTCTCTCCTCTCTCCTCACTATTCATAAGTCGCCACCATCCTCGTATCGGCCCTTGTCTCCTCTCTCTCCTCTCTCCTCACTATTCATAAGTCGCCACCAACTGTGGTTACTTCATCTATAATTTTAAATTTCCCCTTTTTCAATTTATTTTTTTAAAAAAAATTCTAAACTATTACGTTAAAAAAGTCGAAAACTGATTTATGTGGAATTAAATGAATAAAAAGTCCTAAATCATTGGGGCAATAGATTTTCCCTTAATTTAAATTATAAAACCCCGTAAAGTCAGTGATTCAATAATGAATTTAAATTAAAGTTAAAGGACCAATTCCCTTAAAATTATCCAATATATCAAAATAATATTCTTTGATTAATATCAAATAAAATATATTTTTTTATTATAGGGACCTCAAAAAGGAAAAATAGGAATGTCATTAGTGACTTCTTGGTTCGTACCATATTCAAATAACAAACTTGATGTTAAAGCAGCACAACGAGCTCTCGATTTTAATTATGGATGGTGAGTAAAATTTCTTTTTATTTTGGCACTTTTTTACTTAAAATCATGAAGACACTTATGTTTTTTTTTTTAATTTATTATTTAATATTTTCGTATAACATTTTCTTTTAATTTGCTTTTAGGTTTGCTGATCCTATATTTTATGGAAATTATCCTAAAATCATGCAATCACTTGTGGGTGATCGTTTGCCACATTTTACTAAGAAGCAAAGTGAAATGTTAAAAGGATCCTTTGATTTTTTTGGAGTGAATTATTACACTGGACTTTATGTAGCTAATGTTTTATCTCATAGTGGAAATATTAGCAGCACAACAGATAGCATGGTTCGTCTTTTATGTAAGTTCTTACTTTTCATTTTTTTTTAAGAGTTTATTTCAATTTCTAGGATTTGATAGATCATTCATAATGTAACTTACCACTCATTCGATTTTAAAATAATTATTCATTGTTATAATTTATTTTATAACTAGGGTCTAGCAACATTTTTTTTTTTTTGACAAATTATATTAGGGCAACTCGAATCCTCTATTTATATGGTATTTCAATGTGGTAACATACCCTACACTTATTTTAAATTTTGGTCATGAATTTAGTTTTTTGTTATTGATTATTTATCATTGCACTTGCTTTCACTTTGTTCACTAATCTTTTTCTTTTTTTTTCCCCTTTCATTTTATTTTATTTTATTTTGGTCATTCCCTTTTACAAGGGCTTATATACTGGTTAATTAAAAAAAAATTAAATGAAAATACCAACCTAAGGTATGATCAATTTTTTTAATTTATAACCTTTTTTTTTTCGATTGCAATTTGAAGTTTATATGAGTTTTTCAAAGTGCAACCTAAATTTTTTTTCTGACAACTTTTTTCAGCGAAATATACAACACATGACTTGAATGAGACTTTTGTAAAGATAAATATGTCATTACAAAAGTTTAAGTTGCAAATTAAAAGACGATCATACTTCAAGTAATTGATTGTTGTCTTATGAGAGCTACCTGTTGTGAATTTTGTCGGAAAAGTTCATGGAAAAAATTAAGATTGGACTTTAAAAAACTCTTGAACTTCGGGTTGCAATCGAATAAAATAAATTAGGTTACAAATTGAATATTGATTTTTGCATTTAGCCCTTAAAAAAAATCGAAAACCAGTATATAGGAAAATGACCAAACTAAATGTAACTATAGTTAAAAGTAAGTGACCAAATGGGAAAAAAAAAATATCTGAAACCAAAGCAAAAACTTATATATTCCGATGAATGTATCTCTAAAGATATTATTAATTATATATTCATAAGGTATTAGTGGTGTATTCCTGAAGGTATGTATTAGTTCTACACTCATAAGGTATTAGTGGTGTATTCCTGAAGGTATGTGTTAGTTCTACAATCATAAGATATTAGTTACATACTCATAAGGTATAGCTTGTATCACTTAAATATATTTTTAGTGAAACATATTAGTTACATATTTATAAAATATTAGTTGTTTACTCATTAAGTATTTACTTGTATAATTGAAATATATATTTTAATAAAAAATATTATTTAAGGTATTATTTGTTATTTATAAAAGTATTAATCATATTGATTAAATATATTAAAATTTGAGTTGGGGACACCGTATACCCAGAAGCACATCAACCCTTGTCGAGATCAAAATAATAATAATTATAAAGATGTGTAACCAAAATGAAAATATTAACAATAAAGGTGTGTGTGTTTCACCTGATCACTTCATATTACACCAACATATGCCATGTATATAATATTGTAATGCTATATATATATAAAACAATGTCAATATTGTTAACTTGGCATATGCATACATATATACAACAAAAGATATAAATATTATTTGACTATAGAATATTGGCATAGTCATTTAATGTTTTTCATATTAATTGTTTGGCAGCTGCTAGGAATGGTGTACCCATTCGTGGACCAGTAAGTAATTTTCATCAACATAATTTTAAACTCCAATTTTATTTAATAATTCTAATTTTTGTCGAGACTATAATTTTCAGTCTGGATATCCCAAAGGACTTCATAATCTTCTAGTCTACATCAAGGAAAAATACAACAATCCTACCATATATATTACAGAAAATGGTATGCTAATTATAATTGCAATTATTATTATTATTATTATTATTATTATTATTATTATTATTATTATTATTATTATTATTATTATTATTATTATTATTATTACAACTAATTAATTACTATTACTTTCAGGTGTATCTGACAATAATAATGGTACCCAAGACCTACAAAGAATTGATTTCTACCATCGTCATCTCCAAGCTACTCAGAAAGCAACTGAGTAAGTATTTCTATTTCTTTTTTTTTTTCTTTTTTTTTGGGTACATTGTATATTTCAAATTTTAACTTGAGAAGGAAAAAAAAAAAAAACTCATGACAGAGAGATACAAGTGCCAATGTTATAGATTTTATATGAATTTTTTCAAAGGGTTTTTTTTTTTTTTCAAAAGAACTATATATCTTTTTAGTAAAGAATAATAATGCAACAACATCCTACAACTATATTAAATAATACATAAAAAAGTATTTTCTTTAATCCTTCGACTTTCACTTAAAAAGTCTTTTACAAGTAGCATATATATGACAATGTAATTAATATCCGTTTCTATTACATTTAAAAAAAAATGTTACCCCTCTCTTTAAAAAATGTAATGAACAAAATAGTATGTTTACACTAATAAATTGGAGTTGCTACTTTTTTTCTAGAATTATTGATAATCTAAAAGTCACATCCTTTTTTTGTTCAAGACATCATTTCAATCTTTTTGACTATATATATAATTTTCTACTCTTATCTTTTAACTATTATAAATCTTTGACGTTATCTAGATTGACAAATATGAAAATATATGTAATTTCTCAAAAATACTTGCAGTAATTAATGGTATTAATTTTGATGAAAACAGGGAAGGTGTAAATGTGAAGGGTTTTATTGCATGGTCATTTTTAGATGACTTTGAATGGGTCTTTGGTTACACTCAACGATATGGATTATGCTATGTGGATTACAATAATAGGCTTACTCGAATTCTTAAACAATCTGCTATTTGGTTCAAGAATTCTCTTAGCAATGGGTAAAAAAGAAACTTGTGTTTTTTTTTTCTTTTTTTTTTTAATTAGTTTTACTTTAAGGTGAACCCGTCTTGTAATAAAAGAGAGATTAGATTGATCATCTATACAAGTACAATTAAGATTATTCGAAAAACTTAAAAGTGTATAATTTTTATGAGACTATATATTACAGATTTAACTTTGTTAGATAGATCAATCCACGACTCACAATTCAAGTATACTCATGTGGATTATATGAATTAAGTACACTTTAATCACAAAAAAGGTTAATTTAAAACAACAATTTAACCCCATATAAAGGAATGAATATTGCCTTGCTTGTGCTTGAGGTTCATGACACGAATTTAAAATTGTATAGTCAAACACAAAAAAGAAATAAACACCTTTTAATTATTATAAATTTAACAAAAACTTATATGGAATATTTGTCGAATATAATTATATGAAACTTGAGTTTCATAATCCACACTATGCGTGATGATTTCACTAGAGTCATATTCTAGGAATTTTAAACAAATAAAAATATTATTTTGATGCAGATGTCAATTTAAAATAAAATAGATGATTTTGATACTTTGCATGTTTACTAAACAATGAAAAGAAAAGGAATTCCTAAGTCTCTGTAAGAACAAGTACTCTTTAAATTATGATTGTATGATAATCTATAAAGTTATAATTTGTACTATATATATGATCAGCTATCACATGAACCTAAGATAGATAGACATGATGAAACCAATACAACTTGAGATTATATTTCACAAACAAAAACTAAAAGCTTACACATATATAGTATTATATAACAAATCTTACACTTCATTGTGACTATATTATTATAGGATCACCATATATATATATATATGAGGTAATTTAAATTTTGGTCATGTATGTATGACACTTTTCATTTTTTGAAAATTAAGTATCTGTTTTTCAATTTTAATTATTTATATATATATATATATATATTTAATTTCAGTTCTATATAATGATAGGAGATACCAAAGATTATGTCCCAATTTTAATTATTTATATTTTAATTTTTTTTTTCAATTTCAGTTAGGAGATACCAAAGATTTTGTCCCAATGCTAAAAATATATATCTACCTCTCTGGGTCAATATTCTTGCAAGTCTTGATGCAATTAACTTTGACTTCTTCACTAGTGAAATATATAATTTAATTGTTTTGAAGCCCAATATGCAGTAATGTTAGATGATTTTTTTTCACTTATAAATGGTTGTGGACGTGAAATGATTCCATATCTTTAAAAAAAAGTAGAAATTTGAAGAAAATGTGCGTCATTGAAATAAAAGGTATTTTTTCGACAAAAAATTTAACAACCATTACACACTGCAAAATTTAATCCAATCAAAATCCTATTATTTTCAATCAAAATTCTAATTTATACAATAATTTTTTAAAATTCTAAAATATAACTTTAAAAACATTAGAAATATGAAAAATACATTTATATATTATACATATTTTGAAATAATAAATGATGTTATGAATAACCTTTTACATTATGCAACTTCATTACAAATTATATATATCATCCCAATAACTAATATACTGAGCATCGCACAAGTCAACTAGTTATTCAATAAATATAAGATAATGTTTTTTAAAATTGATTCAATTAATGAGGAATTAAATGTATGCATATATAAATTTGTTCAATACATCAATGAATAATATAAATTATATCTCAATTATCTAATTTTTGATATATATATATATATATATATATATATATATATTAATCCACAATCCATAATACATAAAATAAAGATATTTACTTGTGAAAATAAATTATTAATACCAAAATAACAATAGTATCGAAAAAGTTGTGGATACTATAAAATTAATGGTATCGGCAATTAAATTTTTGATACCAATCATAATTAGAATTAAAAAAAACATATTTGATACCAAAAATAAATGGTATCAATAAATAAATTATTAATACTAAAATAACAATGGTATCGGAAAAAATTGTGGATACTATAAAATTAATGGTATCGGCAATTAAATTTTCGATACCAATCATAATTAGAAAAAAAAAATTGATACCAAAAATAAATGGTATCAATAAATAAATTATTAATACCAAAATAACAATAGTATCGGAAAAATTGTGGATACTATAAAATTAATGGTATCGACAATTAAATTTTCGATACCAATTATAATTAGAATCAAAAAAAAAAAATTTGATACCAAAATTAAATGGTATCAATAAATAAATTATTAATACAAAAATAACAATAGTACCGGAAAAATTGTGGATACTATAAAATTAATGGTATCGACAATTAAATTTTCGATACCAATCATAATTAGAATCAAAAAAAAAATTTGATACCAAAAATAAATGGTATCAATAAATAAATTATTAATACTAAAATAACAATGGTATCGGAAAAATTGTGGATACTATAAAATTAATGGTATCGGCAATTAAATTTTCGATACCAATCATAATTAGAATAAAAAAAAATATTTGATACCAAAAATAAATGGTATAAATAAATAAATTATTAATACTAAAATAACAATGGTATCAGAAAAAATTGTGGATACTATAAAATTAATGGTATCGACAATTAAATTTTCGATACCAATCATAATTAGAATAAAAAAAAACATATTTGATACCAAAAATAAATGGTATCAATAAATAAATTATTAATACTAAAATAACAATGATATCGAAAAAATTGTGGATACTATAAAATTAATGGTATCGGTAATTAAATTTTCGATACCAATCATAATTAGAATCAAAAAATATATATCTGATACCAAAATTAAATGATATCAATAAATAAATTATTAATACCAAAATAACAATAATATCGGAAAAATTGTGGATACTATAAAATTAATGGTATCGGCAATTAAATTTTCGATACCAATCATAATTAGAATAAAAAAAAATATTTGATACCAAAAATAAATGGTATCAATAAATAAATTATTAATACCAAAATAACAATAGTATCGGAAAAATTGTGGATACTATAAAATTAATGGTATCGACAATTAAATTTTCGATACCAATCATAATTAGAATCAGAAAAAATATATTTGATACCAAAATTAAATGGTATCAATAAACAAATTATTAATATCAAAATAACAATAGTATCGGAAAAATTTTGGATACTATAAAATTAATGGTATCGGCAATTAAATTTTCGATACCAATCATAATTAGAATAAAAAAAAATTTGATACCAAAAATAAATGGTATCAATAAATAAATTATTAATACTAAAATAACAATGGTATCGGAAAAATTGTGGATACTATAAAATTAATGGTATCGGCAATTAAATTTTCGATACCAATCATAATTAGAATCAAAAAAAAAATATTTGATACCAAAAATAAATGGTATCAATAAATAAATTATTAATACTAAAATAACAATGGTATCAGAAAAATTGTGGATACTATAAAATTAATGGTATCGACAATTAAATTTTCGATACCAATCATAATTAGAATAAAAAAAAAATATTTGATACCAAAAATAAATGGTATCAATAAATAAATTATTAATACTAAAATAACAATGGTATCGGAAAAAATTGTGGATACTATAAAATTAATGGTATCGGTAATTAAAATTTCGATACCAAATATTCATTGCCCATAAAGATAGTATCATAAGTATGCACGCCGATACTAATTTTCTGATACCAAAAAAGGCATTTCTTGTAGTGATAATACATAAAATAAAGATATTTACTTGTGAAAATAAATTTAAGTTAAAAATAGTGAACTCTGTCTCACAAACTTATTATATCATGTAAGACGATCTTATATAAGTTTTTGTTTATGGTATATTCAGGGGCATATCCTCCCTTTGTTTTAAGCACCCAATTTTTTTTATTTTTTTTAAATTTGCACTAAACTTATATTTTATATTGTAAAAGTATTTACTTTTAGTATTTAAATATAGATTGAGTACTGATTTAGCTACTTAAATATTATTAACCCCATATTTCTTGTCTAAGTTCGTCCCTAATATATTTGCACATAATCAAATATAAATATTAAAATAATCCCAAAAAAAAAACATATCACATTATACCACTTTTTATATATTATAAAAATTATAAGAACGCGACACTCTTTTGGAACAGACATAATTAAATTTTCATTATTCAATTTATAAATTATTGCTACAAAAATGATTCTCTCCCAGGAAAAGTGGTCACCGTTGCCTGAGAAATTAGAGGGGTACACAGAATGGCGGCAAAGCCTTCAAAAGTAATATTTTTAAATTCTAATTATATAATTAATTTGAATTATTGATTCAATTGATTAATATTTTTTTCAACCAACAAAACCTTCAAAGCAAGGTTTGATTGATTGAATCACTTTGACTTTTTTTACCAATCAATCTACAAACATAATTAACTTATATCATAATCAGCAACGATTAAATCAATCAAACCAACTAATTCAACCCTACTTTATAAATCTTAATCACAAGTGAACTTTTGTCAATTTTATTGAAATTCAAATGAATAAATAAGATTCATTATCTAGAATTTAAAATTTAAGATTACACTTCCAACATGATTAGTCATTCCCATAATAAGATACATCTTACCACAAAGGAAAATAAATGAGAATTCCCTAAGAAATAACTAGGCTGGGTAAAACTAAAATCAGAATTAAAAAATCAAACCGAGTCGAGTGATTCAATTCAGTTTGATTTAATTTTTACCTTTAATTGGTTCAGTTTATCAATTTTGGATATGTTGGTTTCGATTTTGTTCTGTTCAATTCGTTTTTGGACCGAATTGATAAAATTGAACTAAAAATAAGAGAAATTGAACCGAACAAAGTTATTCAATTCGATTATGAAAATGACCAAAAATCTGAACTTTTTATGGTTTGATTCGATTTTCGATTGAAAAAACGAACCGAAACTACCGATTACTCATCCCTTCAAATAACTCAACAGTAAAAAAAAAAAAAAAAAAAAAAGGTAATAACAAAAGAAGAAGAAGAAGAAGGTGTTAGGGTAATTTGGACAATTGAAATGGGTGATTTGACAAGAGCAAAAACAAAAGCTAGTAGTTTAGTGTTAGTTTAGTAGGCCAAACTGAACTCTTTAAAAGTTAAAGCCAACAAGAAAAGCGCTCTCTCTCTCTTTCTCTCTCTCCCCCCACTCGCACACTGTGAAAGACTAACACGCACTCATCACCAAATGTAGAAAATCGGAGCCCTTAATTGCCCGATAATTGAAAGGTTTGGATTTTGCCGTTTTCAATTATTGGCTTCAACTGTATTTATGTATACGGAAATGATTAAGTTATTGCGATTATGATCTGAATTGCACGCCGGTGTTCAATTTCTAGGTTCTTTGTTTGCTTTTTCTTCGAGAAAAAAGGGCCTTCACTCTATTTGGGCTCTGCGAAATGATCAGAGAGAAAGAGAAGCCACCGGAGCCTCTTGATTTTTTCATTTGGACTGTTGAGGTATATTGATTGTGTTGCTCTTTTTTCCTGGGTTTTGTATTTTTACTTTGGATCTTGTACTTTATTGTTCTAATTATTATTTTCTTAAGTTTTATTGGAGTGATAAATGTTCTTGTTGGTCAAAATCTTGCTAATTGGTTAGGTTGGGGGGGGGGATTGAAATAATAACCACAATTTTCATAGATGAAGTTGGGCTCAGTTCATTTGAGGTGTAATTAATATTGATTAAATTCAAATAAGTAATTTAGTAGTTTTTCTCTGGTTTCTGCTTCTTCTGTATGTGAAAGGTTTAAAAAGTGAATTGTGGAATGAGTCAACTATGATAATTTGATCCTTGCCAATTATAGCCCTCATTTCTTGTGCTTTTTTGGTACAAAAAGCACTGGTGAGATCCTTCCCAGTTCACATATTCAGTAGCTGTATGATGTTTTAGTAAGGCGTGTTAAGGAAAATGTAAATTCATTTGTGGGTTTTCTTTATTACTCATGGTTAGAAGGCCGTGTCTACTTGAAAGATGGACTCTTGGCCTAAACTTAGATTAATATTGACATTAGCCAGATAATAGGTTGAAGCTTATTCCTAATCTCTAAGTACACATAGAATTGATTTAACTAAGTTTGTAGGAAATGCAATATTTCAGACGATAAATGAACTAGTCATGCTCTTCTATAGCAGGGAAATGAAAATGGCCTCTACCTCATGTTTAGGGATATGTTGAGATTGTGTGATCCCTGATTTGAAAAGGTAGTATCAGATGATATATAAACAGGTGGATTAGGCATGCATAAGGTGCACAGGATGAGGAGTAATGACTAGGGAGCTTTTCACTTCTAATCTCCAGAAGTGCACTGTTCAGGGACTTGTGTTGTCAGATAGGTTTTGTTGGTTGTTGATGTAATGGGTGTAGCTGAGAAAAGACATTTTTATGAAATGCTCCTGGTCATAGAATCAAGAACTTGCAAGTAGCACAAACATTGTGATGGCTGTGTGGTCCCTGATCTATGCTTTGTCATTTTAATGGTCATAGAAGTATTATGGAGCTGTCTCCCAGCACTCATAATGTCTATTGGAATGCTTTCTTATCACAGTTCCTATGAACTGTCAAAAATGTTGTTTTGGAGTGAATTTCTTATTGTTTTAGAGCATGTTTGAAATGAACTGTAGTGTTCTCTTTATCCTTGTCTTTCTAACGTCTGGTAATTGAGTTCCCTGCTGATTCCTAAAATTAACTTCTTTTAATTCCTGTACTAGGTCATCAAATTTGATCTTTCTTGCCTCGACTTATGACCCTGAAAGACTCAAACTCAAATATGTCTTTTATTCAATCTCAAGAAGGGGAAATACTCTTGTTTTTCCTTTACTCTTAGCCTTTTTTATGCTAAAATTTTTTGTGCTTTCTCATCTGTTAAAAACTTTTTAAACTAATGTCCTCCAGATTTTAGCTCCAGAACTGCATTTTTCTGAAATCTTTCCAATTTTCTTTGGTTGTTTAAATTGTGGTGCTACGAAAGTCTTAAGACTGCTTCAACAAATTACCTCTGTTATTTGGACGAGCCAAAGGAGAATAGGAATTTGGGGGAAGAAAGTAATGTTAAATCATTTGATCATTTCTATATCTTTTGGTTTTGTATTTTCTTCTTAGGATGTTGGTCTATGGTTGGAAGAGATAAATCTTGGTAGCTATCGCCAAATATTCAAAGAAAATGCGGTCAATGGAGAGTATTTGGAAGGGATGTCAATGTTTACAACTGAACAGATCCTCCGGTTCATAAGGAAGTGCCACATGAAATGGGGTGATTTTATAACCTTGTGCAAGGAGCTGAGGCGAATAAAAGGTCCCTTTCTCTTTGATTTCTCCACTTTCCTTTTGTCTCTCTTAATCTGTAAAACTCCTAAACACATGTTAAGATGCATTCAGTTGCATCCTGTCCATTTTAATGGTCGCTCAAAGTTTTACTGAATTTCTAGTTAAGGTCATGAACTCACAACATACCCATGCACGTCACATTACAGCCACTGTTGAACACTCCTGACTGATATACTTATAAGACTTTGCTTTAACAATTGATAATAGGAATGGTAAATTTGGAGGAAGATGAAGACTTAGTCTGCTGATATTTAGTTTATATATTTATTCATCTGGAGTATATAGGTCACTTTTCTTGTTCATGATACCTGGATGAGATTTGGAGATGAAACTTAGAACTCAGAAGTCAGATATATTCACAAAAAGTGTGGATGATATTCGACATAATGATTTGTAGGGTTTAAGTGTTTAGGAGAGGCTTTAACTTCATCATTCTATTGTTTAATCAAATCAACCTTTCTTCTTAAAAAAGGTATTAAGAGAATCCAACCACTTACACCAGCTCTACTTTAAATGTTACAGAGAGCGAGTGTTGCCTGCTGCCACCACTAATCTCTCCTATAAACTATAAGTATGGCCAAGTCCTGTAAATGAACATGCATGCGATCTTACAACCCACTCATTGGAGATCAAACCTAAAATTAATGTAAAAAATATGCAGTCATCACCAGAAACAGAAAATAAGTTGAAATATGGATCTACAGACAGCCTTTACTACATGCTTAAACCACCGTCATTCTAAGAGAATCCATAAATTGAAATCTGCGAAAAAAAAAAAAAAAAATCTTCACATGATTAGATGATTGGTGTGGGGAAGGGGATCTGGCATATGTGGCCTTGAGTTAAAGACACCTGGTGATTGTGATCTCTGAGAGAGGGTCCCTTTGTAGGACAGAGGAGAAGAAACACTTCGTGATATAACACGGTCTTTTATAGATTTTGGATATTATACTCTACCTTTTAGAGACACTGTTTACACTTTCCTTTCCCATATGAAGTCTTTACTGACTCTTATCATGCATTAGTGGCTTGCTTGAAAGGGGAGCAAAAAGTACGGCGGCCTTGGTGGGCCCCACCTTGTCTTTCAGTTGTATTCGTGAAGGCTGCAAAACGGAACAGGCAGTCTCGGGTTGTATCGCTGAAGCTGGAACCTTGATGTAGATTTGGTTGTATGTACCTACTCTGAATTTTCAATTCCATGTCCAAAACTAGAACTAGAACAAGGGAAAAAAGGGAGAAAAAAAAAAAACATATATCATCTTGTGCTTAAATTTTGCTAAAGCATTGTTGGTTCTTCCTTGGAGAACCTTTTTCTTTGCCAAAGTTGTTCTGGATAATATTATATAGTTGACTTCTTTTGTTTGGGACTTATTGAGAAACAGCATATCTATATGTAGACAATATGTTTGGTTCTGTATATCATAAATGGTGTTGAGTTGAAAGGTTCATATTTTTTCCCCAAAAAAATATGTTTATTGGGGATGCCTTTTGTAGATGTTGTCGCTTCTGAATTTCACTAATGGGTTTTTAACTTCATTATCTATTGTTATATATTTACACAATTACATGCACACACGTGAGAGAGAGAGAGAGAGAGATTAACATCCTAATATTTGTGAGATTTGGTTATTGTGTTGTTTTATTTTGAGAAATTAATTTTTCGTTCACCTATGTTTCATAACACTTTTATTCCTTGAGTTTTGGAATTTCACTTTCACATCTATTACATTTGTTAAGTTGTTTTGAGACTCTCAATTGGCTGAATGTGATTGAGCTCGAATTACTTAAGATAACAAATTAAACCGATTATATGTACCAAATTAAGTAATTATCATGTAGTAATATTTTCCACTTTGGATAATTTGAGTAAAATTTATCGATTGCGACAAATTGGGACTACAAAATATAGTTTTTGCAAACTATAAGATATCAATCATGCCACATTCTTCGAACTTCATATTTAATCACAGTGGGTGCAAAACACTCTTCAAACTTCCAAGAAAGACAAATAATGAAATTTAGGGTGATGTTAACCACCCCAAAAAAAGGCCACAAATTTTCCTATGCATCAAGTATATAGATCTAACTTAGATTCATGCAATTCGGATCCACTCGACTTGGATCCACAAATTTGGGTTTTTTTTATATATTTATTTTATATGTTGACTTTTATGTTATAAATGTGTGATTTTTATGTACAAATATTCTGACTTTATGTACTGTAGCTTAGAAAAATAGCACAATTTGTTATATACCTTTATGTGATATTTCATGTGACATTTATGTATATTTATGTGACTTTTATATACAAATATTCATACATCATACCAATACAATATGCGTTCTACCTGAAGCAAGAAAAAAAAACTCACGGATCCTAGTCAACCTGGATCGACCCGAATTACATTTACACCAATTGTACATCGAACTTACTCAAAAAAGGAAAGAAATGGAGCTTCTTGGCAAGAGTATAAGGATACAATCAAAAACTATTTATATATCTCAAATCAAATTTATTGATAAGAGTACAAAATGTTCACTACAAGCTAAAACTATCTCAAATTCTTGAAATCAAATCTCAAATAAAGTTCATCGTTAAGAGCCTAATTTAACGAAACTCCTTTAATAAAGTCTACACTGTTTAAAATTGTTAAACCTAAGTCCCTCGAGGTATAAGATTAGGATATAAGCAAACATTATTTTAATTGACAAATGAAGTTAAGTGAAGATTCATGCCATACGAGCTTAATTTGTATGTCAATCATGGCTACATGAGTATAAATTGAGTACTTAACACCTAATAGAAATGTGAATCTTGAATTTACATTACAAAATTTGTTGAACGTAGCTATACAACTTAGACATTTTCTAAGTTTAATCATAATATTTGTTCTCTTTCATGAGGTCAAGTTGAAGCTCCATGTGCAAAATGACACTTCAAATTAAAATGTAAGTTGAAGTACTTCTTGACATAAGTACAAACTATTTATATGCTTTAAAGTTGAAAGAAATTTCAATGAAAAGCTTTGAGATTCATTCGCTTCGTCCATGAATAAGTCTCTAGGAGCATTTGTAGATGAAATTTTTATTGCAAGTTAAAATGTGTAACACGTGAGATTATATACTAAATAGCAATTT
Organism: Scutellaria barbata; assembly: GCA_028654395.1. Taxonomy (NCBI): domain Eukaryota; kingdom Viridiplantae; phylum Streptophyta; class Magnoliopsida; order Lamiales; family Lamiaceae; genus Scutellaria; species Scutellaria barbata. The sequence continues at coordinate 1,902,686 of CM053656.1, read as the reverse complement.
GTATTTATTTTAAGTATTCATTAAATATGTTCTAAATTAAAGAGCCAAATTAATCTTTTTTCTTAAATACACATGTCAAGATTTTGCAAATATAATTTTGATATTAATATATAAAATAAAATAAAATAAATATCTATCAAATATTAAAAGATTAATCAAATCACTCAGTTCTCCATCCTCATTCCAAGATCTATGAGATTCTTTAGCCCACAATATGCTCTCATTTTAATTATTTTTGGCACAAGAAATAGAGAAATCAAAAAGTGCGACAAAAGTCTCTCCAACAGTCAACGGTGTTTTAGTAGAATTGGTTTTCTCATCCAAACTATACGTGATTTTACACTTTTTGGTATAAACTTTTAAATATTGCATTTTATCGTATAAACTTTAAATTTGATACATTTTACGATATTAGATAAATCCTAATCGTTGATTTAGGATATGTGTACTGCTATGATTTTTTTAATACTGCAAAATGTAATAAATTTAAAGTTCATACGATAAAGTGCAACATTTCAAAATTTATACAAAAAATTATAAAATCACGTATAGTTCAAAAGAAAAAAATGTTATTAACCCAAATAGAATTCAAGACGTTTCTTCACGTTCACCTTAGAAAAACATCAAACCAATGTATGATCCAATATAAATGTGTTAGACCCATCTGATCAGTATTTTAAACGAGTTTTTCATGAATTCAACGACAGTTATTCAAAGGTCACCAACATTAATATTTAATTCAACTTAATACAGTTGAATTAAAAATTATTCAAATCAAATTCAAAATAAATAAAAAATTACATAATTTTTTTTATGTAACTAGTGCACGGATTTAGGATTCGTGCAACTGATCCGATCTGCTTTATGAGCCGCTTCACGCGCCCCCACTCAGGACCCCACATACTTGAGTGGGTGCGCTCAAACCCACCCAAATTCGTTCCAGGTGTTATACCTTTATATTATATTAAATATACCTTTAAATTATGTTAGTCATACATTTATGTTATATTACTCATACCATTAGGATCTTTATGTTATATTAATCATATTTTTATGTAATGTTAAGCATACCTTTAGAGTTTTTATATTATGTTAAGCATACCTTTAGAGTTTTTATATTATGTTAAACATACATTTACGTTATGTTAGTCATATCTTTTAATTATGTTAGTTATATCTTTATGTATTATATAAAGTTACAACTAATATTATTTAAAAGTATGTTTAATATCACATAAATGTATATATGTAGAAATTAGGATTTTTTATGTTGAAATTAAGGTTTTTTCGTCGAAATTAGAGTTTTTTTGTCAAAATTAGGGTTTATTTTTTAAATTAAAATATTATATAAAAGTATGCTTGATATAAAATAAATGTATGATTAAAACAACATAAAAGTCAGGGGAAAAAAAAATGTTTGACTTCAGCACGACCAGATCCGCATTATGTGGATTTAAAATTCATATAACAGTTGCATACAAGTGCAACACAAAACACTAACATTGAAAGTTCAAATGAAGTTATTGAATAGAAGAAATAATCATATGACTTATAAAAAATGAAACTCATAAACTTGTAAAGATCATTCGTTTGATGAAAATAACAATTTGTATTAGTTTAATATAAAAGCTTCTTGTTATAAAAACACTAGATAGTTGTTCGTTTGTCTTATTGTTCAAATTTTATTGACTTTTTTTATAGGTGCTTGACGTTAAAAAATATACAATTTTTTCTATACATTAAGTACACGGATTCTAAATCCGTACAATCGAGTCAACCTGACCCAAAAGTGTCTTTTACGCGTCCCCATGCGCGCCTCACGCACCCCCACGCGCCCAAATCCTAACTCAAATTCTAGTTCTACTGTATATTGACATAACCTTTTAATTTAGCGAACTTAACCTTTTAGTTATATGCACATAACCTTTTGCGGTGTTGAGTAGTGAAAAAAATATAAGTTATTCAGTGAAAAAGTTATGAAATTTATACATAAAAGTTATAGTATTACAGTATAAAGGTTATATCATTACAACATAAAAGTTTCGACTATATTGAATTTTTATAGTGAAAAAACTACAAGTTATTTATTGAAAAGATTATGAAATTTGTACTTAAAGGTTATACTATTACAACATAAATGTTATATTATTACAACATAAAGATTTGAGTTATATTGCATGAATTTTTATAGTGAAAAAAGTATAAGTCATTCAGTGAAAAAGTTATGAAATATGTACATAAAAGTTACACTATTACAACATAAATGTTATGACATAAATTATAAAAAAAAAAGGGGCGCAGATCCGAGTTAAACCGGACCCGACCCAACCCATATACCCAATTATATGAATCATGATTCATGCACCTGATGCACACAAACAGTGCTCTAAAAAATATCCTTCAACTTACATTCACTCAATTAAGGAACGAACAATATAATTAAAAAGTAAAGGGGGAAAGGGATTTGAAAAAAGGAATATTTGAAAGAGTGGAGATAGAGAATTTGGAGTGGCAGTGGCATGTTTCAAAATCCGGAATTGACAAGAATACCCTCCAAAATTCAAAAATGACAACAGAAAGCTCGTAACTGCTCCATCGTCTTCCTCCTCTGAACTAAAAACCCTAAACCCATCTGAAGGTCCTCAAAGCAGCAATGTTCTCTCCCCCAACCAGGAAATCCACCTTAAATGCTCGTAAAAATGTCTCTGATCGAAGAGACGACATTTCCACTCCGCTCGCCGACAATCGGCGCCCACTGCTCGACAGCCCCGCAGTCCCCAATCGCCCCGCCACCGGAACTCCCGCCCCTTGGGCTTCGCGCCTTTCCGTTCTCGCCAGGTACAGTACAGCCACGCGCATCAATTTAATATATAATACATATATATTTTGGTGAATCGTTGCTGCCTACTTATTCTTCTTAATAGTGAAATTGACGGTAGGGTAAGCGCTTGCATGTGGAGATGTTTGTTCCTACGTGTTACTAAAGTCGCTATACTGTCATGGCAATGGCATTAGGGTTTTCTGGATGTTTGAGGAAGGGTACACCTTTAAAGTTGCGGTGTACAACCTAATTAACATGTGGGCTTGGGCGCGGCTAAGACTGATTTGGTTACTCACATGGTGTGTATGTGTGTGCGCTTATTAATGTGTTCAGTGACTTGGTAGATTTTTTTGCAACTATAGACACTATTATCTATTTCTCTGGTTGTGAGTCCATTGTTCTGCTGTGCTTGTTAGATTTTATCGACTGTTGGGATTGATTTTCTAATTGACGTTCATATGTTTTTTTTGCTATTATTTTGCTGATACTACTTGTTGGATTTTCTCAACTGTTAGTTCCAATCTCTGGTTGTGTATGTGTGTGGCGCACTCTATTATTGTGCTGATGACTTGGTTGGACTGTAGACAGTAAATTTCTGATAATGTGGTTGTTTTTTAAAGAAGTGGGATAATGCAGTCAGATCTGTTTTCAGTGCTTCTGTGAGTAACAATATGGTTCTGGGTTTCTATGAAGGGCTCTTGACATGTGTTGCAAACATGAACAGAATAGTGTTTGTTAAGGTACCCTATGGCTATAAGCTATCTTTATAACATTTCAGTGATATTTGACATGTCGGACATTATCCTTTAGAAGTTATACCTACGCTAAATTCAGCTGCAGATTTTTTTGACCCAAGTATTGGAGTTTGTATGTTTTCTATTGTGATATAGCTCTTGACCCAACATGATCTTCATTTTATTTTTCTCTTCAGTGCATTTAAGGTCCATAATTATAGGCTCTTCTAGTTCATACTTCCAACAGTATATGCTCCTGCTCATTTATATTCCACTGCATATTTCCTGGAGACTAAAGTACATTTATTAGTCCATATCATAATTTCCATGAGGACTGCATTCTTAAAAATGAATATTGTAGTTGATAATAGTCTTATTGAGTTCGGAAAGTGTGTTATTTGCATCATATATGCTACCTGGAACATTGAGAAACAGTTATTTGAACAACATGCAGTGAGAAATCCAAATTAACTACAGAAACTCCTCTTCAATCAACAATCAGAATTCATAAATCTATTTTGCTTACCCTGAAAAATGGCTTCTCAATCATCATTTTGCTTACAAGTAGGACTTAATCTAACTCTTCACATTCATTATCCAGTTAAAGACAGAAAGGATAGCTCAGCTTTTTAAAAATTCAAAATTGCTGATGAAAAATATAGTAATCTTTTTTCAATTTTGTTATAACCAGTTGACCTTTGAAATTTATTTTCCTCAAGATTTTCCTTATGTACATGTTTTTCTGATGAAATCTTTGGTTTGGTAAAAACCACCCCAAAATAATATTGTTTTAGATGAAATAAAATGTACGGAAGAATGATATAGATCTTCTCATCTGGTACTTGGGGAGGGGGGATCTTGAGATATTTATTCTCTAACTTGTGGTTTTAAAATAATCAGAATCCCTCACGCGAAAAGAAGTGACAGAGTAGACGAGGTAGATGCTACTCGGCCTGTTTATGTTGGGGAGTTCCCTCAAGTAGCACGTGATGCACAAATCATGTCATCAAAGAATCGTGTTCCTGGTTGGTCCTGCAAATGTCCCAAGAATACATAATATGGTTGATTTTTCTCTTTTCTATGATTATTAATTTTAGTCCATCTGGCAGCTGATTCATCCATCTCTGGTGGAATGAACAAGGAGACATCTCTAGCATGGATCATATGTGGAAACAGACTCTTTATCTGGAATTACTTATTACCTCCTGCTTCAAGACAATGTATTGTTCTTGACCTTACTTTGACTGCATCAGACAGTGGAGACATGGACAAAACTTCATCTCAGAACAACAATTGGTTAGTCTGTGTTGTCAGCTGGGATAACTCGAAGAAAACTGGTAGCAAGATTGTTCAACAGTCCAGTTCTGCTGGAATCATAATGTGCAACAAAAAGACCCGCTCTTTAATTTTCTGGCCAGATATCTATAATGCTAATAGGTTCCCTCCACTCACTTGTGTTGCCTTTTCTGAGTCAGATGTGACTCATATGCCACAAAATGGAAAATCCATCTCACACAAGCAACAACATACCGATAAATTTGGCAACTTTGTAGCAAAATCATGTTTCATTAACTCTTTAATTGCTTCAGCTATCCCTGCCTCTAGCAACAGCTGTGTTGCTCTGGCATGTAGTTCTGATGGTGTGCTTTGGAAATTCCTGTGTACCCCATCTGGTATTGAGTGTAACCAGATTGAGCATGGCATGCCAAGCATATTTTCTTCAGGAAGTGATAATAGCAGTCTTGTGGCTGGTAAGGGCTATCCAAGGTCATTGCTTTGGCACTCTTTTAGTCATTCATCAGATGACAATACAAGACAGTTCCTTCTACTTACCAATCATGAGATACAGTGCTTTGCAGTACATCTTTCTTCTGATTTAATTGTGTCAAAGCTTTGGTCACATGAAATCATTGGCACCGATGGTGATTTGGGTATCCAGAAAGATCTGGCTGGTCAGAAGAGAATTTGGCCTCTTGATTTGGATATAGACAGTGATGGGAAGGTAATAACTATTCTTATTGCTATCTTATGCAAGGATCGGGTCACCAGTTCGAGCTACACTGAGTACTCTCTTCTGACCATGCAATATAAATCTGGTGTAAACATTGCAAAGCCTATAGGTGAAAAAATATTGGAAAAAAAGGCACCTATCCAAGTGATTATACCTAAAGCAAGAGTAGAGGATGAGGAATTTTTGTTTTCAATGAGATTAAAGGTAGGTGGCAAGCCATCTGGTTCTGCTATTATACTCTCAGACGATGGTACTGCAACAGTCTCCCACTATTGGAGGAGCTCCACCAGACTTTATCAGTTTGACTTACCTAATGATGCTGGGAAAGTTCTTGATGCTTCTGTGTTCCCTCCCCCAGATGATGGTGAAGATGGAGCTTGGGTTGTACTCACAGAGAAAGCAGGAGTTTGGGCAATACCTGAAACGGCAGTTTTAGTTGGTGGAGTTGAACCACCTGAGCGAAGCTTGTCACGTAAGGGGAGTTCTAATGATCGTACCTTACTTGAGGACAAAAGAAATTTCTCTGTTGCTGGAAATATTGCTCCAAGAAGAGCCAGTTCAGAAGCTTGGGATGCAGGTGACAGGCAAAGGGCAGGCTTAACTGGAGTTGCACGTCGAAGCCCTCAAGATGAGGAATCAGAAGCTTTACTAAGTCAGCTTTTCCATGATTTTCTCTTGTCTGGACAGACTGATGGTGTACTTGACAAACTAAAAAATTCAAGGGCTTTCGAAAGAGAGGGGGAAATAAATGTTTTTACCAGGACAAGCAGATCAATTATTGACACTTTAGCTAAACATTGGACAACAACTAGGGGCCCTGAGATTGCTTTGTCTGTTGTGTCCACTCAACTTGTAGAGAAGCAGCAGAAGCATCAAAAGTTTCTTCAGTTCCTTGCTTTGTCCAAGTGCCATGAAGAATTGTGTTCCCGACAGAGTATGAACAATTCTTTCCAGTATAATCATTTGTTGGTACTTTTTTTTGTGTTACTTTTGTTCTTAAAATTTCCGTTATTATTTCTAGTTTCTATTTGAGTCGTTTGGGTAATTAATCTCAAGATTTTTGAGGAAGCCTGCTTTCCATTGCTGATAGGTGCTTTCTGTAGATCAAAACACTCTAGCATTCACTTCCTTTTTGTTAACCATTGACCTGTCATTGTATATTTCTACAATATATAAGCCTATAAAGTGTAAACCATTATTATATGTGCAGGACAATCCATGCAAATTATCATGGAACATGGGGAGAAGCTATCAGGCATGATCCAACTTAGAGAATTACAGAATACAATTAGCCATGCCAGTGCATCTAAAACTGGCTCCTCTTTTAGTTCAGATGCTCGAACTTCTGGAGCTCTTTGGGATCTTATCCAGTTAGTTGGTGAGAAAGCTCGTAGGAACACAGTTCTTTTGATGGATAGAGACAATGCTGAAGTATTCTATAGTAAGGTTTCAGACCTTGAGGAAGTGTTTCATTGCTTAGAGAAACAGCTGGAATATGTCCTCAGTGAAGATATGTCAATACTTGTTCAATTGCATAGAGCTTGTGAACTGTCAAATGCTTGTGTGACGTTATTCCGTGCAGCCATTCAATATAGGTGTGAACATCACTTGTGGTATCCTCTACCCGAAGGCTTGATACCATGGTGTTCCAAATCTGTTGTGAGGTGTGGGCTGTGTTGTCTTGCATCTTTCATGCTTCAGTTACTTAATGAAACAGACCGCTTTGATGATTCTGTTAAGTTTGATTTCTACTCGAATCTCGAACTACTCTCAGAAGTATTACTTGAGTCGTATTCTAATGCTATCACTGCAAAAGTTGAACGTAAGGAAGATCATAGGACACTATTGGAAGAATACTGGAAGCAAAGAGATGCCCTTCTTGACTCCCTATATCAGCATGTGAAAAAATTTGTCCATGCAAAATTGCTGGTTAGTTTGTTATGTACAATATTATTTTATCCCATCATTAACAACATTGCTGGTTAGTTTGTTGTGTACGATATTATTTTATCCCATCGTTATGATTTACAGTAGTACCCTTATACCTGATTTTTAAGTATATAGTTTCACTATACAGTATACATGTAGTTTAACATGAGAGTTGAAAAGTGAGTATTTATTTTTATGCTCACATTTCTGCTAGCTAAAGTTATGTTTAGGGAGTCAGTGGCCTCACGTCATAAGTGGAGCATATGTTTAGGAAAAAGTCCCTTTTAGTACATAGAGCCTTTGCTAAGTTCCAAAATGGAAAGATGAGTGATCGATTTGAAACAAAAGGAGCATTTGGTATAAATCACTGCACTGAGAGTCTGCATCAAATTTCACATTGGCAGAGCAGTGCATTCTTGTGCTGAACCATGTATTTCTCAGCAAGAACATAATTATAATTGAACTTTGAAGTATTAAAAATTAAAATATAAATGAACTAAATAGAGAGTGAATTAGTGTAAGTACTAAGATGAGGAAAACCTAGTATAATCCATTTTAAATTGGAAATCCAACATTTTTTAGCTGAGATCCTCCTAAACAGATTGATGATAAGATCTACATTATATGTTTGACAAATGGTCAGCTCTGTAAATCAACTTTACCTGTTACCTGACATACCTTCACATTATGGAGGAGCTAATTAGGACCACATCCTTAATTATTTAGCTTTTTGCTGTTGCAGGACTCATCTGACGAAAATGAGGAGCAGAATAAGAATACACTGATGACATTCTCTTCAAAGTTATTGTCAATTGCAAAAAGACATGAGGGCTATCAAACTGTGTGGAGTATATGCTGTGACCTCGATGATTCTGAACTCCTTCGAAGTCTCATGGTATGATTTAAAGAATTATGTTACCTGTATTGGATGCTGTTGCCTTTATTTTTAAATATGTGTTTTTAATTTATCATTGTTACTTTGTGGTGATGCTAGGGTATTTTTCCTCTTATAGTTTAAAAAGTTGCTCAATGTCTCCTCACTTGTGCTTTTTAATCCAAATAGAATCTTCTCTTTTGTAGCATGAAAGCATGGGACCTAAAGGAGGTTTCACTTGCTTTGTCTTCAAACAACTATATGAAAGCAGACAACTTTCGAAGCTTATGAGACTAGGCGAGGAGTTTCAGGATGAGCTGACTATGTTTCTGAAGCAGCATCCTGATCTTCTGTGGCTTCATGAAGTGTTTCTTCATCAATTTTTCTCTGCTTCTGAGACTTTACATGCATTATCTCTTTCTAAGGATGATACATCAATCGAAGGTATTCAGGAGGTTGAATCTCGTGGCTCAAGGCGTCAATTAAATATGGCAAATAGAAAGCATTATTTGAATCTTGCAAAAATATCAGCATTGGCAGGTACAGTTCTTAGCTGTAGTATATGCCTGAAATAACTCCTATGAGTGCTTCTTTTGCTTCCTCAATGTCTCATTGTTAGACAATGCATTTTCAAAAAACTATCATGTCTGTTTGCATGTTAAATTTAATTTTTGTCGAGATATTGGAATCTGCCAAGAATGATATTTTCTTCTAATAAACATACTGTTGAAGTCCTTTTGCCCAAATTTCCAGCTGTGCAATGAGCTGGAGTAAATGTCTATATTCTGAGATTAATATTACCAGGCTAATTCTGCTAGTTGCCATACACAAACAATTTTTTTTAACAGTGCTGAGACGAATGCATGATGAGCTGATGAGCATGACAATTCGATACTTGTAATCTGTAATTGTTGGGCAAAAATTTGATGATCATGTCCTAATTTTGGGTTAAGACTTTTATTACAGTAATCAGCACTCATTAGCATTTTTAAATCCAATGGTTTCAAAGTCAGATTTTCCCCAATCCTTCAAATCCCATCCCAAATATACCTTAGGAGCTTCTGTCTGTTCCTTGAGCATTTATTTCTGGTGGATCCCTTCAACTATCTCTAATTGACAATTTTGGATTCTTTCCTTTGCCAAGATTCCTCTGTTTTATGAAGATTGATTCAGTTGGCCTTTTTTTTTTTTTTTTTTTTTTTTCTGGTTATCTAGTGTTTGTGTTCATCTGGTGAAATGCTACAGGTTACATAAAAGAACAGAATCATCCATGTTGCTGATTAAATTGAAATTTCAAAAGAGCAGATGATTTTCTACAAAACTTAACCTAGACAATCCTTTTCAAATGAATGAGTGTCATACTTGTTAGAGAGGGCACAAGAGGCACGAGGATATGGGCTTTTTGCCTCTGCATGGGTGAGGCGGGCGCTGTTAAGGAGGCACACGCCTTTTGCGCCTTTGATGCCTCTACCTATGTGCCTCAGGCACGAGGATATGGGCTTTTTGCCTCTGCATGGGTGAGACGGGCGCTGTTAAGGAGGCGCACGCCTTTTGCACCTTTGGTGCCTCTACCTATGCACCTCAGTCACGCCTCTGCGCCGCTCATTCAATCTTTATAGACTTTTTTACATTAACAAACACGTTTTTTCTTTTCAGCTCTCTTCCAAGTTGCAGTGGATAATATTTAACCATATATATCAGTCAAACATATTTAGATAACTAGAGCTTGGAGAAGTTAAAGTATCAAAATAAAAAGAAAGGGAAATAAAACACAAAACAGAGCCTCTTCAAGTAGTTAGATGATGATGATGAGTTTAGTGTGTTGAAGTTTGAACTTTAAATTAGTTATTATGATGTTTTCTATATGATTTGTATTTTTTTAATTATTTTTCTGTTTTTTTTTCGCACATGTTCAAGAGGTGCGCGCCTTGGGCGCCAGGGCACCCCTTGTGCCTCTGTGCGCCTTCTAAAAACTATGATGAGTGTCCTATTGACTAACTCCCTTAGTCGTAATATTATAGACTTTGCTGTATATGGAGTTTTTTTTGAAAAAGTAAAAGTTTTACATAAGTTCATATAATCTCCCTATAAATAGTGGTATCACAACTGCTCTCTGTTTGTTGCAGAGTTTGTGTATTGAAAAATGATTTTTGTGTGGGATTCTAAACACAAAAGTAAACAGGACTCATAAATTTGGTGCGACAGAGAATAACTCTTTTTAGCACTTTGATATAGTGCTGCATTCATTTTGTTGTTGTTTAGGTGTAGCAACTCCTACCACACAATTTTTTTCGTGTTTGCACCTAAAATTGATGTCTTTGTGTATACTTTCAGGAAGAAATGCAGACTACGAGCTAAATGTGAAGCGCATTAATGCAGATCTGAGCATTCTACAGTTACAGGTTTGCTAATGACCACTTTTTTAATTAAATTTAACCCCTTCTCAGGCAACCTGTAAGAATTCATCCACACTTGGATCTGACAAACTAATCAGTTAGCTGGGTTGTCGTCTACATCATTTCTTGTACTCGATGTTGGTTACGCTGTCTAGTTGGCGTAGCAAGTTATTTTAAATTCTTTTTTTACCTGGGTCATTATCACCAATAGTTAAACCTCCTCATGAATTTGGGAAGGGTCTCGGATGCTGTTTTTCATCCAAATTTAGTTCTTAATATGGATTTAAGCAAAGCTCTCCCCTTGCTTCTCGACTTTGACATTTAATTCTGTCCTTCATTATGCTTTTTGGGCCTTAGAAATAATAACTGAAATATAGAGATGGGCATTTCTATGCTGGGTGATGGCTCAAAATACTGAGCAGTTCCGTTCTTTCTTATATTACTTTATTTTGGGTTTCCTTCTTTCTTACAGGAAGAAATATTGAGCCTTATACCCGACGATGAAGAAAAGCAATCAATCGGACAGAAGCTTCTTCCTCCAATATATCTCATTGAACTGTGCCTAAAAATTCAAAACCGAGAGCTTTCATTGCGAGCCTTTGATCTTTTCTCATGCACTAGTTCCTCTTTTATCAGAAGTAATACCAGCTTATTGGAAGAATGCTGGAGAAACGCTGCAAATCAAGATGATTGGGAAAAACTCTATCAAATGTCTAAAATGGAGGGATGGAGCGATGAGATGACCTTGGACAAACTCAAGGAAACTGTTCTTTTTCAGGCTTCAAGCAAGTGTTATGGACCTGATGCAGAGACTTTTGATGGTAGATTTGACGAGGTGCTTCCACTGAGGGTGGACGATTCTGAACATCCAAATTTGAAGGATACGAATTCGTCTGTGGAAACTGTGCTCATGCAGCACAAGGACTTTCCAGATGCAGGCAAGCTGATGCTCACTGCAATTGTGCATGGGAGCACTTGCGTTGCTTCTAGCCCTCGAACGGGAATGGATTACGATCCCATGGAGTGAAACAATCTGAATTAAGCCCCTCTTTTATCGTTAGGGAATTGCTTTCTTTTCTTTTTCTTTTTCCTTCATTACTGATGCCCATGTAATGCGTTGATTAAGAAATGAGAATATTAAACATGATGAAATCCAGTGGAGTAGATGATGTACAAAAGCTCTGAATGAGAAAAGAGCTTCATGTTCATGATTATAGGTCTATAGATTGATGCGATGGTCATGGTTGTTTGTGCATATTTGCTATCTTGATACTAACATACTAAATAGTTTAGTATGTCGAAATTTTGATACGCGTGTCATGTCGAAATTTATCGGCTTACTGAAATGAATTGCGGTATATGGAAATTTTATGGTATTTTTTCCACCACTAGTCCACGTGGCAAATTGTGAATATTGAGATCCGAAATGTAATCCAAATTGATGACATTGGAGATGCCATTATTATGTGAGTGTGTGGGGTGTGTGTAATTGTGAGCCTCAACAAGCTACACACACATGTACATACATACAAACCAGATTCACTTGATAGATTGATTTGTAGAAAAAAATGGAAACAAAAAATAATAAAACAAGAGTGCCAGATGGCAAAATTGAGGCCAAGGCTTGTGTTAAAAAATCTAGAGGGAAATCTTGAATCCAAGAACCAACCAATAAGGTCATGCTGATGTGTAGATATAGTAATCCACAATATGATCCCACTTCGACATATATATAGTAGCCTCTCCAACCATCTTTCTTCATCAGTTCAACTATCATCACACTGTAAAAGGAAAGAAGCAGTTAGAAAGAAGAGAAAATATGGCAACATCAGCAATCCAACAATCTGCATTTGGTGGCCAAACAGCTTTGAAGCCTCAGAATGAGCTCATCAGAAAGGTTGGCAACCTCGGCACTGCCCGCTTCACCATGAGGCGTACCGTCAAGAGTGCGCCACAGAGCATCTGGTATCAATTTATAATACTCACCCCTTTCTAAATAATTACAAAGTTGCAAAGTCTGGAATGACAAATAATTACAAAGAAAATCAGATCCCTGAAACAACATTTAAAAATGATTGTGGTTAATATATACTATTAAATATTTTTTCAATTTCTATAAATTTAAATATTTTGTTAATTTGTATAAAATGAGACAAATGTTTAACTAGGTGAATTTGCAAAATGATAGGTATGGACCAGACAGACCCAAGTACTTGGGCCCATTCTCGGAGCAAACCCCATCATATCTAACCGGTGAGTTCCCCGGTGACTACGGTTGGGACACAGCTGGGCTCTCAGCTGACCCAGAGACCTTTGCCAAGAACCGCGAGCTTGAAGTGATCCACTCTCGTTGGGCCATGTTGGGCGCATTGGGCTGTGTCTTCCCCGAGATTCTATCCAAGAACGGGATCAAGTTCGGTGAGGCCGTCTGGTTCAAGGCCGGGTCCCAAATCTTCTCCGAAGGTGGGCTCGACTACTTGGGCAACCCGAACTTGATCCACGCCCAAAGCATCCTCGCCATTTGGGCCTCTCAGGTGGTCCTAATGGGCCTAATTGAGGGCTACAGAATTGGAGGAGGCCCACTTGGTGAGGGCCTCGACAAGCTCTACCCGGGCGGGGCCTTCGACCCATTGGGCCTGGCTGATGACCCGGATGCCTTTGCTGAGTTGAAGGTTAAAGAACTAAAGAATGGGAGATTGGCAATGTTCTCAATGTTTGGGTTCTTTGTGCAGGCCATTGTTACTGGAAAAGGCCCAGTTGAGAACCTTTACGACCATCTTGCTGATCCAGTTGCCAACAATGCTTGGGCCTATGCCACTAACTTTGTGCCTGGAAAATAGGGTTGTACATTGTGAATCTTGACTTGTACCTTTTTGTTTTTTTTGTTTTCATGTGATGGGAGAATGTGTATGATCTAAATTTGATGTGTTTGCCATCTTAATTTCTTCCTTCTATGAAATAATGTACTTTCCAATTGTCATTGCACAACACACTGAGCTCAAATAGTATTATAAATAAGTTTCAATTTTAAATGAGGAAGATATTAGCTAAATGTTTCTTGTCAAATATTGTATTTAGAGACAAAGGAATCTTTCAATTTAATTCGATGAGATACTTGTTTAGATATATCCTTAACGTTCATCTTAAATACAAAAAATATATTGGTGTACTTTAAACCAAAACTATAACCTTAGTCATTAAATTCAGTTAAAATTCAGGAAATTTTTAAAACCTGAATCAATGGTTTAAATGCTTGTCATTATTTTTTGTAAAGAATTTAAAATTGAAATTGCGATTTGAATCAAGAATGTTTAAAAGATAAATAAATAAAAAAAAGGTTCTAAAATGTAATTTAATTAGAACAACTCATCCAGTGGACCATCCGATGAAGGGCCACTCTTCTATATTTCGATGAATTGTAACGATTGCTCTAACTTGAAGTTTAGTCTAAATACCAAGAAAAAAAATTGTTTTTAAGACAAAATTGTTACAATGACTTAACTAGATAGAATCATGACGAACCATAAATTGGATAATAAAATCAAATCACAAGATTTTACAAACCTTCTAAAATAACACAAAATGACACGCACACATATATAATTTAATGAGTCCATATCCCTATTTGCCATAATTCCTTATATTTTAGCCCAAACTGCCACAAAATATAACAAAACATCCTCATATGCCATAAATTATAACAAAACATTCTCATGTGCCACAATTTTATGCCAAAATACTATTTTACTCTTGTTGACTTTCATTAATTTCCAAAAAAACCATACTTGTCATTAGCAATCTTTTCCTTTTTCCAATCTTTACATTTATTAGATCCAGATTAGTCCTCTAATCAATATCAGGCCCAACATGCTTTCGTAAATAAAATAAAATTGAGTTTGAAACATACCTCGTCTTTGTCTCTTAAATTCCCTTGAAATTCGGTTCAGGTTTTACGGATCATAGATCCAACCACTCGCCCGCAGTCTATGGTTCTGAAATCGATTCCCTTGGAACCCAGATCGCAATCCTTTTCAATGGCCACCTGCCTTTAAGGAGATCACGGGGAGACTCACTGCTGGATGAATTTCACTCAGTATTATAAATTTTTGGACAGAATGTCGGAAAACAAAAGCCTTGTTTATTGAAGAAAATAAATCAAACTATTTTACAATAATTATTCTCTCCGCCATTGGAGGAGAAACTTGATTTAGCCAATCATGGCTAAAACTCAAGAAGGGGAAACCCCATAAACAGGAAAGTTTGAAAGCTACACTATTACAACTAGAGAGAAGATTTCTCGAAAACTTATGGTAGAGAGAAGTGTTGTGGATTTTCGATGATCTTCTTCTGAGGCTGAATGCCTCCTTTTATAGGCATCAATGTTTTCCTGTATGGCTCCATTATTGCCTTGCCAGCTTATACTCCACTTGATTAGTGGGGAATATGGCCAACCTTCTTTATTTCTCACCCACCTCTCGGTAGGTGCATCTGCCACCCGTTAGGTGCCTTCGTTGTCTTCTTGCGTCGGCAACAAATCTTTTTCTTAATAGAGGGGTCCTCCACTTTTGTCTTTTGGCAATCATCACTCTTTGGTGCTTGATTCGTCAAGGATGGTAGGTCCACCCATTACACCTTGTCTATCTTGACTGCCATGTGTTGGAGAGGGTCAAAAAAGATCTCTTAGCCCCCTTTGAACCTGTATAGGGTCTGTATTCGAACCCTTTATACTATATTCCTATCTATTACATTTTTAGAATACAATACAACCTGTTTACTATCAAATCCATTTAGACTCGCTTCCTTTTATTACATTTTTTGATTTTATTATCTAAAAACCCTTCCCTTTTCCCTTTTTCTTTGGGTAATCGGGTTTGTCCTGTTTAACTTTGAAACCTTATCCGAATAAAAGTTTCTCTTGTACCTGACAGTAAGAACAAATTCGTTTTTCCCATCTTCCGATATGTATCATGTTACATACCTTTTTTCTGGTTTGTTCCATTGCCGGAACCTTGTTTTCCCAGATTAGCTTCCTTTTATTTTCAAAAAAGGTCTCAACAAATCTAGTCGTGTTTTCTGTCATAAAATTTAATAGGAATGACCCATTCGCAGAATTTTGAAAAATTTTGAATGGGTATTTAACATTATCCATCTCTGTGAGACAAACCCAAAGTTCCCAGGCTCGCCTTGTTGATATGTCATTTTCGGTAAGAACGACTACCAAGGGGCTATTTGATGGTGGTGCCTTAGCTCTATTAAATGCCACCATATCTGATCTCTGCAGTTTTATAAATTGGAAAATTGGGTGAGACCCTTTACCAGTTATTTCAGGAGCTGCTGAAATGATCTTTAGCTCCAGGATATCTCTTCGCCCTAAATGGGGGTTGTTCTGCCATGACTCGTGCACAGCAGTAGCTATCCATTCCGGTAGTTTGGAAATCTCCAAAAAATTGGGAGCGGTTGTAAATACTGAAGCAATTGCTCCAAAATCAAACCATTCCCGGACATCTTGAGGGTTTACACCCGAAAGCATCCAAAGTCTTGGATACTTTCCAGACCAATCCACAGTTATTTTTCCTGGATTGATCTCATTTCTTGTAACTAATTTCTCCCATGTCCGTTGATACACCTGAAATGGAGAAATAGCTTGATTAGTGTTAACCTGTTTAGGGCCTGTCTGGGGCCTTAGGTTAACCTCCCCCTATTTAATTCCAGAGGTGCTGGGTTGACTCGGGTTGCCTGAAATTGCTTCCTGATTTTCTGAATTAATATCTTTATCGGAGTCCGATAAAACACTTGTTGTGGCTTTATCAGCCTTTTCACCGGTGTCCGATGAAAAACACTTGTCAGCAGTATGTCCTGCTTCGGGTATATACGTACCCTATTTGTTCATCGATGATGAACCTTTCTCATGTATTTCTTTTTGGGTTACCGATGGTGACCCCGTCCGAGTGCAAAACCCTTCCAATGCTTTCCATAAATGGAGTTGGGCCAATCGCGAAGCTTGTATGGCTGCTTGGACTTTGTCCAAATCTGCCTTTTGCACATATGAAGTTGCTTCGGCAGGTATCCTAAACAACTCAAATGACTTGTGTAGTTCCTCAAGGTTTTCCCTGAGGTATCTTGATTTTACCGTGATGGAATCTGCTTCAAGGATATCCATCTCTTGTTAAGAAATCTGTTTTAACTCACGAACTCTTTGAGAATGAATGTCTTCCCATTTCCATTTGGTCTTCTCATTCTTCTGTAATAAAAGACGAAAATCCTTGCGATATTTTGCTAAGTCCTTGATAAATGATCCTGCAAAATTAATTACTCCTAAGAAGTTTTGAAGGTGCTTCTTATCTCTAAGAACATTTGGAAAATTGCGGATTTTCTCCACAATATGTTCCTGTAGTTCCATTTTTGCATGGTCAATAATAACACCGAGAAACTCGATTCTATTGACCGCGATTATTGCCTTCTTTCTGAGAGCACTAATCTTTTTTTATGACATGCTTCTGAAAATATTTCAAGATGCTTTAGATGATCTTTCATATTTTTAGATGCAATCAGGATATCGTCTATGTAAACAAACATAAACTCAAAATAATCTTTAAAAAGATTATCCATCTTTCGTTGGTATATCTGGGGTGCATTTACAAGACCCATTGGCATTACATTCCAGATATACTGTCCCTATGGAGTAGAAAAAGCCGTTAATTTTTTCGAATCTTTTTCTAACTTAATCTGGTAAAACCCAGACTTACAATCAAATTTTGAAAACACTCCCTTAATACAATCAATTAAGTGTTCTCTATTTGGGATGTAATAACCATCAAATTCAGTTATCTTATTAATACCTTGATAGTTAATTACTAACCTTACTTTTTCTCTCTTTATTTCACCACGGTTTCTTACCAAAAATCCAGGGCTACTGTAAGGAGAAATACCTGCTTCGATCAGATTGAGATCGATATGCTCTTTAATAATCTTTTGCATATCCTTTCGATCTTCAATGTTCATCTGAATCGGCTTATACCAAACCAACTCGTATTTGTATTGTTTTTTTACCTTTAAAGTTGCTTCGATCTGGTTTTTATCCCATCAGGCTAAAAGATTCTCATTGTAATTCCTTTGGATTAGCCTTTTTACATTTTCAAGGGAAAGTAAACTTTCCTCATCAATGTCGATCTGAGGTGGTCCTTCTTTTAAGACATTTTTTAGGAGCTGAATTGCTTCTTCATGTGCCTTCTCCATTCCCTTTTGTCTATAAGACAAAAGAGCTTCTCCAAATTTCCTCTTATCCTGCATTTTAGGATGAGTTAACTTGGATTCATTATCACCACGTTTGTTGCAAAAATTAATAGGTATTATCTTATTAAAAGCTTTCTCTCGTCGCAAAACCTATATCAAACTACCACAATTAGAAGTAAATGTTAACAGGTTCTTGTGATTATCCTGCACATATTTTGTGAATGTTTGGATAAAATTATTACCTAACAAAATATCAGCATCAGCACCCGTATCATGAATATAAATAGGTGGCATTTTTACTTTATACCAAGGGGTATTGAATGCGCCTCCAATCATTATTCTTAATTCTCGAATACCCTTATTGAGTATTAGGATTTTCTGGGAGAAATCCCTTCCTGCAATAAGAGGTAATTTTTCCACTGCTTCGCTGGGAAAAACTCCTGGCTTTGCTGTGCAAATGCTTGAACCTGAGTTAATATAAGCTGCAAAATATTTTGTCTTATATTGATCATATAATATCCCAACAGATATATGTATATATAGAAAAAATACTCGTCATTCAAAATCTTCTGGATCGTTTGGATATTTTTTCATATTTCTCCAGGATTCTAACATGTTTATCCTTGAGCTTCTTATATTATGCTCATAGGCTAACCTTTGTAATTCTATCACATCTTGTATTTGATGAGTTTGACCATTTCTACGCATTCTTCTTATTTGTTCTATCAACTCATCTTTCTCTTTTCTGAGATCTTCGATCTCTTCGTCTATACACAATCCTGGCATATAAACTGATTTTATTCTACCCTGATTGTATGTCCATCAAGATCGAACTCCATCCATTTTCCCTTTCTTCCCCAAGGTTTGTGATTCTCAAGGAAACTTATACCAAGGGTCATAAACCCCTTAGTTATTCCTGCCCTTCCTGTAACAGATACTTCATAACCTGCTATGTTTAACAAGCCTTCGTATCTATTTTCACTTGGTTGTTGTAAATGATATATCTCATCACAAGAAAACAAATTATCAGTTTTAAATATATCAAAAACCACACAAATTTCCTTCCAACCATTAGGGTTATTAATTTTGACATTTCTTACCCTAATCTATTGTGGATTGAAATCCTCGTATGGTTCTTTTCCTTTTAGGCTTATAATCCTATCTTCGGAAAATGACATCCTATTACTAATCTCAGAATCAAACCTTGATGATTTATTTAAGATCGGATGATCTTTGATTAGTATACTAACACCTCCTATCTTTGGTATCTGGATAGGGTCTGGTGTCATCACCTTAGCAAATTCCTTGAAGATTCTAGGAATTTCTATATACTCTTTCCTAAGAAACATATCTGAATGATGTGTGTTGGAAAGTGCATATGTAATTCTATACGTGATAGAATATGGTTTATTACCCCTTTTCATTAAATCAATTCTATTGAAATCCTGATGAAGGGTTAAGACTCTATCAAAATCTTGATCAGCTAGGTTGTATGCAATCCTAGGATGGATATTAAACATAAGCTTTCCTGCATACAGATTTCCTACCATTGTACCAAAACAACTATCTCGTAAATTATTGATTCTTCTATCCATTACAGATAAATGTAATTCAGAATCAATACCTTTTTTAAAGGTTGCTTTAATTACTACTTCAATAGTTCCAATATGGATCCATTTCATAGTAACTGCTACCTCTTCTTTGATATGACTTAATACCTCAAGAATCTCTTCTCTTGGAATAAGCTGCATATCAACTTGGTTACCAGTTAATTCCATAGGAATTGAAAACTCACCTAAGTTCACTTGGTAGATAATGTGATGCTTGCGTTGTCTTAACTCGATCTGGTCACAGATTCGATTAAGACTTCCCCTCTTAAATCCATCATATGGACCTAAGGTTGAATCTTGTCGCATGATCTTTTCCATCGTTTTGTTGGAGATGGTCATTCTGGACAAGAATCCTGATAGACTTTCCGAGGTTTGAAGTCTATCTTCTGGTTCACCGTGGCTACTCGTCTGATTCTGTAGATGATCCATTTGATTCTCCTGAATCAGATTCAAACTCTTCTTCATAGATGCTTTCATCTGAAGAAATGTCCTCGAACTTGTAAACTGGCACCAAATCGCCATAGTAGATTGCATCAAGGATGTCGTCTGTTGGCTCGAATTGGCGCACATCTTTTTGCTTCTGTGGGCAATCGGGCAAAATATGACCTCTCACGCCACACGTCTAGCAGTTGCAATCTTTCAAACTTTCATTGGTACGAGTATGAGCTCGTTTGAAAGTTCTTCTTCTGGTTGTTCCTCCTGTTGACTTCCCTGTGGACCTCGATCCTTGTGAGGGAAACCTGGAAGGACCAGACTTCTGACCAGATTTATAAAATCTAGCCTTTGATTTGGACCATCATGATCTTCCTTGATTGGAAGGCCTTCGGTATGATCCTCCGAACTTAGATTGAAACCTTCTGCTGAAGTGTTTCTTTTTCTTTCCATGTTTCTCGCGATTTGGTTCTCCAATAATGCTTGAAAAATCATTATTGTCGCAGCAAAGATGAGTCTTTTTTACCAATCCTCTTAGTTTTTTCTTGTTCTTTTGTAGTGTCGCTTGATGACACCACTCTCTTAAACTGTCCTTTAAAAAGGACATCCTTCGGGCCACTGAATCTATCATTCCTGGAGGTACCTTATATGTTTGTATAAGCATCTCTCTCCAAGGACTGCATATTTTTGCAAAGAACATTTCTGTTGCAACATTCAATGGTATCTGAGTTTGGAAGTAATATATGCAGAACCAATATATTTATTCATCCGCATAACATATACTTCTTAACTCGAGAGCATACAAAGCTTGTGTGTATGCCCTTTCTTTTTCTTCTTTTCTTTCGTCAAAGTAGCCATCTCCGATGAAGCATACTTTGAGCCATTTACCAAATCTTTCGATAATCTCATAGAGATCATCTCTTTCTCCAATCTGAT
Organism: Scutellaria barbata; assembly: GCA_028654395.1. Lineage (NCBI taxonomy): Eukaryota > Viridiplantae > Streptophyta > Magnoliopsida > Lamiales > Lamiaceae > Scutellaria > Scutellaria barbata. The sequence continues at coordinate 1,881,710 of CM053656.1, read as the reverse complement.
CTTTGATATGAGCCTCCGTTTTGTCTCATGCTTTCTTGGCTGAACCTTGCAAACTATTTTCAATAAGTTTGCCAAAGTGTACTTGATCCACGTCCAACGCTGAAGCGGCAACTTTTAATGCTGTCATCCATTCATCGATCAAAGTTTCGATATTTCTAAAGTCAATGACGTCGGTCGTGAGCATTACCCCGAATCGATGTGTAGGTTGTAGCATCGTTTTTCCCCAAGGGGTATTAGATGCTGCTGCCTTATTCCACTCTGGTCGTTGTTTTTGTCGATTCATAGTTGTGCTATAATCGACTCGATCATAATTCCATCCTCGTGGTTGTTGGGGAATGGGTGTTTCGACGGGTGTTTCAGCACTCGTACTTCCTTCTTCCTGTTTAGGAATTTGGTCGTTCATTTTGAGATTAACCAGATCTACAATTCCTAGATTGGAAAGTGATTCGGTTAACTCCGAGAGTTCTTCTCTTGAGACTTCCATCAAACTATTCGAATGATGTCAAGTAAGAGTTCCTCGTAGCTTTTAGACTTCGGGACTTCCGTAGCCTTTCCTTTGGGAATGTTTGGTTTATCTCCGAACGCATTTCTGAAATGCTCGTTCATTGATCTACCTGTTCCCTTTGGTAATTTTCCTTTTGGATCTGTAATTTCTTTTTTCAAATCTAAAACTTCTTGTTGGATTTCGGATAAAGATCGGCACATCTTCTCCATCTGTCCACCATAACAAATGATGGTCTTTTGGACTTCCCTAAGGTCTTGGGTGACCTTAGATGTGTCTGGAACAATTGTGTTCCAATCTTTGCTGGATGTCATTAGTGATATCTTACACTTGTGTTATCTCGAAATATTTTCGAATACATTTTTCTTGATTTTCTCCTCTGTTAGGCATAAGAAAATAATATTGTACAACATAATTTAATTCTTCAATAAAACTTGGCTCTGATACCACTTCGTGCATCAGATCTCAATAAATATAAATCTTGGAAAAATCTTTATTAATTTTGTTTTCAAATAATAATCACCCAGTACATGACATTGTTATACCTTTCAGACCAGATCACAAGTATAAATACGAGTGTTTTTTGGGGTACGAGAAATGTTTCCAGCCAAAATACTAAGATAATTATATCCAGTTTTAAAACATGATTTAGCAAAATGGTTTGGAAGACATAAAATAAGAATGGAAATAGCATTTCAAATAGTGGGTTTTTAGGGGTAAATTGGTCTTTGACCACTTTTGTGGCATATTGGGATAATATTATAAGCTTTGTGGCATTTTGGGATATAGGATAAGGATTTGTGGCATTTGGGGGTATTTTCTCTAATTTAATTGTATATGAGTGAATCTATCCATACAACGCGCACTACAAGAAAATTGTCCGATAGTGACGGATTTTAGTGACGGAAAAATTCTGTCACAAATTTGTTACGGAATAGTGACAGAAAATATTTTGTGACGGACTTGTGACGGAATAATCCGTCACTACATGAATTCCTATTTAAAAAAAATTATAAATTTGGATATTTATCTTTGTGACGGAATAATCCGTCACTACATAAATTTCTATTTAAAAAAATTATAAATTCGGATATTTGTCTTTGTGACGGAATAATCCGTCACTACATAAATTCCTATTTAAAAAAAATTATAAATTCGGATATTTGTCTTTGTGACGGAATTTTCGGTCACAATTATGTAGTGACGGATTATTCCGTCACAAAATAGTGACGGATTAAACAGAATAATCCGTCACTACATGAATTTCTATTTAAAAAAAATTATTAATTCGGATATTTGTATTTGTGACGAAATAATCCGTCACTACATGAATTTCTATTTAAAAAAAATTATAAATTCGGATATTTATTTTTGTGACGGAATTTTCCGTCACAATTATGTAGTGACAGATTATTCCGTCACTATAAAAGAAATATTAAAAATACTTATAAAAGAAATACATGTAGAATATTATTATATAAAGTACCAATGGTCTAGTGGTTAACCTACCACAATAGGTCTTGGATTCGAATCCCAGACAATGCATAATATTGGGCGTTGACACGTGACATGGCATGATGATGATGACGTACGGAATAATATCCGTCACTAAAAATTTGTGACAAAGCTCCTTTTGACAGAATTTTAGTGATGGATTTTTCCGTCACTGTCGGTGAATTTTCTTGTAGTGGTGAGTTGGGTTGGGCCGAATCCGACCCGGATCCACGCATTTCTGTTTTTTTTATCCTAATTTTTATGTTGTGTTAATTATATTTTTATATTATGTTAAACATACTTTTATATTATGTTAAACATACCATTATGTAATGCTTTAACTTTTAAAAAAAATCCTAATTTTGACAAAAAAACCCCAATTTTGACGAAAAAACTATAATTGCAATACAAAAAACCATAATTTGTACATATATACCTTTATGTAAATATTACGCATACCTTTAATTAATATTAGTTATACTTTTATATAATACATAAATGTACAACTAACATAATTAAAAGGTATGACCAACATAACATAAAAGTATGTTTAACATATCATAAAAGTACGTTTAACATAACATAAAACCATAAATGTATGTTTAATATAACATAAATGTATGCTTAATAAAATATAAAAATCCTAAAAGTATGCTTAATATAACATAAAACCATAAAAATATGCTTAATATAATATAAAGACCCTAAATGTATGACTAACATAACATAAAATTATGTTTAACATAATATAAATGTATGCTTAACATAACATAAATGTATGCTTAATATAACATAAATGTTTAGCACCTGGAGCAAATTTAGGTGGATTTGAGCACACCTACCCAATCGTGTGGGGCGCATGCGCTCGCGTGGAGGACGCATGGGCCGGATCGGGTCAGGTGCATGAATCCTAGATCCGTGCACCAGTTGTATAAAAGTTTTTGGAATTGTATATAAATATTAACTAATGATTAAGAATAAATGTGTATATATATGTGTGTAAACATTATCTTGTGATTAAATTTGTATGCGTATAAGCATTCTGAATTTTTAAGAAATAATTAAGAAAAATTAAATCAATTGTTTATATTAGACATACTAAAATAATAATTCTATAATATATAAAATTCTTTAAAGCCAAATCCAAATTTACAAAATGCACCTAAGTCTGGAACAAACATAACCTTTTAAGAGTAAGTTCTTTTTGTCCTCGACCAAACTCTATCTCTATGTATTATGTAACCATATAAAATAGAATACTATTAAAAAAAATTGAAATATGATAAAAGTGAAATAGGAGATTTCAGGTTAATATTCCAATTATGCCCTTTGCCCATGGAGAAGAAACAACCCTAGCAGTTTAACAGTGTGTAACGATTCAAGGGGAAAAGGAAGCTTAGAAATAAGACCATCAAATCCTTGTGGTGTTGTGGCTTCCTCTCTTCCACGTTCACCCTTCCATCAATGCGCCACCTCAATTTATGGCATTCCGATCCTCCGCCGCATTAGCAATCCATGACCTCTCTCGCCGCCGTCTCATTATCCAGCGCCGGCGGCCTTCTTTCTCGCAATGTTAAAACCCCTTAAACCCTATCTCTCGTATCTCATTCTCAATTCTAGGCGCCGTTGCTGCCCCTTTTTCCATTTTTTCTCATCAAGACCCAATCTTGATAATCTGGGCTTTTCCACTCTGGTTAATCGAGTCTCTGAAATATTATCCAATCCGCGAGTCCCATGGCGGGGGAGCTCGGAGTTGAAATCCCTGACACCGAAGCTAAAGCCCTACCACGTTGCGAAGATTATTGAAACCCACAACAATAGTGAGTCCGTTCTCCAGTTCTTTTACTGGGCTTCTAAGTGGCATTTCTACAAACATGATATGAGCTGTTACGTGTCTATGTTAAATAGGCTTGTTAAGGATAAGAACTTTGCGCCTGCAGACCATGTGAGGATTCTTATGATTAAAGCTTGTAAAGACGAGGGAGAGATTAAATGGGTTGTTGATTTCTTGAACGGGATTAGTAGAACCGGCCTTTCTTATAGTCTATATAGTTTTAATTCTCTTTTGATTCAATTAGGTAAGTTTAATATGGTTGCTGCAGCTCGGAATGTGTATACGGAATTGTTGAACAGCGGGATCAAGCCCAGTTTGTTGACTTTGAATACCATGATTAATATTCTATGTAAGTGGGGGAATGTTCCCGAGGCTGAGATTATATTGGCTCAGATATATCAGTATGAAATGTTTCCAGATGTGTTCACGTATACATCATTAATTCTTGGGCATTGCAGGAATAGGGATTTGGATAAAGCCTTTGTGGTTTTTGATCAGATGGTAAAGAAAGGGATTGATCCCAATGCTGTGACATATAGTAATCTTATTAATGGTTTATGTGATGTTGGAAGGGTGGATGAAGCTTTGAACATGATTGAAGAAATGATAGAGAATGGCATCAAACCTACAGTGTATACTTATACAGTTCCCATCACAGCATTGCTCTCTGTTGGGCGTGTGAATGAGGCAATCTCTCTTGTCGCGAGCATGAGAGAGAGAGGTTCTCTGCCCAATGTGCAGACGTATACAGCCCTGATCAGCGGGTTGGCGAAATTCAGCCAACTTGAAGTAGCAATAGGGTTGTACCACAAGATGGTAAGGAGCGGATTGGTCCCTACCACAGTCACATATAATGCTCTGATACATGAATTGTCTGCGACAGGGAAAGTAGATACGGCGTATAGAATCTTCAGTTGGATGGAGCGACATGGTCGCTTGGCCAACACTGAAACTTATAATGCCATGATTAATGGATTCTGCTTGATTGGAAATGTTGAAAGAGCTATGGTTCTGTTTGGTGAAATGCCGAAGGTGGGTCCTCCTCCCAATGTGGTCACGTATAACACACTCATCAGTGGATATGCCAGACATGGTTATCTAGATAATGCCATGAGGTTGATGGAGGTGATGAAGGAAAATGGATGTAAACCTGATCATTATACGTATGCAGAACTAATATATGGGCTTTGCAAAGGGAATAGGCTTGATGTGGCTTCTGCACTATTTCAGGAAATGATGCACCGAGGTTTGAGCCCAAATTTGGTCAACTATACAACTTTGATGGATGGCCTTTGCAAGAAAGGGAAAGTTGATGATGCCTTGATTTTGTTTAGAAGGATGCAAGAAGTTGGTTGCCATCCAAATATTGAGACTTATAATGCTCTTCTTAATGGTTTGTCTAAAAAAAGTAGGCTGTCTGAAGCAGAGATGCTATGTGAAGAGATGGCAGAAAATGGGCTGCTTCCAAATGTGATTACATATACTACTCTAATTGATGGTCTCTGCAGGAATGGTGGGACACATCTTGCACTCAAGGTTTTCAATGAAATGGAGGGAAGAAATTGCTTGCCAAACTTGTATACCTACAGTGCACTGATCTATGGTCTGTGTCAGGAATGCCGGATTGATGATGCAGAGATCTTGCTTGAAGAAATGGTGAGTAAAAAATTATATCCTGATGAGGTCACATATACCTCTTTGATCGATGGCTTTGTATCTCTTGGTAGACTAGACCATGCATTTTCTCTGCTTCACCGGATGATAAGCACAGGTTGCAACCCAAATGACCGTACCTACTACGTGTTGCTGAGGGGGATTCAGAATCAGATTGTTTCCGAAAAAATTGCGGCCCACCATGAAACTGTGCAGAGTAATGTTTCAGATGAAAAAGATGTTACTGTTGGCACCTTCTGCAATCTATTAGTTAGGATGTCTGAGATTGGTTGTGAACCTTCTATTGATACATATTACATCTTAATTGCTCGTCTGTGTCGTGATGGAAGAAGTCACGAGGCGGATCAGTTGGTAGAATATATGAATGAGAAGGGGCTGAGTCCTAATGAGGCTATATATTGCTCCCTCCTCAATGCTTATTGCAAGAATTTGAGAGTAGATGCTGCTCTAGATACACTTAGTTTGCTTAACCTCAGGGGTTCCAAGCTCCCTTTATCGGTTTATGCAGCTATTATATCTGCTCTTTGCAAAAGAAAACGGATCAAAGAGGCTGAAGTGGTGTTCGAGGACATGCTTGAGAAACAATGGAATGGTGATGAGATTGTCTGGACTGTCTTGATTGATGGCCTGCTGAAGGGTGGGGAAGTACAAGTATGCTTAAATCTTCTTCATGCAATGAACTTAAAGAATTTCCCTGTTAGTAAGCAGACATATCTAATTCTAGCAAGGGAATTATCGAAAACTGACAAATCAATCACGGAGAACCATGTTGCTGATAGATTGCAAGTCTTAGGAGGTCAGAGACCAGGATAACGTGTCCTGAATTGAGTTAGTAAAGGAACACACATTGTCTCATGGAATATACTATCTTATTGGAAAGGCGTTGTATTTTCTATATGAGGATATGGCTTTTTCTGCAGCTCTTTTAGAAAGATTTTAAAGCTGAAATCTCAATCAAATAAGTGGTAAGCTGTTTATTTTATTTTAGACATAGTTTTTCTTTAGATGTATTTATTTTTTGCTTTTCATGTTTTGTGTATCCGTTTCAAAAATCCCAAATTTGACTACTGTAATTGTAGGCTGGTTTTGATTTATGGCTGGTTTTTAATCAAAGGTAGATCATATGTTTCTCTCTCAAATGTTATGGAGCTGCCCAAATTCTCGGGGTTGTACACATCAAAATTTGTTCTAGAATCGGAGAGATGTGATCGTATCAGTCGGCTTTTAATAGTTTCAGGTAATATGTTGACCTTTATTTTGTTATTTTTCATACTCTGAGCTTTAAACTAGTTTTTATGGTAATGAGAACATATTAAGTTGTAATGAAATAACAGAATTAGCTGCATTTCAGCCCCTTTAAAGTGCTTTCAACTTTAGAGCTGTATTATGTATTATTTAAAGACCAGAAGAGTATACTTTATATCGGAACAAGGCTAACGAAAATTCCAGTTAATGTCAAGAAGTGCTGCTCAGGAATAGCATGTAACATGGACTAGTTTGATTGAACTGATTCTCCTAATTAGTACTAAAGTATAAGCTGAGCCAGATATTTTTGGTCTCTTGAAGTCCATTCAAATAAGTCAGAACTTGGAACTGATGTGCTTAACTTGAATAAATTCTAACTGTTTCTGTGCTATACTGTGGTGTTGGTGTGTTAAAGGAGGGTTGATATATAAATTAATGAGCTCTTTGCAATTTAGTTTAGCTATAATGGAGATCCCTTTAGTTATTTTAATGAAGACAAAGATTGTAACAAAATGAGAAGTATCTACATTTACAAGCACTTGTACCTCATTTTATATTATATGCATGTATCTACTGACTGCTGCGTTTATGCATTTGAACACACTCGCACTGATTTATAGCATGTACACAAAAGTCTGATGGGAACTATAACGTGTTCCTCTTGATTAAGTTGGAGAAAACTTGGCCAAATATAAGGACAATAACATATGAGACCAGCTTACTAAAATCAATGCCCTATAGTTTGAACCTTGGTCAAAGACGTAGGTTCAATTTAATGAAACTGCTTTTGGGACCTTGCTGTGTGAAACCAATGAGATAATGACCTAAGTATGGTTATTAATACACTTATTAGGATTTTGGGATCCTCTCCAATTGGAAGAAGCCCTAGACTTGTCATCCCTCCCTCCTTGGTGAGTTGTAGAGGATTTGTAATCTTGTAGTATAAGAAATTATGGTCTTGTTTGGATCTTTTTCTAAGTGTATTATTGGAGAAGTGGTGAATATTTAGAGGCTTAATGGCATTGAATAGTAGGCCAATTTGTGGCAAAAGTAACTGCGTGCAGTCCAGTCGAAGGTCATTCAGAAAGCTGAGAATTAGTTGAATCGGGCTAATGATACTTAGAATGTAACGATAACTAGGTGAATAGATATAGATGTATTGATTATGCTTTTTCTAAAGCTTAGGTTATTCCCTTTGGTATGTATAGTGAGGTCCAATTCTATCTTGTGGAGTTCTTGGTATCACTACTAGAATTATAAAAGGTGTGATACTGAAATAGCATTTAACCGTTAACTTGTTCACATATGAGTGGATGCTAATGGAAGTTGATGATTTCGACTTTTCTTATTCAGGTTCTTATACACGCACAGCAGCTTGGATGTAAACTATGTACAGCATTACAAGAGCCCTCTCAAGATATTCAACAATGCAAATTGGCATCATCGTCATCATCATCATCAATCTGTTACAATTTCAAATTCTAGTCCCTTAGGATTCTTGATCAGCTTCACATTTTTTTTGTAGAAAGGGGCTTTTCTGGTTTACAACCCCCTCTGTAATTGTAAAGCTTAAATTAGTCATAGCATATTGAACACACTTGATAATTCTTTTGGGACGTTAGCATGATGTTAGTTTTGATTTCATCATTTGCTACATCTGTTTGGATACCATGGGAGTCGTCTCAGTCGAACCAACACACAATGTGACGAACGCTTGGGACGAATCTGCTACATGACAACTCATGTAAATTCACTTCACAATTCTCTCTTTTCTAACCAATCTTTCATCCTTTCTGGCTTGTTCTGTTCCAACATGGTCTATCTGATGAAATCCCTTGTGTTTGTAGCCAAGTTTTTGTTCAATGCCTCCAAAATTATAGAGCTAAATTTTCAGATCCAGAATCAAAGTCCCTAATTGTTTATACAGGTTGTCTATTATTATACACATTGCTATACTACTTTATTCCCACAACCATGCCACATCATCACCATCATCATCTTTTGCAGCTAAAACAAGAGAGAGAGAGAGAGAGGGAGAGAGGGAAAGAGATGTGAAGTCACCCTGCATTAGGCAACAAAAGTGGAGCTATCAGTAAACATCACCCAACCTTATATTCTAAAAGACACAAGGTTCCAATGACTATATCCACTCCCATTTTGGCTGCTTCTCCACAGCATGTAGCTAAGCATGAAAGTCCTATAGCCTTCACCACACTCTCAAACATTTCTCTCTTGGACTTTGCTGCACAGTCGCCCGATTCTCCTCTCGTTCGTCATCTTGAACTATCACTCGCCACCCCTCTCATCGATACTTCCACAAACTAGTGGCAAAAACAATAACACCCCATCTCTATATATATCACACACAACACAAATCTCTCATCACATATACATATAGTCACACACACACCATTGAAGCCTTTCTAGCTAGTGGATATATTATGGGAAGGCAAAACAAGGATGGAGAAATAGTTGGTTCATCAATTGTACTATTGCAAGAAAGGTTTAAGCAGCTTCAAAGATTGAAAGAGATGAGAGAAGAGAAGCAACTACTCAAATTAATGCCTCAATCGACAACAGAAGGCTACGATGAAGCCCCCAAGTTAAGCCTCGATTTTCAAGACCCTCTTGCGCTCGGACTCAACCATGGAGCCATCCAGACCCAAGGATTTCACTCTCCTGTTAGAGGCCCTCACAGTTTCTTCCAAATTACAGATGTTGATACTTCTCTTCGTCTTTAGACATGCATGGGATCACTTTTTTATTTTTCCCATTTTGTGTGTGTGTTTTTTTGTTTTTTTTCTTCTTCTTCTTATAGATCTCCTTAATTCACCTGTTTTGATCTCTATGTAAGAAAAGCTTATACAATAAGAGAAATCAAACTAGTTTTAATCAGATGTAAATATATCATTTCCACAACTAGAATTAAACCAACATATAATCTCCCCCTTTTTTTCTTTACATATTAGCAACATGATTATTAGTTTTCCAATGATTTACTATAATCTATGACAGCGAAATAATTAGAGTTCCATTAATACTTTAATAGTATATGTGTTCTAATAATTGGATATAAAAAAGCTTCAATAAGTGAAAATTTTAAGTGTCGCTAAATGCCTTTTTTCTTGTAGCGTTAAGCATGTGTATTTTAAGAGGAAACTAATTAAAAAATGTAATTAAAAGAAATAGAAAGGTGACAAAATAGTGGGAGTGAGTGGGTTTTCCTTGCACCTTCTCTCCTACAATGGTTTTTTGTTGTCTACTATGAATACAAATGAAATATCGTCAATGAGTTTGTCTTAAGTGCACTTGTTGCACACGCATTTCGGTTCAATCCGAATTCGCTTGTTTTCAATTTTTAATTTTTTTTTTTTGTTTTAGATCAAAACTTTTATATGCAAATTAAGTGATCTTTATGTATAAATTCTATGATCTTTATATTAAACAACTTAGAAAAAAATGAAGAATATTAGTAAAATTTGTACATAAATATTTTTATGTTATATTCATATGACTTTTATGTATATTCATGTGACATTTATGTATAAATATTCATATCTTTATATACCTTTATATATTACGTAAAAATATAAATATTTATACATAAATGTCATATGAATATCACATAAAGGTATCTATGTACAAATTTTGCTAAAATTCTTCCTTTTTTTCTAAGTTACAATGTATAAAGGTCACAACATTTATATATAAATGTCATAATATTTGTACATAAATGTCATTAAATTTGTACATAAAAGTCAAGATATAAAATAAAAAAAAGATAAATTTGCGAATACGGATCGGATTAACCCGAATTATACAGATCTTAGATTTGTGCATCAAGTGCACAGGAGAATTTTTCATTGTCAATTTAAGTAAATAAAATGAGGTGGTTCAATATATAATATTTATAAAAACATTTAAACTGAATTTCAGTTATAAGAAAGTTTAAATTGGTAACTTTATTCCACATAAATACTATAAATATTCACAAATTCTTTTGTGTATCAGATGCATGGATTCAACCCGGATCTGCAAGTTAGGGTTTTTTTTTTATTTTTATGTGTTGACCTTTATGTTATATTAGTATGACTTTTATGTACAAATATCATAACTTTTATGTACGGTAATTTAGAAGATTTTTTTTTTTTGTCAAACTCCCTAATTTACTGGACAATTTAAGTAATAAACTCTATTGGATATATAAGCTCATAAAGATTTAGCAAGAGAAGTAGTGAGGATATCACTGGTTCTTTTGAAGAATGGAAAAGATGCAAAGAAGTCATTACTTCCACTCCCAAAAAAAGACATCAAAAATCTTAGTAGCACGAAGCCATGCAAACAATCTTGGAGTGCAATGTGGTGGTTGGACTATTACTTGGCAAGGGATAAACAGCAACAATCTCACCTCTGGTAAGATTATTTGATTTTATTGCAATAAAGAAACCATGCATTACTAACCATATATATGTATATCATGTGATCATGATCATCAGGAACCACAATACTGAATGCAATCTCAGCAGCAGTTGATCCCAACACAGAATAGTGTACAGTGAAAACCCTAATGGGCAGTAAGTTTTCCTATGGCATAGTAGTGCTGATGGTGCAGGAGACAACCTAGACCTAACAACTCCAGAACCTGGTTTGACCACAATAAAGAATGTGTGCAAGAGAAGGAAGTGTGTGATGGAGGCTCTTGTGGCGGCATGGCTGCTCGGAACTGAAGGCCAAGGTGTGGCGGATGTGTTATTTGGCGACTATGGTTTCAGCGGAAAGTTGCCAAGAACATGGTTCAAGAGAGTTGATCAACTTTCCATGAATGGTGGAGATGAGAATTATGACCCTCTTTTTCCCTTTGGATTTGGGCTCACCACAAAACCTATTGCTCTGCATTGATCTGGGAAAGTTATAGAGGATTTTGATTGTTGAAATAAGGATCTAGACACCCTGTTTGGTTCTGCAATTGTAATGAAAATGTAATGCACTAATTAGCATGCATGCATGCACTTTGGGTACTCCAAGAAATTAAGTTTGATTTTATATGAATGAATAAATAAGAATATTTTACATGTTTTTCTTTTCTTTATTCATCAATATGAACTATTGTTAACATTTATGCGAAAGATGAACTGAGAATGAAATCTTAAGCTGCAAGGTTAAATGAGTACATGAACAAATTCTGAAAACAATAAAAAAAAATGAAGTGAAATATTGAATGTTCATATCCTCTCAAGTTGCAATCCATTGTGATTACAAAGTTCATATAATTCTTCTCTTCAGCAAAGTAAGTATTAGTCTTCTCTACGAACATACAACACCGATGGCAAGAAGTTGAGATTTACCACCTTAGCCCCTTACTCAACTGAAGTCTGCTCGGCTAAAGAGGCCAGCTTCAGCCTTGACCAGAGGTTGTTGATAAGATTGGTTGATTGCACCCAGTCGATGTGATAATATTTCTATCCTTGATGTCATTACATGTCAGTCGAACCCTCTTTTGATCTGTGCTTTCGTTTCTTACTCCTGCACAACAAAACATGTTTTACATGGTGGAGTGAGGGAGAGGAATAGAGTGGGTAAGAGAATGTAAAATACTAAGTTTGTAGTATGTACTTCTCGTGTGAACTTGGATCCAAACATGACTTAAGTTTCCTATCGATGTGTTTTACATCTTTCAGGGTAGGGGTCTCCAGCTTACTAATCTGTATAACATCCAACAAAATACAGCAGGTGAATGTAGCCATCATAGCCCAAAGATATAGCTCGGATAATGCACCAAATTTGGGAGGAAAACCATACCAGGCCATCAATTGCATTCAAGGATTGATTGAACTCTGCAATGCCATGAGCTGGATGCTGCCGAGAAAGCATGCTTTTGAGGTATCTGTCAAAGTATTGTTTCCAAGAATAAGTAAGCATTCATCAAACATAATTTTTATCAGGGGTTGGGGGATTTTGAACCTCTCAAAGTCAATAACTTTATGAACCTCAGAAGCCCTTTGTAAAGCTGCCAATGCCAGCTGCAAAGGCAACAGACAAGTCACAAGGACAATGCTATTGCTAAAAAGCAGAATACACAGATCACATAAACTAGTAAGAGAGGGAGCGCTGTTATGTGAAGCAAATGAAACATCACAAGTTGAACTGTGAAATAAAAAAGCAAACAAAGTCTGAGAAGATGATTTCACATTAAGGAAACAGTACCTGCCCTGGTGGGAATAGAAGCGGAGCATCCGAACGCATAATTCTATCAACTTCTGCTTTTGCAGATTCATGCAAATTCTACAATCAAGATGAACACATTGAAGTGTGAAGGCATGACAAGGATGTAATTAGATACCATAGTAATTCATGACATAAATGATGAACTTTCGCCTTTTATTAGAAGGATCAGCATCCCAGGCAATCAGTTCACACACAGAATTAGATGTTAATTGAACTCTATTAATTCATCACTTAACAATAAATGATATCAAATCAGAAATTATAATTTACTACAACAAGGCTAAGACTTACAGTAATAGTTGGATGAAATTTAGAGCGATGTATATGATGGGCACTCCTAGAATCATGCAAGGTACATATCGTTGAACATCTCAACTAAAGCAAAACATTCATCCTCTTTTCATGGAAACTGGCAGAGTTTTACAACCTCATCAATATAAATTCACAACCATTTAATCTTGGAGAAAAAGAGATCTTGTTTTTTTCATATACATTAAACAACAATGTTCCTTACTGATTTTTTTTTTCTCACCTAAATAAGATAGAATGATATGGAACAAAAGAAGCGAATTGCCAGGAATAAATCAACAAAGTCACTGTATTTGAACCAATACGATTTCCTTTTGATCCCTCTTGAACTAAAGCATATTGTAGATTAATTGAAACGCCATAATAATGCAAAGAAAAATAATATTAAAGAACTCAAGTAGGAGACGAAAAGGTACCTTTATCATCTCAGACTCCGTCAATTTTGCATCACAGAACTCCTGGCAGAATGGATAAAATTTTCATAATAAATTATTGTCTCATACAAGAAAGACATGTACATCAACTGAAGAAGCAAATAAGATGATTTTAATAAGAGAATAAACTCAGCATATAAGCGAATAGCAATGGTGAGAATAAAAACATTAGCTCTTTTATTTGCAATATACAGTTACGAAAAAATAACCTCCACATCACTGACAAAGCCTTCAAGTGCTCGATATGGTGCATAAACAATAAGGTCAAATCCTAAACTCTGCAAAGACAGAAAACAATATCGACCAATTAGAAAAGTAGTACAGATAGGGAATACTAAAGGTATGTGACATTCATGCCTGAAGAACCAGCATTTCATTATCAAGAATTATCTGATGATTCTGTTCAATCCCTTTCCCAAGCTCCTCTGCTGATACATGGTTCTCCTCTGCCTTACAAGCAGTATATATGCAGGTTAACCTGCTACAGCAATGACTTATTTGAGTTATCTGTCAATGCATAATCAACAGTTTCCAAATTAAGCATCTTGTATCTCACACTCTGTCAAACGACGACATATGTGCACAGCATATACTTTCAGGTATCATTTGTAAAGATGGAAATGATAGAAGGCAGATAAACACATTTGCATACTACCTTCTGTGATAAATCTTTTTCTAAGTTTCAAAATCAAACTAATAACCCATCCAAAAGGAACTGTGGTAATAAAGAAGTAGACGTACATGATGTTCTTTGGATGATGTTCCATCACAGACCATTGTAAGTAAAACCTTTTAAAGTAAATAAGAGCAGTGGCCTGCAGAACAAACAAAATCAAGTTTGAATAAAAATCATGTAGAATTGTTGCTTAACATTGGTTCCAGAGACATAATTACCTGAATTTTGCGTGGAAACTTGAAAGCATCGCAAACATCTTGGATTTTAAACTCGTAGAATGCCCGTAAAAGTTGTTCTTCTTCTATCTTGAGTGCTTTAGGGCGTGAATGTTTCTCAGCTGAACACCAGCAGAACAGTGACAGGGAAATGACAAAGTGATTCTCTTAAGTTGACCAACATGAAATTTCCACACGTGACTCCTCTATAAAAGCCTTACCATTAACCTTGGCATCATTTTGTGTCTCAGCATAAGAGAAGGATCCATCAATATCGACTTCCATCCGTGTAGCTCCATACTTTTATAATACACCACCATCATTTGGAATGTCATATTGATGAAGAAACAGTATAATAACAATAAGAGTGTACAGTTCCACATAAATTTGAGTATGAAAAAACCCACATTATTGAAGTTCTCCACATCTCTAAATAAGTATTAATATTCTAATCCTCTAAATTGTTTCCAGGAAATAAAACCTAGAAGGGTTATTATTGGTCTTGTCAGTCAGTGCCATCAACTAGTTCACAAACTATAACTCTAGAAGTGTCCAGACTATAATTGTCTTGACTTGATAGTTAATCCATCCACAAGAAAACCTCAAGAAAAATTTCTATAGAATACATAATTTAAACTCTGCCCCCTAATTTAAAAAATAAATAAAAAAAACGCACTTCTAGAGGGTAATGATCCCTGCAGGCACTAATTATCCGGGTTGTGTATCTGAATATCCACTTGCTATACCAAATGTGAAAGATGTATGCATTAAATTGTGAACAGACCCCCAAACAAATCCTATCCCATTTCCCTCTTTTCCCAATTTCAATTGCTACCATTTTCTAATTACACAAAGAATTCTGGCAATATAAGTACGAGGGTATACCTTCTCAAGTGCTTGCTTAGCTCGTTTATTAGCATCCTTGTATTTCTCCTTCTGCGAAAACCATAAAAATCAGTGACTCATGTCACTTGGCAGAATCGATTTTCCAAGTCCAAAAAAGCACAAAGTAAGAACAGAACAACCATGACCACGCTTAAGCGGCAAAGATTAAAAAATCGGAAAAGGGATTTAAAGAAATAATCATTACAAGTTCCTGAGTCGTGAATATCCACCTCGCTCTGTGCGTCGAAGTCGCAAAATCCGCCATTGACCTCTGTCTCTATAACAATTTCAATTTCACCAGAAATTTCAACCTCGCATTTCAGCAACGATTCACAGAAGCGTATTTTAATATAAAAAGATAATTCAAAGACATTGACACAAACACTCCATATAAACAGTTACATTGAATGGTTTTGTCGCCGCCGGCTTCTCCGCCGCCGGAAAGTCGAGACTGGCTATAGTGATTCTCTCTCTGCAAATGAAATCAAATGAAATAGAAGGACGGATTATTATGTGTGCCTTTATTTTAATTTTTGGTTAAATTTCACTTTACACCTTTATTTTCGACTTATTTTGATTTGACCCCTTTTTCTTTTTTTGGGTTAAATTTCACTTTTTCTTTGAACTCCATAACCTGAAGAACAACAATGCTTCTAAGAACATAATTTCTCAATTTTGAAGACAAAGTTTAGATATTCCCTTAAAAGCCAATTCATATATTGAAATTTTTTATTAGTAAATATGATTATAAGGAAGTGTTTTAAAAATTTTAAACTTGTTGGTTATTTTCTCAATTATTAATTTTAGAGTGAGTTTTATTTGAAACGATCTCACATGTCTACCTAACTATTCATGAAACTCCTTTATATTAATTTTTATATTAATATTAATCTTCACAAACTACAGTAAAACCTCTATAAATTAATAACCTTGAGACCATGAAATTATATTAATTTAGAAAGATATTAATATATCGATAAATTAATATTTTATTAATTAAAAGAGAGACTTTTTAAATTCAGCAAATTTAGTATATATATATTGAAAATAAATGAATTCATATACATGTTTCATTGATTATATTCATACATCAACCAATTCTTTGTAACTAATTAAATATATTCGTATATAATATCAATTCATTGTATATAATTAACTATTATATTCATGGACGCGTGTATCAATTCATTGAAATTACTTAAATATACATGTTTACATTAATTCGTTGCACTTAAATTTTAAGAAAAATCAAGTAACAATAGATTCATATTTTAGCAAATTACCATAATATTTATAATTGTAATATTTATGAATTATTAATTTAGAGTTTTAATGGGACCTAATATTTATAAAGGGATTTTTCGAAAAATTATTATCTTATTATCTTATCGAATTTGATGATTTTTTACAAAGGCCCAAGTTGGGACCGGAAAATTTTATTATTTTAGAAAATTTATTAATTTATAAAGTATTAATTTATAGAGGTTTTACTGTATCTATGCTATGAATTTGAAAACTATTAATTCACATACTATTTATAATTTAATTATTTATAGATCCAACAAATCATTAATTATGACATAAAGGAACAATATCATTAAAAAAAATTAACAAATAAACAATATTTATTGGTAAGGTGTCTAGACATTTCTTCAAATTCTGCAAAAAAGTTATTCAATTCATATATTGAAGTTTTAGATTTGTAGAGATAATCACAGACACAGTAATTCGACCACAAATTGTGATTATAAGAAAGTGTTTTAGAATTTGTAGGTTGAATTAGATTAATAACTTTTATCAATTATTAGTATTATTAATATTTACATAAACTATATATACTATGAATTTGTAAACTTTCATTTCACAAAACATTAACGTTTACTTACTATCTATAAATTATTTATATATAAATTCAACAAACCAAAATTAGAAAAATATATCATTAAGATTATTTTAAATAAAATAAATCTTACCCGTGCATCGCTTGGTGAATGACCAGTTAATATAACAATATACTTTTCAAGCATAAAAAAGATAAGAAAAATAATTTTCTACACAATTTTGAAAAAAAAAAAAAAAATGATGTAGGGATGCATATTCATTAATTGTACCCATTAAATTGTATTAAAGTATGATCAGTTACATGAATACTGTTCATCAATGGCTTTTGCTGTCATTTTCATTTGCCCCTTTGTTTATACATTCTTCATCCTTGTATTCATCAACATTGGTATATATAAACGTCATTCTCCAATTCTTTCTTCTTCTTTTTATCCTCATACGCAATTGTAACATCAAATTCTATGCCATGGATGAAACACAAATCAAGAAATCAAGAAAACTCCAAAAAGATCACAAGAAAGATGATCAAAAGCTCAACTTTTTGGATCAACTCCCACAAGAAACAGTGATGGATATACTCTCTAGGCTCCCAATCACCTCTCTCATCCAGTTCAGCTTCGTTTCTCTCTCATCAAACTCACTCATCTCTCATCATCCACATCTTGCTAACATGCGCCCATCTCCATCATCATCCACCACCAACACCTGCCTCTTATTCCACTCCGATTACCCCCTCCGAAACCGCCTCCATTTTCTCCGACTCTCGGATCGGAAAGTCAAGAAAATCGACACCCCCTTTGTTGCATCCATGCCCGAGTTCACAATACTAGGCTCATCCAATGGCCTCTTGTGTCTGCTCAACTCTTTCTTCCCTGAGTCCATCCACTTGTACAACCCCTTCACAAGATCCCACTCAGAGCTTCCCAAGAACTTCACCTTCCAAGACCATGATCACACAATCGTCTACGGATTTGGATTCCACCCCACCACCAAGGCCTACAAGGTTGTCAAGATTGGATGCTATTTGAAAACCCGAAAAGAAGAATCGGAAGTGGAGATATATAGCTCGAGTAGCAATGCATGGAAGAGCAGTGGGGTGTTGTTGCCTTACAGGCTGGAGAAATGGTCCTCACCCGGGGTTCTCGTGAGCCTAAGGCTTCATTGGGTGAGTCGACTCAGTGGCCGACTCGGGAGGGCTATTGTGTCTTTTGACTTGTGTGATGACTCGTTTCACATGATCAGGGCTCCAACCGATGGTTCGGGCTCGTTTGGGAGGTGGGTTGGTTGCAATCTTGGTGCATTGAACCGATGCCTCTGCGCAGTTGTTCCTGTGCACCTGGGCCATGGAGCCTTAGATGTTTGGGTAATGAAAGAGTATGGGGTCGATGAATCTTGGGTTAAAGAGTACAGCATTGGAGTGCATTATCCAGTGTCAATGATTAGTTATAGGATGGAGACATCTTCTCATATTTGGACAAACATGTTTGGTAAGAAATTGGTTAGGATCTTGTGTGTTTGGGAGAGTAGTGGGGAGGTGGTGTTGGAGTACAAAGGAGGAGGTTTGGTTTCTTATGATTTATGTAATACAACTTTTAAGGAATTGCTCTTTCCTGGGATTCCTAAGTTGTATCAAACTATAGTTCATGTCGGTACTCTACATTCTGCGATTTTACACTCGATAAAAACTTAAGTTTTTTATTGTCATTGTTTCCTTTTGTAATCTTTCGATATTCTATCGTTCCTTTCCTGCTTCTATTCGTGTATGATCAAGATGAGTTAAGATCGAATGAAGCTAAAGGTGTTTGGCTAAACTTATTTTTAGAGCTTATAAGCTCTTACATCTTATAGGATGTTTTTAGAGCTTATAAGATGTTTAATTTAAGTTTTAAAAAAATTGGTTTGGAAAAATAAAATGATGAAGCTTATAAAATATTAGTAATGACATTTATGTAATTTCAAATGATCAAATTTAAAGATGTTTTAAAAAATAAGTTCTTATTTTAGAAATAAGTTGAGATTCTCTTATTTTTCAAAAAAAGAGTTTATAAGCACCTTACTTTTTATAAACTCCTAAAATACGATTTTATTTTTAAAACTTAGCCAAACATTTTGGAAGAGCTTATAAATTTTTAACATCTTATAAGCTTTTTTAAAGAGCTTATAAGCTCACCCAAACACATCTAAAAAAAATTAAACAAATTTGTCAAAGAATGAAAGTGATCATAGCCACAAGTCAGTTGTTTTCCTTCTCTCCTTATTCCAAAAACACAACTTGAATTATATGGGAATGAGAAATTGTAGATTCATCGTAACATGTTATGTGTTTGATGTATATGACAATAGATTCAAGATAAATGATATAAAAAATTTCATCAATATTTAATGTTTATATTGTTTACTTTTTAATGAACTAATATTGACGATGTGTATTGCATATGAAAATCAATTCAAACTAAGGAAAAAAATAATACAAATATCTCATATATAAAGTGATTTATATTAAATTAGAAAATACAAAAAACACTTGGATTAGGATTTTAAAGGATCTTAAATTATGATTCTAATATAAACTATTCAAATATAAAAATATAAAATTATTATTATGATCTTAAATAATAACTGTTAATAAAAATATATATAACATGATCATATTATATTAACGTTTTAATTATAATATAATTTTATAGGATTTTGAATTAGGATTATAATATAAAATTATTTAAATATGAAAAAAAATCTTAAATTATTATTATAATTTTAAATAATAATATTTGTTAAGTATATATTTATTAATTTATATTTTGTAAAAAACATTCATATTTTTATATTAATATTTTATAGTACCTAATTCAAACTTTAAGATCAGCTTGTGAACCAAAATATAAGTAGGATCGTTCCAAATCCAATTTTAATGATTTTATTTTTTTTGGCTAGTGTAGAAGGTTAAGTAACAATATATTTAGTTGATATTATAAAATGCAACAAATTAAATGATTGAAAAATACAGCTATCCCAAATATAATATACGCTAATATGCATTCCAACCATTCGTTGGCCAGTGACAGGTGACTCAGTTTCCATCATCAGCCCAAAAAGCTCAAAACACTACCAACTCAACGCCACCATCACTCCACACATTACATATATTTCCCCATAAGAAGAAGAAAGAAGAAGAAGAAAGAAAGAAGACAAAGAGCTCAAACCAAAGATGCAATCTTTCCTATTTCTCTTCCTTGCTTTAATCACCCTGAGTATGCATGATTTTCTAACATTTCCCGTTTGCCTCTCACTTCTCTGATAAATCTTGGAGTTTCATGTTTTCTTTGGATTCATTTGCATACAGGTCCTGTAAAAATCTCATTTTGCGAAGAAGGGTTTTGCTCTGGGCCATCAATCTTGGACAAACAGCCACTCTATTGGAAGGTCACCAACCCAACTCTCTCACCCTCTCATCTTCAAGGTTAATCCCCTGTCTTTCATTTCTTGAGTATGCTTTAACTAATTGAGGAAATTAAAGAAGCTTTCATTGACTGTATCTGATGCTTGTCTGTGGACTGTGGTGGATATAATGTGTTACCTTATTTTGAATGATCTGTATTCACCAAGAATTGATTGGTTTGGCTTGTGTTTAGTTGCTCCTTGGAGGGTTTTGTTCATTGGGTAATGGGGTTTTCCATTGAAGCCATATGTTGTTGATTTGTGTGTTTGACGGGGGAATGAAAAGAAAATCAAGAAACATAAGAAATTAATGAATCATGGAACTAATTGCTGATTTCGTGGCTTGTCGATTTCAGACTTGCCGGGGTTTACGCGCAGCGTCTACAAGAAGGACCATGCTCTGGTTACTCCTGAAAGTCATGTCTTCAGCCCTTTGCCTGAGTGGTATATATATCTCAGCTTTGATAGCTAAATCATGGATGATGGTATAAACAGGCCATTATTCATCTTTGTTTGTGTGGATTGACAGGACTAACACGATGGGTGCTTATCTCATTACGCCTTCTATGGGCTCACATTTTGCTATGTACTTGGCAAAGATGCAAGGTGCAAGTTTGAGAGTTTACTGGTTTTTTTTTGTCTTTGTTTTTATTTATTTATTTATTTTTAATCATGGATTGGAATAGATGTTACTATGATGTAATATTCGGTTGATCTTTTTCCTGACAAATTAATTAGCACTTTGCTAACACATTATTTTTGCAGAAAAATCAAAATCGGGACTCCCCCCGAGTGGTGTTGAGAGGTCTGGGAGCTTTATTTTAATCCAAATATTTTCGGTTATGAATTTGATATATCTTTGTGCCACAGTTCTGTTATGTTTAGTTTTGAGGTTTTTACTTTTCATGATGATGTTTGCGCTTGCACGATCAGGTTTGTATTTGTGCTTCAGGGTGTGGTGGCTCTCAGTGATAAATCGGGAACTAAGCGCAATCTAGAGGTATTAGAGCTGATTTTGCAAGTCTGTGACTTTATTTTCTAATAAACATTCTAATGGTTTTTTTCCATATGTCCTCTAAAACAACATAAAAACTAAAGCTAATTCTCCATGTAAAAATTGCAGGTGGATTCATATGCTTATCTTCCTCCAAACTCAAAACACTCGTTGAACTCCGATGCATCTGCTACTTTGGTTGTATTTGAGAGAAGGTATCCTCTTCAATTTCCGCTTACTCGTTATTCTTTGGTGTCTTGTTTATCATATTCTTCTTCATTTTCTCTTTTGCTTTAGCATACATCTTTTTGGGGCTCTGAGTGTATAACTTCTGCTTTTTGTGGAAAATTCAACAATTATAGCTCTCATTTTATCTTAGGTATGAGTACCTGGAAAATTATTCTACTGAGGAGATTATTGGCTCTACGAATGATCAGCTCCTTCTGGAAACTCCAGGAGAGGTAACATTTGGAGTTATCGCTTTAGTACTCACCAAGATTTAGGTTCACATTTGACATTTGCATGGGCATGGAATTTTAGATGAGAGTTGGAAAAGTGGAATTTTTAAATTAACAAGCGAAACACCATATATAATTCGTCCCACACAATTTTCAACTCTTATTCAAAATATGCACCTAAAGTTATGGCCAAATGTTGGATTTAGTTTTTTCTACTTTCCATTTTGCATGTGTACTTTTGCTTCGTTTATATTTTTATTTTCTTTCTTTTCTTATTTTAAATGGTGAAATTTCCCAAAGAGTAACCTGAAGATACAGTCAAGAAGTTACATAAATTATCAAGAATTAATGAGATAATCCAAGAAATGGCCAGATCAAGCTTCCTAAATCTTCATTTGTTATTTAATCATTATCTAAATTGTGTAGGTATAAAGAAATCAAAAGATAAAACTTTTTCCAGATCCCATAATTTGTTTCATTCATCCATAGATTAGTATATATTCACTTATCAGTAAAGAAATAACTGCAGATGGATTACTTATAGAGATTTTATCACAGAGGCTTTGAGTTTGTAGAGTCAAATTATTTGTTCAACAACAGGGTTCTTTCGGAAAATAAAATTGAAATGGAAACTTAATGTTTGACATTCCAAAAGTGTTAGGATTTTGAGAACAATTATAGAGAATTTGATATGAACGAAAAATAAGAGACAACGATTTGTTCACCCAATTCGTCAACTGACTACGTCTGGGGGCACTACCAAGCCAGGAGAATTTACTAATTTTCTTGTGTTTTCATGTGCTGACAAATACAATGAGTCAAAGAGTTATTTATAGGAAAGAGTCCTAATGTCTTTATGACTAGGAATCTCAAGTCTAATCTGACTAGGAGTCCTAAGCCTTATCTGACCAGGAGTTCTAAAGTCTATCTAACTCAGACTCCATAACCCAACAATCTCCCACCTGGAGACTGACTTCCAATTGTAACTTGTCTTCTCCATTTCCTCTCGACATCTTCATGACTCGGCACCGACATGTCTTCTCGCCACACTTCGATGTCACCGTGACTCGGCACCGACATGCCTAATCTGGCAGAACCGTGCCTCGCACTTATTTAAGTGCCGACCCAACTTGACATCTCCATGACTCGGCACCGACATGCTTTTCGCCACGCTTCGATGTCACTGTGACTCGGCATTTCGCCTCGCGCCACCACCATAACTCGGCGTCTCGCCTCGCACCACCGTCACATAGGCCGTCCGCTTCGCCAGCAAGCATCTCCTCGCTTCCAGGTCCGTTCACCTTTCTCAGGTCCCGGCCACCTAGCAACCTTCGCTACGCGCTAGCATCCTCAGTTTCAGGGCCCTAGCAGCTTACTTTTCGAACACAACACTTTCATCCCCTTCTCACTCATGTGGCCCAAACGATAGTGCCACAAATCTGCATCGTTCTTTGCACCTGCAAGAGCAATGCTGTCCCTGGATTATCCAAAGGTTGATACAGATCTTTACCGTACAGGTAGTCCTCGATCTGCAGTTTCCAGAATCCGAAATCTGATCCATCAAATTTCTCAACAGGCGATTTCCCTTCAGCCATCGTAATTGCTCCCACCAGATCTACTAAACCTGATGCTTTGATACCAGTTGTTAGGATTTTGAGAACAATTATAGAGAATTTGATATGAACGAAAAATAAGAGACAACGATTTGTTCACCCAGTTCGTCAACTGACTACGTCTGGGGGCACTACCAAGCCAGGAGAATTTACTAATTTTCTTGTGTTTTCATGTGCTGACAAATACAATGAGTCAAAGAGTTATTTATAGGAAAGAGTCCTAATGTCTTTATGACTAGGAATCTCAAGTCTAATCTGACTAGGAGTCCTAAGCCTTATCTGACCAGGAGTTCTAAAGTCTATCTAACTCAGACTCCATAACCCAACAAAAAGAAAATAAAAGAGTATTTTTTATATGTCAATTAATGTTTACAACCACTTACACTTATATACTTTCTACCTCTTCAGGTCTTTGAGCTCAGAAAGCTTCTTCCCACCTCTTTACCTTACGATTTCAACATTCATGTAAGTACAAATTTAGTTCAGTTGATGCATTGAATTTTCATGCAATCTGGTCCTCTTTTGTATTTGGTTTCATAATTTCAAGCTCCTAACTTGAACCAATAGCATTTGAAGTACAGTGTTTTCTTTGAAAGTTAAATTTCCTGCAATTCTTTTCTATGATCCGACATGTAAGCCTTATAGTTCCTTGAAAGTAAAGATTGCATCATTCTCTGTACTTATTCCCAAGTAGAAGATAACATGACTTGTTATTGATTCCGAAGTTAATGTGCAATGCACCACCATATCTTCCTGAATTAGCTCTTAGAATTTAACTAAATTTGTGTTTGGCAGATCATGGACTTTCAACCGGGCGAGTTTCTCAATGTAAAGGTATACCCTTTTTTATTTGTTGGCTTCTTTATAACGCCAAGCACATCATTCTATGCATTTTGATTGTACAGGAAAAGGCGATGTATGTTTTAATATTATTTAGAAATGTGTCTGGAGTGTCGTGAACATTTTAAACTATTTTGGTGAATAGAAGATTGATTGTCTTGGAGGGAAAAGTATTGGAAAATGGGTTTTAACTTCGGAAAATAAAATCCAAGTATTCTTATAGGGAAATGTTTGATTATTCAGTATTCTATGATACAAGAAAATAAGATAAATGACATGTTTGCAGGAAGTTCATTATAACCAGCACGGTTTATTGCTTTTGGAGGGGCAAGGCATCTACCGTTTAGGTGATAGCTGGTAAGAAATCAGTTCAGTGTACTCATTACAACAGAATCATTAAACCCTTAACTATAACAATGTTTTCTAGGCCATTATATATCTTGATTGTAGATTTTTTTTTCACATGGATTGTTTAGCCATAACGAAACCAGGTTCTCGTGATTTTCTGAGTTGTGTGTGTGTGTATATAAAACAGGTATCCAGTTCAATCCGGTGATGCAATTTGGATGGCGCCGTTTGTGCCTCAATGGTAAGTAAAGAGTGGATATCATTTCTTACACCTTGTGTTATTCATACAATCAACTCGATGTTTATTATGATTTCTCAGGTATGCTGCACTTGGCAAGACAAAGACGCGATATTTGCTCTACAAAGATGTCAATAGGAACCCGTTGTCGTTGTAACCACAACGAATAAATATACGTGTATCCTTCTTTTTGTGTGAGACATTGATAAATAAGAGTAAATTCAAGGACAACATTTTGTATTTTATTAAACTTTCAAATTTTAATTTGTGACCTTCACTTGGCATTTTACCATATCTTTGAATTTTTCAAAGGAAAAGACTTTTGTGAGTCAGTTGTATAAATCTCCATATCTGAGATTGATAATTCAATCAACATGGTCAATCAAAGCCAGAACATATCAATACAGTACAACTCCTATATCGATCCATACACTAATAAATAACTACTATGAATTTCAAAATTTTCCTCAAATTCCTTCATCCAAGCTTAACCTTAGGTTATCAAACTCCAAAAATTATCGAAGGAAAAAAAACAACAAAGATACCTTCACAACGGGAAAAACATGAATCACTGAATCTTTTATGTGGTTGAAATCACGGTATTTTCAGTTGTTTGATAAGTTCTAAACTTTAGTTTTTATTCACTTTTAACCCCTACATTAATACTTTATCGTATATGTAATAGGGTCGATCAATGGACTCGGATCAAATTATTTATTCCAACAATTATCAATAATCAATAGGGATCAAATTTGGAATAGATTATTCAAAGAAATGGAGGCCTGTTTGAAAATAATCCTATAATGGATGCATGTGATTGCATGCATACACCAGAATCTGATTCTTTTTTACCATCAAAAGCTATAAATAAGTGCGATCTGTTTTTGTACTCCGAGCCCTTTTGTTTTTGTATCTGGATTTTTTTGACATGCATGCTTGTATCATGTATGTGTATGTCACATATATGTACATACACATGTATATATATACACACATGTGTGTGTCTTAAACCTAGTGTTATTCTAAGGAAAACAAATATGAGAGCAGTCAATAAGTGGCTTGTCATTCATATCTTGCTACTCTTGAGTACTTATTCACAAAAATCAGGTAAATATGATTTTTGTTTATATTTATGTTTGAATTTTCTCTCATACATATATATATATATATATGTATTTATATTTTATCATTTTATCAACTTTTGTAATTTCTTGAGAATTTGATATGTCTTGATGAAAAGATGAGTGTGACTCTTGTAAAACCGTTTTGGAAATTTACTTTTATAAGACGGGTAAATTCACATATGAATTTATGAAAATAAATACTCTTTCAAACAGTTGAAAGTATATTTTTCATTTTATTTTGTTAGTAATAATGTAATTGATATTATGTGAAAAAATAAATAAAAATAAATAATGTATGTTATGTAGATGGGGTGTTGGCGGAATGGTGTATTGCTGATGAGCAAACTCCAGATAGTGAATTGCAAGTGGGCTTGGACTGGGCCTGTGGGAGAGGGGGTGCAAATTGCAGCAAGATCCAAGTGGGCCAGGCCTGCTTTAGGCCCAACACTGTGAGGGCCCATGCTTCTTATGCATTCAACAATTACTATCAAAAATTGAAGCACAGGGGTGGTACTTGCTACTTCAAAGGTGCTGCCATAACCACTGATCTTGATCCCAGTAAGAATTTATTCATTTTTTACTTTTATCTGTCACCTTTATTTAGTAGATTATCAATATAAAACTTAATAAAATTGAGAAGAATATAAACCACATTAATTTAATTTAAACTGATACTTTGATTTGTTTTCTAGTTTTATGTTATAATAAATTCCAATTTCTTCTATTCCATTTGCAGGTTACAACTCTTGCAACTATGAGCTTACACCCTAAGCTATACAATTATCGATTTTAAGGGGTGAAGTTGAATTTTGAGTTTCTCATTGTAGCATCTAAAATTATTTTTTCCAGATTTTTCATACTATTATCTTTTTATATTATCTTCTTTTTTTTTTTTTTTTTTAAATTTCAGCTATAAATTGAAAATAAATAAATTAAACATACAAGCTACAGAGTGGCCATAGAAACTAGGGATGACAATAGACTGTTTCGAGAATGGTTTTGGTTATATTATCCTCATATTAAAACATCACACCAAATATCATTCAGTGATTCGATTGGCAAATCCTAGTTGCATTTACTTCGGTATCTGACGGGAATGGTTCTTTGTGAGGAAATTGTAATCCCTAGTAGAATTTTACATAGTATGTTGGGATTATCAGGATCATAAGTATATTAGGATGGACATGTATAACATGACACCTTTTGGAGGAAGCCCGAACACAAACTCATACGGGCTCAACCCAAAACGAACAATATCAATATCAATATGGAGATTCGGAGGCCATAGTGCACAACACTTAAGGCCTCACCCTTAGATTCACTCAATGAAAAACGTTATGTACAATATAAAGAACTCACGAATTGCACCATGATGAACCGTAGAAAGGGTGTCTATTTATTGATCAAGAGATTGCAAAATCACAATAGCAAATACAAGTTATATTAGATGCTGAAAATACTCAGAAGAGCAAGCTTGCCCAAGCACCAATGAAGGCAAATCCTCCAAACGGAGCCAATCGGGCATATGTTCTATCTTCGAGGTATGCAACTGCATAGCACCTGAAAACCAGCATCGATTTAAGTTAACTATTATTATTGTATCAAGGTATTTAAAAGAAAACCTAATCAACATAGGAGAGGATATCTCCTTTAGTAGCTCAAAATCTTGTTCCATATAAAATGTGGGCACTTACACCAGCTGACTGACATGAACATTACGTTTGGATTGAGGGATTTAAAATGCAAGGATAAAATCACCCAAAATTAGTTCAGAGTGAGTGATGGATTTGTAATCCACATGCATCCAAATAACACTTATAGTATGTTAATATGAATTCAAATCCATCCTCAAATTCTTCAATACCAACACTCTTTTGGTTAATGGTCTGATTTGCAAAGTTTATTGTTGGCATTTTACTTCTGCACTTTAAAAGCAACCTAAAAAGTGACCTAGGCAAACAGATTTAACAATTAAAGAAATTTATCGACTCCTTCACTAAATTAAAATATACAGAGAAAAAATCTATACAGCATAGTCTTGGACATTAGAGGCTCTTAAGATTTGAAGTTCTTCGTGATTTTGCAATCACAACCACTAAGAGGACCTTAAGCTATGTATTATATAAAGAATACATCATGAAGTCAATTTGGAGAATGATTGATGAATATGCTCGTCTATGTATACATAGAAAGAGATAGCTCTTATGGATTTCATCATAGAACTAGTAATACTCTGTAGGAAGGATGCCTAAAACTGTGATCTAGGACGATTACACTGTTATTCATGCATTATAGTAAATACCATGCCAATGTTTTCAATTCCATCACTGAAAGTTGATTCAATCAAATCAAATGTTCTTCATCCAATTTCCTGAAATCGTAACCTCTCGATTTTTCCAGCGGAGTTCTAAAACAGAGATGCTGGATGTGTTTCTTGGCTCACTTCAAATCCATTTTTGAATCAAATAAAGACTTATTATGTTAAACAATTGTAGACAAATAAGAAGAAAACCACTCATGCGATCATAGTTTCAAAGACTTAAAATGCTAAACTGCACAAAAATGAATCAATCATTTCCCCTGGTTTCAACTTCGACACACAACAATTGTAAACGGAGCTGCTAAACAATGCTGTACATAGAAAAGGAACAAGAAATCGAAAACTCACGTCCCGGAAAATGCAAGAATTCCAGTAGTCAAAAGCCCTCCAAACTACCAAAAAACAAATCAACAGACAATTCAATGACAAAACCACACAAGAAAACACACACACACACCATAATCAAAGGTTAGCAATTAGAGTACTCACAATATTGGGGTGGGTGGTTAAAGGGGCAGCAAGCAAAGCTGCTGTGTGAACTAAATGATACAGAGACGCAGTGTGCCACACCTTCAAACCCAATCGCACAAATTAACCACAACAAGAAATTAAAACAAATAACCTTTCTGGGTTTATCTGATTTTCAATTGGGAACCCTAAAATCGAAAAAAGTTACCTCCTTGTAAGAGGGGTTCTTGGGCTTGAAACCATGGGAGCCATAAGTTCCCAACCCAAGAGCCGCTACACCTGTAAAAGTTGCAGAGAGAGAAAAATTCAAAATCCAATGAGAGAGAAAATTGCGTGTTAGAGAGAGAAAATTGCGTGTTAGAGAGAGAAGTAGAAATTTACCAGAGAGAGCAGCAACTTTGTGCCAGAGACGAGGATCCATTTCCTTTCTTCTTTCCCCTTTCCTTCCCATCCCTTGCACAGTTTACACTTTACACTGCTTCTTGACTATTTTTTCATTAATTTAATTTGATCCCTCATGTTTGGGCTATTCCACATTTGCTCCCCCACAAACCTTGGAAATTTCACATTGTGTCGAAAGCAACCATGAAAATTTCGGGATATTTTGGCTTTTGGAAATCTTAAAGCTTCATATTAAAATGAGATGTCAATAAATTTGATTAGAATTTCGATAAAACATCATAAACCATTGGCATTGACTTCATCATAATGATCAAATTGTTGGAAATGGGGAAATATCAATATAGGTAAAAAAATTGAAAATAAAAGTTTATTTTGTAGAAGATCGATAAAAGGTTTATTTTATTGAAAATAAAAGGTTTATTTTGTAGTAGAATATTAATGAATGAATATACAAAGGATACATTTTATGTCATGTATTTAAGCCACACACAAAATATTTGATACTAGTAATCATATATTGGTTAATTATAAATAATTAGTGTAACAGAAATATTCATGTACGATCATCGCATCGTGCAATAATTTTGCAAAACTCATACTTATAATAGAAAAATATATATTTCAATTACGTTCAAGAGATCAATTGTTAATGTAATAGTGTATACTATTTATATTATTTATCGTCTATGTATTTATCATGAACGTATCAGCTTACCACTATATTTAATAAATTTCAAAAAAATGTTAGTCATAATATTTCTTAAGATCTAATGTTAAAATTCCAAAATTTTAGTATAATGCCCATTATATTTTCAAATGTTTTCAAATTTTAGAGTAATTTGTATTCTTCTTGTCCATGTTTAGTTTGATGGTTTACCACTAATTGTTTTCTTTTCTTGAGTTATTACTGATAGGTGGGAATTGAACCAAGGAAATAGGTTGAAAAACATATCTATCAGCAAATTAAAACTTTTCACTTTATTGTATAATAAATTCAAAGTGGGTCCTTCAACTCGGCTATTTAGTAGTTTGGTTGCATCCACCTAAATACAAAATTTAATTATCTTTATTTTTTCTGCAAATATTCAAATATCCCCAACGTTTAGGCTAAATAGGTATTCGCATTCAATAAAAAAAATTAAACTTTTGTTTCTAACATTTTATTTGATTAAAATCAACAAAGTCTATCATATTTTGGTAAAATGAAATGGAAACTGCAATTGTCGATTAAAAAGGCCTACTTTTAGAATATACAAACAATATATTTCATTAATTATATATATATATAGATGGTAATAGCAGCCAGTGAGTGTAGGTGGGTGCCAATAAGTGCAACACACATGGATCGATGTGTGAGGTACATATAAGGATGTATTAAAACGGGTTAAATTGGATCTCAAATCCTCAATGCATAAATCAAATACACAAAAAAAATTGTGAATGAAAATTATAAGATTTTTCTCAACTTATTCATTTCTTCAACTTCACAAGGCCCTCGTGTGGATGTGTTGGAAGTGGTCTCTTATTTTGACATTGATCTTTAACTCATTGATATAAAGCAAAATATATAGTAAGCTAAATTTAAATTGAAGGATATTCACTCCTTGATTATTAAAAGGAGTAAACTGTCAATAAATTTTAATTCAAATTAAAAATTCCATGATACGTGTATAAACTATCTATATATGGATCAAATGACTTAAAAAAAAAAAAATTGGAACTCAGCACTCCAGGCCACATGGTCCATGCATGAACAAGTCTTATGGATATTAATTTGTTATTATCACACTAATGATCAACCAAATATAATGTAACTCCATATATGCGCCTTTGTTTTCAAACAACTCCACCTTTTCAGACATGACTCCATGATCATGGTATGATTCTCTCTCCTAAATCTGACATCAAACAAATATTCTTAATTTCCATTACAACCCCAAACATATACAAGTAATTCAATTTCAGAACTATTAAATCCTACCCAAAACTAATACAAACATGTCCAAAATTTGCCCATTAAAGTAAGGGGAATCTTTATGATGAGGGGTTGAGAAACACTGAATCGAAACTAAAAAATCAAATCTAGTCGGATCATTCGATTCTGTTCGGTTTTCAATAATATATTGATTCGATTCGATTTTGGATTGAATTTGCAAAACTACACTAAAAATAAAAGAAACCGAACCAATTTTAGAAAAAGATAAATTTCAGTTTTTGGTCTTTTTAAATTCGCTTTCTTTTTCGTTCAAACCGATCTATTCCTCACCCCTTATTGGTAAGCATTTCTTTCTTTCTTTCTTTCCATATTCCTTTTATTTTCCCTTCCAATATTACACTTCTAAAGAGAGAAAGCAAATGAAAGGAAAAAAAGAAAAAGAGAAATGGACAAATAGTGCATTTTATTATTATTAAAAAAAAGGCATAAAAGCGTGAATTAATTTATTTTATTTCCTAATAAATGGAATCTAAAAATCAATAACAAATTTTTTGACCATATTAACCAAAAATAAATAAATAAAAATATAAAAGCAATTAATTCCCAATCCGATATCAGACGTTGACAGCTTTGCAAAGGAACATAAGCGAGGACGCCGCCGCGCCGCCGTCAGCCCCGAGCCTCCCACCGACGCCGCCGCCGAGGAATAAGCGTTCATAATAATCGACACAGAACAAGGAGAGGGATAGCTCCACCTCATGGCGAGTCCAAACCCTCCTCTCCCAGTCTCCGGCGCCGCCCATTCTCCCCAAGCGGCTGAGTACCGGCTTCACGCACACAGTGTAGAGCCGCCGGTAGCCGCCGAGGGCCAAGACCACCGTCCTGACCCCCTCCGGCGGCGGCGACAGGTGGCGGAAGCAGAGGTGCTCCCAGAGCGCGTCGTTCCGAGTCAACCCGCGCCAGAGGCGGCACACGCAGGCGGCGACGCCGATGGACCGCTCATCCAATCTCTTGAGGATCTCAATCAGCACATCCATGTTGTCGTTGATGCAGCAAAACCTGGCCTTCTTCTCTTCTCCATTAATATTCTCACTCTCACCTATTTCATGGACTTCCACCATTCTTGAATGTGGAGGTCAAGAAAGAAGTAATGGAGGAGGCAAAAATGAGTATTTATAGTAAAATAAAGGCTTATTTAATTGTTAAAAATAAATCATTATATACTTTCAAAATTGCAATTTAATTCAGATTTTTAAAAATTACTTCCTCCATCTCACAAAAATAGAATTATAATTATTTTCAAATAGATTAAGAAAATGTAGTTTATATAGTTAAAATATTTGAAGTACCACTTATATCCTTAAGTATCATTGACGACACACATTGAATGAAATATTTTTTTAAAAAGTAATATAAAAAGTTGAAGTGTGATAATATCAATGTACATTAAATAAAGGTACATGTAAAATAAAAAATATATTAATATAGAAACAAATCTACATGCAAAATAAAAAATATAAAAAACATATTAATATAAAAACAAATCTATCTTTGTGGAACGAACAAAAATAATAATCACACCTATATTTGTAGGACGGGGAGTAGCAAACAAAAATCACGACTTCAACAAATTATGATAATTCCACAAATTATGACAATTCCACGTTTAATTTTTTTAGAGATTGCAATTCCAACATTTACTTAAAGTCAATACTTTAACACACTATTGCAATTGTGCTACTTTGTTTGAAACATGAATTTAGATCGTCGGAGAATACAATTGTGCTTCAAATTACAATAAAAAGTTAAAATCGATTTTTTAATATTAGATTTACAAAATCATGATTAAATTGCAAGTTCGTAAAAAGATGGTGTTTTTTTTTTTTTTTTTGCTAAATTCAAAAGGTCAGGAAGAAGTTGCAATTTTGGAAAAGGGGTTGATTTTATTTTGTTTGCAATTAAACCAAAAATAAAAGGGATCGTAGTTACATATTCATGAGTGTTGACAAACAGAGACTTACTGACAGAGGGTGTGGGTATCTGAGGAAGAAGAGAAGAGGCCAAAGAGGAAGGTGACAAAGAGAACTGTGACCAATGCATTCAAATATTTGTATAATTAAATTATGGCTATATTTAATTGAAAAATAAATGATATATATTTTGTTTGTTGTTTTTTGTTGTTGTTTATTGTGTATAGGGTGTAGAGAAGTAGAGGGCCGTTGGGCAAAAAGTAAACGTTGTGTGTGTGTATGCCTCTGCATGGAACATCTCAAAGTCTGCATGTTTTTTGTTTTTGCATGCAATTTATTATAACTAGACAAGGTTTTATTTGTGTACACATGCACACTTTCTCACTCTCTCTCTCTCTCTCTTCTTAATCTAATCAAATAGTTTCTTTTATTTGGATTTTCATATCTAGCTAGCTAGGTGGTTTGAAAGTCAATTTGCATGGACTACACCACTAATTAATTGATGTGTCTACCCCTTGTGGCTTCTACCATAATGTTTCAAAATAAACAGACGCTAAATGTAAAAAATAACATTATTAATTTACATGTGTCATGAATTGAAAATAATAAAATATAAGATAAAACGATGTAACTTGAAATAGAAGATGCAGTTCGGTTAATTAAAAGAAGTGTAGGGGTGTTTCTACCAACTATTCATAAGATAAAATGAAAAATATCCAACTTTTTAAAAGAACAGGTTTTGTACTTAAAATTGAGATAAAATTACCTGATTACTGTTAAGATTTTAATTTCGACAAAATGGTTAAGGAAAAAATTTGCTGACCTTCGAGACTTTGTAAGGAAAAATACCCACAAACAAATCTTCGTCCTCACGCGCTATCGACCCACCACCATCGAGATATAACTCAAGCAAGATTAATGTTAAAAATGATTGAGTACTTAAGTTAAATTAAAAGATATATGAATATAATTATATAATGAAATATTAGTTCAACATAATTTGATGTATTTAACGCATATTAGTAGATGTTTATAACATATGACCATTACATCACAAACAATATTATCATTTATAACGTTAAGTATGAAGATGACTTCATAAATTGATTGAATTAAAAATAGTTGAATACAAAATATAACTCTAAATTGAGATAAAGGATTAATTCGATTACACTATTGCACTTTAAATAGGAGTGAGATAAAAGTAGTAAGCCTTCTCGTGAGCTATTGGGAAGACCAATCAATCATCCCAAAAAGTAATTTGACAATTTCAACAACGCTTCTTCCAATGGATACCAATATTAGTATATTACATCACTATGGCTGACTTTTACTTATTATTAATTTTTTTAATTAAAAAAAGATTTCCCACCTATAATCACTCAATAAAGTGAGATGTAAATCGAAAAATATATTTGAATAATAAATATTTGTATAAGTGAGTTAATATTATATAAACTTCAAATCAAAACTCCACAATATTTCTATAAAAATCTAAAAAATTATCTTGAATCTATCCTTGCGTGAGATTTGAACCGACACTCTATTAATATTTTTAAGGCTAACAAGTATAAATATTTCCTTGATTTTAAATATAGGTTTGCTGAACTTTTTTATATAAATTTAAAAAATTGTTTAAAAAAAACCAATAAAGTTAATCAATTTCGTATTATGCACATATTTGATGAGCAATATATTCTCCGCTATATCATTCAGCGTTTAATACTTATTATATTTTCAAGACTTAAAATTAAATTAAATAGAGGTCTATTAATAATTGAATTAATTAAATACTATAGAGAATGAATTATATATTTGAAACATTAAAAAACATGTGTGTGTACCAAACCAATCTATTGGGAGTTGGGACAGCCAAAGACATGTCGCAAAGAAAATTCCATGTTATTATAATTTCCAACTCACAACTATCAAGTATTCCAAGTATCCAATGTCACATATAATTCCTTTAATTTAATTATGTAATATTAACTAGCTAGCTAGTACTGTGATAATTTATGATTTACATAAATCTATGGAGAATTTTTTTAATTTTAGTCATATAATTTCAACTCCATTTATTATACACTACTACAATTTTTTGTAATGATTCTTTTAATTTTAATATTTTTCAATTTCCGTTTGATTTAGTTAAAAAATCCAATTTTTAACATTAACTTTGGCTTCAAATTGAGATCATTTTTGTATGATGAGAAAATACATTTAAAAGACATTAAATGATGCATGAGAAAACATTTCATACCATTAAAATTCTACCAAATGAATTTATAAATGCATTTTCTCATCATACAATCAAAATCCGTAATTTGTGACATAACAAAGTACAAACATTCATATCAACAGTTAACATCAAAAATTGAATTTCCTACTTACATTAAATTGAAATTGGAAATTATAAAAATTAAAATTTCAAGAATCACTATAAAAAAACTAATAAAATGAATGGTGAAAAAAAAAAAAGAGATAATGAAAGTTACTAGAAGAAAATTGAAGTTGTCACTCCACTGTGAATCAATTGCAAAACCATGTCAAGTCATCTTTATGCAGGTATATATTATATACTGTTCTGAAATTATTCATTAAATCTTGAGACCCTAACAAAGTGAATAGATTGAAGTTTATAATCTTGGTCATTGTCCAGTCTCTATCTGATTGGCAAAATCCACAGTTGAAATCCCAAACTTCTATGACAGATATATACAATATATATGTATATTTGCCAAAAAAAAAAAAAAATCTCATATGATCAGAGAGAATTGTGTAAACAAAGACCCCTCAATAGTCACATGAGATCTCTCACTGGTTTCTATTGGGTTGGACTTTTGTTTCTTGGACACATTTTCACACACATATCCATATGGGTGTATGTGAGAGAGTGATTTTTATTATTATTATTGTTATTTTTATTTATTTATTTATTTTTTTGGAGTTAATTTAGTGATTCTTGGTTGGGGGAATTTTGATGGTTGCTAGCTTACAAGAAAGGGCCCCCAAAGTCTTAATGTTTTTCACATTTTAATTTAATTCCCTCAACTTTTATCATATGTACCTTTTTGTTGATCCAAATTGGAGTACAAGTCAAACACATCTTTTAAAATTTTGCAAATGATTCTGTTCTGCCATTTTTGAGCTTGTAATTTTGTGCAAGAAGATCAAATATATATATATATATAGTAGGCACATAATCTGATTGGATATTGTGACTGTACACTAGCTAGCATTGACATTTAATTTGGTGATAATTGCTAGATATAACTAATAAGATAATAAAAAAATTAAATGTGAAATCATAACAAAAAAGAAAAAAAAAATTAACATAAAAATCCCTACTAAATGGAGGTGGGGCCTGTGTATGTATATGTATGTGTGGTTTGTGACGTATGGATCGTGCAGATTGTGTCATAGGGGCACACACATGTGTATCATATTAATTTGTGTGTTGTTTGATGATTGAGAATATTAACGATATCTCAATCAATTTGGTTAAAAAAAATTATTTTGTTATATTTTGGTTGCTTTAAATTTTTTCTCATCCTACTGTGATTGCCTCTTTCATTTGCCATGGTAAGTAAGGGTATTATGTATTTCTCAAATTTCTTAATATTTATATCATAAATCTTATATATCATCGTCTTATAAATATAATTTTGTAAGATAAATTGATATTCATAAATCAATCTTTGTATTGTGTGTTAAATTGTCTCAAAAAATTAGCAACGTTGTAAAATAATTTGAATCATATGTTACATTTGACATTTCATCTTGTATTTAATATATATATATATATATATATATATATAATATTAATGATGCATCTAACATATTGTGTGGTGATTATTTTGAAATAGAAGATTAAATATATAATAAAATTAAAGATTTAAAAAAAAAACTAACACATCTAGATTTATGTTAATGCATATTTACAAATAAATAAATAATTATAGGGTATTTTATATTTTATTATAATACGAATTTAAATCATAATATAATGTATATGGTTGATTTATTGTCTGTGTATAGATATATATAGAAGAATCTTGTAAACCATCTTTTGTTTGTAGATGTATGTTATAAAAAGATGTTCCCACGAAAACATTTAATTTTGATTAATATAAATTAAAGAAATTTTCTTTATATATTTTAAACTCATTGTATATAGCTACAAATTATATATATTTTCTTACTTATAATGTATTATAGATTTTATAATATCTTTTTTTTTATAATTATTTTGAAAATTTATCACACAAGGATTATACCTATATGATATTAAAGACAGAGAACATAAATCCACCCACTTTTATTTTTCTTATTAGAAAATCTCTCAATAACACTAATAAATGGCTATAACAATAATTCGAGCCTAAAATATATGATTATCACTTATAATTCCATAAAAGTAAGGTCATGCTTAGCATCTCTAATTTGAACTTTATTATTGTTTTTATTATATATAATTATTCTATTTTCCATATACTTGAACTTTTTTTTAAACATATATCGGAAGTTTATCAATCATATTTTAGACATGTTATTTTAATAATATCTTTAAGTAACTAGAAATCACAAAGTATCAAAAAAAATCTTAATTTTATAAATTTTTAATTGATAATAAATGTATTTTTAGATGTTGAGTTAAAATCTGAAAGTTTCTACCTAACTTTTAAACCTCGAATTAATAATTTATTATCTATGACACTCTAAATTGATAAAAGCTATACCACGAGTTCTATAACTCAAATAGTATCTCACTTTTATAAAGATATAGATTGTGTGACGATTAGGGTTCGAACCTACTTACACAAGTTTTCTAACTTTTATTATCTTAATTTCTTCCACTCTGCCAAAACTCATTAAAAAAAATGATAAAAGTGAATAGTATATGATGAGGTGATGGAAACAAGTGACAAAAAACTAGAGTCAAAAGTAAACAAAATAAAGAAACAAGAGATACAAGGTAACCACAACAGGACTTTGGTAAAGAAACAAATTCTAGAGAGAGAGAGAGGGGTGCAATTCTAACTGCTCTTGTATAGCAGAATAGTGCAGAATCAGAAGAAGCAGACATTGGACATGATGAAATATTGTAGGGGAAATATATATATATACGTATTTTTCTGTTTGTGTTTTTCTTGTTGATATATATATGCATGAGCTAAAGAATTAATAGGTTCTTGATGTTGACTTGCTCAATCGAATCGGGTTAGATTTCCCTATTATAAATTATATCTTTGTTATATGTTTCACACTTTCAATATATCTTGTGTGTATATATGTTGAATGTTGATAATGTCATTGTATATAAGTATGCAACTAGTGGAAATAATGAAAAATTATA
Source organism: Scutellaria barbata (assembly GCA_028654395.1). Taxonomy (NCBI): domain Eukaryota; kingdom Viridiplantae; phylum Streptophyta; class Magnoliopsida; order Lamiales; family Lamiaceae; genus Scutellaria; species Scutellaria barbata. The sequence goes on along the minus strand of CM053656.1, from coordinate 1,842,870 downwards.
ATATATAAACTTTTTTCTTTTCCTTGACAAAATATAAATGGTCTAAATCCTACGCACCACTAAATATGTATAGGGTTAGATTTTCATTTTGATCTTGTATGTGATACAATACTTTCCATTTTTTTACAATAAAATATTCATTTTTCAATTAATTTTTGATTCTTTATGTTTTCATTTTTTTCAATTTCAATTCAATTTGGGTTGTAATTTTCAAAATCGAAGAAGTGGCGTCGGAAATTCGGACTTGGCAGCCAATATTTTACAGTCATGTTTGCGATTTTGAAAATTTCTACAAAAATTAGATTGGAATTGGAAAAAATCAAAACATAGAAAATCAAAACTGAAAAACGAATATTTGATTATCAAAAATTAAATGAATAGTGTTTACACATAGAATCAAAATTGGAATTACCCAACATATGTAAGAATTGCTTGTTTTTTTTTTTTTACTACTAAATATAAGGATATATAGGTCCTTTTTACCACTTTTACGTAAATTAACAAAATATACCCTTACAATTTTGATAAAAAATATTATAGAAGTTAAATTTGTCTCCACCCTTTTCCAGGAGTTCACCATTGAAATTGACACATTTTTATAGGGTTATAGTTATAGTATAAATGTTATATGATATCATCTCATGTTGTAGGAATTAAATGACATAGTTAGAACATGCAAAGTAATTATAGTGTTACATAACATCCTACAAATAGTTATAAGGCTACACAACTTTTATGTATAGGTGTTAAACGACAATAGTTTAAAGCTTATAAATTAAATCTTGCAACAAGCTATATCGTTCAACAATAAACTTAAGAGGTTGCCTCTAAATAAAAATAAAAATGCAGGGTTCTCATGGATCTAAATTCGTGAAATAAATATCAATACTCAACCCACACTCTATGGTTTATATATTTATGGGTAATAGGATCATATCTCACGGTAATTAACTATTTATAAAATCGTCTCATATAAATTTATGTGTAAATTAATCAAGTAAATCATAGAACAAACTATATATTTAAATAACTAAAATTAGAGGTTATGTCATGTAATGTCTGATATATTATAACGATAAATGCCTATAAATTAAATTGTATAAATCCTGAAACAAGTTATATCATTTAAAAATAAATATAGAAAAATTCAAACTTATATTGTGTAGTTGAAAAGGACAACTCTTATCCACTTGTGATATAAGGGGCCATTTTACCAAAATAAAATATAAATACTTATTTGAAACAAAATGACATTTCCTAATTTTGTACCATGAGAGAGGAAACTTCTCTCATCCTAAAAATGCAATAACCGATCTTTGTAAATCTGTGTACACAGCCAAGAGAGTGCTGTTTGATGGGTCCTAATCATCTCAGAAATTGGCTTCTTATATTTATCATTTTGTTCAAATTAAATTGAATGGATTCAAAACAATATTAATGTGAATTTTTTAACTTATTATTCCTTATATTAACTATTAACGTTTTATGTATATGAGTTACACAAACTAAGCTGATTACATCCAAACATATATATTTTTAAAGGGTGAGTCTATCCATTATCGAAAAATACTAAATACACGTTAGATATTGTATTTATAAAGGTTTTATTTAAAAAAAAAAAATGGGACATGTTTAGTAAGTTTAGTGGTGTGTTTAACCTCATCCATATATAAATAAACACAATTATTTATATGCATATATCCAAGCAACTGTGTCGACTTTTTTTTTAATAGGTTTGGGGGAGTGGAAGGGAACAATAAGAACTAGAAAACTTGCGTGACCCGGGTTCGAACCCTAGTCATCACAATCTGCACCTTTATAAAGGTGGAATACCACTTGAACTATAAGGCTCGTGGTGAGCAACTGTGTCGACTTGATTTGGGGTGATTTTCACATGTCTACACACGTTCCCACACACCTTCATGTCCGCACTCACACTCTTATCCTACATGTTTAATCTTTCTGTTATGTTCGCATAAAAACATAACATTTATATTATGTTTGCATAACCTTTATTTTATATTAGTTTAACCCTTATAATATATTATGAACATATAATATCTTTTAAATTTTTATATTATAATAATTTAACTTTTATGTTATAATATTATAACTTTTATTTAGTATTTTAAAACATGAAGGTTATTATATTTGAGGGTAGATATTTATGTCTTAACTCAAATAAGTTTTAAGTTAATTTTAATTTTCTCATCGTCAATTATAACGATCACACATTTCTCTTTCCTTTTAATTTAGTTTACACACATTAAATTTTCCTATATATAATTAAAACTCTCAATTTAAAGCATCATATTTGCTCACTGATATTCACATAAGCAATTATTATCCAAAACTGAATTTTCACGTAAAATTTGAATAAAATAAAAGAAAAGATCATTATCGAAATTCGTCAGAATTTAGAATTAATGAACTTATTTCCTAGTTAAAGGATTGTTAAAGTTATGGATTAATGAAATTGTGACATATAATTGTTTTTATCTCTTCAATTAACACACATATACATATATATCTTATAGATTTAAGATTAATTTAGAATTATTGAATAGTGTATAATAACCACCTGCAAATCTATAATTGTTAATAGGCTGGAAGTAGGCGTCACGTGACACAATTCTTTTAAATACTAAATGTTACACAATTCCTAGAGACGGTTGGAAGGGGTTAGCATTTCAATCTCATGTGCTAATTATTTGCTTACTTCAAACAATAATGATTCAACACCTAAACGTTGTTCCGAAATCACAACATTTAATCGAAATATTAATTTAAATAATATAATTTTTATATGTAATATGTATTTGATCTTGTTCAATTTTTTAAAATTATTTGTTTACTGATCTATTCGAGCGTCAACTACCAAATACGACAGTTTCACAGAGTTCAGTTTCAAGAACTTCAAGAATATATACATATTTCTTAAAATTGAATATGCAATATATATATATATATATATATATATATATATATTGAATGAGATGAAAAATATACTACATATATAAGGTTATGTTATTTTAACGATAATAAAAAAATTGATTAAAATGATAATTCAAATAAAGATTTTAATTTTTTTAACTGTTAACCCTATAATTAATAATCAATTTGACAATGCTGTAAAAAATGAAATATCTCAATATTTTTCTCATGGAAAAGAAAGAATACTAAATATCAATCTAGCGTCGTTGCATAAACTCAACATAAGTAATATTTTAAATTTTCCATTTTACTATGTTTAAATTTTTTTTAAACTTATGTATATTACTCGAGCCCTAGTTTCAATATTTCAATTGTCAATATATATATATATATATATATATATATTATAGTTAATCAAACAGATAATTGTTTCTAAATGATGAATGCATATAACTATATAGATAATAATAGTTATATTAAATTGATAAATAGATATAAACAACCACTGTTGGCCTATACTTTTTTGCCATTTATTTTTCATATATAATTTTGGTTTGATTAGTCGAAAATAAATGATTTGAAGAATATATTATTTTGGTTGGAGTGCCCAAAAACAAATGATTTCGAGAGAACTAAAGTTAGATAGTTGAATTCAAATATTTCCATCCCATTTTATTATTTTATTCAAGAGAACTAAATCCCCCATTCCACATGCTCATTATCAATATTCCCATATGTGATATAAAGGATCAAACATTGCTACTTAAACAACAAAAGAAATATTTAGTGCATTAAAAACAATGAAATAGAAAATGAAATCTGATTACTGAAATAGTGCACATCGACACACATCCTTATTACAAACTCAATGAATCTTGAAATCCACATTACAATCAATCCGCAAACGCGTTTTATTGACATATTCTCTTGAAGAAACAGCCATGGTTATAGCCATTTAGCAATTCTTGAACTCACACAAATTACATTCTTTCCAAGTTCAATCTATCCATCTTAAGACCGTGGTTTGACTTTGATCGTTATGGATTAGTACCAAAATCGAGTCCCAGACAAGCAGATCACTTCCCAACTCATTAAGAAACATAAAAAGTTGCCTATACACTTAGTATTAAGAATAATTAAAACATCACCTATGAGGGGGCTGTATTAGGATCCTCTTGTTCCTTAATCCTCACCGGTAAGATCTCCCCAACGGACATTGTGTTTAGCTGCAAGATAGTGCGCTCCAACGGGCCCCCTACTTCCATAGGGATACAACTCGGGGGCAATTCTCCTTTGTTCCAATTCCTTCAACAATGGTGTGAAAAGAGCCCATGCAGCATCAAGTTCGTCACTCCTGATGAATAATCTACGCTCTCCTTCTATAGCATCTAGAAGGAGTCTCTCATATGCATCGGGGATTTCACTCGGATACCTACGGAATTTATTCTGAGATCGTTAACTCTAGGTAGAAGCTCACCATGATGAATAAAAAGGTACTACTCCCTCCGTTCCATAATAAGTGTTGTTCTGAAATCTAAATTTTGTTTCATATTAAGTGTCATTTAGACTTTTATACAATGTTATTCCTAAATTATTCATATTAATATTCCTTAGCTAAAATTTTGGGATTTAATATGATACCTTTAATGAAATTAATTTGATTGTCTTTTCAATCTTGAATCATAAATTTCTTGATTAGTTAAGGATACATTTGTCCAATTTTTATATTTCTTAATTTATGACAAAAATTCCAATTATGAAAGGAAGGAGTATTAAAGAATGGAATTTATGGAACGTTTATCAATTAGTATGCTATTTAATGTCGGATTTTTTTTACCTGGCTTTGTAAAGAAGGTTGAGATCACTACGGTCTAATCTCATTCCAAGACCGGGGACCTTGTTGTTAATTTTCAAATATATGGCTTCATCTGGCTGTACACGAAGCACAAGCTCGTTTGTGGCCTTATCCAAATCGGTCCCAAAATTCCACTTGTACAGATTACCCGGAACGTGTCTGAACTGAACTCTAATCTCAGCCCTGGATTTCATGAGGAACATTTTTGGTGTCAAAAAGTAGCATCAAAATGCAACAGCATATCAGAACAAAGTCTTGGTTTTAGATACCGTTTAGTGTGAAGGGCTTTTCCTGCTTTCATTAGGAACGGAACACCATCCCAACGAGCATTATTAATAAAGAGGGCAGCTGCAGCAAATGTTGGGGTGATGCTGTTGTTTGGGACCGTTGGATCATCTGTATATCCGGGATACGATCTATCACTATTGCTGTCTCCCTTATATTGACCAACCACCACGTCTTCAAGCTGCAATGGCTTCATCGATCGCAAAACTTTGACCTGATTCAATCACTTTCATCATCAAATGCATTCATCCATCTCCACAATACCATAATTAATGCCGATATGAATAATCTCGAAATGGTGTTTGGATGGAGATTCATGGATTAAAATCATTTTTCGTCCAACAACTATGGTGAGACCAAAATCAATAAACATCATAACTTATGAGACGAAAAATGATTTTAACTCGAAATTCATAGTAGTAAATCAATAGATGGTGTTTAGATTGATATGGATTTGAAATCCATCACTTTTTTCATTTCGAATTACTTTTTGAGCTACCTGGATTTGAATTCATACATATCGAATCCTTCAATCCAAATGCAACCTCAAAAGTAATTCAAACTTTACAAAGACATGCAACGAAACTCTAATACCTTCTCGTTTCTTATATCTTCAGCATCCATGCTGACAGGTGTCTCCATCGCAAATAACGCTAGTATTTGAAGCAGATGATTCTGCATAATGTCTCGAATTATTCCATAATTATCGAAGTATCTGAAACAGATAGGAGAGATGGATTTAGCTCAGGTATATATCTCAAGCACAGAATTTCTATTGAAAGTCGGATGTGCAGTGGCGAGCCTCACCCTCCTCGTCCCTCAGTGCCAAAGTCTTCAGAAAATATGAACTGGACATTGCGGATGTAATTTCTTGACCACAGGGGCTCAAAGACGAGATTTGAAAAACGAAGCACCGACAGATTCTCGACCAACTCCTTGCCCAAATAATGATCGATTCTGTGTCAAACCTAAATGAGTAAAACTTCTCGATGAAATGAATTTCATTCTATACAACAAAAAACCATCACTCAAATGTACCGGAATATTTGGTCCTCAGTGAGATACTGCTTAAGACATCTTGTCAGCTCACTAGATGACTCAGCATCGCGACCAAATGGCTTTTCCACAATTACCCTTGTCCACCCGGTAGTTGAGGAAGCTTTGGAGCTGGCACATCGGACCACGTCCACAAATATATTTGGAGGTATTGATAAATAAAATAACCTATTAGATTGTCTACCCCCCTGAAAAGATTATCATCTTCAATTATACCATCTTTCAAATCATCAGCACCTATGAACCTATGCATTCAACACATTATTATCACAAGAATTGCACTAGTTATTTTCCTATGGTTGAGTTCTAAGCCGAATAAATTAGGAATAGCATAAAAAGTTGTCCCTGAAAATATATATTTTGCTAGCAAATGCATCAACTTGAATTTTATAGCACCGTAGGTTCAACAACACCATAAAGACAAAGGATATATCAGCATAAACGAAAGCATCAAATGTTCAACCGTAATCTTGAATAGAATGATCAGAACAATGGTATGAAGTCAATTTGTTCATCCTTAATGAGGACTCGATTCAAGTTATGGATAAAAATTTCAAGATTCCACTCCTTACCCTAAACTAAATTCCATGACAATGAACATACGTATAACTCGACAAGATAAGAATGCAACAAATGTAAGAAGGGCATTGTATGTGCATGTGAACATACAACACAATCAAATAAAGAAGTTCGCACCTCTTTTTGTTTCAGTTTGCAGTTCAACTCAGAAAAGTCTTTCTCTGAATTGTATTGACCTGAATGGTAAAAGCATCTCTTTAGAAACTCCTCCATTTTGTCACCACAGTTTGCACTGAAAATAACAATCTAAAACAATTAGACTCGGAAAAGTCAGACATTTGCATTAGGTATTTAATCAAGATTTTTGAACTAATGGATACCTCTTATCGATTCTGCAAGTTAAGGTTCGACTGATCATGTCTCTCAACTCCTCGTCGTTCATCTCAGTCCGAGAATAACCAAAAACAACAAAATTCTGCAGAGGTACAGTTTAGAGAGAATCGAGCAGCATTATCTACTACGGATAGCATAAACTCAAATACTTATAACCTTCCTAACATTTACTAAACCAATCAGAAACATAGGAGGTAGAAAGGAGAGAACCTCGGGTAGACAATCTTCATAATAAAGAGCAAAAAGGGCAGGAAAAATCTTCTTCTTTGCAAGATCCCCCGACGCACCAACAACAGTTATGCTAAGAGTCGAAACCCCTTCTAATTCAGAAAAATCAGTATCTTCTACCTGAGGATTTGCAAGTGAACCTTCTGCACATAGCCAAGTAATGAATTGTAAATTGGAACTAAAATCATCAAAAGAAAAACAAATCAAAATCAGTTGATGAAGGTATTGGGCAACTATCTGAAAAAATCAACATCCCAACATCATATGAAGACCACTAAAAACCACAAAGATCTTTGTATGGGACCTGAAATATTGCCAATTTGCAGGGTATATACAAAAGCCAATCAAAAACAAGTTCCCAAAAAATGAAAACAGTTACTGAAAAATCGCATTTTACTAAATTGATCATCTCCTACACCCCATTTCTTGTGCATGGCTGAAACAACATATACATCAATTTCATCATCATCGTGTCAAAGAAACCAAGAATTTCATCATCCCCAGATCATCAGATCAACTAAATTTTTCATTAAAAGACACATCACATAAAAGAACAACACAAAATTCATCCATAGTGAGCTAGAAAAAGAGAGAGTATCACAGCTTAAAGATATCAAAAGCATACCATCTTGCAAAGAAACAGCATTAAGAGGGTAGCCATTGGAGGACCTCAACTCAAAACCACTTCTCAGTTGAATTCTTGCAAAAAGCTTGGGTGCCCACTTGGAGAAATGACCTACACTTGGGAAAGCAGTAAGCTTTCTTGAACAGCCCAAACTTCCATTATGGAAACAAGGAAATGTGGTCCTAGATGAATCAGAGCAAGGGTTACTCAACAATTTAGCCATTCATATGAAGAAAGGAGCAATCGATTTGCTCTTAATTCCTTTTTTTCAGCCGATACCTTCTATCACTTGGAAATCACACTATTTATCCGATAAAATGATGGGCCCAGAATGAAAAATAACTTAGATAATTATTGTGTTTATATTTTTCTTTTCCTTTTTAGATTATTTGAGTGTGTTCATATCTATCTATGACGTGGCTTTTAGGACCAATCACAATCCAGATGTTATGTTGTATTTTGATGTTTATTTTATATTTTATTATTTAGATACACCTTATATTAATTAATAATATTATTTATATAGGTAATAATAAAATGTAATGATTAATTTAAAATTACTAAATAAAACATATATTTAAAAGAGGATTTCATGTGACTCATTGCCTAATCCTTTATATGAGGTCAAGATTCTCTCTCCTTTATATTATCCAAACCAAAACTTTAAAAACAGAAATGGGCTTTGGGCCTTGGGCCTTGGGCCTTGGGCCAATATATTCCGGGCTCTACTCATTTGGGCCTACTGACATGGTCAGTTCTGGCCCATAATTAGTAGTGTAGGCCCAAATTCAATGAAATATGTTGGATTTAATATTATACACCATATGTTTTATGGACCATATGTTATATGGGTCAGCCCATAATAATTAAAACACTTATTTTTTATGTTATTAGTTTTAATATAATATATTGACTTTTTATGATTTTTTTTCTTAATCTTGAGTCTCTCACTCTCTGTGTGTGTATATATATAATATTACCATACTTTAATAGAATGACATATAGTATACATAAATATGTGTATTCCAAGAAACTTGTTGTTTCATGATATTTCCAAGTGATAAAAAGTTTTGAATAGGCATGCATAGCAGAGCAATAATTTCGAATTGGAAAAAGCAACAAATTCTAGTGACAATCATAAGTCCCTATCACTAGAATTAAAAAATCATGCAACTACATTTCGAATCAATCTATATCAGTCCCTACCTGTATTTAATTTTATTTTAAACAAATACTAACTACAAAAGATGAACATTTAATAACCTTTTGAAGGGGCCTCTAATCTTGGTTTAATTTGTTTGCAAGTACCCATCCTAGCTACAATAACAGTAAGTCGGCCCCAACCCTTGAATTTTTTCACCTCTATTTAATTCATATTAATTTTATTATTATTATTATTATTATTATTATTATTATTATTATTATTATTATTATTATTATTATTATTATTGTGCTAATAATTTCATGATGTTTTCTACAACTTCAATTATTTAATTCGGTTGATCTACAACAAATAGTGTCCTAATTTTGGAAGTCATATTCGGATAAAGCTCTTTATATATATCTCATATATATCTTGTACGCTGCTATCAAATTTTCTATTTTATACATTTTTAAATTCATGTCAAATGCAAAAGATAAATAATAAATAAAATAAAATATCATTAGTGATTGACATGTAGTCTACATATAGTCGTGCTTTGTCATTGACAAATTATATGTACCATATTATTTCCAAAAAAATTTGTAAGTATATATCATATGGTTGACTTAAAGTCTTGTTAAATATCCACAAAGGAATTAAAAAGTAAATGAAATGGAAGCATCCATTTAATTTGCTAAAATATCAACAAATGAGAAATACTTGTAACACTCATATTTTTTCCCTTTTTCAACTAATTTTCTTAATCATCAGTATCATTTCATTATTAATATACGCCATGTCTATAAAATGACATAATCAGTTTATAAGTAGTTAAATCACTGTAATAAATTGTAAAATCTGATATGAACAAATATTTCAAGAAAAGTGTAGAGTGAACAAAAATCACAAACATGATTAGTCCAAACACATCTACTAACGTTAGATTAGTACACCAAAAATCACTTTTGGATCATCAGGATTTCTTGCTTCACTTTCTTGATAAAATCTTCACATTTCTTGTTGAGTTCATCTCTATCAATCCCTTCAACATCCTCCTCCTCTTCATGATCTTCAACCCCCTCCAAAATTATTTCTGCAACAATATTATTGCTAATATCACCTTCATTTTCTAGTCTTGTTTTTTCTTCAAGAATTTTAGCTTTTCCAACACCCTTTTTCTCACTTTGTTGAAACTTTCCAATCTCACCATCTTTCGGGCCGTGATGCTCATCAACCTTTCGGCCCGCACTGAGCGGAGGGATCTTACTGATGAGCCCGGATGATTGTATGATGAGCACAAGAATCCCATTGCAGAGAAGGAATATGCAGTTTCTCTCAGTTGTGTAGGTGAAGAGCTTGAATTTGATGTTGAAGTTTGAGAGAAGATAATCATAGGAGTGAACAAGTGTAGGAACTAGTGATGATTGGGAGAATAGAAAAGAGAAAGCAGTGACTGAGATTAGAATTTGTGTCATCTTTTTCAGAGATAAGTTGATCGGTTTGTTTGAATGATTCATACTTTCCATGTTGCCAGCAATACTGATTGTAATCACACAATTTTTTTGATGAGAGAGAGAGAGAGAGAGGGAGAGAGAGAGAGAGAGAGGGGTTGTAAAATGAGAAGACTTTGGCAATGCTATGGTTGCAATTTTTAATTGTGGTGGGTTCTATATAAAGTGTTTTTGGAGTGAAAAATGGGTTAGGAAATGACTTGGTAAAAGATCCTTTTTTTGTACTTTTTGTCTGGAGAATACATAAATGTATCACCATATATATATTTTATGTATTTTCTTATTTTGTATGGTAATCATGTGGTGCATTTGGAGTATTGGTGTATTTCTCAACTTTACCATGTTACGTAGATATTAGTTTTTTATATTATTTTCCTAATTTAATGATGGAGAATTAAAGTAACCACATCTGATGAGAATTAAAGTAAGACTCTTTTGCAACCTCTATCTTGTTTCTTTAATTAAAAGATGGATCTAAACCTAGAGTTTTATCAGGATTGTTGAAGTTGAATAAAAATTGAGAAGTTCTCTCTTTGAAATCAGTCGGCTCCGGTATGTATCTATAAAGTATCTCATTAATTTACATAAACACATAAGTAAATTATGAGTTGTGATTTACAAGCTAAATCATCTCACGAAATTAAGTCAACCAAACAGTCTTATAAAAGTTCTATTCAACTATATGGGATGGAATAATGGTTTAATTAGTTGTTATTGTAAAAAATAAATATCTTCTCATGTTTCTTGTGGAAATCTTTGTATGTATGTATGTCTATATATAAAATGATTCGTATTAACAAATACTAATTGAATATTTTATGATTTGTGCTTTATATATTTCAATTGTACAATATATTGTTGTCCAATTAAAATCTAAACTCAAATAATATAATTATGAGTGTAATTAAATAGTTGGATACAAAGTCAAGACTCAAGAGTAGAACCAATAAATGTGTAGGACCGGCGTTAGACTTTCGAATTTTCAGATTTAAAGATGCCAGATTTTGATATCTCAAAAATTCTACATAAAATGTTGTATTTCATTGATGTTGTTTCAGAACAATCCTATCAATGGTTGAGTTAGGGACAATGTTTTACCAATTTACATATAATATAAATACGAGCAATACACCCGTCATATATGAATTGTCATAATTATGTATCATAAATTTTATTATATAATAAGACAAGATTTTTATAAATCGTAATATATGTTGTATAAGTTTGTAATGGAAAATTTCATCTAAAATAGTTAATAGATTGTGAAAAAACAACGAAATTCTAAACAAATTATATAAATTAGTGAATCACTATAAAACATATTTTGATAGCTATGTCTTAGGTATTCATTTAACTATACAATGCATAAATGAATATATATATATATGTAATTATTTAAAAGATTTGAATGTACATAACTATATTTTACATATATATATATATTATTTTATACACTTATATTTTGTAATATAAACAATTTGAATACGTGTAATTATTTACTTTTATAGAAAAACACTTCTTACATTACAGAGTACATATACATACTTCTAATATATAACATTTATTTTATCTTAAACATTTATGTTTAATTAGTACAAAATTTTCAAAAAGCAAAAAAAATCTTCAATTAAAGTATTTTATCACAAAATTTATATTAAAATTGAAAAGACAATTTAAAAAAAGACCCATTAATAGATCAATATGAAAAATAAAATTATTTTAATAAATTATATTATGTAGATGCATATAGTTAAAAGACGTTTAATATACAATTTATTTAAATGATACATTTATTTAAATAAAATTTAATTGTATAATTAATACATAATAGTAGCAAACATTTGACCTTGTATTATAAAAAATCAACCAATGTTGAGAATAGACTGGATGTTTCAGTCTTATTTTCTGCAGTATTTTTCTTTCTTTTATAATCATGTATTCCTTATCATAAAATTTATATTTTTTCTTTAACTTTATATTTTTTATTAATATTTGATAGCTTATTTAGAATGACATGTATTTTTTATTTTCTTTATATGTTTCTTCGATATGACACTTTTAAAGGAAAAAATGACAAATCAGTAAATTTATCAAATTTTCCTATTTCCATATAAGTATACGTGTCTTCCACAAATTTATATAATATATTTAGCAACTGTTTTTATAATTACAAATTTCAAGCCATAAAATAATGGTTCACTTTAAAAGTCTTCTTTAACTTTAAAAGTCTAGCTTTTTTTAACTTTAAAATAAGAAAATTATGTCGTGTGATATAAAAGTTTTTTTTAAAATATTTGAGTTGCACTTATGTGCAACTGTTGTATAAATTTTAGATCCATATAATACAGGTCAGGCTGTATCCTATTCGGATCCACATATTTTCTTTTTCTTTTTTTGCCCTAACTTTTATATTGTTTTAGTCATACATTTATATTATGTTAAGCATATCTTTTATATTATATTAAACATATATTTATGTAATACTTTAATTTTAAAAAAACCCTAATTTCGGTTAAGAAAAACCTTAATTTCACCACAAAAAACTTTAATTTGTACATATATACATTTATATGATATTACGCATACATTTAAGTAATATTAGTCATATATTTATATAATACATAAAGTTACAACTAACATAATTAAAAGATATGTTTTGTTTAACATAACATAAAAATATAGTACCTAAAGTGAATTTGAGTGAGTTTGAATGCACTCACTTAGACACGTGAAACGTATGCTAATGTGTGGGATGCGTGGAGCAGCGCGTGAATCGGATCGGGTCAATTGCATGTATCTACAATTATTGTGAAAATATTTTATGATATTAAAGTATTTTGACATATATAATATTATAATTCCCCACGTTTTTCAGCATTGACGTAATGTCTACGGTCGAATGATATCCTATGCAATCTAATAGTAAACATATATAAAATTTCACTATGTGATAAAACTTCTTAGTTTCCCTTTCCAAAAAAAATAATAATAATAACAAAAAAAGATTTCTTAGTTTCAATATTTTAGAGGCAATACATAAAATTCCCCCCGATTTGATTTAAATCTGATCAAACCATAGCATTAGGATTTCTCAAAGGCATAATTTTGTGTTATATTTTACTAATAATATTACTAAATTATTATATAATAGGTTTACTTAATTGACGAGTACCAATTTACCAAGGTCTTTCTTTATTTTATTTTTTTGGTCATTTGAGGTCCACGTAGACTTTTCTTCCTCATAATAAAAAAGTCTTGTATTCCCATTTGTCATCAATACACCGACAAATTTGAATAATTTATAATTATATATATATAAAAGCTGACAATATTGAATAAAATGAATTGTGGGCCTTGCATACATCACGGGTAGAAAACGTTGGAATGTTGTGAGATCCATTCATTTACGAAGATCTTAAAACGAATATAATTATATAGGAGGAGATTTTGAAAAATCAAATTTATTTAAATTATGAGTTATAGATAATTGGTTTTATCCGTTTTACTAATTAAATTGTTAACTTTTTATTAGCTTATTAACATTTTATACATTTTATTTAAGATGGTTTAAAAATTATAATTTTGTAAAATAAGAAATTATTGCCTAAAGTTGGTAAACATGTAAATAAATTAAACAAGTGGGAATATGAAAATCACATTATCCAATATTGTAAAAATAAGAAAAGATTGCTCACCTTATCAGTGGGAGTACTTTATTTACTAAGGAGTAATCGTGTGTGCTCCTCCTATAGTGCATCCTAGTTGTACATTGGGTTTATCCATTTAGGTGAACCAAGTGTGCGAGGATTACTAATCCTCATGTTTTAACTTTTGAGCATAAGTTTTTTTTTTTTTAATTTTTGTTAATTTTGTTATCTTTTAATGACTTGATTTTTCTTGAAAATTTTCAAATTGATGGTGTTGATGTGTTTTTGTCCTTTTTTTTTTTTTAATTAAAGGGAAAATGTTATATTGACTTGATTCAAAATACGGGATTAGACGAAAATTGAATATTGAGAGGGTTTTTCGATTATGGTAGAATGATGATCGATGAAGATTTGATGATTGGAGAAAGAAGATGCGGAAAAATGAATTAAAAATAACAAAAAGTTAATTAATGAATTAATAGACAAAGTTAAAAGGTTACTCAATAGTAACTCAAAATCTCGATATCTTAATGCAAAAATGTTGATTATTTTAAGCAAAATGCCATAATATACCATAAAATGTTTTTTTTTTGGTGGTAGAAAGAGATGCCATCTGTATTACTTACATTGTGGTAATACGTGTTGGAAAATGTGAAAGGAAGAAGGTTAGAGATTATAATTTATTAAAAATTATAATATACTTATTAATTGATATAGATAGTTATAATATAGTAGATAATTATTGATAGAAAAATTCGATTTTACAGGTGATTTTATGCTACCTATCTTGGTTGTGTATCAACACTATTAGACGTTTCATGAAAAACCTGATTGTTAAATTCTTTTAAGGTATATTTACATAGGTGGATTTGAAATTCGGCTAACAAATCCATTGGTAATGTTTCGATATTTGAAATTCATCATTTTTATTTTAAATTAATTTTGAAGTTATTTTGGTGGATTTCAAATCCAATCCAACTTGAATAGATTTGAAATTCATTTATTCAAACATTATTTCTAGATAAAGCATTAATTTTTTTTCCGATTAACACGTATTATACATCAAATGGTGTTAATACGCAATAAAACTTCCTACTTTCTTAGCGCTAGTGCAATTGGGTGTGGGTCGATTCCAACCATCCGCTTCAAAATTATAATTATTTATATTTTTTATTAATGTGGTAATCTTTATATTATATTAA
Source organism: Scutellaria barbata (assembly GCA_028654395.1). Lineage (NCBI taxonomy): Eukaryota > Viridiplantae > Streptophyta > Magnoliopsida > Lamiales > Lamiaceae > Scutellaria > Scutellaria barbata. Next base: position 1,827,471 of record CM053656.1, on the reverse strand, counting down.
TATAACATTTATGTTATGTTAATATAATCTATATATACAAATATCATAACATTTAAGTGATATTACTTATATTTTTCTTTCAACATAAAAATTCATGTAATATAATTATACATTTATGTTGTATAAATATAACATTTATGTACAAATATCATAACATTTAAGTGATATTACTTATATTTTTCTATCAACATAAAAATTCACGTATTATATCTATATATTTATGTTACATTTGTATAACATTATGTACAAAAAATATTATAATATTTCTGTAGTATTTTAACTTTAAAAAACATAAAAATTAAATTATTATAACATAAAGATTATATTATTATAATATAAAAATTTTAAACTTACCCTTAAAACTACATGCAGAAATGCAAGAATATGACAACTCTGTTTAACCTTCACTCAAAATAAAGGGATCTTAATATCCAGATTTTATAAGATTATTTAAAAAGTATAACTTTCATCTCTGTAATTGTAACTTCGTGGATGCTAAATTTAACACGCATCATCATCCACTCTACCATCTCAACTCTATCAACAGGTCATTTATATCCAAATCCCAAAGAAGCAAGCATCAAAGTTTCAGAGAAGATGGCAATGGGATTTAAGAAGATGAAAAATGACAATGCAACTCTAAAAATCGATGAAGATGAAATCATCTGAAATCCTTCCACAGTTTAATCATGATATCGAATACAATCCAAAACATAAGCAGGTTAAGCAGCAGTCAATCAAGTAAAACTAGAAGATAACCTCCCTCAAAAAAGCACACAACTGAATTATAATGAAAAAATGTTCATAGCAGCTAACTAGGATCGAAGAGCCAGCATGATCCATTGAAAGGGTGAGAGCCGTTTCTCCATCTTGTCTGCACCTCTCACCACTGATTACACACAAGTTATCAAGTAGAAAAGAACACAGAACATAAGGGGAGAAATGAAACAAGTGAAGCAATAGAAAGAGGAAAACCTCAAATGGAGTCCGGAAATTTGGATATTCATTTTGTTCCACTACCTGTTGACGTTTTTCAAACAAGCACACATTATAGTTAATGCAGATATCTCATCAGCCAAAGAGAGTTCAAAATTTAAGACTTTTTTCTGGTGACTAATCAATCTTGATGACTGGAAATGCTGTAGCTGCATGCATACAGAAATGGTGATTGAGAAAAAGAAGTTGCTTACATTTGACGAGGCTTTCAGCGAAAGGGAATGCAACAGGAGAATAATCCCAAAAGGTCTCCTCTAGATCAAGTGTCTTGAAAGTTTTCTCAACAAGATCAAAGATGAGGTAGCAGAAGGATTCATTCTCACATTTCATTATGAAGAATATCTCGTTATCTTGACCAGCTACAGAGTTGAAACTATCAACATTGGTCAGATCTATCGTAGCCTTTGATCTCAATTTCCACTCATGGTTTTCCAACTTATATACCTCCAGATAAGGTTGCGGATCTTCACATTGGTTCAGCACACAAAGTTCTGAAGTATTCACATGCACCACTGATAAGTAACCCTCCAACTCAATCAAGAAACTCCAATTAAGCAGTTGAGTGGGCAGGTCAATTTCAGTAAAGCTGTCGTTCATATCAACTGAAAGAATACGAACAGGAGTTCCAGGTTTGTCCTTTGACCATACAAACCAATACATTGCTCCAGCTATGCTAGCATAATAAGGGACGAATGGGTGAACGGGACTATGATCTGGACGCTCTACGTTATCAGAAATTATTCTCCATGCAGTAGAACTAGATGTATATACCTCGCACTTATACTTAGCATCTTCTCCTTCTGATGAATCTGAGAAGAACCGAAATGCTTTAAAGTCATTACTTTTGGGGTCAAAAGCAATCCCAACTAATGGGGCTACCTTTGATGGACTTCCACTGGCAAGTAGTACAGTATCATGAGTGATGGGATTAAGAATACGGATATCAACTTCATTCATCCCATAGCAATCTTCATTTACACTGCATATCAGATCATTCAAGAAACAGGTAAACTCAGGTGAGCAAATGCTTTCAAAACCAGAAAGAGGGATATCTTGACTAATTTTCCCATTTTCCTCCATCAAACTGAGATGAGTGACTACATCATTGGATTCATGATAAGGACAGATAATATATTTTAATTTTTTTCTGGACCAGGTTAGCTGCAAATGAGGAAAACCGGGTTCAGATATCAATCTTAACCAATGTTTAGCAACAGATTTACATGCTACCACAGTCTTTACAGGAAGTCTAGATAGAATATTGATCAAGATTTCATCCATGTATCCAACTGGGCCCATGTAATCACGCCGCAGACGGCCACGATCATTTCCAATACCAGACATAATAACAGCTGTCTCTAGATTCTAATCTAGGAGGTTGCAAGGTACTGCTTCAAAAACTAATTTGACTCTATCTTCTCTACTGCATGAAGTGATTCAATCTGCTGCAATTAATTTTCCTGCACAGAAAATTGTTTTGTTAATATACAACAAGGAAAGTCACAAAAGCCAACTTCTATTTTTTGCATTGTATCATTTTTCTCTCTCAATTCTGTAAAAGTCCATCATTTAAAATTTTCAAGGAACAAAATTGAATATGTTGTACTAAACTTTCAATTTTTAGATTAGGGACAAAGTTTGAAAGCAATGGAGATAAGAATAAACACTCACTATGATCAGAAACTAGTACGATATGGATAATGTGTGTGTGAGTGTGGGGGGGGGGGGGGGATGAATCCAGCCAGGGAATTAAATAGAGAAGAATTGTACACTCGAAATAAGTTATTTGTTCTGTGGCACAATCCCTGAGGAAGCAATGGCAGAACAGTATTTTGCATATTTATGATAAAGTTGTGTGAAGTGCATCTTGATAAACACAATTTGTGGAATGTACAATCCTAAATGCAGCCAATCTAGCTGCAAGATATAATAGTTATCAAGTCCACTTTACAAACTTCAACAAATTATCCCATCATTACTATCATCATCAAAGCACATGCATGTTACCTGTGGGATCCTTCAACAAAGTATGTCACTTTGGCCAAAATCATAGAAAGAAGGGGAGAAACATTAATCCATTCAAACTGCGCAGGTTGTACCCATTGCCACCGAATCTATTTCTTGCAACACTTGACCATCCAAACTATATGATTTTTTCACTTTTTGCCATCTACAACACAGGTGGTGGAATATTTCACAGAGATTCATTACATACCATGCTTCTACCATGAATCTGAAGAATAAATCCTCAAGAGGACAAGGAGAAGCAGGCAAGAAAATTATGTTTACATTCACAGGGGCTTCTATACTTCCAAACAGGTAAAATAAAACATGTAGGAGAAACATTTTTTCACTTCCAAACTAAAAACCAAATAAGCAAGTACCTCATTTTTTGTTCTTCTTCAATCGATTGAAAGAGAAATCAAAAATGATTGCAGGTGTTGGTAGGAAACCAAAAATGCATATCAAAGAGAAGGAGATCTGAAAGATTCCCAAATTATTCTTCTATCCTCTGTGATCTTTTTTCCTGAGTTGTAACGCCTGCTTTATCTCACCAGTAACGCCTGCTTTATCTCACCAATAATACTGTGGGTTAAGGGGTACATGACAATTACAGGTAAGCATAGGGTGTCACAATGGACACGTGTCTTGGCCCCTGAATGCAAATCATTGACTTGTTTGACTCGCTTTTAGTTGAGCACTTTTTTAAACATTTGATATATCCATATACCATCTTTTTTCTTCTCACTTCTGTTTTTATGTAAAGCAAAAGCTGATAAGAGTGTATTCGGCATTTTGTACTAAATGGTACATAAGGGAAATAACAGGAGTTTGTACAGCCATCTAAGAGAAAGTTTCTACCATAGATGGTAAGTGGGGACAATACTGAACAGCAAACTTAGTTTCTATAAACCACAGTCACCCACATAAGTAATCCTTTAATTAGCAACACATGGTTGCTGATGCGCTGTACAATTGACAAAGGTTTAACATGCATGACTACACATCAAATGAGAAAATAAACTTTTAGCACCCCCCCCCCCACATGCCGATTTTCTGAGTTATCGCATTACCAAACTTAGAAGGTAATATGTGATTTTCTCATGCAACTGGAAGAGTTATCACATTAATTTGTTGACACTATAAAACGGAAAGCAGTCTTCAAAAAAGTAACAAATATTTAATTGGTACTGTAATTGGATGCTTCATTAGTGTATGTATATATAAACCATATCAAAGCTCCCCATTATATTAATCAGCCATACAAAATGATGAAATAAATAAATTATTTCTCAGGATATATGGGATAGAAAATAATATCAATTACACTCTCACACGAAAACTAAAACAGCCTCATTCTCAACTAATTCATTTTTAAAGACATCAGAAACTCAAAATACAGTTCTTACCAAGATCCCCCCCTTCTTTGATAACCAATGCGCTTGTAGTGAGGTCTTATATCCAACACATAGTTTGAAGAATGTAGTCAACAAGTGCAACCCTTTAAACTCAGATCTTGAATTAGTCCAATGCTATAAACATGAGGTACAAATTCTTAATAAAATATTGCAAGCAAATACAGGATAACTTTGAAGAACTCAAAACACTTGACTAGGTACAGTTTTTAATTGTACTCTACGTATTTAAGATTACCGTTTAACAAAAGGAAAAAAATATGGCATTGAACGAGTGCTCTATGAGAAGATAAAGCCTGAGCAGACTCACTGTCCTAGACATAAGCACCATGGACAAGGGGAATGAAGCTTCCTCAGCATCAACTATCTGTTCAGTATACGATTTCCCCAGAAAATGTGTCTCATACCAATCTAAGCATCGGTATTTACTTTACTCAATTAAATAAGAAACATATACCAAAAACCTCTCTATGCAACTAAAACAAATGCAAAGTCTTTCAAATAAGTGAAAGTACTTCAACCATTAGCCATTGACTATGCTATCTTGATTGAAAGAGAAGCAAATTTCTACCTACCATGAACGTGCATATTTATTTTCAGATCAATGAAAGATGGGTAAACTGATTTTGGACAGAACTCGAGAGTTCAGTATTCATCAATAATATAATTTGTCTGTGCAGCCGGTGAACCCAATATCGAATTTCAAACCAGAAGACATCAGTCCACAAAATTATTAGCATCAATTTCTTAATTTTTAGTTAACATTTTATACGCAAACAGGCAACAATGAAAAATCTGAAGATAATGAACACATAAAGCACTAATAACAGACTTTGGAGTAAGCAGAACCAAATTTAGCATAATCAGTTGTCCGTACCAGTACATGTTCCAGGGCATGCAATTAATGTGGAATACAAATTATGTCATATCTCAATATAGCTGCTGGTACCCTCATATAATAAAATTAAAAAAATAGTGCTGCATTAGTAAGATTACTTAGCTTTCTTTATCAGATTTTCAGTATTCTACGCCAAAAAAAGAAAGAGGAAATGAATCTCCTTCCTATTAGACTTTCCAGTGCAAATTATATTCCACGTGCTCCTTGTATTAATTATGTCGGTCAGTCATTACATGAAACCTAAGCTCTAGATCATGAACTGAGAGTTAATGACGTAGTTAAGTAATTTACTTTACTTTTGATCACTTACAGGCATATTCCGTACATGCTCAAGAAGTTGTGTGAGTTCTCCATGAACAAAATCAAATCGTTCCTTGGATATGAATGATTCTGAAAATAAAGTTGTGCTAAGCGAATGAAAATCTTGAGAGCACGCATCATTGCTGTTTATGGTAATTTGACCATCCAACGGAATTAAGGAACTCTCCAGTCGCCATCTGAGTAGAAAATACTTTACAGGGATTTCAAAGTAGTTCTTTACAACAAGCACCCGGAGGGCATGCCTGCATAATATGCCTGAATGTTCAAATTCTTTACAAGAACAGTGGACCTGCTCATCATCAGGAATCCAAATTACAAGACACTCTCTTTCCATTTTCTTATAGTGCCGCACAAGATATGTGCTATTAGCCATTTCTGTTATTGCATACTGCATGGACAGCGCAATTTCATGCTGCAAGACACTGAATGCAAAAGGTGTAAGAACAGTGCGTGCATGCTCCTCCAGAGGAAGGCAGGTTTTCATCGGCAAATACAAAAGTTGTCTTTTCCCACTAAATAATTTCGCAGCTAGAGCAACCTGCCAGAGTTTCAAATAATGTTAACACAAGAACAATGGAAGGATTGGAAGTTTCATAAGTCAGACTCAAGCAAAAACCTGCTCAAAGAAGCACTGTAATGACTGCACGCCTAGGATATTCTTCATAAACGTATCTACTGATTTGGAATACTCAGGGGATATACTACGCGCCAAGAAGAAATTACGAACATAACAAAATGGCCAAGACGTCCGATAAGAGAAAAGAAGAGAAACATGTCTATCTGAATCAATTCCAAACCGAGCAACCAGATTGTTCCACTGATGCTCAAAATCTTCCACATTTTCTAGATGACACAACATATCAAATTCAGATTTAAAGTCTGAGTATTGCACACCAAGTTGGAGAGAGAACCAACTACACATTTTGGAGAATACTTGCCATATACAGATAATTTGTTTAGTGTTGGGCATTTCAACTGCAACGGCATCTCTGAGACCTGAACCCATATCAGTAATGACAACCTCTGGGCGCCTTCCTCTCATAAACCTAACAAAAACCTGAATAAGAGCAATAAAACCAGAGGTTGAAGCCAATTCTGAATATAAATGCACAATGGTCAAAAAAGGCTAGCAGCTGCATACCTGTAAGGCCCAGGAAAATGACTTAGATGTCTCATCTTGAAGTAGAGTGCACCCAAAGAATATTGGGCGGCCATGATTGTCTATACCAAACCACATGCCGAGGATCATACTGTAGGTGATAGACCGGTATGAGGTGTCAATGGTAACTACATCACCAAAGAGTGAAAATGCCCGGATTGAGTTGCCAAAAGTCCACGCAATGTTTTCAATTTTTCCATTGTCATCTGTAGTGAAATTATAGACAAATTCGCTATCCCCTTCTGCTGCCAGTTTGCATGCCTCAAGAAGTTCCAGCAGATCATGGTCACGCTTCACAGATAGCATGGTATCATTCTCTTGAACAGTTTTCTTACATGATCTAACAAAATTCCTAACATCTTTTTCTATGAAAGGTAACTGCCCTGGTTGAACCCCCTTTTCCAATTCAAGCACCTTGACAATCCGATTAACAGGGAATCCAGCTTTGGAAAGAAGAAGAATACGTTCCTGATCAGCCTCTTCAATTTTCCTATAGGCAGGAAGTAAGCGAACTTGATCATCTTCCAATAACTCATGGTTGTGAACATTACTGAACTGAGAAACATACCACTGAGGTACACCATCAATGATCTCTTTAGTCAAGTACAACTTTGCATCACATCCACATCGGACTGATTTCCTATCTCTGGGATGTTCCACATTAGCCTTCTTCCTTGGCTGATTAAACCCAGATCGGTAACAAACAAAATCCCTTCTATAAATGCCTAAATTTTGGCTTTCCGTTGAACGTGCCTTCCTAATAGAGAATCCATTCTTCCGTGCAAAGTTGCTGTAATATTCAAATGCTTCCTCATCACTTCTAAATATCTGGCCTACATAAGGAGTGAAAACAACATCTTGTGATGATGAGAACGAAAAATCACTCATTGTGGATTGAGATGCTACTGTGCATTGATCATCTCCCTCGTATTTAATGTAACACTTCCAATCTCCACAAGGGCATTGTTGCCGCCTTATCCAAATGTTATGCAGCGGCTTCAGTGCCATCAAATCAGATGAACTGCAAGATTCCAAGCCCACTGCACACCTATTGCATTTAATCAGTACAACTAAGAACACTTCAAAAACCTTCAAAAGGTAAAATGCAACATTAACCAACATCTTAAATTAACAATACTGCTTCACTACTGGAAACAAAAAACAGTGCCCAAATCATGCCTAAGAAGAAGAAGAAACCTCCAATTCCGTTTATTTCGACTATAAAAAAGCCACTTGATAATATTTCCCGCTCCAGGTATTATTTCCCGGGGTTCCATAGCCGCACCCACGAATGATATAAATACTACTGTTGCTTTGGCTTTACTCACGTCAGTGGCATATTTCTATGCGGGTCTTACCAGGGGGGGGGGGGGGGGGGAATGGACAAACACAAAATACAACAAGATTACGGCCTCCAAACATTCTACAAATGTATAAATAATTGAAAATTTTATCGATTCAGTTCATAATATAGACTACAAAGCTTCCAAGCAGCGGATGACATTAAGATAAGTATTCCTCAGTAGTGAAGCAAATTCTGAGGCTAAGCATAGCAACAAGGAGTCAACAAATAGAAATAATTACCTGAAATAGCTGAGTTTTTGATGAACCCTAGAAGAATTCCTTCATATTTTCATCGCCATTCTCTCCACAGCAATCGATCAGCTTTCAATGTCTCCCAACGTTACAAATTTACTATCTTTATGCAGAAGTTTCTTTTTCTCAACTATAATGTTTTCATCCATAAAATGAAATAAAAATAAATAATCGTGGGCTTTAATGTGGGCCTCATATTGGGCTTGAGTGCCTAGAAATGGCTATATAAACCTTGAGCCATCAACCTTTTATCATCAATTTATTTGTTTTCAAAAACCCTCCAAATTTCACCACTTGTGGGGAAAGAAATGAAATGGGCTTTATAAGTTTTGAGGCATGAACATTCGATCATTAATTCTTTTTTCTTTCTTTTGAAATCTCATCAATCTACTTTTTAAAAATCTCTAAGTTTAACAAATTATGGTGTAAAAAAACAAAGATAATCATTTTTAGGAACAAGATGTGTCTTGCACGCGGTGGTTGCATCGCGTGATTAAGTTAATGTGCAGGGCCACATGGAAACTTGGGTCAATTAATTATATTAGGTAATATTTTTATAGTTATTAAATAATATTTTTGTGTATCATGTAATATTTATATGTAGTTTTGAACTTAGTTAGAAAAGTATAAATCTCACGAAGCCGTTTGTAATCGCTCAAGGGATATGTATAAATTCTAAACGCAATGAAAAGTTTCTTTAAATAGTGCCCTTAAGTCCAAACTGCAAGTGAAAAAAGTCGACGACTTCTTATCTAGAAAAATGAAAATGGTGAAGCCACAAAACAACTGGATAGCTTTCTACAATCTTCAATTGATATGCTATTTGCAATCTTTGCTCCACACACCGAAGAGCAGCTGATCATGGTTTCGGAACAAGAGTCCACGCTTTCTGCATTATATCGTCATCTACAAACGGTCGTAGAGACCACATCTGGCAATAAGTCTCCAGTTCTCCTGGAGAAGACTTGTGGTTGAGGGAGGATACAATCTTGACCTACAAACCAAGAGTTTATACTTGTGGATGAGAGAAGGGTAATAATGGTTGCACCGAGCAAAGGATGGAACTTCGTAGACAATGATGTGAAAAGCAAGAAAGAAAACGAAAGAGAGTAAGTTACCTGCATTGTGTAGTCTTGTTTCACCATACTGTGTGTGATAGCCATCGTTATAGCATAATCATTGACTTCTGGTTTTGAAAGGTCCGATGATGGAATTTCGTCCTGCAAATGTACAATTGTCGAAAAAGAGAAAACACTTTGAATATAGGGAAGAGAAGATGATGCTAGAGTTCAGATCTACTGGAGAAGTATCTAATGTGCCTTTCCAAGAAAGGCAAAGGACATCTTTAGCAGTGATACAGATTTTGCTGATAAACTTGAAACACCAGCAAAAATGCCATATATCTGTGATTTTCATACACCAGAAAATAATCAAGGGGATTTCAATTATGGTAATAGAAAAACTACCTAACATCATAAGTTTCTAAATGTGTTAAATCAGTTAATTAGAGTTATTTGGAAATGATTGAAAAATCAGACTTCATAGATTTTCTCTTCACTAATTAAATGTTTGTTAATATCCCAATGCATGTTAAAGAAAGCAAATGCATTTTTCTCAAATTTTCAAATTATGAAAATAAAAGAATTGCTCGACTAGAATATCATAATAATTAGGACCCTATAAGTTAGAAATCTACTCAGGGCACTCATTCCGCGCAGACACGAGGACAAACTGAAAAGGCAGAATTTTAACATGATATGCATTAGAAGCTAACAGAGTTTCCTACTTTGTTTGCATATACATTATTATTTTACATTGAGAGAGGGAGAGAGAGGCTTTACCTCATCACTTGAAGTAACAAAGGAATCAGAGTTGCACTCAACAGCTTCATCTTTCTCCTTTGCTGTTTGCACGACAGACGCTGCATCATTCAGCAGGTTTTCAAGTTCATCGAGAACAATCTTAGCTGCAATATACAGCATGGATCTTTGAAAATCAGCTTAAGTCTAAATATTATATATTTAAGAATTATGGACCCGCCCCCTCACTCAACATCCAAAACACTCGCCCACCAACAAAACAAAAGGCAACAACTTCAATAAGGAATGACCAAAGGATATTAAATGATGGCATTTAAATTGAACATTAAGTTTTGAGTTGACGAAAACAGGCGGTGGGGAGGGGGATGACAACAATAAAATCCCTCCCAACAAATAGCTACAAGAAGCAACTACAATGATTACTCCAATAAACACACACTTCTTCCACATTTTGTGTCTAACTAAATAAGGGGAAAATGATCTGAGATTGTCATGACTAATTTTCTTTGATTAATTTATGGAACTCTTTTTATTTTTATTAATTTTTTTCGATTTTCAGGGGTTTCTTCATTGAACGGGTTCACTGGAAGAGTTTCAAGTTAAGCGGTAGGATTTCGTATTTTCAGTCCTGACTTTTTTTAGTTTCTACCCTTTTTAGCCACTTATTATTATTTTATTTTTTTGAATTTCAATATTTGGTTTTAGCTGAGCGAGCTTAGGATATAGCTCTTGATTTATCTGTTTGCTGCTAGTAGTTTTGTTTAATTTATTCATTTGTTTGTTTGTTTTTAGGCATCTGAGGTGGAGCTAAAACTTGAGGTAACAAATTTCTAGAAATGAATGTGTGTATATGTATATGTTTGCAATATAGTGTTAAGTGTTGTATGAATGTGTGTGTGTAGTGTTATGGATGTGGACGTAAGAATGCTTATTATGGTTTATTATTTTAGTTTGATGCCTCTTTGGCTTATGGATGTGTGCTATTTCTACGGTTGAAGGAATTGAATTGAGAGTGTATTTATTTTAGATGTTTCTGTATTTATGCTTGTGTTGGCTTGACAGATCTACAAAGATATTAGAACCTTTCCACGATCTTGTCAGAGTTGATGTGGATGGTTTTGTTGTCAAAATGGGGGGAGGGGTGTAAAATTGTTTTGTCATATTTTGAAGTGGGATGATATGGTCTAAAATGATGAATTGGTAGTCTGCAAGTGACAACTTCTCATCGTAGAAAACTTTAATAGAAGTGTTTTGGATGTGCATCATGACAACTGATTGAAATTAGTGGGTGTCTTCTGAAAATGGTGGGAAGTGATGTTGGGAATGCAAAAAATTTCATGTCCATGAGTTGTTCTTTAGTTGGTAACATTCTATTTGGCAGTAAGATCAGAAGAACTTTTGCATTTCGTGTGTGAAGGTAGAAGATTGAGCCTGAGTCAACCCTTGGAACTGAGAAATTGCTTTAAGGATCCCTGTCCCTTCTTGTTTTGTTACAACATATGGATCTTCTTTCTTTCTGTTTTATTTACTCTGTTAAAAACAGAACTTTCCTGGCCCTCCACCTAGTGATCCTAAACCTTGTTCTCATACATTGAGCCAATTTACTTTACGTTTGAATATTGTTGGCATCAATGTTCTTGTTGAAAATGAAAGTAGTAGGTAGTTGCCACAATTGAGATTGTGATGTTTTGTTCTCACCAGCAAACTATTAAAAAGTAATTTTCTTTTATTCAAATTATCGCTTCTCTGATAATTGCTATTATGTGAGTCGTACAGCTCATTGTAAAATACAAATTGTCACTATTTGAGAATCAAGCAGAATATTGCTCTAGTTTATTTTAGTTCTCCATTACTTGAAACATATGCCCATGGACATCCTGAAAATGCTGCTCACTAAGTGAAAGAAATGAATCTAGTTTGGAAGATCCATTGTTGTCACTGTAGCTGAAACGTCTGTGCTAGTAGGTTTTTTTTTTTTTTGGCATTCTAGTTGTAATGATGAGCTATGATCTTTGAATGTTAGATATGGGAACTGTAATTCTTTATGATGGGGAACTTTTTCTATGATCTTAAACTCTGATGCCTGGATTATTAATATTATTTACCTTATAAGTTTCTTAATTTTTTCATTTCAGGGCTCTCTTGGAATTACTAAAGAACTTAAAAAGCTAGTTTATGGGAATAATCCACTGTAAGTTCTGAAATCTCATAACAGAAAAACAACCAACAGTTGTAACCAATAAGACGTGTCTCAAATTCAACGACGAAAATTTCGATTTCAATGAAAATATCGGTATTTTAATTTTACGAAAATATCGTTGAATATATTGATTTTGGTGGAAATGTCGGATATTTTAAAAAAAATATGAAAACTTTGTAAAAGAATTGAAAAATATATCTATTAATTTATAAATTATTATAACTAACATTAATACATATATTGAACTTAAAATTTTAAATAAAATGATATATTTACAACAAATATATAGATAAAATACTATATATACTATATATATTGTCTGTTTTGATAACATGATAAATTTTGAACAAGACAAAATTTGTACAAAGTTGATTCATGGACTATTAGTAACTTGAATTCATATTCTGGTTCAAATGAATAAGATGACATGCTATCTTGATTCACACAATATTGATACCAACTTATGACATTAGACCAATTTAGTGTAATCACAAACTAATTTTTTGTCCAGAGAGAAATTAGTGTTTATTATACTATTTGAACTATTGGAAATATAGATTATAATGTCACTTGAAGAAATAAAATATTTAGTAAAGTATTTAAATTAACTAACCTTTACATGATGAATCTTCTTGATTTTTTAAGGAGAATTTGTAGATTTTAATTTAGAAGAACTTGTAGATTCTAATTTAGAAGAAGAAATGTTATGTTGCATAGTGAAAACTATCACATTTATAACTAAGTTAGAAGATAAAATTTATTATCAAAAAAACTATATGAATGACGTTGTAAGGATAAGAAATTGGATTTTGTGATAGATGATAATAATTGAGAGTATTATTAGGAGATGAAACCTACACTTGTAATAAGAAATAACAAAATAGTCCAAAAAAAATAAAAATAATAAGATAATCAAATTTCTACTGACATTTACCAAAAATTATTTATTACCGATATTTTGCCAATATATCGGTGAAATTCCGCTAGAATAAGACATTTTTCACCAAAACTGATATTTTGAGTCCAAGGGCTAAACTGCAAACCCTAAATTCTTGCTGAAATTGAAGTTTGACCCTAACATTTATGAATATTGCATATCATACCCCTAACTTTATGAAACATGTTTTGAGACCCATGATTTATGGACTATGACAGTTGAACCCTAGAACTTACTAAAATTACATAAAACACCTTAGAATTTGTTGATATCACACATTGCACCCTAAAGTTGTTGGATATTGCAGATTGACACCTTAACTTCTTAAGATATGCTATATAACCCCTGAAGTTTGAAGAAATTATAGAAACACCCTAGAACATGCTGAAATTATAGGAACGCCCCTAGAACTTGCTGAAATTGTAGATTTACCCTAGAATTAATTGAATTTACGAAACACTCTAGAAGTTACTAGCATTACTTTTGAAACCCAAAGTTAAGAAGAAATAATGTATTGGACCCAAACAAGTGTAATGTGTTGCAATCTAACTGTAGAAAGGTTATAGCAATAAAAAGAGTGTACGATCTAAACGTTTACCTCAAGTCTAGGGTATAAAACCCTAGATTCGCATCTCGTTTGCCCCGTAACCCTAATTTCAAATCGAATATTTATTATTTGCATTTATGAATTTCGTAGTCTCAAGTATGTGACCTTTTTTTGAAAATATGAGGTAAGATTGCTCTCATTATATGTCGTTATGGTTGTTACTAAATTACGAATACAACACTATGAGCTAAGTAATGCAAATGTGATGAATAATGTGGTTAAACATGCAACTGATTATGAAGTTAATATGTGTATTTGTGCTAAACGAAATGTGAATTCATGGTGGTTAAGATTCGCGTTTTCACGGCGGTTAAGATTTACAACTAAATGTTTTGCTTGTTTGCTATAGTTTTATGTGGATGCTTATTGACTGCAAGGTAAATGTATGAACGTGATAATGAATTGTATTTATGGCAGTGAGAAACGTATCTATGACGGTTAATCGTATCTATGACGGTTAAAAACCGTAATCTATGGTGGTTAAGAACCGTAATCTATGACCGCTAAGAATTGTATTTATGACGGCTAAGAACTGTAACTAAAGTGATATGTTTGAATGATGATTGATGTGATTTATTTTTTACTACTTTTGTTAAATGATAAACGTTTTATGTCAATCAGCTTCATTCGATAAAATTGTGATTTGGCAAGTGCGATTAAATCTTTAAAATTGTGTTATGAAGAGTTGTTAGACGCCCGAATGAAATCCTTTATGTTTATAACGTTTTGAATTAGGGGCATGCCAATTTCTTTTATCAAATAATTTTATGTGTACGATTTATTTATTTGGAAATTATTTTATGTTGTCCCGGGTTTTTCTCACTGAGTGTATTTCAAACACTCACCACTATTTTTAATAATGTTTTAAGTTTAAAGAATTTAGGGCGTGATGCGTGGGCAGTGGTTGCTGGTAGCCGATAATCTAATGTTACAAAAGATTTTTATTTAAAGTGTTTTATTTCATCTATTTTAAAAACGTATATTTCATAATTATTCTTGATTTTATTTATTTTTATTATTCTTAAAAGAGTGAATTTTATATGTAAGTTATGCCTTAGTCAAAGTTTATCCAAAAAAGAAACGGGACGTTACAATTGGTGGGGAAGATTTTCATATTAAGACATTCTCACTTTCTTTGGATGTGAGATTCTATGTTGTCTGAAAAAACTGAAAGTATCACAAATAAACTAATAAAAATAAAATTATATTTATCATCTCCAATTTTATTATTATTATATATTTTTTTCTTTTTTAATAAATAATCAAGAATCGCAAGATGAAAAACAAAACCCTAATTTTATGAGTTGATAATAACTATTTTTTTGCTCTAAATTAGGGGAAAAAATGAATAATTGACGTAAGTTAAACCTAACGAGCAGGTTTTCGATTTTCTCTAACCCCTTTTTGCTATGCCTAATTAGTAATTAGTGAAGTATTAAAAATCAAACCCCACTGCAGTTCGGGTTGTGATTCGGGCAATCCCCTGCAAAGCGGATTCTAATCCAAGAGTTTCTTGAAACGGTATATTCCAACTTCCAATTATCTGGGTATTTCAGAAGAAGGTAGCAGCCTCGACGGACGCATCAAGTATGATTTCTTTTCATTGTTTTCTCCGATAATTATCTTCTTCATTCACTTTCTATTTGATGAACCTTTTTCCGATTCTTGGTAGTGTTTTCTTTAGATGAAGAAACAACATCCTCTTCTTGTGATTACGTGTTTTGGTCGATAAAGAAATCAAGAAGCTGCTCTCTTTCTCTCTACTCTTGTAATTTTTTTTAATCTTTCCAACCGCTATCTTTTCCTTTTTATAGGACATCCATCTCAAAATGGCTGAATACAGCAGCAAAGACCTCTTGAAGTTGGAGGCGAACTCTGCCGCCATTTCCTCCGCCTCATGTTTAGGTAATTCAATCTTTTTTTTTTTTTTTTTTGTTTCTCCGAATGCTAAAGGATTTGTGTTTGTTAATTTTGCAGAATCAAAGCTCCTTGTTTGCAAGAAAAATGGCTCCGTTTCTGCCTCTGATGCTCCTCTTCTGAAGCCGCCTATGTCTCCTCTTCCCAAGAGTCAATGTACCCTTTACTCTTCTTAACTTATTGTTTTGATGCAAGCGAGTCTTTGCTTTTTTATTTTCTTGCAATTTTTTTTGCAGCATATTTGATTTCTAGTGGAATTTAGCATTGATAAGGTGCAGGTGCAGTAGAGTTTTGAAAAAGGAATTGATTGTGATCTTGGACTCCTGCTGTGTTCATAACTTAGCAGGTGCAGATAGGAGTTTGTTGTTAGGTACTTATGTAGAATGTGAATGAATTTGTTTCTCATTATATTAAAAATAACAATTTAGACAAAACCACAAGGGTTAGCTACCTTGGCTTTGATCTTGAGTTCATATCATTCACTTGGTTATGTACAGTTATTAGTTCATGGTGAGTATCTGTCATGTGAATCATGGACAGCATGACACCCCATTTGCTTGGAGATGAGAGGAAAGGCAATTGATCCTATTCAGTTGGCATGATGATAAAGTGTTTTTTCAAGTTTTTTGTGGTGTATGTATGTGGCCATTGTTTGGAGTTTATTTCACCTCATCGAGGTGGCTTGGTTTGGGAAAAACGTGACGGAAAGATTCTCGTAGGTTATTGAAGATTTTATTCTTAACCTGGACTACTACTTGAGGATTTTCTACATAGCCACCTGATTGCTATCTTGTCATGTTAATGTGTCAACTGTGGCATATTTAATTACTATGATTGTTAATTCAGCTTTTGTGGATGCATACTGCTTAGTGGCTATGCTCAATGCTTTTCAAATACTCAGGATATATCCAATTGTTGTTTTGCAGTTCTTGGAAAGGTGAAGGACTTCTTAGGAGTTATATCAGAATCAAACAAACAGCTGCTGCAGAACGCAAAGGCATGAAATATGTTCTGTTTCGAGCTTATGAGCTATAAATCTGACTGGCAGTTTCTTGAACTTGTCGTCTTATCTTGTCTTCTCAAAATGCAGGATAATCCCAATAGCTATGATATTGAAGTGCTGAGTGGGAATGAATCCAAATACATTGAGATGGTAAATGTTGTCCTTAATCTCTCACCAAAAATGTCGTTACTTTGCAGTTGATTTAAGTATATCGTTTTGTTGACAGGATCTGATGCTTGGCATTGCTGATCTTCATACACCAGAGGCCGTTGCTGCTGCAGAGACTGCACTAGCTGGTCGTCAACAACCAGTTATTTTGTCAGAAAATGAAGATAGCAACAGCGATGAAGAAGAAGAAGATGATGATGATACCAAAGAAGATAAGATTAATGAACAAGATAATGAAGCTGGATCAGAGTCTGTGAAGTTTGGATCCAAAGATGAAGAAAGAGATTCATCATGTAAGCCACCGAAGAAAGAGAAGCCAAAGAAGAGACCCCGGATCGTTGAGCTCCCGTAAAATCTGAACTTGTGGATCATGTTACAAAATGCACTCTTCAACTGAAATTTGGGCTGCAAGGATCTCAAGAATGGAGTCTCATTCAGTTTCAAGTAGCTGCTGATGATTTTGCCCATCTTTTTTCACCGAGTGATTCATTTTTCTTTAAGGTTTGTAGTCAGTGTGTTCACTTTAAAATGGGGCAAGAGTTGTAATTTTGTTACTTCATTTCTGATATATGTCTCCATCTTTATTTTTAGCTGAGTGTCATCAATATACACATTATATACGGGAGAAAATTTATTGTTATGTTAATGCGTTGCTTTTATCTATTCGTCTAACTTTTATGTTATATTAACGTAATTTTTATGTTATCATATTTTTATATTTATATTATATTAGAAGTATATAATATTTTTTAAACTTTTATATTATAAAAATATAATATTTATGTTATAATAATTTAACTTTTTATATTATCATAATATAATTTTTATGTAGTACTTTAAAACATAAAAATTATTATATTTATACATAAAAGTTAAATTATTACAATATAAAGGTATTAGTTATAATAAGTGAATTTTTATATTGAAAAAAATTTAAGTAATATTATTTAAAAGTTATGATATTGCACAAAAAATAAATGTTGTTTTAACAAAAGAAAATTGTCCCAGAATAAGTGTAATTTTAAAATTTCAAGATATTTTTACCAATAATTTACCAAAAATACCTCAATCTACTCTTACCAAATTAAAAAGAGTTGTTAAAAGGAAAAAGAAAAAATTCCTACATTAACTATATTTAAATAGGATTTATAGGAAAACGCTAAAATACCCATCGTGGCAACTCTTAATATTTCCACTGATGAATAATCTCATCCTCGTTATATGAAAAGTGAAATTAATAGATTTATTAAATTTTTAACACATCAATTATGTGTACGTATTAATGGGTTCATGGTAAGTAGGGTAGTAGAATTAAAAATTTATATTATATTTTTTAATTTATGTAAAACTACTTAAAACTGATATTAATTTTGGGACCTACTGAGTAGTAAAAATATATAATTCTCAGCATTTTTTGTGCCCAATAAGTGTGGAACCCCAAATTAAAATACAAACTATAAGATGTGATTCACTCCTTAATTAATGCAATTATGCACAATTATTCACGTGTCTTCTTTTAATTATGCAATTATCCACAATTATTCACGTGTCTTCATTTAAAAGAGCGATATGGATATATTTAATTTGTGTTAATTTTCTGAAAAATCACAATTATTACTCATATTATCATTTTAATCAAATTTTTAACTATTGATTAAAATAAAATAATATATATATAATCTATTTTTTTTAATTTTTATCAGTTTTACAAAAAATAAAAAAATTACTGACGTGTCCAGACATGTCTGCTGCCAAATATGACAATTTCATGGAGATCAACTACTTCAATATTTTTTTTTTACATTTTAAATTGAATGTGTAATTTTTTATTTATTTAAAAACTGACCGAAAAAAAAAATATTACATGTATAAGGTTATATTATTTTGATCAGTAATGAAAATTTTAATTAAAATGATAATTCAAGTAAAGATTATGATATTTCTGATAATTAACCCTTTTTTTTATAAATAAATAAATATATATATTATTATATTATATTTAAAATGTATGGTTCTCTATTAAATAAATGACATTGGTGTTTTCTTTGCGTGGATGTGGCAGAGAGCATACAAGATTTTCTATTACTTTTACATTTCAAAATAATTACGATATATCAGAAACATAAATGATAGTATTAATTAATACTATTAAAAATAATAAAATATAAAATCGAAATATAACAGAATTGTGTTTAGGCAAGACAGTGGGCAACGACAACGCAGATCAAAGATTTTTAGTTGGAAGGAAAAAAACACGAGGAGCAGAAGACAACACGTCAGAAGGAAACGAGAGCAAGCAAATTCATGCTTCTTTTGTTGTCAAAACTTTGTACAAAGATGGAGAAAGATGTCCACTTTTTTTTCTAAGCCTTCAGTTGTTGATACCCTTTTGAGTTTTATGTTGAGTTTCAAGAAAATTGTGGAGGAATTTGAGTTCTGAGTTGTAATAATAGCCCTCTTTGGTTCTTCTTCCTTCCTGGGTTTATACTGCAAGGTTAGCTATTATAAGTTGGTTTATATTAATGACTTCCCACTCTATTCATGATTTTTTTTGAAGTTTTCTTTAAAATTATTTCGCTTGTTATTGTTTGGTTAGAGACTTTGCTAATTTACAGTGACAGAGAGTTGAATTAGCTCTTTCTTGAAAGGGGTTTGTGCTGTGTGTGTATACATGTGATTGGGAATTGCAGTGTCTGTGAAGTGGGGTTGATCATTTCTTGTCATTATCATATTCAAAAGATGATAGAATAGTGATGAATTCTTGAATATTTTATATTGTCTAATTTGTCATTGGATTGTGTAATTTGGTGTAGACTATACTATTGAGGTTAATAAGATCTGTTCTTGCTGCTGTTTTACGCTACGCTGCTCGTTCAAACATTTTACACTAGTCTTGTTTCAAATTTGCTGTTTTTATCAGGGTTTTTAGCTTTAATGGCAGCAGCAATCCTAGCTTCCTTTAGCTGTGGTTGTCGTGTTGGAAGACTAGGAGATGATCTTAGCTTTTCCGGATCATTATCGAACCATGATTTTCCAAAATCAGACAAAGATGTCTACAGTCTTGTCAGAACTAGGAAGCCCTGTCGATTTCAGGTAGGAATGGAGCAGACAGAATTGCCTATGAAAATTGGTACAAATGGTCGAGCAGTTAAAATGGTACCCACAACCGAGGTCAAAAAAGGAAAATCACCATCAGATGTCGTGAATGGATCAGGCAGGAATGTTAATGGTGCTCGTGTTGTTAATGGAAGGAGCCTGGTTAGGAGAGATCCTACTTCGCCCCTTTCAACGGCCTCAAGGACTCAAGAGCTTCCCCCTGTCGAAGGGCTAAAGGTTTTACCTTCAGATGAAGGCTTTAGTTGGGCCAGTGAAAACTATAACTCGATTCAAAGAAGTATAGATGTGTGGTCCTTTGTTCTTACGCTTCGTGTGCGTATCCTTTTGGACAATGCAAAATGGTTGTACATTGGAGGTTTCTCCGAGGATAAGCAGGTGGGGTTGGTTAAAACTTAACATACATTGCATAAAACTTCTTAGCAAAACTTCTTATAATCTTTTATGAGTATTGATTTGCAGAGAGAGAGAAGACGAAAAACTGCCTCATGGTTACGAGAATCTGTGTTGCAACTCGGTCCAACTTTTATCAAACTTGGTCAGCTATCCTCAACAAGATCCGATCTATTTCCCAAAGAATTTGTCGATGAGCTTGCCAAATTGCAGGTACAAGAATGACTTAAGTTCTCATCTTTTCAGAAAGAGTTCTTGAATCTTGAGTTTGCAATTGTTTGATGTTTAGACTGATTTATGATTCAGGATAGAGTACCGGCATTTTCACCGAGCAAAGCAAAGAGCATGATTGAAAGGGAATTGGGTGCTCCTATCAATATGTTGTATAAGGAGTTTGAAGACCTACCGATTGCAGCTGCTAGTCTTGGTCAGGTGTTTGCTTTATGTTTCTACTCTTTTCCAAAAAAGTGAGGCGTCAATAGTAGAATAAACTTTCTCAATTCCAATATAATGCGGCTTTGGAAAAAAACATCTAAACATAGAGTTATAGAGAATAGTTCATTAAAGAGAAGTTATTTTGCTGATTGTCGTTTTGGAATGTTGTTAGGTGCACCGAGCTATCTTGCATAATGGAGAGAAAGTAGTCGTGAAGGTCCAAAGACCGGGACTTAAGAAACTATTCGACATTGATCTGAGTGAGTATCAGAGACTCATTGGAACATTCTTGTAAGAATTGATTTTGGCTTATGATGTTCTAACGTTGTCGTGTTTCAGAGAATCTAAAGCTGATTGCCGAATACTTTCAAAGGAGTGAAACTCTCGGGGGTCCAACGAGGGATTGGGTTGGAATATACGATGAATGTGCCAAGTAAGCTATACGGAAATTACACGTACGTTTCTCAGTTGTGGCCTTAACTGATTGTTGTTTCCCATGGAAATTTCAGGATCTTGTATGAGGAAATTGATTATGTAAACGAAGGGAAGAACGCTGATAAATTTCGTCGGGATTTTCGAAATATAAAGTGGGTCCGAGTACCTGTATGTTCTCTCCTCAAGGACTTGTTATCTTCTTCATACAATTAATCAACTTCATTTAGAATATTATTCTGTGCTCCTTCTAGATGGTTTGTTGGGATTACACATCAACGAAAGTGTTGACGCTCGAGTATGTTCCTGGTACAACTCTCACTTCTCGTCTTTTCACATAAGCAAAGCCATTGATTATATGGTGCTTATATACTTCAATTTTATTAGGCATTAAGATCAACCAAGTAGACATGATAGACATGCGTGGCTTTAGTCGATCTAATATTTCATCGCGTGCTATTGAAGCCTACTTAATTCAGGTGAGCTTCCAACCATTCATTTTAGCAAGATTGAATAACATTACTATTGTTTCATGTTTCGATTATGACAGCCTGCATTCTTGTTTGTTTCCATTTTCAGATACTAAAGACGGGCTTCTTTCATGCCGATCCTCATCCTGGAAATCTTGCCATCGATGTCGATCAAGCACTCATATACTACGACTTTGGTATGATGGGAGAAATTAAGAGCTTTACAAGGGAGCGGCTATTGGATGTTTTCTATGCCGTTTATGAGAAGGACGCAAAAAAGGTTATGCAGGGTCTCATAGATCTCGGGGCCCTTCAGCCCACCGGAGACATGACATCGGTGAGCTGCTTGAATAATGCTTTGTTTTTTATTGTCAAAAAAACATTTGCATTAAGATGAGAAGTATGAGTCTTTCTTAAAACGGTTTGGTTTTAGGTAAGGAGATCAGTACAATTTTTCTTGGATAATTTGCTAAACCAAAGACCCGATCAGCAGCAAACTTTGTCGGCAATTGGTGAGGTACTATCGAAGCAATCCCTAACAAAATTTCGTCGACTCATGTCTTCGCATAATGTAAATGAAAGATATGAGATATTAGCAGAAAATCTTGAAATCATGTTTTGTTTGCAGGATTTATTTGCAATAGCAACTGATCAGCCCTTCCGTTTTCCTTCCACTTTCACGTTCGTGCTGAGGGCATTTTCGACACTCGAAGGTGATCTCTCTTTCTCTGAGAATCAACGACTTTATGAGGAAATGACGATTGAACTGAACGCAACTTTAACTTTTCTCGGTTCTTACATTTTCCTATGGTCTTTTGCAGGCATCGGCTACACTCTGGATCCCAATTTTTCCTTCCCAAAGATTGCTGCACCGTATGCTCAGGTTATATATCACATTATCTACGTAAAACATGTCAAAATCTTTCAACTTATAACACTCTAAAATGTTTTTTGTGCAGGAGCTCTTGGACTTACGACAGGAGCAGCCGACAGGGCCACGACTCGTTCAAGAAATAAGGAAACAAGCTGACAACGTACTACTATGTACCCGTCTTATTCTCATTTCTCAAAATTCTGTCAACAATTAGTCATATATACGAGTTCTTGCATATTATTGTACAGGCAAGATCGTCCACGATCTCCATGCCTTACCGAATCCAGCAGATTGAAGACATCGTGAAACAGCTTGAATCGGGAGACTTAAAGCTCAGAGTCCGAGTTCTTGAGGTATGTACTTTTCTCTATGCAAATTCATATTCGTACTTCCAAATCTTCATCTTGCGAAAAATCTGCGTTTCCCAGTCGGAGAGAGCAGCTCGAAAAGCAACCATACTACAAATGGCGACCATATATACAATTTTCGGGGGTACCCTCGTAAATGTTGGCATCACATTCAGCAACCAAGGCGATCAACTTATTGCAAACGCTTCTTTTGTTGCCGCGGGTGAGCTTGTTTTCTATGCGCAACTTCTTCTCGTTTTTTTGTTTTCGTTGACTTTTTCAATCTGGTTTCGAATTTCGATTCTTGGTTGCTGAGCACAGATATGTATTTCCGTGAAATGCAGGTGTTTTCCTCACTCTCTTTATTAGGTCCATGCAAAGGGTGAATAAGCTTGATAAGTTTGAGAAAATGATATGATATTTGATTCTTATGTACAGCTTTTTTTCTCCTTGTTCCATTGATTATTACTCCTACTTAAGGATGGTAGGAAACTTCATTAATAATAGAAATTATACACACATATATATGTATTTATTTTGTTCTATAATTATAGAAACTTGAAGGTACTTCTTGTATAACAATGGTGTTGCCTATAAATTGTATTGCTTAATTTTCAATTCAGTTCTACAATTTGTAAAAACAAACGAATCTTAGAATCCGTACAATTGATGTATATGTGACCAACTCTCTATTATTTTAAAAATATTTTAATGTTTCCAAAAATTCTGTAGAATATATCAAGATTATTTGGTAAAGAAAATTAAATCAATTCATGATTTGAAATCACACCATAATATAGACTATATATGTAGTATATTAGAATTTTAGTTGGACTGAGTTTCTCAATTGGTATACATATGATGAATAATGTAAACACAAACTTTAATATATCTCAATTTTATATTTTCTTTAATTCCAACTCTTTTATAAGTTAAGAAATGAATATTAAAGTGGGGTCTTCTATTTGGTTATTATACCCCCACGTTCTTAGGTTGTTCGAATTTAATTTATCTCAATGTTTTCAATAATATATACAAATATATATTTTTCTATTTCTTATTGTGGTTACATGTGACTCTACAATGTGTAAAGTGGAATGTTTGTTAATCCTTCATGTTTATGACAAAAGTCAAATAACTGCAAGAAAATTTAATTATCTAAGTCCTAATTGACTGCACATGATATTGCACTGAACTTTTTTTTTTTTTTTTTTTTTATCCTTTAATCAACTTCAATGCATGTTATTAGTAATTTGTCATGTTTTAATTAAAATAATAATAAATTCTGTTAAATACAATACTTGTGATTTACATAATTTGCTTAATTTGCATTCATATTGACTTCTAAAAAAACAAAACATTGGATTTCATATCGTCTCTCTTTCTGAGAAATCTCAGCAAAAGTGTATAAATTGTTGCACTTCACATTATAACTCACAAATTTCCAAAAAAACACTTACAAAAATAGATATGTCTTATTTGAAATATTGAAATCTAACATTATACATATAGTTTAAAAGATTATATTTAATTCGAAATACTAAAATTTTAAAAAAAATCAAAAAAATATTTGAAAATTTTACTTTATCAAAATTATTAAAACTAAAATTACGAACAGATACTAAAAACAATTCTATTTGATTCCAAATATTAAATCTAAACTATCAAAATATTAAAAAACATAAGAAAATTCCCAAAAATTACAATTTTAAGGCTCTCAATGTTTATCGAGATTTTTTATAAATATATTGATAACTTCAATTAATTAATATTGTGAAAGATTATTTGCATTAAACCCTCTAAACATATCAAGTTTCAATTTGAAAAATATTTGTAAAAGGTAGTAAGTTTATTTCAAATAGAAAATTAGATACATTATAAAAAAAAATTAAAATATTTTTAGTAAGCTATTTTTCTTTTATTATGATATTTTGAGAAATTTAAAAGTTGTTAAAGTTAAATGCAACAATATATATATATATATATATATATATATATTATGGTTTATATACTATCAAGTTTGATGGGTAAAGTTGATAAACTTTTGTGCATTTAAACCTAATAATAAATAAATAGACTTTAGTTAAAAAAAAAAAAGACTTTTGCATTAGGAAATTAAATAATTATTTTAATGGAGCTGACATACGTAGACTTATTATGAAGTCAACAAATGGCTGCTTACAAAGTTTGCTTTTTCGCAATTTTGTTTTCTTAATTTCTCATTTCACATTATAAGTAAAATAATAAAAACTGACAAATGTATTTTCTCATTAAAAAATGTGAAGAAAAATTAATTAAGAGTACGTCATATATTTTGTCTGGAAGTGGTGTAGTCAAGAAAGACTTTTGAGTTTTACTCTCTTTGGAACATAAAATTGTCAACTCTAATGTCAATCAATTTTAAAAGTTACTTTTTTAATTATTATTACTTCTATTTTTAATTTGTACTCACAATTTTCTTTTTGTTTTTTCATATTATTAGCTGAAATAAAATCTTGATGAAATATGACGAATATGACTTACAATTCAATCTAAACAACTGAAAATGTCCAATCCTATTCTAAACATTAAACATAAGTTAAAATTAATATTTAAATCGTAAAATAACAAAAATTAAATAGACAAATTTGCACTTTTAACATGAATTTTGGCTATTAGTAAATTTAATTTGACTTTCAAGGTCACGTGCATCTGTAAGACTGTAACTAACAGACATATTTCTAACGTTTCAAAAATTCTCAAATTTTCTATAATTGTGAAGAAAACCGCTAATTAATGTTACTACATGTAATAAACATATATTAATTGATGGACCTTAAGGAATTTAAAAACATGAATCTATATAATTGACAGATATCGCAGATTATATATGCACGGGACAATGAAAATCATTTTAAATTTATTAATAATTAAATATTATGTTAAAATTGTAATTTTAGAAAAATTGTGGCAATTAATCATTTCACAAATCTGATTTGTTTTGTTGAGACAATTTTCAACCCCTAGTTCAGTTTTTTCAGCAATCTAATTGTTTCTTTTTTTTCCAAGAATAATTGTAAATTAACAAAGATTGGTTGGTAAGATAGTGTGGCATATCACGTGTATATTATTCGATGTTTACAAAGTTGCTAACTAATAAAAAAAACATTTAAATATGGGTATTTTAATCAATTCAAATCTTGGCACATGAAAGTTCGTCTGTACTATTAAGGTATCATCGAACTATTAGCCCAACACCTTTAATGCAATTTTGCAATTTGTTTTAAATTTAGCTTGTTTTGAGTAAGTTTGTGTATTTATTTGATTAATCATGTTAAGCTATATATGTATAACTATAATAAATAAACAAATAACACAAAACAATTTAATTACATAAAACTCTACCATCTCCAAACTAAACCCGCTTTTAAAAATTTATATAAAATTCGTAAAATGATCCATTTCATATAATTTATATTTAAAAAATAAATATGGTATATCTAAGTAATAGATAACAAAGATAAAAATAAAAAGAAATAGTCATAGAGATTGTTAATCATGCCTATGTAAGTATATTCTTAATTATTTTAGTCAAATATATATATATATATATATATATATATAAAGATCAATTAGTTGTATAAGAAATCCAACTTTTGAATTTTAATGAATGCAAGTAAGGATGGGAACTAAGTGCATTGGAGGGTGAAAGAGTTAAGAAAATTCTTGTTTTTGTCCCTTATCAATGGATCAAAGAAACCTTGCAAAACAACTCTTCTTTCCTATGATCAACCACACATCATTTTTTATTATATTTTCTATTTTATTTCATGTTTCAATTTTATTCTAAACTAATCAATTCATATCACGTGTATCATCATTAATTAATACATGATATATATTAAATGCAATAAAATTCAAAATGAAATACTAAATAGAGGATTCAAACTGATCATTAATTTTTTTTTTTTTTTGTCATAGCTAGACTTTAATAATGAATATGAATATTTTATAATCGATCCTTTTGAAATATATGAGACATTTTATCCAAACCCCATAAGAAAATTCAGTACGAGTGGTTATTTGTTTGATTTTTTTATTAATTATAAAACTTACTTAATTACAAAAATTTCACTTATAATTATTTCTTACGGTAAAAAAATAGCTACATCTTCCTTTGCTTTTCAAATTTATCGAAACAAATTGTGAGCTTCATTCACTCTAGCAAATCCTAATCATCAATTTTAAATTATAAGTTTAAAATAAAATCTAAAATAACAAAAAAAAAATCCTAAAATCAGTGTCCACATTTGATATGTACTATTATATATCAAATCTGAATTTACCTAACAAATAGACATGAATAGAAAGAAGGCCATTTGATTTTATCATCTAATTTTATATTTATGAAAAAGGAAAAAGATTATGCAAAACCACATTTAAAGAAAACCAAAATGGTGAATATGTTGATCCCCCAAACTAGTAAACAACGTTCATCAATTGGTCAAATATGCATTTTGAAATTATTAAAAATAAAAAATGCAAATAGTGTGTGATGGTTTGGTAATAAGATTCCCTTTTTCAACTTTTCTTGTAAGTTGTCAACACACATTTCCACTATGATTATTATATACTAAATTCAACCTTCAACCCCACCCCCATTCACACACTTATAATTTATTTATTTTTTCAAATTATTTATAATAACATTGGTCAAATTTCAGATCACAAATCATGAAAATTATAGGCAAACGTTGTAATAATAAAAAACTTACTCAACGCCTCGATCCATTTTTATGCATAATTTAATCTGAACTCATTCGTTTTTATCAATATTATACCATATTATCATCCTTCAAGTTTTAAAAAGGTTATAAGAAATTGATTGTTTAAAGAATTTAATTTGTAACTTCCAAAAATCTTAAGATTGATTTAATAATTTATTAGATGTTTTTCTTTGTACGAAAACAAGAAACATGAATTTATGTGAATCATACTTTTTTTCTCAAATAAATATAATCGTACTCATATCTCAACAACAAAGGTCAATTAAAAATGGTGTGCTTTACATATTATAATCTTGTATTATATTTTAGTAAACCATATATTGTATATACACTGATAAATTAAACTTGAAATTTTGTTATATGTCATTCACTAATAAGCAAGGACGAAAATATCCGGATATATCCGCGATATATCCCCGATATATCCGTAAAATCAACTTATGGATATCGATACGGGCTGACAAAATAATCTGTTGTAATATCCCCGATATATCTGGATATATCGAAGAAATATCTTTATCGGTAAATAGTACACCTATTCTGCAATATATCTCCGATATATCCGGATATATCCAGGATATATCGCCAATTTATGCCGGATGTATCCGTGGACTAGTTTTTGTTGGGGTTTTTTTTTTTTTCACTTTCTATGATTCTTGATTCAATGAATATGAGTGATGATCGTCGTATTCTCACGGCAGACATATCAGTTCACAACTTGATTGGTCTAGTCAAAATCCATTTTATAACTCGCTACCTGAAATGTTCTATGGAGGTTCAAGCATGCATCAACATAGTCAATCATATTAGGTCAATTATGATTGGGTCAATTCACATTACCAAATTCATGGAAACACAGATATTGGGTCAATTCACATTACCAAATTCATGGAAATACAGAACATTACCAAATTCATGGAAACACAGTTGAAAGAAGTAAAGAAATATATGAAAGTTATCTTCATGATTATCAAAGTATCTTAAGTTGGTATCAATATTGTTTGACTCAAGATGACATGTCATCTTATGGGTTCAAGTTATTACTAGGTCATGTATTAATTGTTAATGATAATTTGACATGTAAACCAATATGAGACAACATTTATATAATAGTTTATCTTTTAATGTTAGTTGTAAACATATATTTTTGTTTGAAATTTAACTTCAATATATATTAATATTCATTGTAATATTATGTAAAGTGTTAGATACATTTTTCAAAAAAAAATTCAATTTTTTTATTTTTTTCGCGAAATTATTGATATTTCCACCGATATCGATATATCTGTCGATATATCCGTAAAATTAAGATACCGATATATCCGCAAACACGGATATTTTTGTCCTTGCTAATAAGCTTGTACTCAATGAAAAATGATTTTATTTTTATATAAAAATAATTAGAATAAAATTTAAATGAGAATGAAACAACACGTGTAAATAGATATAAATTAGGTACTCAACCATATTTCTCTAATAATCACTTAAATGTTTGATTTCAGAAAATTCATGGAAATTCGAGCTATTAAACTATATAGGGTCCACCATCTATTTTACTTCAATACAAAATTAAATTCTTCTTTTGAAATGCATTTTGTCAAATAAATTCTATTTTTTTCAAAGCCTAGGTTTTTAGAAAGTACTTTAATATGTTTTTTTTAATAATTGAATTTTATATAATCAACAACTTGTTTAATTATTTATAATCCAATTGATTATTTAAAAATAATTGCATAACATCTAAAATTTGATATCGCATAAGTGGAAAAATACTCACAAATACCACAAAACTAAATAGTGAATTATTTTCTCTCATAAATAATAGTTTTGTTACTTATTGACTAATAATAAGATAAATTGACAAAATAATTATTTTGATAAAAAAAAAAATGAACCAACAAAAAGCTATCGTTTATTAGAAAAGTGATTGTTAATTTTCTTGATTTATAATAGACAAGTAATAAAATTATAATTTGTAATAGAAAAACAATCCCTTATAAGAAAAAAAATTATATAAAGTGATATTTGGATACTTACCATAAGATGAATTATCTACAAATAAAATTCATTTTCATAAATTTATTTTTAATTATGGAATATCGATTGTGGATTTGCAATAACGTGTTTTTTTTTTGGTTTTTGTTTTTGGTGAGAGAGTAGAAATTTGATATAAAAATGGCGAATGGAGATTTGGAGTCAAGAAAGCCGGTGAAGAAACAGAGTTCAAACTACACGCACTATATACTCACACTGCCACTACCTAACTCCTCACCCCCACCCCTACCCCCCTTAACCACCCCTCTTCCTATATATATACCACAACTAACTGTGTCGGATTTTCATTCTCGCATTTTCATTCTTTGCTGCTCCACTTCCAAGATTTTCTCGCCATTTCTTCAGGTTCCGATTTCGTTTATCAGCATGTTTGGATGCTTTTGCTATTCATGGATTTATCGTTTTCTTCTTCGATTGAAATGGGCTTCTGTTATTTCATGCAAATTCGCATGAATACACTTGTGTTTATTGTTTAGCTTTTTCTGGGGTTTTATTAGATCTAATTTCTGGATCAGTAATGCATATTTGAAGCTGTTGCTTTACTGGATCGTATTATATACTTGAGATCTGTATGGATTTGAATGTGTGTGTCAGTGTGTGTATGATTTGTGCGTTTGTTAGAAAGGGAAAGAAAAAATTTAGCTCTTTGAATGATGAAGGGATGTATGCTATGATACAGGGAGATCAGTTGGATTTAGGAAACAAGGTTTTATTTTTGTTATTATTATTGCCTTTGTTGTTACAATTTTTGGATGGTTTGTTCTGAAATCTGATTTTAAATTGATATTATCTTGCAGCATGCTTATAATATGAAGCAATATAATAATATTTTTGAGAAAGTTGAGGATCATGCACGAAATGTTGCTTGCTCTCTACTATCCCTGCTTTTTTATCAGTATTTAATTGAACATGGATTTGATAGAATTCGTTTTAACAGGCTTTAAATTACACAGAAGTTGGACATGGCAACACCAGGGGGTTCGATTAAGCCACGAGGTAACTTGTTTGCATGTCTTTTTTTTGCGCATATATGTGCTACCTCTAGCTCTCTGTGTTTGTCTTTTGCTGAATCTTGGTGTTTTGGATTAGCAAGATTTTTATCCTTTATTATGCTTCAAGTCTCTGAAACATTTTAGGAATGATTTTCAAAATATTTTGGGCATGAGAGTGAGTCTTCATCTGGGATGCGCACTTAAAACTTTTACTTGGAGAAAGTTAATTCTTTCTGGAAATCAGTGAACATTATCATGTCAAAACTCAAGACAGTAAACAGCTTTCTTTTATGCTTTGGAAACGAATTTTGACACATATAGGATATGGTTTTCTCTGGAGTTAGATTTGTTGTATTCTTTTCTCTTATTGGAATCTGCTGCATTTCTAGATTCTTCTGTAGCTATAGCTATATTGCAGTCTTACAAATCATCATGTTTCTGACCTTATTTGAACAACTTTCGTTGAATCTTGTCCGCTGTTTGGCTCTTTATTGTTCAAAATCATCTACTCTCTTTGCCTCATTTCTGGTGTTTTGATGTGCTCTGCCATTTATGATGCAAACTTTTTTTGATAATACAATCTTGACCATATTTATTTTCTCACGTCTCTAAAATTTTCTATGATTTAGATGTTTGCATTGTTGGTGTTGCCCGAACACCTATGGGCGGTTTTCTGGGGTCACTTTCATCATTATCAGCAACCAAACTTGGATCTATTGCTATAGAGAGTAAGATTACAGACTCAGCTTCCATGTTTCAATAAAAAAATCTTTCTTTTTAACTATTTGAAGTTAGGGTTTTAATCTTTCCTTTCAACTTTTGAACTTTCAGGTGCCTTGAAGAGAGCGAATATCGATCCATCACTTGTTCAGGAAGTTATCTTTGGAAATGTGCTCAGTGCAAACTTAGGACAGGCTCCAGCCAGGCAGGCAGCAATAGGTGCAGGGATCCCCAATACAGTTATTTGTACAACTGTTAACAAAGTCTGTGCCTCTGGAATGAAAGGTTCGGTTCATACCACACAGAAAAACATATAGGAAGGCATAATTTATCTGTGATATTGATTTCTTCTGAAAGTGTATTTTCACCATATACGAAACGCCTTTGTTCCTTTTTTTATATGTTATATTGAATATTATCAATTTGACATTGCAGCAACTATGCTAGCATCACAAAGTATCCAGTTGGGACATAATGATGTTGTGGTGGCTGGTGGTATGGAGTGCATGTCTAATGTCCCAAAGTACCTGGCTGAGGCAAGGTTGGTACTCTAGTTAAAAGCAGACGTGCTTTGATTATTTCACGTTGGACTTGAGTGAACTGAATTTCTTTGTTCTTGCTTTTTATGAGAATGCCAATTGAAAGAAAACAAGACAATTATGAATCTGGCCTTATGAACTGATTGATGTCAAGATATTTGATGGATGAAGCTAATTGTTTCTACTAATTAGTTTGCTTGTGTTTCTATTTCATCTAATATGTTGCATATTTACTTTGTCTTGGCACATTCCAGAAAAGGATCTCGACTTGGACATGATTCTCTTGTTGATGGAATGCTGAAAGATGGACTGTGGGATGTTTATAGTGATGTCGGCATGGGAGTTTGTGCTGAATTATGTGCCGAGAACCACAGTATTACAAGAGAGCAGCAGGTTTGTTTTTACTCCAAGAATTTATACTGTCCAAATCGTTTGTTCAACATTTAGGTGGTTTTTGCTACATGTACTTCATTTTCCTGCAATTTGTTGTACTCCGGAGGAGTATCTTTTTGGCAATTACTAGTTCACTTTCTATATTTACTTCTGTTATCTTTAAATCTGCAGCATATTCTCTGTTTAACTTGATGTATATGACCCTGCTTAATCTCTGCAGGACGATTTTGCAATCCAAAGCTTTGAACGTGGAATTGCTGCTCAAGATGCTGGGTCCTTTGCATGGGAGATTGTTCCAGTATGATAACTAGAGACATTAGCTTGTATATCAAATCTCTTTTTTGTCGCATTATAAAATGTAGTCTTGTGGATACAGGTTGAAGTGTCTGGGGGCAGAGGAAGACCATCTACTATTGTCGATAAGGATGAAGGTCTTGGAAAGGTGAATCACCTATTATTTCTGTGTGTTTGTGAGAGTATGTTCTTGTTTTTCTGCTCGGATGTTTTTCTTTGCTTAATGCAGCAGAGTATATGTGAAAAACAACGTTTTTTAGTTGTATATTACTATTTTAAAGGAAAACTAGTATCATTAGACCATGGTAATCTCACTTTCATAACAAATGGATGAGATTTTCAGTTGTTTCCCTCCCATTGATCAGGATCAGGTTGTTAGAATATAGTAACTTTTCCTCCTCTAGAGAATCATTATCCATATATTAGGTCGTGCTGATACTTTTTAGTTTACCATATTTACAAAGATAAACACAATCATGCATATGTGTGCATGTGCATGCTAATTATCTTACATATTTACTTGTGCTATACTTAAAAGTTACTATTCCTCAGTGCTAAATACTACTATTTTCTGGTCAGTTTGATCCAGCGAAGTTGAAGAAGCTAAGGCCAAGTTTCAAGGAAACCGGTGGTACTGTCACAGCTGGCAATGCTTCTAGCATAAGGTCGACGCCTTTCCTTTCATGATTTTCATTTTATCTTAGTTTCTATTGATTTTACAAAATAACTAAACAGAGAAAAAAAGCATGCAACTCAGTAGAATTGCTGAAAATCCTTCTCTTCAGCTATGGAATGAAGGGCACATTTCTACTCCACCTATTTCCTTGACTTCATTCTCTCAACGACTTTATATTGCTGTTTGATTTGAATCATTTGATCTTCTGTTGGGTCAGTTTTAGTGGTTTCCATGGGAGTCTCCTAAGAATTTCCTGTAGATGTACAAATAGAAAAATGAGTCGCTGACTCTCTTGCATCTTTAATGTACTTGATATTAACCCAAATATTTTTGTCACTCTTATGTTTGTTGTAAATTGAATTTAGTTTTTAAGTGAGTTGTACCCATTCTTGTGTTTATAATGGTTGCAAAATAGTCTTGGTATCAGTGGTGTAACTTGACTGTATTATAGAGATTTCATTTATGAAAATGTCAATATTGTATTTTAGAAGTTTGTAACGAGTGGTTTAATCTTGTCTGCAGTGATGGTGCTGCTGCTCTTGTTTTAGTTAGTGGGCAGAAAGCTCTGGAGCTTGGTCTTAAAGTCATCGCAAAGATCTCAGGATATGCTGACGCTGCCCATGTATGTGTATACTAGTCTTTCTTCGGTGAAGTTTAGACAATTGCTGTATCTGAGATTCTTCTAGTTTCAAATTGTGATGTTTGATTTTTCAATTGCAGGCACCAGAATTATTTACAACTGCCCCATCTCTTGCGATTCCAAAAGCTATTTCCAATGCTGGTTTGGACGCATCTAAAATAGACTATTATGAAATCAATGAAGCCTTTGCGGTATGTCGTTACACTTCTTCCTTAATAAGTCTGCCAACTAAAAGCTCGTCATCTAATTCCAGAAATATGATCTTGTGCAGGTTGTGGCTCTAGCAAATCAGAAGCTATTGGGCCTTAGTCCAGTTAGTTCTCAACTTTAGACTGTCTCAGCTTATTAGAACAGAAATTTGTATTTTTTGCTCTGCATTTACATGAAAACCATTTTTGTGATGTATCAGTTTCATTATTCCAAACGATCTATTTTGCAGGAAAAAGTTAATGTAAATGGTGGAGCTGTATCACTTGGGCATCCTCTTGGTTGCAGTGGTGCTCGTATCTTGGTCACACTTTTAGGGGTATGTTTTTTTCTCTCAAGTGCAGTGCCACTTATGTTCCTAATCGATAATCTTCTCTTTTACTGCATAAAATGCCTTGGGAACCTTAAAGTTTGGAAAGTGGTTTTTCATCACTTGGGAGTTTCACTTATAAATAACCAATTGAAAAGCAAGAAATTGTTATTTTCAACAGAGTAGAGTTGTGGGTGACGGTCATTGACATGTTAAAATCGTGTTGTCTCTCTCAGGTGTTGAGGCAGAAGAACGCAAAGTATGGAGTCGGTGGTATTTGCAATGGAGGAGGAGGTGCCTCTGCCCTTGTTGTCGAGCTTCTCTAAACTTTCCCCTTTTTAGACAATCTCGTATCTATCGCACACTTGTTTCAGACAATGTAATTGGCAGCAGAGACAACCAACCAACCTTGGTTGCTAGCACTGTCTAAGGAGATGGATGAAGCAGAGAGTTAACTAGATGTACTGTTTTGTGTGAACTTGTTCTTGACTTCTTTTTCTGTGTGTTGTTTTCTTCTTTAAGCAAATAAAGTGTAACTTAGATTGTAGATGAGAGTGTATTTGGTAATAGCAGAATTGTATTTATCTCAATAAATCTTCTTTTCTTGTTAGCCTAGCAGCTTATAGTCTAAGCCCGACTCGACCCGATTGAGTTTGATGGTAAAAATACGAATCAAACTGATCACCTCACCGGTATAGTATACTGACAAAACAAATACGAAATTGAAACACAATAGACAATAGAAGATGTTGATGAACTCAACTCCAACCCACTCTAGGGTAGAGGAGAAGTAAGATTCGATTGATATTCAAGTGAAACGGGTCGATTTTAACTTGATTAATTCTTGTGCTTCATTTGCCACCTTCAATCGTATGCATTTGTGAAACAAACAACGACTAAAGAATCATCTACATTTTACTACATAATCTTTCGAGCCTTAAATTGATGAGATGTCGATATATTGAACCGAGCAAAAGCAGATTGAATACGATATCTGGTTTGCAAATAAACACAAGATGCATGATGTTCACTATACACCAAATTTGCATTTTCAAATCATGAAAACAAAATTATTGATGAATAAAGATAGTATTGAAATAATCCCAGAGAATGATGAGTAGGAGAGAACTTCTTGTGAGAGTATACATGAGGGATCGAACGAGGGGGAAAATGGAGACGGAGAACGGAAGTTTTAGACTCTGGACGTGCCGAGCTTGCGTTCGAAAAGTCGTTGGAGAAGGAAAACCTGAAGAGAAGTAGCCCCAATAAGTGCTAATGATTCCAATATTGCCTTGTACACTGCTCTCTGGCTCATTGATTCATTTACTGCACCCACAATGCATTACATATATCATTTCTAACTATATGTATATACAGTGTTCCTGAATTATTGCACTTTTTTTTCCAATCGATGTCTACACTAATCATTTTCTTTGAAATTTTTCGGTTGCCATCCGATCACAAATTTTAACACATTTTCAGGGAAAAAAAAAAGGCCATCAGAAGCTCGAAAACTCAATCCACCTTCAAACATCAACTAAAATGCATGAGTCATACACCAAGATGACCCCCTTTCGAAGCTATATTATAACCATAAGTCAATTTAGTGATTCTCATTCGAATCGAACTTGATTTTTGTTCAATTCATACTCGGATCAAATGAGAATCATAAAATCGATTTGGGGTTATAAGTCATTTTGACGTACAACTCTTACATTTTTAACTGATATTTTGAGGTGAATTACATTTTCGAATTTTCCAGCAAACTTTTGGCTGGAAGATATATATGTCGAAAATTGAGTCCGAATAGCAACTGAAAATTTTCAAAAAAGATGGCTTGTGATCGTAATTATTTTTATCAATTTTAACAACCATTGGAAAAAAATACAATAATTCAGGTAGTAAATTGATATCAACTCAAGTTGCTCAAATCTTAAAGAGATCAATTAAAGTAGTTAATTAATTACCAAGTGCTTGTCTATCGGTCTGTGCTTCTAACCAATGTTGTTCGAATTGGATATTGTAGAGAGCTTCTTCTAGCTTCGAAATTTGCTCCAACAAAGGATTAAAATGTTCTGCCCACAAACAAAATTCATTTTATTTATTACAGAAAAAAAAAAAACATAAACAAGAGAAAGGCAAAAATAATCAATTAGTATATATATACCATCCTTTGCATGCTGATCAAAGTGCCTAAAATGGCCAACATGCACATCAAAATCAACAGTCTCATGAGAGGGAGATTTGTTCTTGAAGCAAAACCTATAAATCCCTCTCTTCTGGACCATAAACTCGTACTTATCGCTTATCTTGTCGTGAAACTCATGAATCGTTTCATCAGATGGCCCCTTTATCTGCAAACAAAACATGCATCGATGATTATTTACTTGCAGATAGATGTATGTAATGAATCTTGAAAAACATATATAATGCGCCCCTTATTGAGAAACTTACGACGAGATCAATACCATCCTGGCCGTAATGCCAGGAAGAATCGGCTCTGATGACGACGAATGAGACATAAACGGTGTCACCCTCGTACACAACGTTGTGGGACAAACACTCCTCTTTGTCGATCACAAATCTGACCCCAAACCCTAATCTGAATTGCATTTGTAGCACCAGCCATGTTGCTATCATCATCCAAAACACCACCTTCTTCGAAGATCCACTGCCCATCGATCTGCATTCATTGATTATACATCCTAATTTATCTGAGTGTATATATGCATGTGTGTTTGTATTACCAAGAAAAAATAATTAATTAATTAATTAAATCAAGATTCATGTTTCTGGTTTCATGGGACTTACTGTCGGGTTTCGGGGATGACCAATAAGTTCCACACCAATTATTATTATTATTCATTTATTTTTAGAGAAAGGTTCGACCCATATAGTGAAAAATAATGCACCCAACTACCTATTTTTCCATACTTTTATACCCAAATTTTTTATTAAAAAAAAAACTATTTTATCCATCTTATGAGAAAAGGGACAATTTGCACTTATTTCTTGAATTTTTTTGGGTTGGTCACGAAATATAACGTGAATTATGACTTTTTTTGAACTTTGTAACCTAATTGTTTTCCAATTGCACCTCAAAATCTAGTGATTTTTCATTTTACAACCTAACTCAATTTTAAATCACTTTTTCAGAAAAAGTCAAAATTTTTGTTCAATTTTTTTTTTCTCAAATTGAATTGAGTATCTACAGTTAAATTATCTACTAAGATCCTTAATTATCAACAAATACATTTTTCACTATAGTTAATCTACCAACGAAATATACCAACAGATTAGTGAGTGAAATTCATTGTAAGAAATATTTAAACTAAAAAACAAGATTATTAAATTGCAGCCGAAATTACCTTTTTAATTATATGTGGTTATTTTGGAAATACATAAATTTTCAAAGATGTTTTAGATATTTTACGTGGTTATTTTGGAAATACATAAATTTTCAAGGATGTTTTAGATATTTTACGTGCAGGATGTGGGGTAGGGGTGGAAATAGGCTAGGGGTGGAAATAGGCTAGACTAGGCTTAGTGAGTGAAATTCATCGTAAGAAATATTTAAACTAAAAAACAAGATTATTAAATTGCAGCCGAAATTTCCTTTTTAATTATATGTAGTTATTTTGGAAATACATAAATTTTCAAAGATGTTTTAGATATTTTACGTGGTTATTTTGGAAATACATAAATTTTCAAAAATGTTTTAAATATTTTACGTGCAGGATGTGGGGTAGGGGTGGAAATAGGCTAGGTTAGACTGGGCTTTTTTGTAATCGTCCAAGCCTAAATTTTAAATATAAGGCCTAAGTCTGGTCTATTATATATGATATGTTTTTTTATTTGTCTGAACATGATCTATTTTGTAGATAAGCCCGACTTGAAACAAACATAATAATACTATACACTTAAAATTTATAGAATTTCAGTTCTGTCAACACACAAGAATGGACCATTCCATGCAATTTGAGCCACATTTCAAATTTTAATCATTTTCTCAAGTTCAGGATCATACATATATAAACTCTTGAATAATGGATCATACATATATAAAATTAGGGCATAATTAAAAAATATATATTATATATTTATATAATAATAGATTATAAAAAATTAGGACATAATTAAAAAATATATATTATATATTTATATAATAATAGATTATAAATAGGTCGGCTCTAAAGGCCTTTTTTTCTTTTTTTCTTTTTAGATTGAGCCTAGCTATTTATATAATAATAGATTATAAATAGGTCGGCCTGTTAGGCTCTAAAGATTTTTTTTTTTTAAATTGGGTCTAGCCTATTTTCGTAAAAAATGTATTGGTCTGATTCATTTATCAAATAGGTCGGGTTGAATTGGGCCAATAGTAGATCGAGCCATAAACCCTGTCGAGCAGCCCGATCTATTCCCATCCTGTAGCCCGATCTATTCCCACCCTTAATATAGGATTGATCTATTCTCATCCCTAATATGAGGTAAACACGTGTCTATTTTATAAATGACAGAATAAGTTGGGTTTAAAAATATTTAATTTAAGAAACTATTTGATTTTAGTTCAATTTTATTGAATTCATATTAAATTTAAATCAATTATGATATATTGGATTATTCACTCAAAAAGATTTTATTCCAAACTTATTGATTCCATTATTTATTCATTTTTATATAGTAATTTAAGCTCCCAAGAAAGAAAGATTTTATTCCAAACTTATTGATTCCATTATTTATCCATTTTTATATAGTAATTTAAGCTCTCCAGAAAGAGGGTGATGATTTGACAGGGGCCTCAAACAAATGATCCAAACTAAGGTTGAAGAAGACGACTCGCAACTGAATTTGGGATTCAATCCAAATTAGGGTTTTTTCCTCTCCACTCTTTCTCACCCTGCAACTCGTCGCCGCCCCTCCTGAACACACGAAAGGTACCATTTCACTGTGTAGTCGTGGATGGTAGATGATGAATAGATATTTACCTGTCACCATGAAAAAAAATAGCTTCTGTTGATAAGAAATAGTATCATATGGTTTGAACCCGATTAAATCTTCTACACTGTTTGTATTAGAATTTATACCCTTCTGCAGAATTCATGAACTGGTCTTCCATTGTTCACTTTCTGTTTGATGTACCTTTTTCTGATTCTTGGTAGTGTTTTCTTTAGAGGAAGAAACAACGTTCCCTTCTTGTGATTACGTATTTTGGTGGATAAATAAATTAAGAAACCTCTCTCTTTCTCTCTACTCTTGTAATTTTTTTAAATCTTTCCAGCTGCTATTTTTTTCTTTTTTCTTTTTTTCAAGAATATAGTGAACTAGAGATTAGAGTTGTGTTTTTGCAATTTTGGAATGGTGAAAAGATCATGGTTCAGATCATTAATTATTTGTGTGGTTCTTTCATGCCAAGAAATTATGTTCAGATTGTTAAATATCGGTTTGGTTTGACTACAAGAGGTCTTGATTTTCATTATACGAGTAGGGATTTCAAATGGAAATTTAAGTTAATTACTTACAGAAATCATGAAGAACTTTCTTGCTTATGCTCGGTTATTGCAATTCGGGATCTCTATGTCTTCTCATGTATTAATTGTATGTTTTATATTATCAGTGCATGTCATTTGTCTGTTATGTTTAACATCTTAAATATACATACACATGGTGTCCACTCATGATGTAGTAAGTGTTTCAAGATTTTATTAATTTTTATTGTATTTGTGTATCAAAATTATGATCCATAAACTAAAGGTTCAATGGAGTATACTGAATAATGTTTTGAGAATGGACCTTTGTGAGTTGAGTGTGCTATATGTTTTTCGGTATTTGGTATCTAATCGATAATATATTATCAATTTATGATGAATTGATCTCAATACTTCTTTTCTGACCTGTAGTTGCAACAGATTCAACCTCTGTGGTTGATGGAATCATAAAAAGCTTTGTTCTGGTATGCGTTTATGATATGTCTATGGCAAAGTCTTCTAGGAAGCTTGTGTCAAGCGTTATCCTGGATTTGGATGGAACACTTCTTAACACAGGTGGCATTATATTTCTTTTGTATTTGATTGTTTGTATGTGATCTTTCAGTGTATCATAACTATAATTTTCTTCAACAACTATTTGACCACTCAATTCATACGAATGGCAAAGGATGTATTTTGACTAGAATTCTAAGTCTCTTTGTTATAAGCGGTATTTCATACTTGATATATGAACTTAGAAAGACTC
The DNA here is from genome assembly GCA_028654395.1 of Scutellaria barbata. Taxonomy (NCBI): domain Eukaryota; kingdom Viridiplantae; phylum Streptophyta; class Magnoliopsida; order Lamiales; family Lamiaceae; genus Scutellaria; species Scutellaria barbata. The sequence continues at coordinate 1,786,545 of CM053656.1, read as the reverse complement.
ATTGTCTTTGTTCACCTTTCAAACGAAATTGGCACCCGATCTGATAAGTGTCAATTGATACCGACACCTTTCTTATCACTTGCTTTGTTCTAGATGTTGTTTGCCTTACCTTTTGGTAAACCAAGTATGCAAATCTAAGTGATAATATATTTATGTTTTGGACATATGCTGGCATGTCTTTTGTATTACAATTGTGATGTAAATGTTATTTATATCAGATGGAATTGTGAGCGATGTAATGAGGACTTACTTGGTTAAGTATGGAAAGAAATGGGATGGAAGAACAGCTCATAGAATCGTAGGAAAGACACCCTATGAAGCTGCAGCTGCAATTGTCGAAGATTACAGTCTTCCCATTACTACAGATGAACTTCTGTCTGAAGTTTCTCCAATGTTCTCCAAGAAGTAATCTTACCTGTTTTTCTTTTTTTTTGCTTTGTGTTATTATTAAGTTGACAATTAATTATAATCATATCTTCTTGGAGTGATAGCTTCTTACGTATAATTTTGGTCTTGCTTAGAAATAAGTTCAGTCTTTCTGAGTTGAGAAACTCATGTGGCAACTTGCTCTTGTAGAGGTTTTCAAGTGTTTACTCTTAAGTAAATTTGTAAGGCAATTTCTATGTTTGTTTTTCTGTGAAGGGAAAGAACATACTTGTATTTTCCTTTACATTTTACAAAAGTGAGGTTTAAGAAGAAATGCAGAGCTGCATAAATGCGTAATATATGCCATATTTGTCCATGCAGATCATCTATTATAAGTAAAACCATTTTAATTGCTTCCTCCTCCACTTTTCCTCGTTTTGTTATTTTTGTTTGTTTTTGTCCAAAGTACGCATGATGTCAGAAATTGTGTATATCATGTGTGCATCATTTGAAGAAGCAATCCATCGTTAAGTAATCCATCATTAAAATAGGTTTTAAGTTTTATTTATGATAAGATGTGCCTTCTTTCTCATTGTAAACTTCATAATGGTTATGCTTTAGATGCTAATTTTGAAGATTGCATTTCTCTTTGCTTCACTGATTTGACCCAATTTTCATGGTAGATGGGGCAACATCAAAGCTCTGCCTGGTGCCAACAGGCTAATTAACCATTTAAGGTGTAACGGTGTGTCAATGGCTTTGGCTTCAAATTCTTCCAAGGAAAATGTTGAGACCAAGATTTCTTATCATCAAGGTGCTTAGATGTAAAATCTCAGTTGAATATAAACTCTTCCTCTATAAAGCTATTTCACTACAATTACATGGTACAAGTCTATGGTTTTTATTTCCATCTCCATCGATAATCTCTTGGACCAGCATTTAAAACTTGCAGGTTGGAGAGAATCATTCTCGGTTGTTATAGGTGGTGATGAAGTCACTGAAGGAAAGCCATCTCCTGAAATGTAAGCTTGAATAGGATTAACGTGATCTTGTCATTTTGGATGCTTGGTTGTGCTTATAACTATTTGGTGCTTCATCGTTGAAGATATCTGGAAGCTGCTAAGAGGCTTAAGGTGGATACTTCCAGCTGTCTTGTCATCGAAGATTCCATGTAAGTATCAATGAAGCCTAATTGGTTTCCACACAAGTTGAACTACTGTTGGTAAAATGGCCATTGTATCTAATCCTAGAATCGACTTTTACATGCTAGGCCAGGTGTGACTGCTGGTAAAGCAGCTAGAATGGAAGTGGTTGCAGTTCCATCTCTTCCTAAGCAGTCCCACCTTTTCACCTCAGCAGACGAGGTGATTAATTCTCTGCTAGATTTACGACCGGAGAAGTGGGGCCTACCTGCATTTGAAGATTGTGAGCCACTTTCACTATTCTCAGTTTTGGTAACATTTTCTATTTTCTAAACATTGATCAAACTATTGGCTGCAGGGATAGAAGGGACTTTACCAATAGAACCTTGGTATATTGGTGGGCCCGTCATCAAAGGCTTTGGCCGTGGTTCCAAGGTTCTTGGAATCCCTACAGGTTTCTCGACTTTCCATTCTCTTAAATCATTTCAATGCTCCATCTATATATATTTTTCAATGCTCCATATAACTTGGGAAATCCTCCAGCTAATTTGTCGTCCAAAGGGTACTCGGATCTCCTCTCGCAACATGCTTCAGGTGTTTATTTCGGGTGGGCAGGATTAGCAAAACGAGGCGTTTACAAGATGGTGATGAGCGTTGGTTGGAACCCTTACTTCAACAACTCCGAGAAGACAATCGTGAGTCATGCTCATCATTTATTACCAACTCTACTATCGTTTCTGCAATTCACTTCTCATTAGCAAATGCCACGTTCTTATTACAGGAGCCATGGTTGCTTCACGATTTCAAAGAGGACTTCTATGGTGAGAACCTACATCTCGTTATTGTTGGCTATATACGGCCAGAGGTATATATTTATATATATAACATGCATAGTCTGTACTCATCATTTTGCATGAAGAGTATTGGTTTTGTTTTATGACAACGTGTAATTTTACAGGCCAACTTTGCGTCGCTTGAAAGCCTGGTAGCGAAGATCCACGAGGACAGGGATGTTGCCCAGAAAGCTCTTGAACTTCCCATGTATTTGAAGTACAGGGATGATCCATATTTGTAATGATTTCAAGTATGCAAACACCATAAGAAATTTTGATTTTGTTGAGGATTTGCACATGCAATGAATACTAAAAGAAACTCTAATTTGTGCTTTAAAGCTCAGGATCTTCTTCTGTAAGTCCATCTACGCTGTTTTTCGTTTCATTCTATTCGAATATCCAATATTACATTATAATATTGAATACCCAACTGAAATAGTCACACTTGATTTATTTTGGTCTTTGCCAATAAATATACTCTTTCAGATTCTGTTATATATGAACTTAGGGTATATATATTTCTCAATTTTTTCCGAATTTAAATTTTATTTATTTATATATATATATTTAAAAATTATATACGAATTAGCTTTCTGTTTTGTAATTAAACTAAGATAAAAAAAATCAAATTATTCAACTTGAAATTCTGGTAGAAAGCAAATTATTTAATCTGATATTTGCTTTGACGAATAAATTCCAGAAGTTTTGGGCTAGTATTGAAATACATGTGGGTCCAATTATTATACTCTTTTAGGCCCAATCATTAAATATTCATTTGGGTCCATAGCCGCATTAGTATTTTGGCGGTAATTCATTTCTCTCAATAAGAGGAAGGGCATCATCTTCTGCAGAGGTGGAATAATGGGTGACGAAACGAAGCGGATGAGCATACGAGTCCTACAGGTTTCTCCCGTATATAATCTGTGTATAGTGATGACACTCAGCTCAAAATAAAGATGGAGTCAAATACCAGAAATGAAGTAACAAAATTACAACTCTTGCCCCATTTTGAAGTGAACAGACCACAAACCTTAAAGAAAAATGAATCACTCAGTGAAAAAAGATGGGCAAAAATCATCAGCAGCTACTTGAAACTGAATAAGACTCCATTCTTAAGATCCTTGCAGCTCAAATTACAGTTCAAGAGTGCAGTTTGTAACATGATCCACAAGTTCAGATTTTACGGGAGCTCGACGATCCGGGGTCTCTTCTTTGGCTTCTCTTTCTTCGGTGGCTTACATGATGAATCTCTTTCTTCATCTTTGGATCCAAACTTCACAGACTCTGATCCAGCTTCATTATCTTGTTCATTAATCTTATCTTCTTTGGTATCATCATCATCTTCTTCTTCTTCATCGCTGTTGCTATCTTCATTTTCTGACAAAATAACTGGTTGTTGACGACCAGCTAGTGCAGTCTCTGCAGCAGCAACTGCCTCTGGTGTATGAAGATCAGCAATGCCAAGCATCAGATCCTGTCAACAAAACGATATACTTAAATCAACTGCAAAGTAACGACATTTTTGGTGAGAGATTAAGGACAACATTTACCATCTCAATGTATTTGGATTCATTCCCACTCAGCACTTCAATATCGTAGCTATTGGGATTATCCTGCATTTTGAGAAGACAAGATAAGACGACAAGTTCAAGAAACTGCCAGCCAGATTTATAGCTCATAAGCTCGAAACAGAACTTATTTCATGCCTTTGCGCTTTGCAGCAGCTGTTTGTTTGATTCTGATATAACTCCTAAGAAGTCCTTCACCTTTCCAAGAACTGCAAAACAACAATTGGATATATCCTGAGTATTTGAAAAGCATTGAGCATAGCCACTAAGCAATATGCATCCACAAAAGCTGAATTAACAATCATAGTAATTAAATATGCCACAGTTCACACATTAACATGACAAGATAGCAAATCAAGTGGCTATGTAGAAAATCCTCAAGTAGTAGTCCAGGTTAAGAATAAAATCTTCAATAACCTACGAGAATCTTTCCGTCACGTTTTTCCCAAACCAAGCCACCTCAATGAGGTGAAATAAACTCCAAACAATGGCTACATACATACACCACAAAAAACTTGAAAAAACACTTTATCATCATGCCAACTGAATAGGATCAATTGCCTTTCCTCTCATCTCCAAGCAAATGGGGTGTCATCCGGTCCATGATTCACATGACAGATACTCACCATGAACTAATAACTGCACATAACCAAGTGAATGATATGAACTCAAGATTAAAGGCAAGGTAGCTAACCCTTGTGGTTTTGTCTAAATTGTTATTTTTAATATAATGAGAAACAAATTCATTCACATTCTACATAAGTACCTAACAACAAACTCCTATCTGCTACTGCTAAGTTATGAACACAGCAGGAGTCCAAGATCACAATCAATTCCTTTTGCAAAACTCTACTGCACCTGCACCTTATCAGTGCTAAATTCCACTAGAAATCAAATATGCAGCAAAAAAATTGCAAGAAAATAAAAAAGCAAATACTTGCTTGCATCAAAACAATAAGTTAAGAAGAGTAAAGGGTACATTGACTCTTGGGAAGAGGAGACATAGCGGGCTTCAGAAGAGGAGCATCAGAAGCAGAAACAGAGCCGTTTTTCTTGCAAACAAGGAGCTTTGATTCTGCAAAATCAACAAACACAAATACTTTAGCATTCGGAGAAACCAAAAAAAAAAAAGAAAGATTGAATTACCTAAACATGAGGCGGAGGAAACGGCGGCAGATTTCGCCTCCAACTTCAAGAGGTCTTTGCTGCTGTATTCCGCCATTAGAGAGAAAGAGAGAGAGGAATATTTAAAAGACACAAAATTTTACCCAAGGGAAATTAATATACTATTCCTAAATGACCATTGAGCCCTTAAAAATTAATGGGGCTGTTTATGAGAGTTGGGGGTAGTTGCGGGAATTATGATAAATTTGGTTTGCTAGGTTTTTGCATTCCTTCACTTTGTTCGCAAATTCTCCGCAGGATTTCTCTCCGGTTCCAAGATCTGCTATTCGTCTTGTTAGTCTCGTCTTCTTTCTTGTTTTCATCTCTATTTATAGATATATATGTTAGTGAAAAATGATGGCGTTGCTTGTTCAAAATTAGATGTTGGATGTGAATTTTGACTGTAACTTAGTTCTCTTTAATGCATTTGATTTGGGAAGGTAGAGAATGATAGATAGCATTTGAACGAGTTGCTTCGCTTTGAGTTGAGTAGAGCAAACTTGAATTTCTGAGATACTATGGATTGAACAATCTTGAATTTGATATGAAGTTCATTGAGAGTTTTAACACATACCTGCTTGACAAATTTGTAGTGGGTTCCAAAGTCTGTAATCTTTATGATTCCACTTTCATCGAGCAACACATTCTCAAGCTGTGTTTTATGAAACAACAAATCAGATAAGTGACTAAGATCAGATGTTAAGATGATGATGTAACATTTTAGTTTCTGCAAATAGTATTTCATATGGAAATATGGCGATTACTTTGAGATCTCTATGATAGACGCCTTTATTGTGGCAGTAACTAACACCATCGATTAACTGTTGAAAGAGCTTCCTGCCTTGAGCTTCTGAAAATTTTCCTCTTGATGCCTGTAAGCCATGTGTGAAATCAGGGATGATGTTCCTAAATTTAATGATAGGTTATTGTTATTAGTCAAGCATTTTTGCATCATCTTACACCCACGAAGATGTTGAATTAACATTAACAGCAAGTTATATGGATTAAATGCAATGACTGTTGAGTGAGACTTTGAAACCTTGAAAACTTGTTTTTTTGATGGTGTTAGTGATTGAGGTAAGTGTAGCATGATTACTGGGTTGATATATTTGGTATTTGATGATTTGGACGGCATAACTAGGTGTTGAATATTAAACTAGTCAAAAAGTTTTCCGATTACTACCCATTCTCTTCAAAATTTTCCAGTTGCCACCCAAAACACATATTTTTTATTTAAAATTTGCCGGAAAATTTAAAAATGCAATTCACCTCCAAATATTGGTAAAAAATGCATGATTAATATGTCAAATGACCATTTTTTGAAGTCAAATTGTAATCCTAAGTTAATTTAACGATTCTTGTTTGATTTAAACGTGAATCGAACAAAAATTGTTCAAAACCCTAGAATGATTGTAGTTCGAATTGTGATTGGATCGAATGAGATTCCTGAAATCAATTTGGGGTTATAATTTGGTTTCAAATAAAGTCAAACAGTTCAGGTTGCAAATTGAAATTAAACCCTTATATAAATTTGGTGGAATTATTGAGCACATCATAGACCGGAAATGATTTAAACTGATTAATCAATAATCCTTTCAACATCATTGATCTTAGTCATGGTCTTTTTCCTGGAAGTGATTGATTGTGTGCTCTTCAAGTGGTATCACCTTCTTATATTTTGGTTTTTGGTGAAAAATATTATGAGAAACTCGAGTTTTTGTATTTTCTTGTTTTTGTTGTAATGAGTGGGGTGTAGAGAGAGATGATTTTGTGTGTTGACATTTTCTTGCATTGCAGAATGGAAAATGGAGAATATGGACGTAGTGAACCAAATGACAGAATTATCACAGTATATTCAGATTTTATGACAAGGTTAATTTCATCACTCATACATGTGTTCAATTTTATTACTTTTGTTACAAGCAATTGTTAATGTTTATATCAAATAGGATATTCGGTCTCATCAGTTTTTTTTTTATCCCTGGTTGTACTATCACCAAATTACACGTAATTCAATGATAGGATAACACAATTCGAAGAGCTATATTCCACTGGAAGCAGGTTGCTTTTTGGTTTTCAGCAAGCTCTTGGTGAGTGGGTCTGCATGAGTTGTGTTTTTCATTTGGGGCTGGAATTTTTTTTTTTTTTTCAGTCATATTTGGAGGCATTAGTGTCATTATTGGGTTTTGATTGATCCAAATTTGTATGACCATTTGCAACAAGAATAACAATTTAAGAGTCGGATTGCATGGTTGCAGCCGCATGGCTGTTTGTTGCATGTAGCTGAGAATGCCTGTAAACTAGATAGGGTCAGCTGAAATATTAATTATAAATTCCCCTATTATCTGGCAGGGTTCTTAGGTCGCCCTCCAATTGATAAGACCTCCACTTTGATTGAGTGTATTATCAAGGCTCATGGTTCACAAAGGGTTTTGTCATATGTTCAAGCTGGATGTGTCAACAGTCATGACAGTTTGCAAAACGTGAGCAAGTGTAAGTCTGTTAAGAAGTAAAAAATAAGGAATTAGTTACGTGCTGTCAAATGTTATATGTTAATTAGTCCCAATAGATTGTTGTATGTTATTGACATTTGAATTTCTATTGCCTTGTATTATATATATATATATATATATATATATAGGTGTGTGATAACTGAAAAGTGCTCCTGTCTATTAGATATTGGAAGAAAGCAGCTTTCTCACACTATGCTGCATTTACCATTAGATTTTAGATATATATATATATATATATATATATATATATATATTCTTTTTACTGGGAGTAATTATAGGCTCTTGGATGAACATTTTATTGTATGTTTATATATGGACACATAATTTATATATATAGCCTATTCTGTTCCACTATCTTAATTAAGTGTGAGTTCATCCAGTCACACTCTCTTACAAGTTCCTCCTAATTATTTCTGTTACTATATGATTGTACTTGATAGTGTATTACAAGGAAACAATATTGCAGATAGAACCAGAACACATCTGTAATTCCCAATATATACTGATCCCACATGCTGTCATTTTTTGTTGCTTTCATACCATCTTTTACTCTTTTTAATTATTCTTAATTATGTACAACACGCATGTCCATGACAAGGCATGAAGACTTTCCACTAAGAGTGTTCTTATCATGAATCATGCTTATTCAGAATCTAGGAATAAATCTGCAATATAGGATTTTAGACATTTACTCAACTTCAACAAGTCTTTTCCCTTGTTCTCTTCTGTTTTTTTGTTGTAGTGAAGAGTATGAAATTGTGAAGAAGGGGTAAGATAAAGGGCTTAAATGACACAAATCTAGGTTGATCCAGTTTAGGGAGAAAAGATTAAAAAATGTAGATTGGTGTGCAGTGGCTGGAGCTAAATCCTGCATTAGTAGCGGTAGTCTGAGCTCTTAACTGTTGTTGTTGCTGTGTTTCTGTTCTATGCTATTCAAATATTAATTGTTAACATCCCCCCCAACCCCACCCCCAAATTTAATTTTTATCGTCCATGACCTGTGGATATCATGCAGAAGTGAATACGTGCCATCTGGGACTTCAGGACTACATAAATAAAGGTAATTCCTTCAACAATCTTATTCGTGGCAGATGGGATGACTGCATCACATTTGTAGTGGGAAGTTATATGCCAAAAAGTTTGTGTACTATCACATCTGGTGTATGAGCATTTCCTACCACACTATCATCTTTATGTCTTAATTAGTGCAGCATGAAGTCTTAGTCTCTAATGCATCTTACATTTTTTATTTAATGCTGATCAATGTATAAATACTTCAGTTTTAGAGATCCTTTTTCCTAAGATATTTTTTAAAAATGTAAATAGGTACGTTTGTTGTCAAAATTTTCTTCTATGTCATAGCATGTCATGTTTATGATAGCTGATAATTCTTCATTATTGTAATATCATGTAATTAACTATACGAAGGTTTTTTTCTCTTTTGCTGAGAAGATTGATACGGATCACAAATATAAAAATACTATACAAGCTTTTGCTCTTGGCAGTCGGAGACTCAGAGTTCAGATTTATCCTAGGTGACTTTTAGGAAACAAAGGGTTGAGAATTTCTACATGCTAATACAATATTCTTTTGTATTTACTATATACCTTTTAATACCTATATCTACCATATGTTAGTTACATATAGTGCATGCTGGAGTAGTTTTTTTAAGCTGTAATGATGAATCCTTGGGACTTGGGAGTAGTTTTTAGTCCTGGTGTAGGATAAAATTAGAAATTAGTCATGACAATCTCAGATCATTTTCCCCTTATTTAGTTAGACACAAACTGTGGAAGAAGTGTGTGTTTATTGGAGTAATCATTGTAGTTGCTTCTTGTAGCTATTTGTTGGGAGGGATTTTATTGTTGTCATCCCCCTCCCCACCGCCTGTTTTCGTCAACTCAAAACTTAATGTTCAATTTAAATGCCATCATTTAATATCCTTTGGTCATTCCTTATTGAAGTTGTTGCTTTTCTTTTTGTTGGTGGGCGAGTGTTTTGGATGTTGAGTGAGGGGGCGGGTCCATAATTCTTAAATATATAATATTTAAACTTAAGCTGATTTTCAAAGATCCATGCTGTATATTGCAGCTAAGATTGTTCTCGATGAACTTGAAAACCTGCTGAATGATGCAGCGTCTGTCGTGCGAACAGCAAAGGAGAAAGATGAAGCTGTTGAGTGCAACTCCGATTCCTTTGTTACTTCAAGTGATGAGGTAAAGCCTCTCTCTCCCTCTCTCAATGAAAAATAATAATGTATATGCAAACAAAGTAGGAAATTCTGTTAGCTTCTAATGCATATCATGTTAAAATTCTGCCTTTTCAGTTTCTCCTCGTGTCTGCGCGGAATGAGTGCCCTGAGTAGATTTCTAACTTATAGGGTCCTAATTATTATGATATTCTAGTCGAGCAATTCTTTTATTTTCATAATTTGAAATTTTGAGAAAAATGCATTTGCTTTCTTTAACATGCATTGGGATATTAACAAACATTTAAATAGTGAAGAGAAAATCTATGAAGTCTGATTTTTCAATCATTTCCAAATAACTCTAATTAACTGATTTAACAAATTTAGAAACTTATGATGTTAGGTAGTTTTTCTATTACCATAATTGAAATCCCCTTGATTATTTTCTGGTGTATGAAAATCACAGATATATGGCATTTTTGCTGGTGTTTCAAGTTTATCAGCAAAATCTGTATTACTGCTAAAGATGTCATTTGCCTTTCTTGGAAAGGCGCATTAGATACTTCTCCAGTAGATCTGAACTCTAGCATCATCTTCTCTTCCCCTATATTCAAAGTGTTTTCTCTTTTTCGACAATTGTACATTTGCAGGACGAAATTCCATCATCAGACCTTTCAAAACCTGAAGTCAATGATTATGCTATAACGATGGCTATCACATACAGTATGGTGAAACAAGACTACACAATGCAGGTAACTTACTCTCTTTCGTTTTCTTTCTTGCTTTTCACATCATTGTCTACGAAGTTCCATCCTCTGCTCGGTGCAACCATTATTACCCTTCTCTCATCCACGAGTATAAACTCTTGGTTTGTAGGTCAAGATTGTATCCTCCCTCAACCACAAGTCTTCTCCAGGAGAACTGGAGACTTATTGCCAGATGTGGTCTCTACGACCATTTGTAGATGACGATATAATGCAGAAAGCGTGGACTCTTGTTCCGAAACCATGATCAGCTGCTCTTCGGTGTGTGGAGCAAAGATTGCAAATAGCATATCAATTGAAGATTGTAGAAAGCTAATCCAGTTGTTTTGTGGCTTCACCATTTTCATTTTTCTAGATAAGAACTCAGTAGACTTTTTTCACTTGCAGTTTGGACTTAAGGGCACTATTTAAAGAAACTTTTCATTGCGTTTAGAATTTATACATATCCCTTGAGCGATTACAAATGGCTTCGTGAGATTTATACTTTTCTAAGTAAGTTCAAAACTACATATAAATATTACATGATACACAAAATTATTATTGGAAGCCGTTATTGAAGAATTGAAGCGTTAATTTGGAGGGAGAGGGATCGGACTCTTCAAAGGGCATTTCCATTAAATTGAAGAGACGACGGAGAACGAAAAAGGGGATCTGGTTTTCGAGGTGAATCAAATCCCTAAGAAAGAATGAATAAACCCAGGAGAGAGAAAGCGGTGGATCGTCCACTTCGAAGGCAATAGCTCCGCCGAATTTCCTGAAAAGCTCGATTACGAAGAGGTTATCGACGATCAAAATCTCGACGAATTCATAGGTGGAGATGTTGATGTCTACGGAATAGCACTCTCTGGCCTGAGCTTCGAGAGGCTGCATAGCTTTCAACAGATCCTTAAGAGTTAAGCCTCTGCTCTACGTTCTCTTCATAGTGATGCACAACCTTACAATTCTCCTGCAAATTCTCTTCAAAACCAACTCCACTACTAAATCTGCAAACATGCATCTCTTTGTTTCAATCATATGCACAAAATCAAGAGCTTTTCAAGGGCAGAAAAGTCTATTTGCTCATGCTCGTCAGTGGTCATCTTGCTTCTCCTCTTTCAGGTACTAGCCTTATCAATATGTACTCCAAATGCAACTCCATCGACGATGTTATATCTGTTATCAATGCGTCAAGTAATGTTTACAATGTGTTTATTTATAATTCTCTTATAGTTGGCTTAACCGCTAATGATTTGTCATTTGCAGCTTTTGAATTCTATTGTAAAATGAGGTTACTTGGTGTAAATCCTAATAAGTTCACTTTTTCTTGGGCAATCAAGGCTTGTTTGAATATTCTCGATTTGAAAAATGTTCATGGGTTGTTTAAATTTAGGCTGAATTTTGATTTGTTTATAAGCAGTACATTGGTTCACAGTTACTTAAAGTTTGAACTCATGGTTGATGCATTAGAAGTGTTTGAAAGATTGTCTGTGAAAGATGATATTGTGCTTTTGAATTCCATAATCAATGGATATGTGCAGATTGGGGAGTTTGGTAAGGCTCTGGTGATGCGTGGTAGAGAGGTATATGGTTATATGATTATAAATGGGTTGAACAAGGTAGGTAGCACATACATTGCTAACACAATTATGGATATGTATGCAAAATGCGAAGTGTGAGGGAAGCTCATTTAGTTTTTTATGATATGAAAATTAAGGATGTTGCTTCATGGAATATTATGGTGATGGGATATGGTATGCACGGATTAGGGAATGAGGCTTTGAAGATGTTTTCTTGCATGTGCGAGGGTGGATTGAAGCCTGATGAGGTCTCTTTTGTTGGAGTATTAAGAAAATTTCTTGTAGAAATGCGGCCAAAATATGGTGTCACTCCAACTAATGAACATTACGTTTGTGTAATTGACATGCTTGGTCGAGCGGGGAAACTTGAAGAAACCCTTTAGTTGATATCAAATATGTCAATTGAGCTTATTCAAGTTGTGTGGAGGGCATTCTTGGCTGCGTGTAGGCTTCACGGTTTGATGGTGGCCGACAGCAGCACGATGTTAATGTGGTCGTTGGGGCAGAACGATAGAGATGAAGAAAATGTAGTAAATAAAAAATTCATATAAATTTAAATATAAAGTATAAAATAATTTAACAAATTTTTTTTTTGAACAAAATTTTAAAGATAAATACTTAAACTTAAAAGTAGTTTTCAAGTGAATAGATATTTTTAATTTAGTTCCTAATATATTTAAATTTAATTAATTATATTTCTTGATTTAAAAGTATTAATATCTATATTAATACATTAAAGTGAATTTTTTTATCCTAAATCTAAAGTCATTTTTTCTAAATTATAAACTTTATAATTTATATTAATAAATTAAATATAAAAAATATTTTTTCTAAAATATTGCCAAATGAGCTAAAAAAATTTGACATGAAATGCACAAATATGAAATAAATTAAAACATTACAAAAAATAAAAACAAATGTTTATTATTTTGTACAATAAAGTATAAAAAAGGGTTCATATGCAAACTTTAAAAGGGCATAATAGTCAATACAAAGGACAAAAAGTAATCAAAATCCATTTTAATTCGCAGAATGGGTTAGTGTATTACACTTTCGTTAAGTTTAACAGTTTTGGAGATTCCGCACACGCTTATTCATATCACAGATGTAAACGTTGTCATTCTTTTAATAGAGAGGGCACCGATGCAACATTTCGAACCATAAAGAAATTTCATGCATTTTACCCTAATTTTAATCACTTTTTTTTAGAAAAAGTCAAAATTTATGTTCAATTTTTTTTTCTCAAATTGAATTGAGTATCTATTCTTTTAATAGAGAGGGCACCAATTCAACATTTCCGAACAATACAAAAATTTCATGCATTTTACCCAAATTTTAAATCACTTTTTTTTGGAAAAAGTCAAAATTTATGTTCAATTTTTTTTTCTCAAATTGAATTGAGTATCTACAGTCAAATTATCTACTGAGATCCTTAATTATCTATAAATACATTTTTCACTATAGTTAATCTACCAACGAAAAATACCGACAGATTAGTGAGTGAAATTCATCGTAAGAAATATTTATACTAAAAAACAAGATTATCAAATTGCAGTTAGAATTACCTTTTTAATTATATTATATGTGGTCATTTTGAAAATACATAAATCTTCAAGCATGTTTTAGATATTTTACGTGCAAGATGTAAAATAAACACGTGTCTATTTTATAAATGACAGAATAAATTGAATTTCAAAGTATTTAATTTAAGACACTATTTGATTTTAGTTCAATTTTGTTGAATTAATGTTTTCAGTAAGTTTGAAATAACGTGATAACTCATATTAAATTTAAATTAATTGTGATATATTGTATCATTCACTCAAAAAAAGATTTTACTCCAAACTTATTGATTCCATTATTTATCCATTTTTATATAGTAATTTAAGCTCCCCAGAAAGAGGGTGATGATTTGACAGGGGCCTCAAACAAATGATCCAAACTAAGGTTGAAGAAGACGACTCGCAACTGAATTTGGGATTCAATCCAAATTACGGCTTTTTCCTCTCCACTCTTTCTCACCCTGCAACTCGTCGCCGCCCCTCCTGATGTAATGGCCCAATATAACAGAGATAATAATATCACTCAATTAAGGAAAAATAACAAGAAAATTGTGTTAACGTTGGATTTTCCAACTTAATTTTTTCCTTTTTCATTATTTTCAAAAATCATTTATTTTATTTAAAATGAAATTTGTTAGGGTTTGAGTGTTTATAGGATTTGGTTGTTATTTAATTCCTTATCTCAAGGATTATTTTATCTAACCATTTATTCCTATCTTTTAGAATTTGTTTCTTTTCTTTTTATTTTATTTATTATAGGATTTAAGAAAAAGAAAAGAACGTGATTTCAAGAACGTGGAAAAGAACGTGAGAAGAAGAACGTGGAGAGAGAAAGGAGATGAACGTGAAGTGAAGATCATTGAGTTGATTTCAAGAGAGTGGACACGTGAAGATCATGGAAGATCATGGAGTCTTCAACCATCTCTATAAATAGAAGGAAGCTCTTGAATATCTATATCAAGAAAAACAGAGATTGAAGACCATAGATAAGAGAGCTTTCGAGTCTTATTATTTGAGTCTTCTTGTATCACATATTGTAATCTTTTAATTCTTTGTATACGTCCAATTGATCATAGTATTAGGACGTATTGTTTTTCGTTCTCCTTGTACCAAAATTCTTATTATAAAGGAGCTTTTCGCCGTGTGGCAGTCCACGAGTATATTTGTACTCGTGGATAAATTTTATCTCTGTTCGTTTTCGTTTTTAATATTTATTCCGCTGTGTTTTCCCGGTGTTGCCCAACACTGCGACAACACCAGGTTCTCTGATCGAAATTTTCAGTTATATAATCCACGCAGGACTTTCAAATTGCATTGATTTGGAATGAAGGAAGTTCTAAATGACAATCGTTCTTCAAGGAAATTTTCAGTTATATAATCCACGCAGGACTTTCAAATTGCATTGATTTGGAATGAAGGAAGTTCTAAATGACAATCGTTCTTCAAGGACATCAAGCAACTATACTAAAATAGCCAACAAGCCCAAGAGAATGATGATCCACCAACCTGAAAATGGTAATGAATTTGCCGATCAGGTACAGCAGAAAAAGAATGGAATCTATGGAGGGAGACAGAGGTGGGAGAAGAGGAAAATACCTCACCACTCACACCTTTTTCGTCGTCATTTGCAGAATGAAGGTGAATTAATAACAAACTTTGGGACCACTGGACACGTGGCCATATTTCTCCATCAGGCTGTTTAAGCTAATCTCTTAGGGAAAATAAAAATGCGATTAAATAAAAGTGCTGTAACAACTCTGGACTTCTCAATATTGGACATAACACCTGAACACACGAAAGGTACCATTTCACTGTGTAGTCGTGGATGGTAGATGATGAATAGATATTTACCTGTCACCATGAAAAAAAATAGCTTCTGTTGATAAGAAATAATATCATATGGTTTGAACCCGATTAAATCTTCTACACTGTTTGTATTAGAATTTATACCCTTCTGCAGAATTCATGAACTGGTCTTCCATTGTTCACTTTCTGTTTGATGTACCTTTTTCTGATTCTTGGTAGTGTTTTCTTTAGAGGAAGAAACAACGTTCCCTTCTTGTGATTACGTATTTTGGTGGATAAATAAATTAAGAAACCTCTCTCTTTCTCTCTACTCTTGTAATTTTTTTAAATCTTTCCAGCTGCTATTTTTTCCTTTTTTCTTTTTTTCAAGAATATAGTGAACTAGAGACTAGAGTTGTGTTTTTGCAATTTTGGAATGGTGAAAAGATCATGGTTCAGATCATTAATTATTTGTGTGGTTCTTTCATGCCAAGAAATTATGTTCAGATTGTTAAATATCGGTTTGGTTTGACTACAAGAGGTCTTGATTTTCATTATACGAGTAGGGATTTCAAATGGAAATTTAAGTTAATTACTTACAGAAATCATGAAGAACTTTCTTGCTTATGCTCGGTTATTGCAATTCGGGATCTCTATGTCTTCTCATGTATTAATTGTATGTTTTATATTATCAGTGCATGTCATTTGTCTGTTATGTTTAACATCTTAAATATACATACACATGGTGTCCACTCATGATGTAGTAAGTGTTTCAAGATTTTATTAATTTTTATTGTATTTGTGTATCAAAATTATGATCCATAAACTAAAGGTTCAATGGAGTATACTGAATAATGTTTTGAGAATGGACCTTTGTGAGTTGAGTGTGCTATATGTTTTTCGGTATTTGGTATCTAATCGATAATATATTATCAATTTATGATGAATTGATCTCAATACTTCTTTTCTGACCTGTAGTTGCAACAGATTCAACCTCTGTGGTTGATGGAATCATAAAAAGCTTTGTTCTGGTATGCGTTTATGATATGTCTATGGCAAAGTCTTCTAGGAAGCTTGTGTCAAGCGTTATCCTGGATTTGGATGGAACACTTCTTAACACAGGTGGCATTATATTTCTTTTGTATTTGATTGTTTGTATGTGATCTTTCAGTGTATCATAACTATAATTTTCTTCAACAACTATTTGACCACTCAATTCATACGAATGGCAAAGGATGTATTTTGACTAGAATTCTAAGTCTCTTTGTTATAAGCGGTATTTCATACTTGATATATGAACTTAGAAAGACTCATTGTCTTTGTTCACCTTTCAAACGAAATTGGCACCCGATCTGATAAGTGTCAATTGATACCGACACCTTTCTTATCACTTGCTTTGTTCTAGATGTTGTTTGCCTTACCTTTTGGTAAACCAAGTATGCAAATCTAAGTGATAATATATTTATGTTTTGGACATATGCTGGCATGTCTTTTGTATTACAATTGTGATGTAAATGTTATTTATATCAGATGGAATTGTGAGCGATGTAATGAGGACTTACTTGGTTAAGTATGGAAAGAAATGGGATGGAAGAACAGCTCATAGAATCGTAGGAAAGACACCCTATGAAGCTGCAGCTGCAATTGTCGAAGATTACAGTCTTCCCATTACTACAGATGAACTTCTGTCTGAAGTTTCTCCAATGTTCTCCAAGAAGTAATCTTACCTGTTTTTCTTTTTTTTTGCTTTGTGTTATTATTAAGTTGACAATTAATTATAATCATATCTTCTTGGAGTGATAGCTTCTTACGTATAATTTTGGTCTTGCTTAGAAATAAGTTCAGTCTTTCTGAGTTGAGAAACTCATGTGGCAACTTGCTCTTGTAGAGGTTTTCAAGTGTTTACTCTTAAGTAAATTTGTAAGGCAATTTCTATGTTTGTTTTTCTGTGAAGGGAAAGAACATACTTGTATTTTCCTTTACATTTTACAAAAGTGAGGTTTAAGAAGAAATGCAGAGCTGCATAAATGCGTAATATATGCCATATTTGTCCATGCAGATCATCTATTATAAGTAAAACCATTTTAATTGCTTCCTCCTCCACTTTTCCTCGTTTTGTTATTTTTGTTTGTTTTTGTCCAAAGTACGCATGATGTCAGAAATTGTGTATATCATGTGTGCATCATTTGAAGAAGCAATCCATCGTTAAGTAATCCATCATTAAAATAGGTTTTAAGTTTTATTTATGATAAGATGTGCCTTCTTTCTCATTGAAAACTTCATAATGGTTATGCTTTAGATGCTAATTTTGAAGATTGCATTTCTCTTTGCTTCACTGATTTGACCCAATTTTCATGGTAGATGGGGCAACATCAAAGCTCTGCCTGGTGCCAACAGGCTAATTAACCATTTAAGGTGTAACGGTGTGTCAATGGCTTTGGCTTCAAATTCTTCCAAGGAAAATGTTGAGACCAAGATTTCTTATCATCAAGGTGCTTAGATGTAAAATCTCAGTTGAATATAAACTCTTCCTCTATAAAGCTATTTCACTACAATTACATGGTACAAGTCTATGGTTTTTATTTCCATCTCCATCGATAATCTCTTGGACCAGCATTTAAAACTTGCAGGTTGGAGAGAATCATTCTCGGTTGTTATAGGTGGTGATGAAGTCACTGAAGGAAAGCCATCTCCTGAAATGTAAGCTTGAATAGGATTAACGTGATCTTGTCATTTTGGATGCTTGGTTGTGCTTATAACTATTTGGTGCTTCATCGTTGAAGATATCTGGAAGCTGCTAAGAGGCTTAAGGTGGATACTTCCAGCTGTCTTGTCATCGAAGATTCCATGTAAGTATCAATGAAGCCTAATTGGTTTCCACACAAGTTGAACTACTGTTGGTAAAATGGCCATTGTATCTAATCCTAGAATCGACTTTTGCATGCTAGGCCAGGTGTGACTGCTGGTAAAGCAGCTAGAATGGAAGTGGTTGCAGTTCCATCTCTTCCTAAGCAGTCCCACTTTTTCACCTCAGCAGACGAGGTGATTAATTCTCTGCTAGATTTACGACCGGAGAAGTGGGGCCTACCTGCATTTGAAGATTGTGAGCCACTTTCACTATTCTCAGTTTTGGTAACATTTTCTATTTTCTAAACATTGATCAAACTATTGGCTGCAGGGATAGAAGGGACTTTACCAATAGAACCTTGGTATATTGGTGGGCCCGTCATCAAAGGCTTTGGCCGTGGTTCCAAGGTTCTTGGAATCCCTACAGGTTTCTCGACTTTCCATTCTCTTAAATCATTTCAATGCTCCATCTATATATATTTTTCAATGCTCCATATAACTTGGGAAATCCTCCAGCTAATTTGTCGTCCAAAGGGTACTCGGATCTCCTCTCGCAACATGCTTCAGGTGTTTATTTCGGGTGGGCAGGATTAGCAAAACGAGGCGTTTACAAGATGGTGATGAGCGTTGGTTGGAACCCTTACTTCAACAACTCCGAGAAGACAATCGTGAGTCATGCTCATCATTTATTACCAACTCTACTATCGTTTCTGCAATTCACTTCTCATTAGCAAATGCCACGTTCTTATTACAGGAGCCATGGTTGCTTCACGA
This sequence comes from Scutellaria barbata, assembly GCA_028654395.1. NCBI lineage: Eukaryota > Viridiplantae > Streptophyta > Magnoliopsida > Lamiales > Lamiaceae > Scutellaria > Scutellaria barbata. Next base: position 1,767,483 of record CM053656.1, on the reverse strand, counting down.
TTTCAAAGAGGACTTCTATGGTGAGAACCTACATCTCGTTATTGTTGGCTATATACGGCCAGAGGTATATATTTATATATATAACATGCATAGTCTGTACTCATCATTTTGCATGAAGAGTATTGGTTTTGTTTTATGACAACGTGTAATTTTACAGGCCAACTTTGCGTCGCTTGAAAGCCTGGTAGCGAAGATCCACGAGGACAGGGATGTTGCCCAGAAAGCTCTTGAACTTCCCATGTATTTGAAGTACAGGGATGATCCATATTTGTAATGATTTCAAGTATGCAAACACCATAAGAAATTTTGATTTTGTTGAGGATTTGCACATGCAATGAATACTAAAAGAAACTCTAATTTGTGCTTTAAAGCTCAGGATCTTCTTCTGTAAGTCCATCTACGCTGTTTTTCGTTTCATTCTATTCGAATATCCAATATTACATTATAATATTGAATACCCAACTGAAATAGTCACACTTGATTTATTTTGGTCTTTGCCAATAAATATACTCTTTCAGATTCTGTTATATATGAACTTAGGGTATATATATTTCTCAATTTTTTCCGAATTTAAATTTTATTTATTTATATATATATATATTTAAAAATTATATACGAATTAGCTTTCTGTTTTGTAATTAAACTAAGATAAAAAAAATCAAATTATTCAACTTGAAATTCTGGTAGAAAGCAAATTATTTAATCTGATATTTGCTTTGACGAATAAATTCCAGAAGTTTTGGGCTAGTATTGAAATACATGTGGGTCCAATTATTATACTCTTTTAGGCCCAATCATTAAATATTCATTTGGGTCCATAGCCGCATTAGTATTTTGGCGGTAATTCATTTCTCTCAATAAGAGGAAGGGCATCATCTTCTGCAGAGGTGGAATAATGGGTGACGAAACGAAGCGGATGAGCATACGAGTCCTACAGGTTTCTCCCGTATATAATCTGTGTATAGTGATGACACTCAGCTCAAAATAAAGATGGAGTCAAATACCAGAAATGAAGTAACAAAATTACAACTCTTGCCCCATTTTGAAGTGAACAGACCACAAACCTTAAAGAAAAATGAATCACTCAGTGAAAAAAGATGGGCAAAAATCATCAGCAGCTACTTGAAACTGAATAAGACTCCATTCTTAAGATCCTTGCAGCTCAAATTACAGTTCAAGAGTGCAGTTTGTAACATGATCCACAAGTTCAGATTTTACGGGAGCTCGACGATCCGGGGTCTCTTCTTTGGCTTCTCTTTCTTCGGTGGCTTACATGATGAATCTCTTTCTTCATCTTTGGATCCAAACTTCACAGACTCTGATCCAGCTTCATTATCTTGTTCATTAATCTTATCTTCTTTGGTATCATCATCATCTTCTTCTTCTTCATCGCTGTTGCTATCTTCATTTTCTGACAAAATAACTGGTTGTTGACGACCAGCTAGTGCAGTCTCTGCAGCAGCAACTGCCTCTGGTGTATGAAGATCAGCAATGCCAAGCATCAGATCCTGTCAACAAAACGATATACTTAAATCAACTGCAAAGTAACGACATTTTTGGTGAGAGATTAAGGACAACATTTACCATCTCAATGTATTTGGATTCATTCCCACTCAGCACTTCAATATCGTAGCTATTGGGATTATCCTGCATTTTGAGAAGACAAGATAAGACGACAAGTTCAAGAAACTGCCAGCCAGATTTATAGCTCATAAGCTCGAAACAGAACTTATTTCATGCCTTTGCGCTTTGCAGCAGCTGTTTGTTTGATTCTGATATAACTCCTAAGAAGTCCTTCACCTTTCCAAGAACTGCAAAACAACAATTGGATATATCCTGAGTATTTGAAAAGCATTGAGCATAGCCACTAAGCAATATGCATCCACAAAAGCTGAATTAACAATCATAGTAATTAAATATGCCACAGTTCACACATTAACATGACAAGATAGCAAATCAAGTGGCTATGTAGAAAATCCTCAAGTAGTAGTCCAGGTTAAGAATAAAATCTTCAATAACCTACGAGAATCTTTCCGTCACGTTTTTCCCAAACCAAGCCACCTCAATGAGGTGAAATAAACTCCAAACAATGGCTACATACATACACCACAAAAAACTTGAAAAAACACTTTATCATCATGCCAACTGAATAGGATCAATTGCCTTTCCTCTCATCTCCAAGCAAATGGGGTGTCATCCGGTCCATGATTCACATGACAGATACTCACCATGAACTAATAACTGCACATAACCAAGTGAATGATATGAACTCAAGATTAAAGGCAAGGTAGCTAACCCTTGTGGTTTTGTCTAAATTGTTATTTTTAATATAATGAGAAACAAATTCATTCACATTCTACATAAGTACCTAACAACAAACTCCTATCTGCTACTGCTAAGTTATGAACACAGCAGGAGTCCAAGATCACAATCAATTCCTTTTGCAAAACTCTACTGCACCTGCACCTTATCAGTGCTAAATTCCACTAGAAATCAAATATGCAGCAAAAAAATTGCAAGAAAATAAAAAAGCAAATACTTGCTTGCATCAAAACAATAAGTTAAGAAGAGTAAAGGGTACATTGACTCTTGGGAAGAGGAGACATAGCGGGCTTCAGAAGAGGAGCATCAGAAGCAGAAACAGAGCCGTTTTTCTTGCAAACAAGGAGCTTTGATTCTGCAAAATCAACAAACACAAATACTTTAGCATTCGGAGAAACCAAAAAAAAAAAAGAAAGATTGAATTACCTAAACATGAGGCGGAGGAAACGGCGGCAGATTTCGCCTCCAACTTCAAGAGGTCTTTGCTGCTGTATTCCGCCATTAGAGAGAAAGAGAGAGAGGAATATTTAAAAGACACAAAATTTTACCCAAGGGAAATTAATATACTATTCCTAAATGACCATTGAGCCCTTAAAAATTAATGGGGCTGTTTATGAGAGTTGGGGGTAGTTGCGGGAATTATGATAAATTTGGTTTGCTAGGTTTTTGCATTCCTTCACTTTGTTCGCAAATTCTCCGCAGGATTTCTCTCCGGTTCCAAGATCTGCTATTCGTCTTGTTAGTCTCGTCTTCTTTCTTGTTTTCATCTCTATTTATAGATATATATGTTAGTGAAAAATGATGGCGTTGCTTGTTCAAAATTAGATGTTGGATGTGAATTTTGACTGTAACTTAGTTCTCTTTAATGCATTTGATTTGGGAAGGTAGAGAATGATAGATAGCATTTGAACGAGTTGCTTCGCTTTGAGTTGAGTAGAGCAAACTTGAATTTCTGAGATACTATGGATTGAACAATCTTGAATTTGATATGAAGTTCATTGAGAGTTTTAACACATACCTGCTTGACAAATTTGTAGTGGGTTCCAAAGTCTGTAATCTTTATGATTCCACTTTCATCGAGCAACACATTCTCAAGCTGTGTTTTATGAAACAACAAATCAGATAAGTGACTAAGATCAGATGTTAAGATGATGATGTAACATTTTAGTTTCTGCAAATAGTATTTCATATGGAAATATGGCGATTACTTTGAGATCTCTATGATAGACGCCTTTATTGTGGCAGTAACTAACACCATCGATTAACTGTTGAAAGAGCTTCCTGCCTTGAGCTTCTGAAAATTTTCCTCTTGATGCCTGTAAGCCATGTGTGAAATCAGGGATGATGTTCCTAAATTTAATGATAGGTTATTGTTATTAGTCAAGCATTTTTGCATCATCTTACACCCACGAAGATGTTGAATTAACATTAACAGCAAGTTATATGGATTAAATGCAATGACTGTTGAGTGAGACTTTGAAACCTTGAAAACTTGTTTTTTTGATGGTGTTAGTGATTGAGGTAAGTGTAGCATGATTACTGGGTTGAAACTCTACGCCATTCATTCAGAATCCTAACAACAGCTTCTTCTGTGAAGCAGAAGAAAGCCATATATACATACAGTGACAAAAGCAAGAATACTTGAAACAGTTGAATAGATATTGAAGACAACGAATATGATAGCAAGCAGCAACATAGTATCCTGCAACTTTCCTCCTCTTCAGTTCAAACCCAATTCTTCTCTCTCCAGATCATCATTTTCTCCAACTAAATCCCTAATCCCATTCTCTCTCGCCAAAACCTTGCCTTATTCTATCAATCTTGGAATGCGTCGTCTCCAAACTCGTCGCAGCTCGTTTGATACTCAATCTTCGCAAGACCCACCTCTTGTTTCTTCATCTTCTTCGTCGGAAAATGAGCTGCTTGTTGACGGTGAAAGCGGGGGCGACGGTGGTGGAGAGGAGGACAGGGACTGGACGACGTCATTTTTGTTGTTTGCTTTCTGGGCTGGTCTTATGTACTATGTTTCCTTCCTTGCTCCCAACCAGACTCCGGTAAATATGATTTTGTTATTTACTTCATCATACATTCATTAATTTGCCCCATATTTTTATCTTCTATATATTTTTGGCTTGTGATGCTGCCTGCCTATGGTTTCTTGATATGTGTATTGTGATGCTGTGGCTTTGAACAAAACTTCAGGTAACAGATCTCTATTTCGTGAAAAAGCTACTGAATTTGAAAGGAGATGATGGTTTTGAATTGAATCAAGTGTTGGTAGCTTTATGGTTCATCATGGGTTTATGGCCATTGTTATACTCTATGCTCCTCATTCCAACTGCCCGAAGGTACAATAATTTTCAGGTCTCTTTCTATTTTTTTTCCTTTTCTCCCAATTGATGAAAATATAATAATACACCACTGAGTAGATAATCCTCATAAGAGATAAGACGGTCTTCAACTTTCTTGAGGAAGAAAGAAAATCAAGATAAAAAAAGTGCAACAGTTCCATGTCAAAGGCTTGGGAAACAATGTCTTTCTCTTGCTCATAGTGTTTCTTGTATGTGTGCAGCTCGAAGAGCAAAATTCCTGTTTGGCCATTTGTTGTTCTATCATGCTTCGGAGGCGCATACGTTCTCATTCCATACTTTGTTCTCTGGAGACCGCCAGCTCCGCCTGTTGAAGAATCTGAGCTTAGGAGGTGGCCTCTGAATTTCCTGGAATCAAAACTAACTGCCGGGGTGAGGAGATTCTTGCTCTTGCAAAATGTCTAAAAGAAAATCGTGATCATTTTTGATGTGATGAAAGAACATGGATTCTAATATATAAGATTTTCAACTGAAAGTCTATCTCAAGCATATGGCTGAACACTATTTAGTAGCTCTCGTAGAGTTATTTCTGTTTATTAACTGAGATTTGGTTGCATGTAGCCAGCATTGTTCTAAGTAAACCCCATGCATTTCTGATCATGTTAAGATAAGCTTCTCCTGTTTTGCTATGAAGTGTAAATTTCAGGGATAATGTTTCATGTAAGTAGTGTATCCAATAAGAGCATTTAGCTTGCATATGAACGTTCCAAACATTGCTAAAGAAGTAGTGCTTCCCATATCTCCCGGTTTGAATCTGAGTTTCTTTGTGTCTCTTGAAAATATAGCTAACTAATTATGTATCAGATTGCAATGGCTGCAGGGCTGGCATTAACGGTTTATGCATTTTCTTCCAGCGGTGATGAGTGGAAGGAGTTTTATCAGTATTTCCAAGGAAGCAAATTTGTGAGTATTTCGTTCCTTAATGGATACTTTTGGATGAAGTGAACTGTAAATTTGTTTGAAACTAACAAGTGAAGAACTACGGAGTTTCACTTTACAAAAACCAATCCTTGTTTAGATTTTAATAGACATATGTACAAAAGTGAAGAGAATAGAATTCTAAATTCAACCACATTGTCAATTTGGCAATTCTTTCTGTTCATATTCTGCCACTTGTCAATATGACCTTAATTTTCTACTCTTTCTCATGACAGATACACATAATGAGTATCGATTTTGCTCTGCTTTCGATGTTTGCTCCTTTCTGGGTCTACAATGACATGAGTTCTCGAAAAGGGTCAGACAATTTTCCAGGATTAGGCTTCAAGAATCTACAAAGAAGTATAACCCTGTGAATATGCATCTGATACGTTAATTGTTATCTTGTAGGAATGGCAAAGGCTCTTGGCTCCTCACTCTATCTCTAATTCCATTCTTAGGTCCTGCCCTCTATCTTCTCTTACGACCTTCGTTGTCAGTTGTTCGAGTGGCATCAGCACCAGCATCTGACGAAACATGATGTACGAATTTCTCGTTGCAGCGTGCGTCCTGGATTCATACAAAGAATTAAATGTAAATTTCAAGTGAAATCGTTTCAAGCCGGATGAAATCTTGAAGCTATATAGTGCAGCTTAAATGTAATGAACTCAGGTTGTTCTTGATGATGTTTCGTATTCGTTGTCATGTTTAAGGTTTTTCTTTGAATGGTGTGTTCTATGATGAAAATCTTTATACATATTAATGTGCTTAAAAAGTAATTATAATCATTAATTTTAAATTATAATATTTAAATGGATGAAATCTTTAAATATTAACGGTGGACATTTTAAGACATTCCACGTTGTGTAAAAGAATATTATTTTAGTACTTGATAAGTAATAATCCTTGTTATAGTTATTAATTGTCCTAACTTTGGACCAATACCATTTTATAACATTCAGATACTAAATCTATGATCAATTGATGGCATTAATTAACAATGTGCTGAAATTAGCATATAATTTACTTGGAAATCTGAAAATATGACTTTTATAGCCATTGAGTTTACTTTTAGGTCTATTAAGACAAAAATAACTAATATTATGGCTCTTATTTTAACATATGAATGAAAACATAGTTGACGATTGTTGTATAAAATACCAAATGCAGTGGGTCTCATTAATTAATTAGAAAATTGAAAAATAATATTGAATATTGAAACAAAGTTGACTAAGCCATTCAAGTGATGAGCTTTTTTCCTCAATTTTCAAATTTATTTGAGATTTTTGGTTTAAGAATAGAGAGGAAGCGGAGGTTTGAGAACAAATTAAATTATAAAGTGAGTGAAGTTTCAATTTGACTCACTATTTTACCTAACATTTTCTAAATATATATTTTATAATAATAACAATAATTAAAAAAAATTAAAGTTTGGGCAAGTTTTTTTTTTTGACATGTAACACAGTGATTGCTTATTTATACAATATATATAAGGGATACTATTCTATATTACCCATTTTCCTATACCATCTTTTTTTTATACCCATCAATATAATATTCTAACCATTATACCCATAAATATAACAAAACATCCTTTTCTACCCATTTTCCTTGGAAAATTACTATCCTAACCTTGTTGACTTTCATTATTCACCAAAAAACCTTGATTGCCATTAGTCATTTTTTCATTCTTCCACACTTATATTTATCAGATCCGGATTAGCCCTCTGATCAATATCAGGCCCAACATGTTTTTGTAAATAAAATAAAATTGAGTTTAAATCATACCTCGTCTTTGTCTCTTAAATTCCCTTGAACCTCGGTTCAGGTTTTATGGATCAAAGATCCAACCACTCGCCCGCAGTCTATGGTTCTGAAACCGATTTTCTTGGGAACCCTAATCGCAATCCTTCTTAACGGCCACCTGCCTTTAAGGAGATCACGGGGAGACGCACTACTGGATGAATTTTCACTCAGAATTATAAAATTTTTGGACAGAATGTCGGAAAGCAAAAGCCTTGTTTATTGAAGAAAATAAACTAAACTATTTTACAATATTACTACTCTCCGCCATTGGAAGAGAAACTTGATTTAGCCAATCATGGCTAAAACTCGTGAAAGGGAAAACCCCCATGAACAGGAAAGCTTGAAAGCTAAATTATTACAGACTAGAGAGAAGATTTCTCGAAAAACTTAGAATGAAAGATAAAGTGTCGATTTTCGATGATCCTCTTCTGAGGCTGAAGACCTCCTTTTATAGGCATCAATGTGCTCCTGTGTGGATCCATTATTGCCTTGCCAGCTTGCATTCCACTTGGTTAGTGGGGAATGGGCCAACCTTCTTTATTTCCCACCTACCGTTTGGTAAGTGCATCTACCTCCTTCGTTGTCTTCTTGCGTCGGCAACGAATCTCTTGATGAGTAGAGGGGTTCTCCACTTTTGTCCTCTTTAGACCAGATGCTGATTCTTCAAAGATGGCGGGACCTGCCACTATCCCATGTCTGAATAAGCATCCTATGCTGATTATACCGTATCATATTACATTGTTTGGAATACAATACAGCTTGTTTATTATTGAGTCTTAATTAGACCCGCTTCCTCTTATTACATTTTTGGTTTTTATTTTCTAAAAACCCTTCCATTTTTCCCTTTTCTTCGGGTAATCGGGTTTGTCCTTTTTTACTTTGAAACCCTATCCAAACAGCGGTTTCTCTTGCATTTGACAGTAAGAGCATATCATCTCTTCCCATCTCCCGATATGTATCATATTACATATCTTCTTCCTTGTTTGTTCCGTTGCTGGAACCCTGTTTTCCCAGATTAATTTTCTCTTATTTTCAAAGAGGTTCTCAGCAAATCCGGTAGTTGTTCCTGTCATGGAATTTAACAGGAATGATCCGTTCACAGAATTATGAAATATTTTGAACGGATACTTCACCTTGTCCATCTCGGTGAGACAGACCCAAAGACCCCAAGCTCGCCTGGTTGATATATCGTTTTCTATAAGAACGACTACCAAGGGACTATTTTCTGAGGGTGTTTTGGCTCGGTTTATCGCCCTCATTTCAGATCTCTGTAGTTTTATAAATTGAAAAATTGGATGAGATCTTTTTCCTGTGATTTCCGGAGCAGCAGAGATAATCTTGAGCTCCAGGATATCTCCTCGTCCCAAGTAAGGGTTATTCTGTCATGAATCGTGCACAGCAGTGGCTATCAAGTTCGGTAATTTGGAAATCTCCGAAAAGCTGGGTGCAGTAGTAAAAACTGAAGCAATTGCTCCAAAATCGAACCATTCCCGCACATCATGAGGATTTACCCCAGGAAGCATCCAAAGTCTTGGATACTTGCCAGACCAATCAGCAGTAATTCTGTTCGGATTGATCCCATTTCTTGTAACCAATTTCTCCCATGTTCTTTGGTAAACCTGCAGAGGAGAAATAGCTTGGTTAGTGTTAACCTGTATAGGGTCAGTCTGGGGCCTTAGGTTAACATCTCCCTCTTTTACCTCAGAGGTGTTGGGTTGACTCGGGTTGTCTGGAATTGCTTCATGACCTTCCCAATTAATAATTTTATCGGAATCTGATAAAACACTTGGTTCGGCTTTATCAGCCTTTTCACCGGTATCCGATGAAAAACTTTTATCAGCAGGATGTCCTGCTTCGGGTATAAAAGTACCATGTTTGTTCATCGATAATGAACTCTTCTCGTGTAACTCTTTCTGCATCACCGATGGTGAACAGGCCTTGTTTAAAGGTTCCACTAATGCAACCCACAAATCATTATTTGAAGTTATGGCTGCATGTAGGGTCATTTGGACTTTGTCCAAATCAGCTTTCTGGACATAAGATGCTGCTTCGGCTCTTACCCTTAGCATCTCAAATGCCTTGTAAAGCTCCTCAAGGTTTTCCCTAAGGTGCCTTGCTCGTATTGTGATGGAATCTGCTTCAAGGATATCCATCTCTTGTTAAGAAATCTGCAAGAACATTCTCATTAGATTTCACAATGACAATATCAAAAAGATAATATTGGCATTCTGCTTGCCACCTGATAATACGCGCTTTTTCAATCTTTGATCAAGTTTTTTTTTCAAAAAAGCTTTAACATTAGTATTATCAACTTTTAATGTAAATTCTTTGGCTAATAAAAATAAAGGCCATTTTTTGAAAGCCTTCCAAACTGCAAATAATTCCTTCCCGTTTATATGCCAGACTCTGGTTTGTTGTTCGGTAAACAACTCTCCTGTATATCTACATGGTTCTTCACCCGTAGATGTCTTTCTCATGAGCACTGCTGCCCATCTAAAATCATTAGCGTCTGTGTAGACAACTAACTGATCCTCATCTTGAGGAATCGCGAGCTTTGGTAAGTTACTACAAACCTGTTTTAACTCACGAACCCTTTGGGAATGGATATCTTCCCATTTCCATTTGGTCTTCTCATCCTTTTGTAATAAATGACGGAAATCCTTGCGATATTTTGTCAAGTCCTTAATAAATGAACCTGTAAAATTAATCACTCCTAAGAAGCTTTGAAGGTGCTTTTTATCTCTAAGAACATCTGGAAAATTGCAGATTTTCTCCACAATATGTTCCTGTAGTTCCATTCCTGCATGGTCAATAATAACACCGAGAAACTCGATTCTATTAACCGCGATTATTGCCTTCTTTTCAGAGAGCACTAATCCTTCTTTATGGCATGCTTCTGAAAATATTTTAAGATGCTTTAAATGATCTTTCATATTTTTAGATGCAATCAGAATATCGTCTATGTAGACAAACATAAACTCAAAATAATCTTTAAAAAGATTATCTATCTTTCGTTGGTATATCTGAGGTGCATTCGCAAGACCCATAGGCATTACGTTCTAGATATACTGTCCTTGTGGTGTAAAAAAAACAGTTAATTTCTTCGACTCTTTTTCTAACTTAATCTGGTAAATTCCAGACTTGCAATCAAATTTTGAAAACACTTTTGACCCTTTAATATAATCAATTAAGTGTTCTCTACTTGGTATGTAATAACCATCAAATTCGGTAATCTTATTAATACCTTGATAGTTAATTACTAACCTTGCTTTTTCTCTCTTTATTTCGCCATGGTTTCTTACCAAAAACTCTGGGCTACTATAGAGAGAAATACCTGCTTCGATCAGCTTGAGATCGATATGCTCTTTGATAATTTTTTGCATATCCTTTCGATCTTCAAGGTTCATCTGGATCGGCTTGTATCGAACCAACTCGTATCGGTATTGTTCTTTTACCTTTAATGTTGCTTCGATCTGGTTTTTGTCCCACCAGGCTAAAGGATTTTTGTTGTAGTTCCTCTGGATTAGCCTTTTAACATTTTTAAGGTAAAGTAAACTTTCCTCATCCATGTCAATTTGGGGTGGTCCTTCTTGTAAGACATTTTTCAGAAACTGAATAGCTTCTTCGTGTGCCTTCTTCATTCCTTTTTGTCTATAAGACAAAAGAGCTTCACCAAATTTCCTCTTATCCTGCATTTTAGGATGAGTCAACTTGGCTTCATTATCACCACGTTTGCTGCGAAAATTAATAGGCATGATCCTATTAAAGGTTTTCTCTCGCCGCAAAACCTGTATCAAACTACCACAGTTAGTAGTAAAGGTTAACAGGTTCTTGTGATTATCCTGCTCATATTTTGCAAAAGTTTGGATAAAATTATTACCAAGCAAAATATCAGCACCTGTATCATGAATATAGATAGGTGGCATTCTTACTTTATACCAAGGGGTATCGAATGCACCTTCAATCATTATTCGTGATTCTCGAATACCTCTATTGAGTATTAGGATTTTCTGGGAAAAATCCCTTCCTGCAACAATAGGTAGTTTTTCCACTGCTTCGCTGGGGAAAACTCCTGGCTTTGCTGTGCAAATGCCTGAACCTGAGTCAATATAAGCTGCAAAATATTATGTCCTATATTGATCATATAATATCCCTACAGATATATATATATAGAGAAAATACTCGTCATTTAGAATCGTCTGGATATATTCTTCTTTTCCAAGATTCTAATGTATTTATCCTTGAGCTTCTTATATTATGCTCACGGATCAACTCTTGAAACCTTATCTGATGAGTTTGTTCATTATCTCGCATTTCCCTTATGCGCTCTGTCAACTCATCTTTCTCCTTTCTGAGATCCTGGATCTCATCATCTATACACCTCTCTGGCATAAATTAGAACCTGTCTGGATTATTTGGATAAATCCCTCTACTCCAGCGTTCTAGCATGTCTATTCGTGCGTTTATTTGATTTATTTTTAACGCAGCCTCTTGTATCCTTATAACTACCTGGATACTTCTTTGTTCTAATGGATCTTGCTCCCGCAAAGATCTTAACAAAGCTCTCGTCTGAATTCTTTGTATTCTGAGATCAATGATCTCATCATCCAGCTTAATTCCTGGCATAATTGTTTTATTCTACCCTGATTGTATGTCCATCAAGGTCGAACTCCATCCATTTTCCATCTCTTCTCTAGGGCTTATGTTCCTCAAGGAAACTTAACCCTAGGGTCATAACTCTTTTGGTTATGTCTGCACTTCCTGTAACAGATACCTGATAGTCTGCTATTTCTAACATGCCTTCATATCTATTAATACTTGGTTGCTGTAAATGATATATCTCCTCACAAGGAAACAAATTTTCAGTTTTAGATATATCAAAAACAATATGGATTTCTTTCCATTCATTATTAGGGCATTTTATTTTAACATTTCTTACCCTAATCTTTTGTGGATACAAATCCTCACCTGATTCTTTTCCTTTTAGGCTTAGAATCCTACCCTCGAAAAAGGACAACCTGTTACTAATTTCAGAATCAAACCTTAATGATCTATTGTTTAAGATAGGTTGATCTTTGATTAGCAAATTGACACCTCCTAACCTTGGTATCTTAATTGGGTCAGGTGTCATAACCTTAGCAAATTCCTTGAAAATTCTAGGAATTTCTATATACTCTTTCCTTAGGAACAAATCTGAATGGTGTGTGTTGGAAAGTGCATATGCAATTCTATACGTAATAGAATATGGTCTATTCCCTTCTTTCATAAGATCAGGTCTTTTAAAATCCTGATGAAGGGTTAAGACTCTACTGAAATCTTGGTCAGCTAGGTTGTATGCAAACCTAGGATGAATATCAAACATAAGTTTGCCAGCATACAAATTTCCTACCATTGTACCAAGACAACTTTCACTCAGATTATTGATTCTTTTATCCATCACAGATAAATGTAATTCCGAATCAATTTCTTCTTTGAATGTAGCTTTAATCACTACTTCAATGGTTCCAATATGAATCCATTTCATTGTGATCGCTACTTCTTCCTTGATACGACTCAATTCCTCAAGAATGTCTTCTTTTGGAATAAGTTGCATCTCAATGTTATTACCGGTTAAACCTATTGGAATAGAGAACTCACCTGAGTTCACCCGGTAGATGATATGATGCTTGCGCTGTCTTATTCCGATCTTATCACAAAATCGATTAAGACTTCCCATCTTAAATCCGTTGTAAGGACTTAAGACTGAATCTTGTTGCATGATTCTTTCCATCGTTTTGTTGGAGATGGTCATTTTTGAAAAGAATCCTGATAGACTATTCGTTGTTTGGAGTCTATCTTCCTGCTCGCCGGAGCTACTCGTCTGATTCTGTAGATGATCCATCAGATCCTTCTTAATCAGATTCGAACTCTTCTTCATAGATGCTTTCATCTGAAGAGATATTCTCGAACTTGTAAACTGACACCAAATCACCATAAAAGACAGCATCACGGATGTCTTCTGTAGTTTCGAACTGGCGCACATCCTTCTCCTTCTGTGGGCAATCGGGCGAAATATGGTCTCTCGCACCGCACGTCCAGCAGTTACAATCTTTGAAACTTTCATTGGTACGAGTGTGAGCTCGTTTGAAAGTTCTCTTCCTGGTTGTTCCTCCTATTGCCTTCCCTGTGGGTTTAGATCCCTGTGAAGAAAACCTGGAAGGACCCGACTTTTGACCAGATTTGTAAGATCTAGCCTTTGATTTGGACCACCAAGATCTCCCTTGTCTGGAAGGCCTTCTGTATGATCCTCCGGACTTAGATTGAAACCCTCTTTTGAAGTGTTTCTTTCTTTTTCCGTGTCTTTCTCGTTGTGGTTCTCCAATAATACTCGGAAAATCATTGTTGTCGCAACAAAGAGGAGTCTTTTTCATCATCCCTCTTAGTTTTTTCTTATTCTTTTGTAGTGTTGCCTGATAACACCACTCTCTTAAGCTGTCTTTAAGGAAAGACATCCTTCAAGCCACTGAATCAATTCTCCCTGGAGGCACCTGATATGTTTGTATCAACATTTCTCTCCATGGGCTGCATATTCTTGCAAAGAATAATTCTGTTGCAACTTTCAGTGGTATATGTTCTTCGAAGTAGTATTTGCGGAACCAATATATATATTCGTCCACATGACCAATACTTCGTAATTCGAGAGCATACAAGGCTTGTGTGTATTCTCTCTTTTTTTCTTTTTTTCTTTCATCAAAGTATCCATCTCCGATGAAATATAGTTTGATCAGGTTCCCAATCTTTTCGATAATTTCAAAGAGATTATCTTTAGATCGGATTTCTTCTTTAATATGGTCTTTCGTAGAATCCCACATTTTCTTAACTGAACCTGTCAAGCTGTTTATGATAAGTTGGCAAAAATGCTCCTTATCGATATCCAATGCTGATGACGAGACCTTCATGGACGCCATCCATTCATCGATTAAGGTTTCCATGTTCCTAAAATCGATGATATCTGTTGTAAGTGTCAACCCGAACGGGTGTGTTGGTTCAAGCATCGTTTTCGCCCAAGGGCTATTGGATGCTGCTTTCTCCCATCCTGGCCGTCTCTTATGTTGTCGAGCTACATGGGCATCGTAGGCAACTTCATCATGTTTCCATGTTTGTTGGAAAACAGGTGCATCAGCTTCTGGTACTCCCGTACTTGTACTCCCTACTTCCTCCTTTGGAATGAGCTCATTCATCCTGAGATTAACCAGATCTACAATTCCCAAATTGAAAAGTGATTCGGTTAATTCTACCAGATCAACTCTTGAGACTTCCATCAGACTTTTCGTATGATTTCAAGTAAGAGTTCATCGTAGCTTTTAGACTTTGGAACTTCCGTAGCCTTTCCTTTTGGGATTTTTAGTTTATCTCCGAACGTATCTTTGTATCGTTCGTTCATCGATCTACCTGTTCCCTTTGGTAATCTTCTTTTCAGATCTAACACTTATTGTTTTAGATCTAGAACTTCTCCTTGGATCTCAATTAGAGATCGGAACATCTTCTCCATTTGTCCACCATAATGAATGATGGTCTTCTGGATCTCCCTAAGGTCTTGAGTGACCTTAGATGTGTCTGGAACAATTATGTTCCAATCTGAGCTGGATGTCATTTAATGATATCCTGCACTTGTGTTATCTCGAAATATTTTCGGATACATTTTTCTTGATTTTCTCCTCCGTTAGGCACAAGAAAATAATATTGTATATCATAATTTAATTTATTTCTTCAATAAAACTTGGCTCTGATACCAATTCTTACATCGGATCACAATAAATATAAATCGTGGAAAAACTCAAATAAATTCTTTTATCCAGATAAAATTATCCAGTACGTGGTATTGTTATACCTTTCAGACCAGATTCACAAGTATAAATACGAGTGTTTTTTGGGGCACGAGAAAGGTTTCCAACCGATATACCAAAACAATTATATCTGTGTTTTAATTATAACAAAGCAACTTAGGTTTGGTAATAATAAATTTGGATTGAAAAGAGTAATTTTCAAAATTAAAATAATCATTTCTTTTGGGATGTCAAAGGGCATTTAGGTTTTTTCACCAAAAATGGGTATTTTTGGTTATTTGTTATATTAATGGATATTTTTGAAAGTTGTTATAGTAAAATGGGTATTTTAGGGTATTAACCCATATATATAATGACAAGTTCTGCTATAAGATGGTCTCGCGAAATTCTATATCATATAGACAAATGAGTGAATCAACATGAATCAACATAGTACTCACGGTCTACATAATAAAAAAAAAAAAGCACAGTTAAATTGTATAGAAATATTATTTTATACATTGAAGTATCACATTAATATAACAGTTTGAAATATAATTAAGTGCAAGTACCACTTATTATATGTTAAAGTATATTCCGTATAAGTTAATATATCATTTAGTATACATTTATGACTTGTTATATGTTGAAGTACAAGACAATATATGTTAATGCATTGTAAGTTTTACGATCAAGAATTGCTTAATGTACGTTAATTATTACTTATCGTATATTAAAATATCACTTCTTAAACATTATAGTATCACTTAATCATGTATTAAGTATCACTTAATACGTGGAATTTAAGAGATGTCACCAATACCAACTACAGCCAAATTGATTTGAAATAAGTAGAGCAAGATTTTCGAACTAATATTTTGGAATCTCAATTCAACTATTTTTACATTTATCTAACAAAAAAAATTTAGCTGATTAAATCCATGTTTATTGAATTATTAATGTATCTATTAACTCATAATTACAAAATTCACATGTACCTTGAAAAACTTAGGAGAGAAAAATCAAAAATCTCTATATATGTATATAATAACAAAGTGATCACTTATTGTTTTTTTAAAGAGTAGAACTTGTGTGCTTCTTGGGTATGATGAACTCAAACTCTAATACGTTGTAATATCATTAATATCTCTACAAGTAACAAGTAATACGTTAAATAATATCTTTAATTAAATTATATATTTCAATTATACAAATAAATACTTTACGAGTAAACAACTAATACTTATGAATATACAGTTAATATATTTCACTAAAACATATATTTCAATTATACAAGTAATATCTTATGTCTATACAACTAATACCTTAATAATATACAATTAATATCTTAGGAGTTTATAACTAATACTAAACTAATAATATATTTGCGGGTACGGATATCGATGGTATATAAGTTTTTGTCATTCTCAAAATAGTAAGATCCCACCAAAAATCAAACTTTTAACTTTCTTTTAGTTTTTTTAATTAAGTAAAATTGATAAAAATAAAGTAATTCAAGTATAGTGAGAAATTCAAGTTTGAAAACATGTTTTCAATTGATGGTATGTTAAAATTATATTTTTTCTATTCTTCCAGAGTAATAAATTTTTATACTCATTATGAATATCTTATTGAACATACATTTGCCTAAATTTTTTCAGATCAATTGTGACAAATACAATTAATTAGTAAAATAGTTGAACAACGTTTGATAAATGTAGGAAATATTTTAAATTTTAAATGACATATGTGTTAGATTAAATAACTCTTAAGAACTATATTGTTTGATCATTGTTAACATTTTTCATTCCAGGAAATTACAACTCTTTGAATTTATATGCTCATGCAGCATTTGCATAGCAAATGACATTGAATTTTTTTTCTCATATTAACATTTTACATCAAAATAGACATATTTAAAATTTTAAGATTGTGCATCACACAATTAACAAATTAAATTAAATTACTTAAAAACTATATATTATCTTTATATTCACTATTTTCATATTTAAAAAAATAAAATTTATACACCACACGGGATCTATAGGAGTTGTGAACAAACACACAAAGGTACAAAGGCTAAAGCGGAACAAAAAAAAAAAAAAATTTTGTATAATTGGTGTACGCATCTACAATTCGTGTAATTGATCCGACCCATCTCACACGCCTCCACGCGCTCTCCACATGCGCGCACGAGCCCCACGTGCTTGGGTGGGTGCGCTCAAACTCACTCAAATTCGCTCAAGATGTTATACCTTTATGTTATATTAAGCATACATTTATATTATGTTAGTTATACTTTTATGGTCATGATGTTATATTAAGCATATCTTTATGTAACGTTAAACATACATTTATGTTATATTAAATATACTTTTATAATTTTATATTATGTTAAATATATCTTTAGAGTTTTATATTATGTTAAACATACTTTTATATTATATTAAATGTACCTTTATATAACGTTAAACATATTTTTGTGTTATGTTAAACATACCTTTATAGTTTTATGTTATGTTAATTATACCTTTAGGATTTTTGTGTTATGTTAAACATACCTCTATGTTATGTTAATCGTATTTTTTAATTATGTTAGTTGTACCTTTATGTATTATATAAATGTATGATTAATGTTACTTAAAGACATGTATTATGTTACATGAAAGTGTATATGTACAAATTAGAATTTTTTTGTTAAAATTATAGTTTTTTTTTAAAGTTAAAGTATTATATAAAAGTATATTTTAACATAATATAAAAATATGACTAACACATTATAAAAAATAGGGTTAAAAAAAAAATACGTGAATTCGATCCGACCCAACCTGCATTATTGATATAACAATTGTATATAAGGGCAACTAAAAAAAAGTGTTAAAGATCTGAATTTAAGCGAGTGTACTCTACAACACATTCACAATGCCTTTATAATTTCAATAGTATTTCATAAACTATAATTCTACAAAAACCCTTTCCCCTAAGTCTTCTTCTCTTTCCCTAAATACAAAATCACACACACACTCTCTCGCTCCTGCTCTCTCTCTCTACCTCCACTCTCTCTCTCTCTAGAACGGACGGGGGTTCTTTTATGTAATACTGGTTCTTGCATTATCGATTAATACGTATTGTTGTTTATCGACGCAGATTTTTGATATATATATACATACGGATATATATATATATATATAGGTGTAAAGAGGTATCGGGGGATTTCAGAAGAAGAAGATGAGCAGTGGGGTTAAGGGAGGTGCAAGTAGGGTTTCGATTCCGAGCGGCGTTAAGAATATGATCGAGAATATTAAGGAGATTACTGGGCAGAATCACTCCGAAGATGAGATTTATGCAACGCTTAAGGAATGTTCCATGGATCCCAACGAGACTGCTCAGAAGCTTCTACTTCTTGGTGAATCTTCACCTCTTTCTCCTTCTCCGTTCTATCCCCCCAATTTGAAAACTTTTTTCATAATCTTTTAATTGGTGATTTTGTTTGACATGTGATCTCGATTTTCCTTTTGATCTTTGGTGCCATTGGAAATGGGGAATTTGATTGTTGATCTATTCGTTGTTTGTTGCATTTTACGCTTGTGTGAGTGCTTTCTGTTGTTTTCCATTTTGGTACAGTAGAATTGATTTTTTCTTATTGTTTTTAGTGGCAAGTTTTGCTAATGGTTCAAGTTGTGACTTGTCTATGTGATTCTTTCTTTTATTCCTGTAAGTGAGCGAACTTTTTGTGTTATGGGTAAGGCTGATCGTTGTTGTCATTTCCTACTTTTTATTTTGGCTGTATTTGTGATGTGTTGCTATTTTTGTTAATTCAATTCTTATTTTTAGGTTGACACCTTTTAGTTCTCTTTGGATTTAGTCCGTCTAATGTGCTTGAATATTTGAAATCCTTTTGGCTTTCCTATGGGTTAATTTATTTTGAGCACAGATATAGTTGTAAGTTCTTTTTAAGTGGAGATATGAATTTATTAGGTTTGTGACAGTTTTCTTATTATGGTGTATGAGTCCTGTGGGATAAAAATTTGGGCTCTCAGGTGGGTAGATAAAATGCTTTCTTCGATTGAGTTACTTTTATGATCCTTGGTTAATCAGTGGCGGATTGCGTCTGTAACTTGGTCTTGGTGCAACTTTCTCAGTGGCTAACATTTTCTGATAACAAAAGCAGGTTTTGATGGACTTTGAAATGGTGTTTCACTCATTAGTTCATCACAGTAGTGTAATCATATTACTCATTTCAAATATGTTTCAAGGGAAGTGCATACTTTAGTTGCGAGTTTATTGCTATGTGCATACTCTTTTGGTTCCATTGTATATTCAATTTTCTACAAAGCTAACTGACAAGTGTTATTATATTCTTGTACAGATACGTTCCATGAAGTAAAGAGAAAACGTGATAGGAGAAAAGAGGTATTGCCTATTTCTCAGTCGAATCCCTTTGTTTTTCTATCTTAAGTTTATGACAATATGTGGAGCTTCTTTTAGTTTTTTATTTTGTATTATATATTACTTATGTTATGTTCTTTTGACCTTCAAAAAGGATATTCTCATTTTTAGCTTTTATTATTCTTTAAGAGCATTCTGTGTTTGATATCTTCTTAGTACTAAGAGATATATATATTCTGAACCCCTAAATTGTCCTGACATAGTTACATTTATATATTTTCCCAACACTTCAATAGAGTAAAAACCTTTAGGTGATTAATGTAAGACTAACTTTGAGAACCATTTGTATTTCTCTGTTAGCGGTGTTGTGTGATATCCTGGTGATGTTCTTCTATGTTTTGTCAGCTGGGCAAAACAATTAATTTTCTTCTACACATTCAGCAATTTTATCTCAACCAATCAGTTTGTACATGTTTTTTCCTCAATTGTTTATATCATGTAGTACGTTTAAAAGTACGATTGGATTTTTGTATTGCATAAAGATATTTTGAAAAAATAATGACCAAAACATATTCTTGCTTTAATCTGGTATCCACTGAATTGGTGAATTGATTGTTCCTTTTTTTCTTGATGTAATGTGAATGTATTTCTTGGTGAGATTGCAATAGTGATGTATGGATTTAAATTAAGAATCTAGGTCCTTAGATAATCTTGTTAGACTTCTCTGGTCACCCATCCCGTTGAAGAGGACAACCAGGGATTCATGAGAACCTAAAAGGAAAATGATACTTCTTTTGATGGAATATAACCTAGCTTCTTATTATGATGAGTTCATTGTGTTAACTTCATTTGTAATTGTATTGGATTTGATGGTTCCAACACAGCTTTTGTATTCAAAGTATTATGAGCATTTATAAAGTAGTTGCTCAAAATTGTTTTGTTTATATTTTTATTTTGTCTATTTTCTTAAGTTCCTCTTGAGCTGTCCCTTATGCTGGCTGTACTTGATTTTGCATTACTGTTTGTCCTTTTCAGAGTCTGAATAAGGAACCTGCAGAACCGAAGTGGAAACCAGGTTCCCAGGCCCGGCCAAATAGACTTGGTCGTGGGAACTATCCATCACGATATGTATCTCATGGTGAGCTTACATTTGATGCTGTTAGCATGTACAGTTACCTTTATATGTGCCTTCTGTTACTGAACTATTCATGTTTTGCACTGCCCTGTGAGCTGCACTTCAATCATGTTTACCTCTGCTCCCATCAATTCTAGACCCTTAAGATATGTTTCATGTTATTTTAGTAATTTTGGGAGAATGTATTAGGGTATATATATAATGGGAGTGGAGTTTGGGAATGAGGGAATCAAATGTATCCGCATCAATTCCTATAGCATTTTATGTTGATATGTGAAGGTAATGTCTGGAAGCTTATATTTGGGGTTATGTATGTAATGAGTTGATGTAACTACTGAGATATGCATGAAATGGAGAGCATGACTTAGAGAAGCAAAAAATCATTTAGGGAATGTTATGGGGGAATATATTGTCATCCCACCCAAATATAAGGACATTTTAATTCCGAAGATATGAAAATTGACATTGAAAATGAAACTAAATGTAGCAATACAATGCCCCACTTGTT
Organism: Scutellaria barbata; assembly: GCA_028654395.1. Classification (NCBI taxonomy): domain Eukaryota; kingdom Viridiplantae; phylum Streptophyta; class Magnoliopsida; order Lamiales; family Lamiaceae; genus Scutellaria; species Scutellaria barbata. The sequence goes on along the minus strand of CM053656.1, from coordinate 1,746,231 downwards.
AACCTTGTAAAACCTGTTTGGCCACCGAGCAATAAGAGAAGACAATGATGGGTGGCCTGCATTCTTTAAACCATGAATTAAGAATCACTGTTTTTTCATTCCGTGCATTTTATCATTCCTTGTGTTTTGACATTTCTTGTCAGATGTTAGTGGTGGAAAAAATTCGGCTGCTATAAAGGAAAATGCTACAGGTCACCTTACAGAGAAAACTGCTGGCAAGGGACCCTTGGCTACTTCACAAGATATGAGAAAGAATGAAACTCCTGTTGCAAGGTGTGATACGTGGTTATGACCTAATTCATGTGTACTATGTTCTGCTTCTATTGAAACTCAAATCTTTACTTCTATGATGCATGGTAATGTGTATATTGCTTTGAAAAAAGCCCACAACTCTATGTTTCGTTAAAGTTGTTCTCTCTCTCCCTCTCTCTCTGTTTTTTTTTTTGCAGCCTGACTACTGCTGTGTCTTATGATCCATCCGGTATTACTTCCCAGAGTACCATTGTTATGCATGACAACCATGCATCTGTAGGTGGAGGTGGTAATCAATCCAAGACAACTGCTAGTATCAATAAGCAGGAGAAAACTCTTCTGGTTTCATCCCCGATTGATTCGATAAAAAATCCCCATGATCCAGGGACGAAGGACATACAACACCACCAGATGATTGTTAATGCTACATCTATTCCTCCAGCACCTGTTTCAGGATCTTATTTCTCTTCTTCAGATCCTCCAATGTTGCCTTCTCAGGATTTGCCACACCCTAGTGCAGTGGGCAGTATTCAACGCGAAGTGGGAAGTCAGCAAGCCCCCGGTGAACTGATCGATGATAAACCTACTGAGAACAAATCTTCCTCCACTATATGTATGCTAATTGCATTTTCTTATATATGTGTTTTCATTTTCAAAGTATTGATTTCTTTCATCTGTTTCACAGAAAGTAACTAATGGTTCTTTCTCCTTTTTAACTCTGTAATAGCTACTCCCGAGGTTGGGCTTACCAATTCTCAACAAAATATGCCAAATGATTTCCAGGGAGTTGGAAAGAATCAGCATTTAGAGCCTATACTGACTGCATCTTCTACTGTTGGTGTTTCTACTGTTAGTGGACCTTCATCTAATTATAACAATCGGTTTCAAGTTATTGGCTCACAAAAAGGTATGTATTATGACTATGCAATATGAAAAGTTTGTATGTTGCTTTGATATTCTCTGTACTATGGCCCAATTTAATAAATAAATTTTATTTGTTTTCAATATTAACTTGAATTGGGTGATACTGTCAATCTTATAATATAAGCTCATTTGAAAATTGAAGTGGAGTCGGATGCTAACATTTAGTGTTGTCGATTTCTAAAAAATGATTGGTTCCAATAATTGCATCTGTTGTAGACTGGGGGATTTTTTAATAAGAAAACGGAACTTAATTACTAACAATGGTGATGTGTATCTTTGAAACAGCAGGTCCTGGAAAAGAGTGGAAACCGAAGTCTACAAATCCTAATATCAATCCGGCTGCCACTGCAGCTCCTTCATCTGTGGTTTCTACAGCATCACAACCAACTCCTGTTGTCTTCACTTCAAAAGACGCTGCTATGGAGCTGCAGAAGAAGTTGGAGGTCTCCCACCTTTCAGATAGCCAACACGTGATAATTCCTAATCACCTACATGTCCCTGAAGTTGAAAAACTTGGATTTTGTTTTGGAAGTTTCGATGCCATCTTTGCATTGGACATGAAACAAAATGGTCTTCCTGGGAGTATAAAGAGTCCATCAGTGTCAGAATCCTCTGAGGCTATTGATGAACCTGTGAAAGAGCTGGAATTAAGGTGCCTTATCTTCTCCAAGTATCTGTTATAGTTACTGATTGTCTTAAACATGTTATCTCAATGCTAAGCTGTTCTTTGAACACACTTAACACCTGATCATTTGTAGATTGCAAGTATGCTTATCAGGAATAGTTTTATCTCATGGGCTATGTACTGGGATATAGTTTTGGTTATTGATGAACTTGTCTCTTCAAGTTGTGGTATGTGGGTGCATTTATGTGTGGGTTAAAAAATTAAAGATACATCATATTCTTTTTCTAGATGTCTTTAGGTTCATGATATGATTTGGAATTAAGCTTGAAGTGCCTATTTCTGTGGTTGAGGGTTGTTGTGAATTGATGTTTATAAAATAGAGCCAAACTGTGATGAAAACATTGAACAAACAAAACGATCAATATGCCTTGTGATGTAGCTCCTCTAGAGAAACTCCTTTTTATCTTGGTATTTGGAGCTGTTAGGAATAACATTTGCCTTGCAATTTTATGGTTAAGAGAGGCATCAATTTAAATTATAAACTTTTTGAAATAGAAATGAAGTTCTTATTTAGTTCAATAGAAAGTTCATATATGTTCCTTAGGTAGTTTGTACGCAATGAGTGGCTTGCCTCTCTCTTTGTTGTTTGAACGTCTTGCGTCCCCTTCTCATGGTTCTTGTGCTGTGTTTGCTTTGTCTGTTCTCTATACTCTCATTCTTATGCAAATAGGAGTTTAATGTTTTTATCCAACTCCTAACATTTCTCCTTATTCTTGTTTGCTGCCTTATGCCTATTTTATATCATTTCCTCCCCTTTTCCAAATTATGCTTGGAGCGCTTTCGTAGTCCCTGTCAGCAGCTCCTATATCCTTGCCTTTGTTTACGTCTATCTTTCCTTCCTGACAAGTTATTTAGTCATCACCACTCTATTATGACAACACACTATTTATTTAATGACTAAAAGATATCTACATATCCAAAAATCTCTTGCACATACATTTACGTGATTCAGAACCAATCAAGGGCCAAGAACCATTCTATTCATTAAGGGGCATTCTGATCTGAATTGGCACCATTCCTGGCTCTTAATGTCTTGTTTGGTTAGTTTTTATTCATGTGAAAAATGTTACTCCCTCCGTCCCTTAACACTTTGCACACTTTCCTTTTTAATTTGTCCCTAAACACTTTGCACACCCCAAAATGGCAAAATTTATCATAATTCTTACCCTCACAATACACACTTATTTACACACAATGCCATTACTTTTTCTCACACAATGCCATTTAATATTCAAACTTTTTCTTAAAAATTGTGCCCAATTTGACCATTATACCCTCAATCATAAAGCAAATATTCACTTTTTCTAAAAAATGTGCCCACTTTGATGTGCAAAGTAATATGGGACGGAGGGAATATAATTTTTCGTCTATGGTTCAGAGGCATGCAGTCTCAGGCATTCTGCTTGAAACTTTTTTTTTTTTTTTTTCAGTTTTCACTAAATTTTCTTTATTTCTGAAATATTTTACTTCCCGCTTGATTACAGCAATCAGAATGAGTTAGTAGCTGCAGAGGACACTGAAGCAAAATATACTGAACACTCCCAATCACCTCCACAAGAGCCAGAAAAATATTCATCTAGTGAGGTTGAAGTCTCATCCTCTATCAACCCTGATTATAATGAGTCCAAGATGGAGGTTACTCCTGGAAGCCATCAACATCCCGTTGTCCATAATTCTTCAAACTACGGTTTTGGTTTCATGCCACCAGTATTAAATAGCCAGCTTACAACTTCGGAAAGTTCAGACTCTCAAGCTCGTGATGCTCCTCGGCTTCCAGGCTTTGTTGTATGTCTTATTAGTCATTTGTTTATTCATTATTCCGTATAGAAACTTGATGTTAATTGCTAAAGTAGCATGCATAATGTTCCATGTGCTATGGAAGTGTTTTCTCATTCCTTGTTTCTCTTTTTTTTTTTTTTCCTTTTCCATCAAATTGTTGGTGATATATTCGTCTTTAAGTCAACCATTAATGTCAGTTCTGTGTTATACAGATGCCACAATCTTTTGATCCAGCAAGCTATTATGCACAATTTTATCGTCCTGGCTTGGACAGTGATGGCCGCATTTCCCCTTTTCATTCTGCTGGAGCTGCAAACAAGTATAATGGCAATGCCGCTTTGGTCTCTCCACAAACTTCTCAGAATCCTCAAGAGGTTTGGCTTTCAAAATCCCTATAATTCTGTTTCCATAAATTTTATTTGAGAAATTTTGATAATTTGAATCTTGATTGGCATTATTATTTATTATGAGATGTAGTTTCTAACAATTCTCTGTTATATTGTATTACACAAATATTATTGTGAATTTCTTTCTACAAGTTTCAAACTTGTAAAATTTTGACCTTTTTGTGGTGAAAATTATCTTACTATGTTAATTGTTTGTTAGAAAAATTTGCTGGTATCTGCTGGCGATTACTTTTCCTATGTATTTACCTTATCATTCTCAAAGGTGGGTAGATTCTTGCAGGTGTTAAAGACTCTGTGAGGTCTTGTGATTAATGTCACTGCAGTTAATTTTATCAACCCATCATTTTTAATAGTCAAATTACAATCTCCTCTCTCCCTCTTTTATAATTATAAGAACCTCCTCTCTAACTATGCTTTATTTGTCAACTTAAAAGTTTGAAAAGGTGGTTTTACTTGTTAGTTTTGAATTATCTCCTTGCTTAAGTTGACAAATTGATGAACGGTCAAATTATCAATCTTGTAAGAACCCCTATGTTCTGTGGATTAATCTACGTACTTAGGAAAGGATTTATTTTTATGTTTATGGAGTGAATAGGTCTCTATGTTATATTCCCTAACTAAGTTGCATTACCCTGGGCATCAGAATGTTTATAGCCAAATGTCATTTTTACTCTCAGTTAATCAGGCTTCTCGGATGTTGTAATCGAGAAATAGTCCTCAAGTCCAGATTTTTAATTCTTTGGACCATGCCAACAGTTCAGTTTTGTTGATATGATTTACCCTCTTGGTTGATTTTCTTAGATGTAAATTTTCTAGTAATTGGCTGTCTTAGGGTTATGCTGCATTTACCCATTACCCAAATAAGGTGTGATTATAATCATCGATTCTTAAAGCATACTGTTTATTTACTCAATTGACGTAATTCAGTTGCAGGGTGGTGCCCCTCTGGTTTTGTCCACAGCATCTCCAACACCACTTGTGACGCAAGCTGCTGGGGTGATGCAGAGCTCCCTAACTGCAACCCAGCAGCCTCTTCCTGTCTTCCGGCAACCAACCGGCATCCATCTACCTCATTATCCTCCAAACTACATTCCATATGGTCCCTATTTCTCCCCATTCTATGTCCCACCGATTCATCAGTTCTTAAGCAATGGTGCATTTCCTCAGCAACATCAGGCAGGTGGTTTGTATCAAACTGCACCTGGGACAACTGCCAAATATTCAGTTTCACAGTTTAAGCAGGGATCAAATACAGGAAGCTCAGCTCCCATTGGATTACCTGGCAACTATGGGCCTTATGGTCTTTCTGTTGCCAACTACACTTCCAGCTCAGCCCCAACTCCAGTTACTTCAACATCTAATGAGGATATTATTGCCCCTCATGTCAAGGAGAATAATGTCTATAGCAGTGGCCAACAGGTAATATATTGTAAATGTTACTTGTTCTGTTATAGTCTTTGTGAAATGAGCAAGTATTGTGAAGGTCTCTCATGAAAATAATTTTCAGATCACTTGGTCCCTAGAAAGTTGGATTATTCTTGGTACTCTCTGATGAGCATAAGTTTAAAACACGACACTCATTTCCAATATCTTCTAAGGGTCATAGATGCAAATGATGCTGATAATCAGTAGTTTAATGATTTATGTAAGAGTTGCCAGTATATAGTAAACCAACTTATATTCAGATTCCATTCTTATTTCCAGTGACAACATTTCTTATAGTTTAAAGTTTCATTATTTGCACATATGTAGGCGAGGTTGAAGTTGAGACATTATGATTTGATGTACACCTTGCTAGTTGGGCGTTTCTTTTTTTTTTTTTTTTTTTTTTTTTTTTGGGTCATCATCCTGTGAGTTTTCCCTGACATGTTGGAAAATTTATTGATTTTGTGGTTTATTTACATGTTTGCAGAATGAAGGCTCTGGTGTATGGTTTACTAGTCCTAGTCGAGATATGTCTACAATGCAGGCTAGTTCTTACTACAATCTTCCTCAGGGTCAGCTGGCTTTCACGCCAACACAGCCGGGCCATGGAACGTTCACCGGCCTTTTCCATCCTGCACAGGCAGTGACGGCAGCAAATGTTCATCCTCTTTTGCAACAATCTCAGGCCATTACCAACCCTCCTGTTGATATGGTGGGACCGACAGCAAGTGTTTACCAGCAACAGCCACAGCACACACAACTTAACTGGCCGAGTAACTACTAAGAAAGGCAGGCGATGGATCTCTTCTCCCTTAAGGTAACGACAGACTCAAATCCCGACCCTTACTTGCTCAATGGGATTTCCAACAAGTTCTGATTTAATGAAATCAGAAGACACACAGATGCCTGAACTGAGTGTAAATTATTAGAAGGGGCCGATAAAATTGGGCCGATATGTTTTTGTGGTCTTCCTGTGACTTGAAAAAAAAAAAAAAACCCTTTTTAAAGTTAATTGAGGCCAGAAAATGTGCCAAGCCATCTCTCTTTCTTGCTTCTCGTAGATGATTTTGCAATACTCGTAATATCATTGGGGAGCCCGATCTTCTTCTATAGGTGTTGGTAGAGATTTCTATTCTTTTCCTTTGGCATAATTTTCCCCTAGTTTGAATTTTAGAGGTGTCTCAGGCGGAGGATTGTGATGTGAGAGGTGTTGTCTTCGATTTGTTTCTGCCTTCTTCTCTTCTCTTCTTTCTTCTCCTTTGTCTTTGCGATGTCTTGTTAATTGTAAAGTTAGAATATTTTTGGGAAAGCAAGGAAGAATGTACTTCTGTTACTCTGTTGTAACTGGCCTTGGCTTATTCTTATGGTTAATTCTAGAGAGAGAGAGAGAGAGGGACAGAGACAGACATTTTAAGACTTTAAATAATTTAAGAATTCAACCTTTTATGTGCATCACAGGTTTTATTCTGCCATCTTGTTTGGGATAAAACTCCTTTTTTTATAACAATCGGATTCATTTTATGCATTTATGCCGCTTTGTGGAAAAAAATGTGGAACATACAATGTAAGAATTATATCATCTGTCATGGAGCATCTAAAGCCCTATTAGGCACATTTTATAAATTTTCACGTGTTTTGATTCTCTCTAAAGCAATTGTTTTATTCTCCTGCATAATTAGTATATTGTATTAACTCACCATCTTAACACTCTTATTTCTATGAGTATCAATTTTATGTTCATGTTCATATTTAACATCAATCGTTCTTATTTATACTATAAACCTATTCTATTTTATGATTATTTTATAAAATTTTCATTTTAATTTTAGATATATTGTACATCATAAAAATATAGAAAACACATTCCTCTTTGTTTCAATACATTTAAATATAGGTACAACATCTTAAATAATTTCCACATAATCTTTAATTATAGATCATTAATATTTATTGATATTTGATATGATTTTCACATTCATCTTGTTGTTACGATAACTAAAATGACATCTCAATGTCCGCAATTATATATATCTTAATTAGACAATGAGCCTAGTCACAACCCTGAATTGTGATCATAATAGATTGTTAGGTCAAATATCTTTACATTAATATGCTACTATCATAAACGAATCCATCATAATTATGGATTTATTAATGAAAGAAAAGTACGACTTACATTTAATACGCTACTATCATATATTGGCTATTAATTTCTACAAATTTCACTATGATTTTATCCTCTAAAAAACAAAAATAGTTTGTATATTTTAGGGAAACAAAATAGATTATTTGACCGAACTAGTAGTTTGATAGGTTGACTTAAAACATAAAAAACAACAACAAAGGTACATAGACATATTTCCTTAGAAATATCGAGAAAATTAAATACTTTGCAATAAATATGAATATATATTTTATCCTATATTCCTATTGGCTATTGGTACCGTACCGGCTCCTTCCAAGCAACTAAACTAACTAATCTGAAAATTCTTGTACTCATCGTTCTTCAAACTTGAAACACCACATTAATTTCAAATCTCCAATATAATATAATCCATTCTAAATTGATTGTTCGACTAAATTTTGGCAACACAAAACATGTTGAACAAGATCTTTGGCAACAACAAGTCTAATGATGTCGCCAAACCCGCCGGCCCGAAAGAGAAGCAATCACGGGCCTTGGAGATCATCCATGCAGGAGGGCACACAGAGAGCTACTACATGGCTATTCCTGCGGCCCGGATAATGGAGAAGAATCCACATTTCGTTCTGGCCCGGCCAGAAGTCTTTAGGAGGCCATGGGACTCCATTGTTCTTGCCGAGGATATCCTTGTCCCGGGCCAGAAGTATTACCTTGTGCCTCGCAGGACTGTGAAGAAGCTCAGGCGTCGGATCAGGAAGACGAGTGTGAGGGATAAGGGCTTCTGTGAAACGGCCTCTGATCAGTCGCATGATAGTATATCCTCGTCCATTAGTGGGATTCTAGTCAAGCCCGGGCTGAAGGTGAGGGCCCGAAACCTACATGTGAGGTTCTTTGGCATTGAGACCACCAATCAGCTGAAGCCCGGTTCTGCTGCTGCTTTGCTTTCTGTGAAGGCCCGAAATGGAAATAAAGAGAAAAAGAGTTCAAATGAGGAGCCCGATGAGAAAAGCAGAAGGGCCCGAATTGAACATGCATGGGAGCCATCTCTTCATTCTATTACTGAATGAGGGTTTCTGATTTTGATCACGTTTAATTTCTATTTCAGCTGTTTGTTTGATCTTATTACTTTGTTTTTTATCTTACTGATTATTAACCATTTCTATATCGAGTCGAATAATCAGTTATTTAAATCTAACTTAAGTTTATCATGATTAATTTGAGTTTATTTGATAATAAATCAGTAACTTAGATTTTAAAAGAATATGACCATGAATTGAGTTCGAGTTTATGGATAACTTAATGAATATCCTTAAGGAAATTAAATAACTAACTTCTCTCTCTTAATTACTTTTTTGTTTTTCATGATATTTACATGTTAATGGAGTTGGAGCAATGTGAAGGGAAACCTTTTTACCTAAAAGTGCAATCCCTTTTTTTGTTATTGTTCATATATCTACAAAAAGTAGCTCTAATAATTTTGTGAGGTGTGAAAAAATGTTTGGTAGATCCAACATGGATCATGCAATATAGAGGAAATTTCAGTTACTTTTTCTTATCAAGGGAAAAAAGATTTTTCCTTTCTCCTAACTTACATTAATTTTGACCTAATTTTATGTTTACAAGTGCCACTTTTTGTGGAAAAATTAGGTGCATATATTTTTCACACATGTTGCACTATTCGTTTAGAGAGATATAAAGATTATCAAACAATACTTTGGAAATTATACTATGTCACATTGCCAAACCTATAACTTTTTGTACCTTAATTTGGTCATATGGGATACTATATATTTTTATTACATTTAAATTATTTTTAATCTGTGTATTAAACAAGCATCATTGATCATACCATGGTAGGTATCAAAGGTACCAATTAATATGTAGTTTGGTTGTCCATTAATTTTTTGTTTTTGATTTTGAAAAGTGAATTGAAAATGGTATACGTTTTAATACAAAGTTGGAAACAAAGTACAGTTACAAGAAAAAAGAAAATTAGGGGAGTTTATCTTATTAGAACATAATAATTTATATATCTAATAGAAATTAGTCTTTTAAACAAATAATAACAAATTAGAGGTTTGTTTTTTTAGATTATAACATGCGTGTGATTTATGATGTGTTGTGAGTAGGATATAGACCAATTATTTCCAAGATGCAATCTAAAAAACCAATTTTTTTTAAATAGAAATAACGTGTATATATATAAAACACATAGACACCACAAAATTATAACTATAATTTTTCGGACATGTATACACTATTTTTGCCACATTGTATTTGTACCTAATAGATTAAGACGGATTTAGGATTTTATTCTAAGGGGTGCAATTTTTTTTTTCTATTATAACATAGAATTTACATAGTACTTGGTAAAACTTTACAGGGGGTTAGAAGAGACCTTTTATAAATTAATAATATAAATGAAAAATATAAAAATATTAATGAAAAAGTATACGGAAAAAAATAATATATATTTATATATATTTGTTTATTTTTAGTTTAAGATGATATAACACTATCAAATGAAGGTGTTGATCCTATTATATGTAATTTCCATATTCCCTAACAATGGAGGAAATTGGTTGAACCAACCAATAGTAAGAAGGAAGAGATTCATTTTAGTCAGGTTTGTTGTTAATTTACTTCACATTTCAAATTTATATGTAGATATTTTTTTATTTTTTTTTATCTACATGACAACTATTTAAATCTGATATTTTGAAAAATAAATCAATGAATTGTTGCAATTATGTTAGAAGTTGTCTCTTTTATAATATGATTAATTACTGGGTCATTTTTCATTTAGTACAACATAAAATCTGGGTGTTAATATCGTAAATCACCAATTTTTAATTCCATCAATTCGATACATAACTTGGCTCTCGAGAGCCTGAAATTTGTCATCATGGAAAACTAGATATTATGTAATTTGGATGTCAAATAAATAATACATCACTTAATCTGTTATTGTATGTAAGTGAACGAAAAAAACAAGAGTTTTGGATTATAGAATTAAAGCTAAAAAGGAGTATGTTTGCTTATATCCTCCAATGTCTATCAATGTCGGAGATTTCAATTATTCTCTACTAAAAATTTCCACATAAAATTACTGTGTCTATATTTCCACGCTAAGCAGTGGGAATTCCCCGAGGGAAAAATAGAGATGTCTCCTACGTTACCCATAATATGTGGAAGTATCGTAACCTATCTGCAATTCAAATAAAATAAATTTATTTATGACATTGTGGTCCACATATGCAAATGTCATTAAGTGTTAAGACATTCGAACATCACATATTTCGTTTACGTCGACAAATTTGGAGTATGAATAAATGTCTAGTTCAACACAAACAGTAATTATTAACAAGATAATTGAATAAATTTCATAAGATTGTACAAACTAAAATATTAAATATCGAGATATCAAGATATTCTCACTTATCGTCGAAAAGAAACCAATTTAATCACCAAACAGTTCGTTTTCAAACTTTTATCCACAAGGATAGGACTATACCCCACTTGTCCACTCTCATTGCCTCATATATAAAAGCGGTCTCTCAAATATAAATTTGTGAAACTAAGTCTAAATATTTAGAAACCAAACTCATTGAAGGAAATAAATATAAAATTTATATATGAACTATGAATTGTCTGTTTCGTCAATTATCGATGTATATATAAAATAATGTTTCCCTACTTTGTTTTAAAATATTCACCCCTGATATGTAAATATTGTGAATTGAAATTAATAATAGTATTGGATTTTTGATAGACATTAAATATATTCATCAACATTCCTTTAACTCGCATTATCATCAATATTGAGAGACTATAATGAAGGGAGGGTTATTAGGCAGAAAATCTTGCATTTATTTATGAAAAAAAGGAAAAATAGGTAAAGGGCACTATCAATGATATTAAAGCGTTATCCAAATTGCCACCTCGTCATATAATTGATATGTTGGGCGCACGAGAAAAGTTCAATTCAAATGTTAGATATAATACACATTCATACCCATACTCATCATCATGCTAATGGAACACAACATACCTACACTCATCTTCTTGCCTATTTAACCCTCTTCTTCCACATCAATTTTATCTCTCTCTCTCTCTCTACAAAATCTAGCATCCTTTCAAAGGATGGCCACAGAACCATCTTCTTTATCTCAGGCTTCACTTACCACCAAAGATGAGTTTGAAGGGCTTGAAGTTACAGAGTTCGACGCAAATGCACTGTGGGAGCTGCTTTACGAAGAACCAGGGGATGAACGAGCTCCCCTGCAAGCTATGGAGGTGGTTATTGAGCCGAATCCCGACTCAGTGGACAAGAGCTACAGCTCTCTTGATGATATCAACAACGAAGATGTTCGATACTTGAACTGGCTTCATATAATGGAAGAGACATATGCACCATGCAATGAGTGGTATGGAGGGGCATGCATGGAAGAGGTGAATGAGATTGTTGAAATGGGAGACTATTCCCTTTCACACAGTGATATTATGAATGATGAAATTGGGTACATAGGATTGTGGCAAGATAATTAGTATTCACTCGCACAACAGAAACAAAGGCTTAAATTAGGGCTTCTTCAAGAACCCTTTTCACTGTAGCAGATGTATGATAATAAGCTGTGGCATTGGCTACATATATACATCAATTGTTTCCTCACTTCTATTAGATATGGTAACAATCTAATTTCTAATGATACTTGTGGCTTGTTTCATTGGTTCGACTGTATTGTTCAGAACTGTAGCCCGTGTTTCGTATTGGATTAACCTAATGGCAGCTGGAGAGCCACAAAACAGACAATAAATGCTAGCTAAAGCATATAAATGATGATGCATCTCATTATAATGATAAGTTATTAAACACAACATTTGGTTTGACATGTTTGGAGACAAATCATTACCAGAATCAATATGAAGTGGTGAAATACAGGGGTCCTACTTTGTATCAACTCTCAATGTTTCGTGTTTGCCATTAGAAACAAAAATGTTTCCCACAGGGGAAAATGGAGGATGCAAACCTGAGGCATGCAATTGTTTCCAGTACAGGTTAGATATCTTTGGAGCCAACGTTAAACTTGGCAATGAAAAAGCCGATAGTATCAAGTTGTGAGGAAGGATCAAATCTTTGGACAAGATCCTCTTCACCAGGTCTTAACCATTCCCTGTACAATTGGACATCAAAATGAATTACCAGATTTAGCTTTCATAAAGTAGAGGGGATAGCAAACTTCTCAGCTCAGTTAAAAGCAAAAAGAAGCGGAAGTGTGAAATTATGGTCTACAACATCACATGCAATAAAGCTACTTTGCATAAGTCTTTTCAAAAAAATTCCATGTCTTGTGTCTGTGACGTGCGATGTCCATGCATCCAAGAGTCAATCAAATTCTAAAAATGTGTTATTTACTTCACTCAATTTGCGACAAATATGCTTCAGAAAGAATCATGGGACATCACTCAGAGTAAGGAAAACACTGAAACGATTCAAGAATCAATTCTTCAAATACTTCTCAGTGTTCTGCTCCTTCTCATTGGATCTTAAACATTATGCATGTACTAAATACAAGGATATGAATCTTAATTTTACATTAGGGAAATTTAATACCCCATGCCAGATAGAAGAACTTACTCATGGTATCCATCTGAAAGTTGACAACCTCCAACAAGGCCAGGTCCTCCCACTTTTGGATGCTGTAATGTGTTAAAGATAGACGCAACAATCACTATTTATTTACCAACGTTAAGTAATGCAATGTGTACCATGCTTCTTAGTACCAATACATTCCGACAAATGGAACAGACTCTAATTATCATTAACATGTTTCGTATGTTCGATACAAGATATAATTGTTGCAGCATATTAACTAGCCATCAGTCATGTTATCCTGTCATTAGGATTTTTAGCTCAAGACCGACATTAAAGAGTATCAATTCTGAGTTGGAATGTTCAAAATTGGGTAAGCTCTAGCCTCTGAAGTATTGAATTTACACAATTACACCCTCCCTCCCAAAGTTTTAGGTCCAGTTGACTAACACAAAGTTTCACATGAAAGTTGAGACAGTTGTAAGTTGTAACTTGCATGTACTTCTTCATTAATTTACTGTGTGTGGAGTGTGGAGGCATTCCCGGGGTGAGGAGGCAGGAAGTAGAAGCTGAGTTTTAGGGCAAGAAGTAGATATAAGACTATGAAGCCCCTATAAGGCTACTGAGACTGCAAAGAAAGGCTAGTTCGATGACCCCAAACAAACAACTGATTAATAGTAACAAATGATATCGTTATTCATACTTTTGACATCTTATATGGTAAAAAGGAAATTCTTTCTATACGGTACAAAGATACACTAATGTTGAGCAGATAGAGAATCTTCTACACGGTCGATAAGTGAAAGACTAAGGAATAGGAAACATGAAGTACAATACTGTTTTTTTCCAAGTACAAACAGACAGCATAAGAGCACTTGTAATTTAACATAATAGTAATAAGACATAACCAACTGACATCCACAATTAGATAGAGACAACTAAGAAAAGCAAACCATGCCCACAAATCAACAACCAAACTTCAAGCTAGCAAGTATGGCTAGAGAAAATAAAGCATCCACAGATTCTGGCTGAGAATAAATCTATGTAGCCTTTACACTATGAGCTAACCTGTGATGCCAATGAGAGAAACTTGTATGTATCCAATGCGTATCTAACCAATGCTTCATTCTCACCAGGGTTTATTGTACATCTGCAATTAGAAAACACTAAATTTTGATATTCTACACAAAACGGACAGAGTAACAATCATAGAATATGGTCCAAAAGAATATAAGTAAACAATGCAAGTATTGATGATTTCCTTGATTAGAAGAAGCAATAAACAAAAGTCCAAGACAAACTAACAAGAAGATGTGTACATACTGATACAAATGAGCATGTTGATAAGAATCTTACGTTGAGTACACAATAACTCCACCAGGGCTAACTAGCTGCACAGCCTGGTCAAACATCCGCCTCTGATACTTGGCATGGGTTTGTAATGATTCCACAGTATCCTACAAAAATTAACAGTTTAGAGAACGAAAAACTGTTAGCCAAACACTTTACATTTCTCATAAAGTAAAGATCACTGCCTTCACATGCAATATCTGGGAAGCTTGAGATTTTAAAGTTGGAAAAAAAAATATTAAACTGAAAAGAATTTCTAACTCCTATGCAATGACTTCAGAAAATCAGGACGCATAGGTCTCAATCTATTAACTGCACTGAAGGAAAGAAAACAACTAGACCAATGTAGAATGGTTGATGTACAAACACCAGTAATTGAGTCATGGTGAGATATGAGCACATGGTAAAAACCACCTCTTCGACTAAAAGCTTATGCAGTTAGAGAGCATAATCATTTAGTACCCCTCAAAATATAAACTTCCTTGCTAGGTTCCCAATAAAAAATTACAGCTAAAAGATTCCTTTTCTATAACCATCTTCATCTAAGGATCACTTCCCCAAAAGTGATTTAGAAAAAGGGGAAAACATAGGGGAAAAGAAGTTTGTCAAGTGAAGTTCAGGGAGATGTGAAATTATTATAATATATAGATTATATTATTAAGTGTTAACAATATAGAGCAGTAGGATTACGTCAATAAGAACTCTGTAATATTACCACACCTACGGAAGAAAATTTAATATAAATATTTCCATTTCTTTTCTTTAATGAGCATACAATACTTCTTAGAACTGGATAATTATAAGAGGTTTGGTTATGTTTTCGGTTTCAAGCTTACAGTATTTTAAAGTATTTACAAGGTTTTATTGACTTTTTTGTTAAAAGGAGTATAGCTAGGGTCCACATCTTGAACATTGTGGTTCAACATGACATTATTTAGTTTGTAAGTGATAGTTCCCATTAGATATTGTTATTTGAAATTTATAGTATTATTGTAGGAGTGAATTTATTAGTGGTGTGTCCCATTGATGATGTTTGAAACTTATGGTACTGTATTAGATGAATTAGAAAGTGATCGGACTAATGTAAAACTAGAAAGATGCTTTTGAAAAGATAAAAAAGAAGCACATTGTTTCCTTTGTTTCTACCATTTTACCTATGATATATCATATGTAAAGCAAAAGATGAACATAAGGATGCTTTAGTCAGATGTAATTAAGCTATGCACCTCCAAATCATAAAACAAAGGTTTCCAATTGGATGTGAGACAAAAAAAACAATATTATCAGGTGGAACAATAGAATAACAGACTGAACAGACACCTAATTCATGTTATATACATGTTGAGTCAAGATTATGTGAAAAAAGAACCAGAAGAAATAATATAGAGATGTATTAAACAAGCAGATTTATAGACGAAAAAACAAGGAAAATCAGCAACAAGCCTTACCTCTCCAGCAAACAATCGAGGCCTCAGACCGAGAGCAGAACAAGGAGCATCAAGGAGAACTCGATCAAAGCTGTTAGGCAAAAATCCATTGGACTTTTCAACTCTTTCACCTAAAGAGTTATTTCGTCCAGGCCCATTTTTTGCTCTTCGAATGTTCTTCCGGAGCTCAGCTTTACTGGTGCAATTTTCATTCCTTAATTGATCAAGGGTAGCTGCTTTAGCCAATTAAGAGGAGATGAAAACAAATAGAAGAATGAGAAATGCTGTTGTTTAAAGCATGAATACAAAATTGGAGTTATAATTGACAGAGAGATGAAAGAAACATAGACTTTATATGCCAAAATTAGTTTTCATGCCGCAATAGCCTGAAACTTAAAAATAATTTTATTTGTGCACTCTGTGAAGACTCTTCAGAAAACATTTTCAAAATAATACACCCAGTTCAACCTTATTTTCAAAAGCTGGCATCCCTTTTATTTCCCATTTCAAAATGCCTCTGAATCACATTATGTGTGTGTAAGTGTATTGTGAGATATAAAATTGCTTTTAAGGAACTGGCTTGTTTGCTTAAGCACATTGTCACTGAGTTTATTGAAAATGCTACCAAACCAGGTGTATATGACAACATTTGCTAAAATTATAATAACTTTAATTCATTGAAATACGTAGTATATATTAGGAAAAATCACTTGAAGAAATGTTTGTCAAGATGTCAAACTATATAGCATCAATATACATTGATGACCGGGATGGAGGGTGTCTGGAGGGTTGTAGTTTCACTAAAGCAAAACCACTCTAAACCTAGAAGGAAAAAAAATTCACAAAAAAATGTACCCACACAAAGCATTTTCAAGACATAAACAAGAACTTTTGTGGCATTCAAGAAATAAACTCACCATGATTACCTAAGGCGGTGTTTTTAATTTTTTCTATTCCTGATTTTGATGAATCTGAGTTTTGAATGCTCTCTTTGTCCCCACACTGTGGAGCATCCTGACTATCAGTTTTATTTATTTGCTGAACAGATTTCAAAGCATCAAGTTTATAAGTAGTTATACACTTTAAGCCCAATTCAGCAGCCAATTTCTGGACGTCAAGCACCTGTAACATGTCAAGAAAAAGATAAAATATATTCCAATAGAATAAGTTTACAGGATACAGAAATCCATCTAAACAGCAGATGCATACACACATAAACACACACAAACATCTGAAGGGCAGTGTTTCATTCTACAGTCTCTTTATCTCTGGCAAGAAAAAAAAAAAAAAAAAGATTATTTTTTGCTCTGTGCCTGTAACTGGTACATCTTTCCCTATTCACAGTAAGGACACATCGGGTTTTGCATTTTTCACATTGTCAAGAAGATAGAAAATTTTTACTTTCCACTTCATAGTAATGCAAGGAGTTAAACATGAAAACTTTGAATGATCACAGCATCACGAATCCTCAGATGCCTAAGTTTACCAATAGCCCCAGCAAGTTCTTCAATTGGATTCAGAACATATAAGAAATGATTTTAGAATGATGAGGATTGGCCAACATCAAGCCAAGAACCCAATGGCACTGACATTACAACGAGCTCATAGAACTATCACAAAAGGGTTCTAATTTCTGGAGCAATGAGAAAACAAATTAATAAGATTTACAGGCATGGGTGAATTTTCAGATTTCAAGTTGTATATTGAGAAGTGATATTATGGTGAAGACATGGGAGAGAAACTTAAATACTTACAATTCACCTGTTAAGTTCAGAAGGTGCACCTTATTGTGAGATCGGTCAGCTGCAATAACCTCTCCTTTGTCCTTCATAAGGATTGCAATTGCAGTAGTTTTCCCTCCAGGAGCTGCACACATATCTAATATCTTCTCTCCCTCTTGAGGATCTACAACAAAAAATAGGATGAGGCTACTTAGCAGGGAAAAACAAATAGATTGAAACACCAGCAAGTCTAACAGATGAGAGACATTAGCTCTCTGAATGAAAAACTAAGGGTTGATATCAAAATGCAACCTGTGCTTCAACACTTTTTTCCTCTTGGTACTAAACCAAATTTTTATTTTTATTTTCAGATTGCTATGCATACTTTACAAAATTTACAGATTGCTATCCAAACTCAATTTTTGACACATTTTTTAGCAAAACAACCGCTAGAAAACTCGAAAATGCAATTCCCCTCCAAACATCAGTCAAAATGCCAAAATGATCACCTTTCAAAGCCAAATAATAATCTTAAGTCAATTTCATGATGCCCATTCGATCCTGAATCGAACAAAAATCTTTCAAAACCCTAGAACAATGTGACTTAAATTCAGGCTCAAATCAAATAGGAATCATGGAATTGGCTTAAGGTTGTAACCCAAGTCAATTTGACTTTGAAAGAGGGTCATCTTGCCTATGACTCATGCATTCCGATGACTATTTTTAGCCGGAAAATGAGTCCAAAATTAAGTTCAGGTAGCAATCTAAAAAATTCAAAAAGCATGGATTGCAATTTGAGAGGAAAAAAAAAAGTTTAGCCACCAAGTGGAAAAAAGTTCTACAATACAAGTTGTGTTTTGATATTAACCCAAAAACTAATAAGCATCAAAATGCAATTACTCTCACTCTGATGGTGCAGAAGCAAAATCAAGTTATTGTTCTATAAATCATCGACTTTAAGTTTAACAACACATAGGAAATGAAAGAAACACTGATGAACAATTGCAAAAAGTATCCATGCAACTAAACTAGCAGACCAATAGGTTACATACCTAAGGCATGTGCAGCAATGATGCTAGGAAGGTTCTGAAGAAATATTTCACCCTCGAGTAAACCTGCAATCTCAATGATCAGGTTTTAGAAGTTACCAATATAAAGTTTCAATTCAGATAATGAAAAATATTCAAATAACTGATCATCAAGCAAAAGAATAGAATTATGAAGGTCACAACAAAAATAATGACTGACAAAACAGGAAGTATCCTAGCTCCATATTTTATGGGGATCTTAAGGTTCTCAATTCTATCTATAGTCTATGAATGACAAATCTTTACTTGATTTAGCTGGAGTAAATAAACAATGCATACTCTTTCCAAGATTATAGACATAGCTTCACAGCATCAATGCCCCCCCCCCTCCCACCCTCTTGCTCTCATTTCTCCTTTTCTGTTGCAGAGATAAAGACCAGACATACATATGGAAGAGCTCACAGTGCTCAGATTGATGATAACTATTTTCTGTGATTCTATTGCTATACATTAAATATATAACGCAAAATTAAACCAACTCATGCAAATAGTTACACTTTAGCACAGTAAAGATCTATATTTAACTCAAATCATCCTAAATTTTTACTTTCTATATTCCCCTGATTCTTTTTCGAACACTCTGAAAACAAATGGAAAACATCCACAGAACTATATGCTACTACAGCCACAAGGAAATTAAATAATGAATAATCTATCTATATGTGTGTGTGTACTCAAAGATACCTAACTGCATGCATCTACTGCTACCCTGGTAGGTTTGCAAAAAAGAACAGAGCTATACCATGAAATGAAGGTAGATTAAACACTCTGGTATCCATGTCTAAAGCAACTCCTGAAGATACCCGGAACATCCCAGCTCTGGACATCATAGTGGTTCCTCGACCAATATACAGGCCATTCCGTTCAAAATAATAAGGATCTGCAGAAATATGAAGTTGTCCATCCTTAAAAGTTTCCAGGGTAGTCTTCATAAACAATACAACCAAAATAAGAAAGTTGTTGTCACACTAAACAAAGAACTAGTGAACTGAATTAATAGGACGTAGCAGGAAAAAAAAAAAAAATACACAAGTAACTTAATATGGTGGTCCCAGTATTCAGTCGAATTCTTTTTCATATAGACTCAAGAGAGCACTTATCTCTATACATATTGAGATTATTTTCAGATAAGTATCATCTCAGACTTTGTTGTTATCAAGTTAATAAAGTTTGTTTCTTATTTTTTTAAAAATGTTGATAGAGATGAAGTTGATAGTTGATGCATGGACAAAAAATGTGTAATCATATCAAGCAACAAAAAATGTTTATTTAATAAACTGAAAAGAAAATCATAGAAAAAACAGATTTTGTTGCTTACTGTGACAAATAATGCATTGACAATTTTGTTCTATCAGACAAGAGTCACAGAACTATTCATGCAAAGATCGCAAATATGGAAATCCGACAGCTTAAATCAAGAACTTTAGCATGCAGCCTGGTAAGTATAAGAAGTAGAACCTATTCTGACAAGTCCTTATTAGAAAGGAAGGAGGATGAAAGGAGAGACAGAAACTAGCTTGAAAATAAGGAGGCAAGGGATTTTCTTTATGGAAAGCAGGCACAACTTTATACGGGCAATTCAATACCTGACTACCCTAGCCAGTAATTATCATGGAGAAGAAATCAAAATGAGAGCGTATAAAAGAGCAAATCCAATTTTACTAAGGATATATAATTCACTAGTTGCCCAAGACAAAATATCAGTTAGTCCTTAAGTGATGCATGACAAAATTAAGTCATGACCATCCAGCATTCAAAGGAAAGAAACATCAAGCTTTTGATTAAAGCATCAATATGACCATATGAAACTAAAATAAACAACTATGCCGCTTATACTGTTCAAATTTGCAATTTATGTGACCAAGCTATATGCTTACCATTAGGAGAAGCATGAAGGTTATTCTTCTAGATTGGTTATTGATCTAATATGACAGTACATGTGGAGATCATCTTTAACTACATTACTAAGTTCGGTGTCATATTAGAATCTCCATTTTGACAATATTAATAACCAACTATCACAAAAATCATATTTGAATGGGATTGGTATGGTGACATTTTTTGACTGTTCCAAAAAATATGATCATCTAATGGATTAAAAAATATCCATCTTGAAACCCAAGGCCCCTGAGATATGCTAAGCTGACAATCATAAACGAGTTGCAAACAGAGTTGCAAACAGAACAAGAATATGATAAAGGGACAGAGGGGGAAGGTATTCTTGCCTGTTTCTGATCCCTGAAGTGTAGTTCCACGTGTAAAACCAACTCCCCACCCACCATCAGCACCCGGTTGCTCCACAGAAACTGAAACTGCTACTGGTTCATCTTTGTCCACATGAGCACTACAGGCTAAAACACCAGGCACATACACCTAAAGAGTATCACAAATTGGCAAGGAAAAAGTCACATTTTCTTTTTCTTTTCTATATGTGATGTTTGTCATAAAATGCACAAATATGATAACAACCAAGACAAATAATTGAAGATGGTACTGCGAGGATAAATCAAACAGCAAGGAAAAAAAGAACAATGCATTGAGTAAATAGGTTCAAAGAAAGCAAACATATTTTCAGTGCCAGAAAAGTTGTATGGCTATCATCTTCTCTTTGTAACATTTAAAAGAAAAAGTCTTACTTACATGAGCACCACGGAGAACTGCTTCAGCACATTTCCGGCTCACAATCACCTCTTTAGGAGGTTTGTCTTCCTTGTACCCATAATCAATAGTGTGCGGTCCTGACCCTTTAACAAAAACTACATACTCTAAACCAGGTATCTCACACTTTGAAATACCATTGGTTTCTTCAGCAGCATGGCTTTGCCATCCCTTTTCCTGTAGTACAGCCAATAGCTTCTTGATAACATCATCACTTGTTGACTTAAGTGTATTCACCCGTATACAAGAGTAACATGATGGTTGCCTGACAAAAGTATAAGAAATAACTTCAAGCAGGCAAAGTTCGACAGAGAAAAAAGACAAGCATTCCCAATGTATCAAAATTATAAGGATGTTGAGAACCCACAGATATTCCTGGCCTAGAATATAACAAAAGGTTGCATTTCTAACTACAGGAAATATATCAACAAATATCTCTTGAATAATATATTAATATAAACATTGATCATTATTATCAATCTGAGCTAGCAACTTCTCAATAAGGATTTTTTTCACTGAAAAGAAACATGAGAAATGAAACAAATCCGATGTCAACACAAAGGGCTACCAACACCACCTTAACTCCTCTGTCACATATACAGAAATATTGCCTGATAACTTAAAAGAATTCCCTTTAAACACAACACATTTGGGGAACAGCTCTACACTTGCAAACATGATAGAGTAAATATGTTATTGTTTGCAGAATCAAATAGCCAAAAATAAAATTTTGCACAACAAGATTATTGAATAAGGAAAATGAAGATGTCGCAGGAACTTTATCCAACCACCAAAGCACAAGCACTGAAGCATGCAATTCAATACATTATATCCAATACTGCACAGCAAGTTAGGACTTCCAGTGAAAAAAATATAAAACAACAGACACAAAATACAGACGTGAGGGCCTTGGAAATTCGAGCAAAATGGTCAGCTCCATAGGCTTTAACGAAGTATTCTTCCACTTGAGGGTTCCAACGCAAAGTTGGGTTGTAACAGTATCGTTCCGATGGATCCATCTACACATAAACCCAATCAATCAACGCATTCGCACACAAAATCAATTAGAGGGGGGGGGGGGAGGAGAAGAATGAATGGATGAATACCTTGGGAAGAGAGGGTTTATGGTGGTGGAGAGTGAGAAAGGTTCTGCAGAGGGTTTTAAGGAAGACCCTGTCTTTCTTCATTCAACATTTGTCAAAGCCAACTGCCCAAAATGTTAGCAGAGATCAAAATTCAAAAGTATGGACTTACACCATTGTTGGATTTTACTATTTTTACTTTTTCTTTTTATTGAATTAGTTGCGAGGAAGGGAGTGACAATAAAAATTAATTAATTTATTTCACGTTTAAACTATACTCATTATAAATCTGTGTTTTTATATGGGTAAAGTATCATTTGAATTAGATGGTTATTATTTATACCCAATGTTAGTGGAACCAGATCGATGATTAAATTGATTTGACCATTGATTTAAGGTTCGATTGTAAAATCTGATCGGTAAAAATAAAATTTATCAATATTTTTTAAAAATTATATTATATTATGTAATATTTAGTAAATCCGTAAATGATGATAATATAATAAAATAATAATGTTGAATTTAAAATCATTTAATTTTCGAAAGCACATAAAATTTCATATATATAAATATAAGAGAATATTAACACATATCTCCTCAATTTAAAAAAAAAATTAATTTAATTATATGAAATTTTTCCCTAAAAATAGGAATTACTCCTTAAGCAATATTAAATATTATTAATTTTTTATAACTTATACATAATATAATATTAGAAATTATCTCACATTGAAAAAAAACATAAATAAAAAATTAAAATAAAAAATTAATATACAAAATTGTATTTGAGTTTGTCCCACATTGGTTAACAAATTAAAATGAGAATAAAGTTATGCACCATAGAGAGTATTGTTTGTGTGAAAGTGGTGCACCGTGTAACTAGACCGACCCGGATCCACATTCCCTTTTTTTCTTTTTTGTTTCATGCACTGATTTGTATGTTATATTAGTATGATTTTTATGTTATATTAGTTAGATATTTATGTACAAATATCATAACATTTATATAATATTTTAACTTAAAAAAAAATCAAGTTCGACACAATTTGTACATATATACCTTTATAGGATATTACTCATACATTTATGTGTTATTACTTATACTTGTATATCAACATAGTAATACTTTATATTATATAAAAAATACAACTAACATAACTAAAATGTATGACTCAAATAACTAAAGATATGACTAACATAACTAAAATGTATATATAACATGTATGTGCAAAAATAATGTTAATATATAGTTAAAATAATTAAAATGAATGACTAACATAACTAAAAAGTATAACATGTGGGCCCGATTAAATGCGAAAAATAAGATGTGTGGGTGCGTGTCAGAGCTCCTTTCAAATTGTGTCGATACGAGTACATGAATTCAAGCATCTGTTTCATATGAACAATTATGCACTATAAATATAAATAATGTAGTGTGGTGAATTTGTTCATCATTGGTTAGTAACTAAAATTGCATAGAAGTCATGCAGTATAAATAATATTAGTTATGATAAGTTTATCTCATATTGATTAGTTACTAGAATAACATTGAAAGTTATCATCATAAAAATGATACTAATGTTTAGTAATGAATTCATCCTGAAGTAACTTAACTATTATGATTTTAAAAAAATTTAAAAAAAATAAAAATAAAAGGTTAAACCTGTTCAACCAATTTTTGACCGGTTTTGATTGATTTGACCAACGGTTTTATAGTGTTAATTAAACCAAATCAATGATCGATTTTTGATTGAACTGACCAATCAAATATATCCATTTAGATTCTTCACACAGTGTTTTACCTACTTACTATAGGAATGTCCGTTAATGTTTCATTAATCATATCAGGATTGATATTCAACAAGTCGTACTTTAATTTTTTGACATATCTTATTTCATTGACAATATATAAGGAGGGTATAGATTGCTTTTGATAAGTGTAGGAGTGAACTTTTCCTTTCCTAGATTGTGTTTTATTATTAAGTATATGGTTTTCTTCTGTATTCGATATGATATGACAAACCTGCTTGGACACTTTTGGTCAGAGTTACAATGTATTAATGTGGATCTAATTGTAATTTACGATTCAAAATATTCAAAATTATAAAAAAAATAATCAACCCGTGTAATTTTTTAAGAAGAGTTTGTAATGTAATTGACTTTTACATTTTATAGTCAAATATAAAAATAAAATAAATATTAAATTACTTTACTGTCCTTAAAATTTGTTATTTATAGTGTGATTTATATTAAATTAAAGCTATGATAAAATTATAACTAATTAAGGAGTCAGTCTTTTGTGCAACTAGTGTACGGTCGATTCGGATCCGCACTTTTTTTTTTGTCTTTTGTTTTTCATGTGTTGACATTTATATTATATTAATGTGATATTTATATTATATTAGTATCACCTTGTGCACAAATATCCTAATCTTTATATAATATTCAATTTTAAAAAAAGAAAAATTTCAACACAATGTGTATATATATATACTCTTATGTGATATTATTATACATTTATATCAATATAATCTTACATTTATGTAATATAGATATAACTAACATAACTAAAAGATATGACTACTTAACTAACCGCATTTAATGATTTACAATGCAAAGTCAAAATGCATTTAATGTAAGTCATACCTTCGATCAGAATATCATTTTCAAATGAAGAATGCCTTCTTCAATGAGCATTTTTTTATAACTATCGAGTTGCGCTGAAGCAGACAACTAAAACATTTGCTCTCAAAAGACTAAGTAAGATTCAAAGCTAAACTCTCATGCATTCAAAATAATTTCAGTCACTCGGCCTCGTGAAGTAATCAAGCTAAAGCTTAAAAGTTCAGGATTCTGAAGATTACTTCACCACACCAATTGAAGAAAGAAAATATATATACTTTTACCTATTTGCTGTGTGTTAGATTATTTTAATAAGTGTCAAACAGTTGATAGGATTGCATCATTGTTATTTGTTATGTTTAGAAAAATAAAATAAAGATATGATTGTTATAATATAAATGTATGAAAGTTATAACTAAATGGTATACATATTTTTTTAAGAAATGCAGAAAATAAATATAATATGCAAGCGCTCCCTCTACAACACATGGAGGTGTATACACCAATTTCACAGAAATAAGATATAGAATTTTTCTTAATTAACATTCTAATTTAATGTAACTATATGAAAAGAGTTAAAATTATCATTATCAAAAATCAACGAAATATTCACTTATATTATAGTAAATATATATAATATATAGACATATATATTTGGCATTTATGCTTTTCCTTCACGAGTTCTTTTTTTCTTTGTTCCTTTTTTTTTTTATACGAATCTTATTTGTGAATAAGCAACGTTGTCCTTGTTTTTTAATAATCTGTGTCTAAACGTTATATCTAGATAATTAATTTTAAAACTATTATATGTTTACAACCACTCCAAAATATATAGTTACATAGTAAATTAAATCGAGCATCCCAAAAATAAAAATAAATAAATAAATATTTTATTAAGACATTGAATCAATCAAGTGTATGAAATAACATTCTATATGTAAATTTGAAAAAATATTTGAAATACATGATAGTAAATTCATTGATGGTGTTTCAATGGATATAAATTTGAAATTCATGATTTTCATTTTAAATTAATTTTGAATTATTTTGGTGGATTTCAAATCCACTCCAAGTGAATGTAACCTAATAGTTTTCATAAGTTTGAACTTTGATGAATTATAAAAACAAAAACCTAAAGTTACGTGGCCAGTGATTTTTGTGTATGAAAGATTGCACAATTCACCCATTCAGATTCAAAAGCTGGAAATTACTTTTCAACTCATTGAAACATTAAGACAAAATTAAATTTCCATTGAACTCTGATCTTTTCACAAACTGATGATTTACAGATAGTCCTTCTAATTGCAGTTTACGGAAAATATCAAGAATTTCAAATTTCGATAGCTTCAAAGCAGAAGAAATAGCAGCAGCCAAAATGTGCAAGAATTAAGCACTAGAATAATGTTATCAATCAATCTATGAATCAATCATCTAAGCCTACATATATAGTACCAAATTAACTTGTTGTAAGATGGTAAGTTTTACCTCTACTCAATAAAAGGCATGAGGTGTTCGTACCTCCGACTACCAGAAACTATACACTACAAGAGACGGAGATGCTATATATCAGCACACTTCCTCGGTGCAAACCCTAGCCTCGACTGCTTTGTATCGTACAAGATGTGGAAATTCTGCTGCTGGTAATTGCCAACAATCGACAGAGCTGAACGAGGGGTTCCAAGAATTGCCAAGCAGACGACATCATCCGGGTCGAGGTCGAGCTTAATGAAATAATTCTCGACCGGGAAATTCCACACCGCCCCGTCACCAAACACGATGCCAAACGACGGCAACTCGAGCCTCTCCACACCGGACACATTGTAACAAGGATCAAGAATCGGGAAATCCTGCACGACCGGATACCCCTTCACCTTCCTCACAAAAGCATCCTTAATGATCTTATAAGCTGGATCGGCAAAGTAGCTGAGCGTCGTACCCGAGTCAATGATCGTTCCACCACCACCTTCCGATGAAATACTCCACGTCTCTTCCGGGATATCAAGCACTTCTCCTCCGACAAGAATCGACTTTATTTGAATGTAGTAAAATGTATCAACAGGGTTCTCTTTACCACCAATCAAAGTAGTGAACTTCAACTTGGGGTGGCTCAATAGGTCCTTATTCTCACCAAAAATCAGCTTGCTACTAACACTAGTGTTGCTATTTCTATCGACAAGGCAATACGAGAACGAATGGCCATACAACGATTGAAGCTGGGACGAAAACGACAAAGGGCCCCTCCCGAGCCCTAGCAATCCAGCAGCCCCATGAAACAACCCTCTATTCCAATGCCCACATCCAAACATCACATTATCCACATTTCTAAACTCCGATTTCCCATCACCCCCCGTTTGATTAACCGTGAACATCTCTAACGCGAAATCCCCGGTCGTGTTGGAGCCATCACCATACCAATAGTAGTAAGGACACCTCTGATCCTCACCCTTGCAGGGAATTGGGGGATCAGGGGATGAGACGAGGTGGCAACGGGGATCGCTACAGCTAATGTTTCTAAATGAACTCGACTCAATCGGGTCGTAATAAGGCCCGGTTTGCTCAAAACAGTCATAGCAAGGAACACATTGAATCCAGTTAAGATCACTACCAGTGTCAAGAATCAAAGAAAAGTGTTTAGGAGGAGTACCAATGAACACATCCATGAAGTACTCGCCGGAGCCGAGGCTCAAGCCGGACTCCAGCGTCGCCGTCAGCTGGACGGCGGAGGAATATTCCGGCGCGGCGGAGGAAGATTCCGGCGCGGCGGAGGGGGCTGCAATTGGGTTGGAAGGCAGCTGCTCAACGCCCTTTTTACCCCTAGAAACTGAGTTTTGATTCTTCTTCTCGAGAATCCTCGTGTGGAATGTCTGAATTCTCCTCAAGTCCTTCGTCGTCGACTCCACGACGCAATCTGCAGGGTTGTTTTTCCGGCCATAGTATCGGTGCTTCAAATTCAGCACCACACTGGGTTTCGCCTCGGAATCTTCTAGAATTCTCCGGGGCTTCGAGAAGCTGCAATCGGAATCCGGCGAAGAGGTGACGGAGTTGAAGCTGGGCATTTCCATGCCGGTGAGATTAGTTGGAGAGAGAATTCCATCTCGAGTAGCTATGGAGGTGTAGAAGACTAAGTAAAAGTAGCCCACAAGAAGCAAATGCTTCGACACCATTAAAAATGCAATCTTGAATTAAGCAACAATTGATCAAAAAAAAAAAAAAAATCAAGAACCCAACAATTCAATTCTAAAAATTCACACTTAGCTTCTCAAGTTGTGTTAAAACCGTGAAAGCTGAGAATGGGAGAAATGAGTGGAAGAAGAATATGGGGATGAAGAAGGAGAGGGAGGGGCAAAATGGGAAATTCGGAAAACGGGGGGTGATCGTCAGTGGTGAAGAAATAGGATGTTCAAAGGAAGACTTTGAATACAGCAACCTTTTTCAGCTGCCCAATGCACCTTTGACGCGGTTTCACATAAGAATGCTGCAAGAATTTACATTTGTTTATGGTAATTAAATATAATTAATTATTTAAAAATGTGGGGATTTTGAGAAGAATTGACTAAATCCAATGAGTTTTGAGAATAATATTATTAACAATTTCTTGTTATTTGCTAAAATGGGATGTTAAATCATTTCAACAACGGTTTGGTTTCACTTTTATTTATATTCAATTCAATTGCAATCTTACATCTCACTAATTTGGTTCATTTGAATTGCATTTTCTTAAAAACATTGAGTAAATAATATCCATTTATTTATTTATTACTAAATAATTAAAAATCAATATACTTAATTTTAAGGGTGGGCTAACTGTCATGTTGTGATATGTGTTCCATATAGTCTTAATTTTATTGTAAAAAAAAAAAAAAAAACTTTTGATATTCTAATAATTGGGCTGAAAATAAAATAGTTGAATGAACAATCTACTTAGAAATAAAATCAACAAATATTTTAAAACAAAAATACGCATTGACAAAATAGGATAATTAAGTGTGCGAGGATTAAACCCTTGTCCCTTAACCTCATCTCTAGTGAAATAGGTTAGATATCAATGGTCTGATTGGAGAATAAACACATTTGTATTTTTTATTTTTTTTTAAATAAACACATTGTTCATTTATGTGAAAATGGTGAGTGTTCAATTCTAATGGCAACAATAATTAGCTATTCGGATTTTGGCCCAAAGTCTAAATTTAGAAATAAGTTCTTTATTTTTGGTTTAATCAATAACTCAATAGTTAAATAGATCTGAGCAAAAAAGTTATTACATAATTTACCCATATAACTTTGAGTCATCATGCTTATATAACGACCATAAGCACATTATTTAGAATTAATAAAATGGAAAAGAGAAAAAAAAATTCAGGGATGGATGTTGTTATCCCTAAATTAGTTAAATATAAGCTGAAACTTGGTCTTAAAAAAGAAATTGTTCTTCCATAATCGAATAACAAATGAAAGACATGCTAATTGTTATACTATCGAAGATCTGACATCTCAATAATAGACATATATTAATATATTTACAGTGGCTAGAGCAGCATGATTGAACAAATGAAATGCCTACATATTATGAAGAAGACTAATAAAGTGCATTCCACATAAGGAAAAACAGTTTTTATTCCTTCGACTATATTTATCAATGACTCTCATTCAACTCAATTTATAAATAAAATATTAATTTATCCATCTTCCACGTACACAATACACAATCCCACTCAATTCCAACTTTTTCATATTTTATTAATAACACCAACTCAACCCAACCCAATATTTTTTTCGTAAGAATTTTTTATTATATTTAAAAATGTAAAAAAATAGATGAATTTTTTTATAATATATTAATTCCGCAATTATATTAAGGAAAATGCTTTACCATACACTTAAAATAAGATACAAAAATAATAACTAAATCAAAATTACAATAATTGAAATACGAAAAAAAATAAAATCAAACTACAAATAGATGTATACTAAATTACAAATATAAAAGATACAAATTATATATTTAATTATCAATGCCAAATTTTTAGAAAAAATGTTAATATTGAACTCTATCGGTAGAGAATTTTTTTATGAATTTTGATAATTATTTTAAACAAAAATTATTTTTAATATCAATACTTTAAAGTTTAAATTATATCCGAAAAAAATCTATTCGTTACAAATAAAATGATGATATGTGTTACTTGTGAATCAAAAAAAAATGTACTGTAAGGTTGTAATATTGGTCACAATGTCATGACATCCAAACAACATTCCTATTATTTTATTATTATATATGGTGACATTTGGTGGTGACCAATAAATACAGTCTTATGGATATACCTGGTCATACATATGAAGCAACTAAAAAAAGGCTGAATTCTTGGATTAAATCATTACATTGTGTAATAGTCATAACGAGTCAACAAATATTGATTTGGGTCAATGTGCCGGTCAACTGACATCAAGTAATATTTTTATATGTATGAAATAATATTCTTAAATATATTATGTAATACTTTATTTCTTAAATAATCTATTTGGTTTAAATTGCCAAATTTATAATGAGCGGATCTTATATGAAACGGTCTCACGAATCTAGTTATATAAGATAGTTAATCCACAACCCACACTTTACAATTTACGTATAATTTGTGAAATTGAGCTATTTTGCAGATAATAAGGATCCATCTTACGATAACTATCTCAAGACCGTCTCATTTAAGCTTTTATGATTTACAATTAATTTGACAAGTGATATTGTTTGTATCATGCCCTATTTTTATATGTATCATATATATTTTTTAGAAACTATAATTTAACAATTAATATTATGTAATGTATATATATATTGTTACACAAAAATATTTTCTAATATATAAAAAATATTAATTAATACACACAAAATCACTAATTTATATAAATTGATTTATATAATGATCTAACTCAACTCGATTCGAGTTGATTGCACACGGTGATGCGGTTTCACAACAAAGTAACAGAAAAGATGGTGTTTATCCCTTTTCAAACTTTATGTCTTATCTTTTCAAATACATCTATTTAGATACTTGGATTTGAAGATGAATTTGAAATTTATGATAACAAATCCACCAATAATATTTGAATGAATGTGAATTTAAATTTATTACTTTCATTTTAAATTAATTTTTAAATTATATAGGTGGAATACTAATTTAAGTAAATTTAAAAATCATTCATTTTAAATTTTAAATTTTAAATCACTCTATTTAAACACAACTAACTTCAAACATTTTGCATAAATAACCGTACAGTGTGCTGATAACCCAATAAACGTTATCACTTTTTTGATGATAAATCGTTAAATTAATTAATTATGTCATAAACGACCAATTCAAGTCACTGTAAATGAACTATGACATATGAAATTTAATTAATAAATAATTGGCCAATATTTGACTCAAATCACAATAAAAAAAAATTCAAATGTTAAATTATAAAAAATTCAAAATCCACCACTTTTCGACTTTACTACTTGAACAAAACAATAGATTGTTACAAATGCACTCATACTTAAGAAAATCAAATGCATTGACAACTAATATGCCCTTTATTACTAATTAAATTACCTTTACTGTCTAAATACTTTTTTTTTTTTTTATTTCGTGTTGTTTTTTTCCTTTTCTTTTAGAAGATCAAAAAATTATTTAGACTAAATTATTAAACTTTTCCTTGTTGAAAAATTTAAACGCTACCTATTTGATTTGTCGGGTTAAATTTCATTTATGTTGATCAGCCATCAATAATTGACTTCAAATAAATCGCACTAAGTTAATGGTTGCTTATTTTATGTTCTTGTTTAAAATCCACGTGTTTGATGTTGATTTTTCAACTAAATATACATTTTTATATACAAAAATTCAAATACGAGATTCTTTAATGGATAAGTTTAGTGAGATGAAGTCCAACACTCACTAACTAATTTTTATAAATCATTCTCAATTTCGTGAATTATAGAAAATAGATTGATGGATTTCATAAAATTAGATTCACAATCTTATAAACTAATTCCCCATTAAACTAGTACAATTTTGTTTTCCATTAAAAACTGTATTATATCCTAAGAATAGGCACTTCACTTTTTATTGTAGAAAAAAATATCCCTAAAATAAATCGTAAACTAAAATTTAAATAATATTTTAGAGAGTTGTATACTCATCAAATATGAAAATAATAATAAAATTAACCACTTTAATTAACTACTTCAACATATATATATATATATATATTATTTTTTTAACTTTAAGAAGCAACATTGACTGCATAATAAGTTCACCATTTCGTTTATCACAGGACAAAACCAGAATTGATTATGACATTTGCATGCAATTAGTTTTCAATTCTCTTAAAATATTGGAAATGAATTGGTCAAACCTAAAGGAGTAAAACTAAATAGTTGGCCTAAAATAACATTTTCTTTTAACTATTATTTTCTGCATCACACATGACGCAGATGATTAATTAGTAAAGTTTCAGATCATCAACGAGAATTATAAATGCAATTTTATTTTGTATAGTTTGACTCGTGTAGGTATTTTGACTATTGTCACATGACCCTAAATTAGACTTCTTGTTTAGAATTGCCATTTATTGATTGATTTTATATGTAAAGTAATATTATTGTAATAGAGTTATCAATTAAATGCCTATTCTAAATCTATGTAAAAAATGTACCCACTTCATATTTAATGTTTGCTCTCATAATTAGTCAAAATAAAATTTGAATATTTGGATTAAAAAAACATTCAGGTCAAAGGAACACAAAGGATTTTGGGGGCCTTCAAAGAATCTTCTTGTAAGAAAACTAATGATAATAAGAGTAGTTTAATTAATACGAAAAAGGACCTTTTGACTCAAGAAAACCCATATAGTCACTTCTGCACAATCTATACGTCAAATTAATAAATAGATAAATGGACGTCAATTATGTAAAAATTCTTGTCACACTGATGAGTTTATATTTGTCTTTATATCTTCATCCCCAAGGATCTTCAATTCTTCATCCCAACTTCAATGTCATTTATTAGTTTATATATTATTTATAATTCTTTATTGATAAATATACAAATTAATAGATGAATAAACATGTTTAAAAGAGTAGATAATAAATCTCACATATATATATATATATATATTGTGCACCAGTTGCAATCGTGAGTCTGATCCGCGCTCAATTTTTTTTATTCATGCGGTAACCTTTATATTTTATTAGTATAACATTTATATATATATTATGTTAGTATAACTTTTATGTACAAATATTATATCTTTAAGTATTTTACTTATATTTTTCTTTTAGCATAAAAATTCATGTAGTATATATGTACCGTTATTTTATTGTAGTATAACTTTATGTATAAATATCATAACCTTTAAATGATATTACTTATATTTATTATAACATAAAGTTTAAAATGTATTATATGTTTGTAATATAATTTAAAGGTTAAATTAATATAATATAAATGTTACGCGAATATAACATAGAGGTTAATGTGTGGGATAAGAGTGTGGGCACGTAAAAGCGTGTGTGGGCGAGGCACGTGTTGGGCGCATAAATCTCACCTCTAAATCATGTGATCCGAATTGTACAGATCATAACATGTGCACCTGATGCACACAAGTTTTTGTATATATATATATATATATATATATATATATATACACATATGTGTGATATAAGTAATTATATTATATGGGGACAGAGAAGTCATGTTGTTGAGGATTATACCCTATTTTTCGAGTTACAGTGAAATAAAATCATCAAAAACTTTATACACTATTGTCAAACTTAAATTTGAATATAATAACTCATTTTTTATGTAATGGAAAAATGTGCAAATTAATATAACATTCCTTCTTAAAGGGTTATATACATCATTAAACTTTTTTTTCATGCAAATATGTACGTATTTATGCCAAGATGTTTACATGTATGTACTAAGGTGCAACATATGCCCTTAAACAATATTTGGGTGTGAACAAACACTAAGTTACATTTTAAATTATCTCAAAAAAAAAAAGTTACATTTTAATTATTCTTATTTTTTGATATGACACTTTTGACACTTATTTCTCGTCTCATAGAAAGAGTTAGGACAAAACTTATATGCACCAGGGGCACGCGTGGGCCGCTTTTACGCGCATCCACGCGCCCCCACGCGCGGCCACACCATAGCTGGTGTGCGCCGCGCACCACCTGAATTTTA
This sequence comes from Scutellaria barbata, assembly GCA_028654395.1. Classification (NCBI taxonomy): domain Eukaryota; kingdom Viridiplantae; phylum Streptophyta; class Magnoliopsida; order Lamiales; family Lamiaceae; genus Scutellaria; species Scutellaria barbata. The sequence goes on along the minus strand of CM053656.1, from coordinate 1,711,848 downwards.
TACTTTAAGGTATCACTCATTTACTCTTAAGGTATCACACATTTACTCTTAAGGTATCACACTATTACCCTTCAGGTATTAATATAAAAACAGCGCTGCTTTCTTATTTTTCCTCTTTTTTTTTTCTTTTCTCTCATTCTTCTTCTTAATCTCTTTTCTTATCAATTTGTTATTCTTCTTATTTGTGTTGTACATTATTTTTCTTCTCTATCTTCTTGCTCTTATTCTTCTTTTCTATATTTTTGTTTTTATTCTTCATCAAATCTTCATAGAGTCATTTATGGAGTTTTTTCTTCTTCCTCTTCTCTTTTACTCATTTTCATAAATTTAGATAATTGATTTCAAATCACAATTTATTTAATACCTGAAAAGTATATATCTAGTACTTATAGATTATATCAGTAATACCTTAAAAGTATCACTGGTCATGAGCAATCATATATCAATGTTTTTAGGGTAATTATGATTTATAAAATCATGTACAGTCAGAATTTTTGTAATACCTGTAAAACATATATGTAATACCTATAGAATAAACCAATAATACCCTATACTCTTTTTCATAATATCTTGAAGGTTTTACTTACATATAATTCAACCATGTAATTTTATAATACCTGAAGAGTATATATGTAGTACTTATAGATCATATCAGTAATACTTGAAAGGTATTAATGATCATATATCAATATTTTGGGATAATTCTGATTTATAACATCATAAACAATCAAAATTTTTATAATACCTGTAGAACATATATGTAATACCTATAGAATAAACCAGAATTTTAAATACAAGATTTTCATCATCTTCTTCCACAAAATTTATTCAAAATCATATTACTCAATTAATAACCAACTAGAGTGTTTGTTGCATCAATTATCTCATATGTTTTCCATCTACTTATATAAAAATGATGTTTTCCATTTACAAATATGAATAAATATGGTTTTTTGTTTGTTTTTCTTTTAACAGAATAACCTTGAATTTATAAATATATATAAATTTCAAGGTAACATTTGTTTTTTATTTTTATTTTTTAATACTTGTTATTATCATTACAATTAATTATTATAAGTTTGAGAATAACTAATACCATGGTAGAGGGCATGATTAATTTCTTGTATATTTGATTAGGGATCGATCTTTCGAAAATTGAGGATTCCAAACAAATTTATAGCAATCATGAAAATTGAAAGGAGTTATGAGAATAATTATTTCAAGGCCAACTCATTCGTACATCTAATATATCATTGAAATGTGACAAATAAATCATTTGATCATTTAATTAGGTGAAATAAATCAATAAATTACTATAATAAACAAAAGATTAACCTGTATTAATAAACTCGCAGTAAACACTATCTTAAGAAATCATGAAAAATTATATGCATATACGGATTCTTTAAGGAAAATAAAAAATGAAATTATATAGATAACATATGATGATTTATATGTTCATATGATATCATTATAAATGTCATCTTTTGAAAAATATATATTGGATTAGAAGCATATTTATAGAAAGAGTTTCAAGTTATAAGAAAATAAAAACCCTAGATTTTTATATGCATTAGGAAGAAAAAAACTTGTTGGAGTATTAGAAAAATAAAAACCCTAAATTTGTAGCAATCATGTGAAGAAATTAAGAAGGAAGAAAGAAAAAAAGAAAAAAAAGAAGGAATAGCACCATAGGAAGAGGTAAGAAAAAAAAAAGAAAAAAAAAAGAAAGGAGTATTTGTGTAGGAGAGAGAAAAAAAGAAATAAATTAAAAAAAAAAAAGGAATGAAGTGGGTGCAGCATAAGAGAGAGAGAAAAAAAAGAAAATAAATAAAAAAAAAGCAAAAAAAAGAATGGAGCGGGTTGGGGGCACGGATCTAGGATCCGTGCCCCAGGGGCACACAAGTGTCTCTCTATTGAGTTATATTCAATATTTTTTTTATTTACGAAAAGAGGTTATGTTTCAAAAATTATAGTTTTTAATTAATAAATTCATAATACTCTTGTAATTAACTTTTAATTGGTTATAATAATAAACTTTAAATTATCAACTGAATAAATGTAGGGTATAAATGATCAGATAATATCATACCTCACAAAGGCTGTACATTCTAAAAAATAAATAAGAAAAATATTCCATTTCTCTCTCATAATTGTGTTTTAAAGCACTATTGAAAATAGTCGATCATACTTCAAAGCACTATTGAAACACTGACTTTTAAATAATAATAATAATAATAATAATAATAATAATAATAATAATAATAATAATAATAATAATAATAATAATAATAATAATAGCATTGTTATTATTATTATTATTTTATTTTAGAGATCTCATTAAAGTTCATTGGGTCATGAAACTAAAACTATGTCAACAATATGTAATAAATAATATGAGCATCCAACTACTGCACAATCTAAAATTCAGTTGAACGTTCAATTTTCCATTTATAATAATTAATAGTATATGCAGCCAATTAATAATCATTTTTCATTTAAAATCTTAGTGATATGATTAAGATCAATCATTGATTTAGAGTTGCTTATAATTTGTCAGTCAAACTATGCATTTAACAATTTATTTTACAAACAGTTAAAAAAAATCTGAATCACACGTAAGATTGTTTCCACTTATGACTTATATATCATTATATGCCATCAATAAATATATTAAAAATTACAAATATAATCTATATTGTCTATTTTAGTATAAAGTTTAGCATTTACCATAGGGTGAGATCATATAGCTTATATTTTTCTCTTCCATTAACTTAATTCCTTCAATCATTTTCTCGGTTATAATCATTTATGCGATTCATAATCTAATCATCTTCTTTATTCCTACACTCCGTTATAATCATTTTCTGGAATTTATAATCTAATCATCTTCTTTATCCATGTACATTACACTAAATAAATTCATTTTTCTATTTAATTTGATACTATTAAAATTTTGGAAACTCAATATTATTATTTTGATTTTGAAATTTTTTGTTTCCTAAAATAATTTCGTATTACTATAATATGATAAAGTGAATAAAATAAATTATGTTGTTTTAATATATTGAACTAAAATTTTGTATTAATTCTTTTCATTTATTTGACGAATTATAAAATAAAATCAATTTGATCTATACTGATACAATGTTGTAAAAGTAATTATATATTTAACGAGGTAATACAATATATTGAGCAAGAAATTAAAGAAAATTATGAATTATAACAATTATTGAAAATTGGAAACACATATTGGATTAAACGGTAATGTGAGTGGAGAGAAAGTAACGGGACAAAAAATATTATATAAATTTATGTTCTTAGGGTATGTTTGGTTCGTGTATTGGGTTAGTTAGGTTAGTTGAGTTGTGGGGGGTTTGCACTATTTGGGTAAATTGGGTTAATTTTTTGATATGTTTGGTTCGAATGTTTAATGATAGGTTTGACTTAATTTTATGTTTGGTTTGAATGTTGTGGTATTTATTGAATTAGGTTTATGTATTAAAAAATCTAAATGCTCTTATAAACCTATCTAAACCAACCACTTTTGGTGGGTTTATTTAACCCAAATAAACCCACCATAAGACCATAAAAATCATTTTTGACCCGGACCCGAAATAAACACGAGTTTTTCAATTTTTAAAACAAACATAAAATTATCCAGATTAATTAACCCTAACCCCTCTAAACCTCCAAACCAAACATGCCTTTAGAGTTTCACACTTTGAGTTACAGCTAAAGTTGTTAAATCATGAAAACTCTGTTAAATTGTGACTATTTTTTTGGTTATATTTTTATTAATTATAAGTAGAATAATACTGTAAATGATATTTAAATAGAAAAATGAAGCAAATTAAAAGATTGATTAAAACTTATTGAGAAAGAAAAAGTGATATAAAAAATAATATTGATTCAACACGTGGATACGAATTAATAAGAAGACACGTGGGAATATTTGTTATGCGGCGGCGACGCTTCCAATTCTTTGGGCTTGAAAATCAGTTGGATGCAAGAAATTACGGTCAAACCTATTGAAGTATAATTAATTAATTTATTTATTTAGAAAATCTGGTTGAAATTGAAATTGTTTTATGCATAATTTACACAAAAATAAGCATATCCAATTGACCGCAAATATAATCGTCCATATAATATATTATTCTATAATGTATTTACCTTTTCTAATATTCGTCCATATATTATCTTAGGTAATAAAATTCAGAAACTTTCCAAGTATTCTCAGAGCTAAATTTCTCTCTCTTGAACTTGAAATCGAAACGTGAAAGAAACCCAATATAGTGTTACATATTTATAATACGCAGCAACAAGAATGAGTTCAATCCATCGAACAACCAATCTGGAAACTGAATTGAAAGATAGCATCTCAGTCTTGAAAACTGCTTTGAAACTTAACAGTTGGTTAAGTCTTCCACTGACTTGGATATCTTCCAACGGCTCTTTTCTTATAAGAACGTGATAACACTTCTTTTAAGTGAAAAGAACGACTCAATCAATCCAAAATTCCTTTATTTATCATCCGTTTTCTTGTTTTTTTTCTATAACCTAACTTGAGTCTTCCTTGGACAATCATCTGATGAAGAATAATCAGATTGCCTTTCCACTTCGATTAATTACACAGTTCCAAATCTAAACAAACAATAAAAGCGAAATGTAAAAAAAAAGAAAGAAAAAAAGAAATACTCTTACTAATAAACTTACTTATTTTTTGTCGTTAAGATGGAGAACTGAACCAATAATTCTCTTTATTCTAAGTATCCGTAAATACTATCAAAGATCAAGGAAGATGTGTTCTGCATGAAAGCTAGCTTGACGGAGCAATGCTGCGTGTAGGTAGAAGCTTCAAGTGGTTGATATTATTCCTTCGAGACCGGAAGTTAGCATGCTTTTCTTTAAAATGAACCTCACGACTTCTTATTTTGCATGAGAGAAGTAGTTAGCCGTATTATTACATATCAGGGATAAAATCAAATCCATAGCTATTGTCTTTTTCATAATTAGTTCCACAACTATTTGGTTTTTCAATTTAGTCCCATAACTCAAATAATTGCTTGATTTTGATCTCATGTTAGCGAACATTTCAAAATTGATTGGAAAATTATCACGGAAGTTGCACATGACATCCCATTTAGTAGTTTCCGGTGATGACTAATGAAGTAGAGCTCTTCCACTAGATTGCGGCATTTTTTCAGTTCACGAATTATGGTTCTTCCAAAATTTGGGTTTTTTTTATAATTATTTTAATATTTCAACCAATAGAATAATTACAACTCACATTAAATCATTAGTCATTGCCAGAAACCTCAAATTGGATGTTACATGCAATTTAGTGATAAATTTCTTGTTGATTTTGAAATTTCCGACGAAATTGAGACCAAAATCGAGTAATTATTTGTGTTATGGGACTAAATTGAAAAATAAATAGTTGTGGAATAATTGCGAAAAAGGTGATAGTAATGAGATTAAATATGATTTTATCTCTTACATATTAGGTATAACCGTAGTTTTTTAAAAGAGTTAGAAGGATTGTAATGGAGAGAATAAAGACAAGTTTAGAGGGATTGAAAAAGAGAGAATAAAAACTAGAAAACTTGTATGATACAAGTTAGAATTCTGATCATTCATCACACAATCTACACATTTGTAAATAGATAAGATAGATAAGATATCACTTGAACACAAGATTGGTGATTTGATTTAGGTATAACAATATAAGTGACTAGTGATAATGATGAGTGTCCAAAAAAAAAAAAAAGATCAAATAACAAAAAAAACCCTACATTTTCAACCCTTTTATTTTATTTTAATCAATTCTTTAAAAACTGTTAATTTAATTATATAATTGTCAATTAGTTGCAATTTTAATCAAATTTTAATTTTAGTCAAACTTAAATGATATATATTTTAGGTGGCAGATATGTGGATATGAAATCATTTACACATCAATAGAAACGAAAAATTTCGAAATAAATTTAGATTCATGTTTTTATGCGTACAAGATATCTTAACAAAACAAATGTGTGAACTAGGAGAAAAGAGAACTTCAAACTCCGATGGGTCTAGAACTTCGGAGCAACTAAGATGAAATGTCGCTTTTACCCACTGCTTATTTTAGCTTAGAACTTGAGCTACAAACAATATTGTAACACTAAATTCCTCAAAGTTGACAACAATGGAGCAACCCATAATTAAAATTTTCAATCTTCCAAAGTGTAATTCTTATATATGTGTTCTTGGAAACATACATAATACAACATCTGCCAAAACTTACACTAGATTGAAGCATGCAGTTTCAAGTTCAATCTCCTTAGCCAAACAGAATGCACTATCATATTAAAAAGATCAAATCTTTTAGGAGTCCCATTAATAACAAAATGCCTTTGCACTTGCTTGACTCTCTTCTGCAACTTCAAGTACTTAGCCTCAGAAATCCCCATCAATATCTCTTTAATCTTTGGTATGTCCTCCACCTTCACAACAACAGAAAACTTCTTCCAATTGAGCACATCACTGAAGGGTGGGACATAGCCATCAGAGATCAAAACGGGCACACACTCCGCGTAGATGGCCTCCACGACACGTGGGCTAGCAACCTCGTACCCACTAGGACACAGGCAGAACTTGCTGTTCTTCAGTACTGATTCATAGGAAACACTGGAGGGGAGTTTCTCATAGACTTGTATGTCTGGATCTTTCTCTTTCCAATGGTGTAATAAGATGTGCCTTATGTGGCCATGTCGACCTCCTGCAAAGAAGGCTAGGATGGATCTTTGTGATGGCGGTAGGCCCCCCAAAAGACCGGTGATTTTGCCCGTTTTCAGGTTGATTTCCGGCAACGAGGCATCTTTTAGAGGGTTGAAACCTTCGGAGGTATTGGCATTGCATAGAACTCTGATGGAGTTGTTGAATAGAAGTGGTACATATGAGCTTGAGCGAGGGCCCTGTATTGTGTATATAAGATATAATTATTCGAATATATTCACGAATACTCGAATCAAATATGGTTATATTTGTATTTGTATTCGGATAATATTCGAATCTGAAAAGGTATTCTTATTTGAATTCTTATTCGTCTTTTTCGAATTCGAATCACTATATTCGAATTCTAATATCGAATCGAATCAAAAAAGTTCGATTTTTTTATTTAAAATGATTGAATTTTAAATCTCACTTAAATTATAGTTGATTGAAATCCACCATCCATATGCTTAAAAATTAGTTTAAAAGTGATGGATGTTAAATCTATATTTATCCAAATACGATCGATAGATTTACAATTAGAAATTCTAAATTCTCTCTCAAATCTCTCCATCCAAATGGAGCTTAAGATTTTACAAACATTTTGGACAGCAACATTTGCATTCTTATCTAGAAATCGACTACAATGTATATGAGAATTTTCAATGATAGGGGAAGATTTAGGACTAAATTTCACAAAAAATTAAAAGATTAAAATGAATAGTACCAAATTACAACATTTTTATAACTATGATACCAAATTACCAATTTTCAAATTCCATCTTACTTTCATCATGGCTATTCTGTGGACCCTAATAGTCAAGACGATACTAAACTCAAATCTTAAGTTCGACAAAGACTAAGAGCAAAAATATAACTTTAATATGTTATAATTATGAGTATTTCCAGTTATTTCAATCCTTGAATTGTGTGAAGTCCACAATAGTAATGAATGTGGAGTTTTGAAAACGACATCATCAGAATCTCATCAAAAAGTTATCAAATTGCAAAAACTAAAACGTTTGTGTACCCAATTGCAACTTTTTTAAAACCTATGATTAAATTGCAAAAAGTGGTAAAAGCCATATTATTTCCATCTCATTATTAAAACACTTACCCAGTCATGACAAGAGAGCATGAAGTGATCAGCACCAAGGCTTTGATTCCAAAAGGGATGCTTGTCTGCAATGGTGTGCACATAGTCAGCAAGTGTGTGGCCAATGGCATCCATGTCCATTGCACCTGGTTCATACAAATACTGCACCATCACGACAACACTAAAAGGCATGAAATACACATGAGCCTCTTCTGCATTTCTTGTTCTATATCGATTCTCTCTTTCCATTTCATGAATGAATCTCCCCTCTGTGGAGTATATGCTTCTACATGGTCCATTGTGGAATATTGGAGCTTCTCCTTCTTCGTATACGTAGATCTTGAACACTTTCTCCATTTCTATGTAGCTCCTGCATGCGAACGAAAAAGTCGGACGTATGATTCAAAACGACATATATTTATAATTTTGTGTTAAATTCATTTTTAGTCCTGCTTCAGGAATTAGGACTAGTGTCCGAAATTAGTCCCATTAGTTTTGAAAGATCAATTTTAGCCCTATAATTAAAAGATTGTCAATTTTAAATCATTTTTCCGTTGAAATTCCAAACTATGGTGATTTCTCATGTCTAGAGTCCCGTTAATTTTTTGGTGTGTGACACTGGCGCGAAAAATTGATTGGAGTTTGGAATTTCGATGGAAAAAATACTTATATTGAACAATTTTTTGAAATAGAGAAATAAAATTGATATTTAAAAAAAAATTATAAAAAAAAATTATCAGGATTAAATTCGGAGACTTATACTAGCATAGAACTAAAAAAAATGAATTTAACCCGTGAGAAATACTTTTTATACCTATAGAAAGCGTTGGCATTGCGATAGATAGGGCCATGAGGTACATATTGTTCTTCAATGGATGATGATGAGTTGATGAAGCTATTGTTTTTAGTAGCTTCTTTAATGGAAAGTCTTGCTTTTGCTAAAATGGCCTCAATCTTTTCTGATTTGCTAAAATGCCCTCGTCTTTTTTCACTTGACAATGACTCCTGTTTAAGAAGACCCTCTTTTCTCTGATCATTTTTAATTTGGCCAAGAGAAACAAGAACAACCTTAATTAGTTAGTTATCAAAAAAACTAATCATGTATACAATGACATGATTAAATAGTACTTACTAGCAATGTGGAATGCATTGAGCCTCTCAAGATTGAATCCGATACAATGTAAGTGAAAGTAGTACTAGTGCTATTATCATGATCTTTAGCTTCGGATAAATGGAAATCAGAGTCAAACGAGCTTAAGAAGCCGAAAGATTTCCAAGAAAACGAGGATAATAGGGATTTTTGAGACCCTAAATTGCAAGCAATAAGAGAAATAATAAGCAAGGGGGTTAAAAGCAAGACAACCAATATGGAAGGAGAGATTGAAAAATAAGAAGACCAATGTGACTTTCTTGAAGGCCACATCCCTTTCTTCCTTTCTTGCAAGAATTGGGAGAAAAGGAACTCAACCCTTTTAACCCTTTTTCTTTTCTCGATTGAAGAAAATTTTATTGTGAATTATGGCTAAAAATTCGTCTATATAATTGAATTCTAGCAACTTTAAGTAGGCCAAAGAGAGTCTTGTATATTTAGACTTTATTCATTACTTCATTTGTGCAACTGCACACTCAAAAGTTATGATTCTTTGCTGCATTGCAAAAATATTCTTAGATGGTTATTAAATGTATTATTTGCATGGGGATCTTCATCACATGCAGAAGGTTTCTTAAACCTCAAGTCTACTCTTCTTTTATTGCTCTTCCATGATTTGGGGCTCGTGATCCGATCAATACACCACACTAATCAATACGTAGACGATAAATCTTGAAGTTCACTGCAATATATTTCTTCCTTGTATACGTTAGTATACTATGTAGCTAGTTCCCATGTATTAATTAATTTTTTTATACGCCACTATCCGATAATGAAATCTTGATGTGTAGTCTCATTATCAATAACTTAAACTCATTCTCACGAGTCATTATCCATTTTTTAAGTTGTTAAGAAAACTTTTTAGAAAATATGTTTGGAAGATTAATTACTAATCTCGAAGGACGAAGCTAACGGATGAATCAAATCGTCAAGATTAATTATTAAGGAAAAAAAAAAGCATCATTGATATTTTCTACTATATATTGAGAAATTTACATATACATATATATATATACATATACATATTATCTACACAAAAACTTTTATACAAATGTTGTACGGATTTAGAATCCGTACACCTGACCCGACACGGCTTCCACGCTCTCTCCAAGCCCGCACACGCGCCCCCACGCGCCTGGATGGGTGCGCTCAAACCCACCAAAATTCGCTCAAGGTACTAGACCTTTATGTTATGTTAAACATACCTTTATGTTATATTAGTCATACCTTTAGGGCCTTTATATTATATTAAGCATACCTTTATGTTATGTTAAACATACGTTTATGATTTTATGTTATGTTAAGCATACATTTAGGATTTTTATATTATATTAAACATACCTTTATGTTAAATTAATCATACATTTAGGTAACGTTAAGCATACATTTATGTTATGTTAAACACACATTTATGGTTTTATGTTATGTTATGCATACCTTTAGGGTTTTTATATTATGTTAAACATACTTTTATATTATGTTAGTCATATTTTTATGTAACATAAAAGTATGACTAATATTAATTAAATGTATGCGTAATATTTACATAAAAGTATATATGTACAAATTAAGATTTTTTTGTGCTGAAATTATAGTTTTTTTTTTCAAAATTAGGGTTTTTTTGTCAAAATTAAGGGTTTTTTTTTAAAAGTTAAAGTATTACATAAATGTATGTTTAACATAATATAAATATATGACTAAATGAACATAAAGGTTAGGATAAAATAAAAAAAATATGCGGATCCAGGTCGGATTCGACCCGACCCGCGTTGTATGGATCTAAGATCCATACAATAGTTACACACAAGTCTCACTCTATTATCTATTATTACTATATAAAAGTATGGATATTTCTTACAAAATATGAATTGTCGAATATATCCTTATCAAACATTATTATTTAAGATTTTCATATTTAATTTAAATAATTTTATATTAGAATCCTAATTCAAAATCCTATAGAATCCTACTATAGTTAGAATTCTAATATAAAAATGATATATAATATATTTATATTATTTCCCTTCTTAATTTAAATTAATTTCCACTGCAACCTAAAACTAGTATGTATACATATATTTCACCCCTACTCACCTACCCACTGCGGCGGACACATTAATATATGTCTACTACTGATGTGTCAAAATTTTAAAATATCTATTAATTTTACTTTTCATATAACAAGTGGATGAGATCATTACACGTTATCGGTGAACATATTAAGAGTTGCTCTAATGGACATTGAAGCATTTTCCATATATATATATATATAGAGTTACAATGTGAAGTCTTGAAAACTTATATCATGCATTTTGAGTTCATGAATAGAATTTTATATTTAATTATGAAGTTAATTTCTAAATTGAATGTTTTATGAAAAACCATATGGTGGAAAATATTTAATAAAGAGAATTTTTTTTAGGTAGTTTCTAGCGCAATAATATATATATATATATATATATATATATATATATATATATATATATATTATCCTCAACTAATAAACTCATTTTTTTAAATATAAACTGAGTGAAAAGATATGAACATTAATAGAAAGATGTTTGGACTTCTGAGTTTTGAAGCAACTTGTCTAATACTAATGATTAAATCCTGCTAGCGTATTCATCATCCGCACATTAAAATGAATTCATGGTTCACGTGTCAAAAATTCAAAATGTCTATTAATTTTATTTTTTATATAATAAGGGGATAAAATCAAAACACATCATTGATGGAAATATTAAAAGTTGACCACATTGAACATTTTAACATTTTTCATATAGTAATATATGAATTTTGATTTTCAAAACTACTACATTGACTGACTTGAAATAATATCGTAAAAACACAATAAAAGTTTATTAGATAAAATTTATTTCAAAATTTAGGAATGATTTAGGAATGTTTCTATTCAAATAATTAATTATTTAATAAAATGTAAAAAAAAACTTATTTAGTAAGAATATAAAAATGATTCCATAAAAAGAAAATTAATTATTACAAACTTGAAGCATGGGTGTATTTGCATCATAACTTAAACTCTAGGAATATATATTTACCATAAACATGATATATATATATATATATAAAATTTTGCCCTTAATTAAGTTAGACATTAGATGATTTATGTATTGGATTTCAGATTAATACACATTATCTATTCTAATTGGATATTTTGAGCTTATTATAACGTCTTTATGGGATTTCTTAGCATAGATGTAGTTTGTTATTCCCAAAGCAATTAATTAAGTGCTTGGAGATTGGAGTTAATTGGCTAATTCGTTAAGGCAACGAATCCCATTTTTTATTTTTATTTTAAAGTCAACTATAATTGATTGTTTCATTTCTACTTAGATTTTTTACTAATTATGAAATTAAAAATTAAACGTGAACTGTGAGGCCTAGAACTTTTTTAGAAAATTTAAATAGAGATGTACACAAGTACTTAGGGTTCTAATAATATTATTACCATATAAGAATGATGTGTACATGAGAAAACGTTTTTATAAAAATATATATAGTCGAAAAAATATTTGTATCTTGCTCATCAGTAGTTGTCCGATCAAATCGAAGCTATGCAATAAAATATTATGCAGATATTTTACATGTTCATCTGAACACATCCGAATAAGTTATTGATGTGCTAAATATGTTAAAGGTGAGTTCTTAAATTAATATTATACCTAATATTAAACTGAAATAATTGGCTTAATTTTATCTTTTGTTTCAATTTTTTGGTTGGATAATTTTGTCAATCCATATTATCAATATAATTTGAAAATATTAGAATCGTTTTTTTCTTCTTGAACCTGATAGAATCATTAAGAATATATATAATATGGATACAATATAGCTTGTGCTGTTGCAGGTTAGAATTGGAAAAAAAAGAAAAGAAAGAAGAAATAATTCTAAGTCTTAATTAGTTTTGTACTTTACAATAAGTTCAAAAACAGTTATATTATATGGTGAATTTTTTAATTGTAAATTATGATGAATTGCAAGTTTCAGAGGCTCATTGATGATTAATCATCTTTACATCAAAAAATATTGTGCAAGACTATACACACCTCAAGAAAACTAAACACACATCAAAGATTGTAGTTTTATATTTTTTAAATTTTAGACAACGAGTCACCCAAATAAAAGTATTTAATAATTATAGTTTCATTAAGTTTACGATCTATCATATTTATAAATTAATCTTTAACTGTAGTGAAATTATAATAAATCTATCTCCCAAAATTAGATGGATGTCTCGTGAATAATCAAACTCTTATCCTTATTTATCCTTATTGATTTGAGAAGCTTGTATTTGTAGATATTTGGTGGTAAAATAAAAAATAAAAAATAAAAAAATAAAAAAAAACTTCATTTTAGTTATAAAAAAAATTAACATTGTGTTTGAATAGAGTGATTTGAAATGAATGGATTTTAAATCCATTCAAGTTGGAGTGGATTTGAAATCCATCAAAATGACTTCAAAATTAGTTTAAAATGAAAATGGTGGATTTAAAATCCACGCCCATCCAAACACCATCGATTGATTTACTACCATGGATTTCAAATCACTTCTCAAATCCGCCAATCCAAATAGACTCTTAAATAAATAAAAAATAATAATGTTATACATTTAATAACAACTTTTAAAAAACTGAAAATGAATAGAAATGGGCCTAATCAAGTATTTGGGCTAGCTAGAAATTATTTCATATGTTAGCTACACATCCTCGGCCCAATTAATAAGCCCATTTACCTTTCTTCTTTATAGGAATTTCATATGGCAATTATATGATTATTATTATTAATATATAAAAAATTACAAAAGTAATAGACAATGAAGGTAGCCGAGAAAGTGATACTCCTGCTCAACGGCAACCTCTCCGCCGCCATATCCGGCGGTCTCCATCCAAACCCTAACTCGAGCTTCCAAACTTTGTGAGTAGTATTGAAAATTGTCTTTTTATCTGTATTTTCGGTAGTTATGAACATAATTTTGTGAATTTTTGCCTTCTTTTTCAGAAAAGAATCTTTTGATTTTTCGTTGGAATGCTATGAAATTAAGGATCGGAAGGCGTCGGGCGAGATAATTCATTATGTCAAATCAGATGGCAGTTATGAGGTAATTGTAATTGCCATAGCAGTGTTCGAGTTTGTCTTTTTCCCGAGCTTGAAGAATGCGGATAAATTAGTCAAAATTATAATTTTCCTGGGTAATTAGTGTTTTTATTTATTGCGAGTGATTCTTTGGGCAAATTGTCGATTGGAAAGACAAAAGGATATTTTATTTTTTCTTCGCTGTGAAGTTGATTATATTTGAAGATATATAAACCCTAGATCAATAGCTGGGATTTGCTGTCATATTGAGCTGATGATTTGATTTTCAAACCCTTCAAGCTTTGATTCTGATTAGTTAATGTTTTTTTCTGTATTCATGATGCTTATTTCAGTAATCTTTTAATTTATTTATTTCAGCAATCTTTCAGTATTCATCTTTGAAAAATAATTCTCTGGTTTTGACAAACTGAGATTTCAAAACCTTGGTGTATATCTCAGGTTTCGATTCTGCAATTGGACAATTACGAGCCACCATTCTTAGCTTGTGCTCTGAATGAAGTTCTGTTGAAATTAGCTGGAGATGAATTGTCTACTTTGCCAACACTAATAGTCCCTTTCATTGTGCCCGAATCTAAGCTTAAACAAGGCAATAGATATTCTGGTAGAAGTGATAAAGTTTCACTTTTTGGCATCAAATTGGGTCCAAGAACGGATGCAGCTGATGAGTTGAGCTCCAAACTGCCAAATTCCCCACCATTTTCGCAGGTTCTTCATGAAGAACTTGCCTTGTTGCTTCATTTGGTGAATGTGATGAAGCTTTCCGCGGTATTTCTGATTGGTCTAACTGGTCAGCGAATTTCAAGTAAAAACTCCAAAGAGGATCTCGAGGTACATGATTGTTTGGAGTCTAAACTGAGTTTCTTTATGGGTTTCACATTAATGCTGTCTTGGACTTCAATACTTGTGACAACTATTCTCTCCATGGAGTTATCTGGTTTGCTCACAGGGAACCGATGAAACTTAAGAATTAGAAATGTTTGGTTTATTTTTCCGACATTTTCCCCTCAAATATTGCAATTATGATACAGTAAAATAGCCAATGTTACTTGATGAGGCGTAAAACAATGGCCCTTATCTTCATATATCAAATGTCCTTACTTATTGTCACCTCAACTTAATGTGATTCTAACGAGAAGTTGTGACAGGTAATATGCCAGATTGGAGAACACTTAGCAAGTGTTTCGTCTCTTAGTTTTTCAAAAGAAAAGATGGCCCAGAATCCAACCAAGACTTCAAGGGAAACAGAAGAAGCATGGCGTGCATTATACGGATGATATCAGATTGTAAGCTTCAATACCAACGAGCGCCTTTACTTACCTTAGTGGCATGCCATTACAGAAAAATGAAGACAACTTGCTAGCTTGCATTAGTTCCTTGTTTGTATGAGGTGATACCCTGTTTCATGTATGAGCTTCTATCTTTAGGTCTAAACCCGATTACTTGTTTTCTAGCAAAAAAATTACTTGATTTGCTTTTGTAGAACAAGGGATGTGATGTTCATTCATATTTCATATCTTCATGCATCAAAGTATAGATCAAATCACATTACAAATATTGAAGCTAATATGAGACATCGCATCTTTGTTTTTTTGGTCCGAGTTCAACATTGGTCGTAGTTTTTCAAAGTTCTTATGTCTCGTGGGGTGTTTGAGTAAACTTGTTTAAAAAATCTTATAAACGTTTACATCTTGAAAAATGATTTTAGAGTTTATAAGATGATGTATCTGGCACTAAAAAAATATGTTGATTGTACTTTTACATCCTGTAATTTTTAGAAGACTACATGGTACGATTAGGTCGAAAAACTTATTTCAACATATTGTTAATTTATAACAGGGTCCATATAGCGTTGCAAATGCAACTAATCGTATAAAGATATTATTAATTTGGGCCCAAAAAGTTATTGGCATTATGAGCATTATGCCATTATCTCAGCATCCCCACCTTTTATGTGGGTGGCAGTTGCAAACTGCAAAGTATAATGTACATCAATTATATGTACATCGTTCTACCTTTAAAAAACTAAAGAAAGAGAAAAGGACAAAAGCTAGTTAATAACGATAATAAATGGGGGAAAAGACGGGTACATAATATTCACATTTCTAAATAATATTTTGGATTAGGCCTATAGAAATAGCAGTAAGTAATATTTTTTCAAAATCAAAAGTAATACTTTTTAAAAGTCAAATGTAATTATTTTCCAAGCAATACTTTTAATTAGGATAAATTAATAATTTTTAAATAAAATGTAATACTTACCCCACATTAAAAGTCAGTTTTACCTTAACCTTTGTCCCACTTGTATACTATAATAAAACTATGTAGTTTTGAAGAAATAAAAAAGTTATAATTTAACTGTTAATTGTAACGACAATTATTTTGAGATATGATATTCAAGTGAAATAGAGATTTTGGATGTATGCGTTATTTCCGATGAAGAATTTTCTCATGCAAGAATTTGGCATTTCTAATTGTCCATAGAAAAACGAATTCCATAAACCCCTTTTGTTTTTCCTAGAATATGAGTAGTGAAATCTGAAATATGATCACATATAACTTCCAACAAAGGTAATAAAATGAAAAGATCATATACAAATAGCATTAAACATCATCTGCATGAGTTTGGCCCCCCACTCTCATCATCAATACACCGAATTTATTGTTCCCAAACTTTATGTTAGAAACAATTAAAACTCGCAACCAACTTCAGATAACCCCCACAAGTAGAAGTAGCCACCTCATTTGGATTTGGTCTTTTTTTCTGCAAGAAAATCTGTTTACATAGAAATGGCAATGCCTTTTATAGTTCTCATCTTTATCCTCCTACCAATCCTAAAATGTGATGCCAAAATTTCATCCATAATAGTGTTTGGAGATTCCACAGTAGATTCTGGGAACAATAACAACATTGCAACCCCATTGAAAAGCAATTTCAAGCCCTACGGTCGAGATTTCGACGGCCATAAAGCAACGGGACGGTTTTCCAACGGTAAGGTCCCCACCGATTTCATATCGGAGGCGTTTGGGTTGAAAACAACCATCCCTGCTTATTTGGATCCAGCTTACACTATTCAAGATTTTGCCACTGGAGTTTGCTTTGCTTCTGCTGGCACTGGCTTTGATAAAGTCACCTCTCAAGTTCTTGTGAGCTCTCTCTCTCTCTCTCTCACACACACACACACACACAAACTAACTAATTAGCTAACCTGAAATGCAGAATGTAATACCTCTATCGAAAGAGGTGGAGTACTACAAGGAATACCAAAGGCGGCTACGAGACTTTCTGGGCAATGAGAAGGCTGAGGAGATTCTGAGAGAAGCTCTTTACATGATAAGTATAGGAACGAACGATTTCTTAGAAAATTATTATGCTATACCAACGAGATCAGCGCACTTTACCGTTGAAGAGTACCAGAAGTTTTTGGTAGGCATAGCAGGAAATTTCATAACAGAGATTTACGAGCTTGGAGCAAGGAAAGTATCTTTGACAGGACTTTCTCCAATAGGTTGCTTGCCACTGGAGAGAACAACAAACATAGTATCAGGAGGAAAATGCATAGATAAATACAATAAGGTAGCCTTGGATTTCAATATAAAGTTGCAAGAACTAGTTGAGACACTGAACAAGGACCTTTTTGGGCTCCAATTGGTGCTCACAAATCCATATCCCCTTCTTAACGATATCATTCAGAACCCTAACTCTTATGGTAACTTTTATATGACTTCTCCACATTGACTAAAATTATATGTGATCTGAGTCAACTCAGTGAAGTCTGTATGCTTTACAGGTTATGAACATTCAGCAAAGGCATGTTGTGGGACTGGAAGGTTTGAGATGAGCTACTTGTGTGATGAACATAATCCCTTTACGTGTTCGGATGCAAGCAAGTATGTGTTTTGGGATTCTTTCCACCCCACAGAGAAAACAAACGCTATAGTTGCAAATTATGCAATGCAAACACTGGATGTCTTTAAATAACAAGTTTCCGATTACCAGATGTCTATTTTCAGCCTTTGAAAGGTAATAACACAATTCATGTAAAACGCATATTATTTTAGTACTATATTACCTACTAGACAGAAGTAGATGAGGTAGGTTCCCCCCCCCCCCCTTCCAATCCTAGCATAGTGTTATTGCATTAGGAAACAGGTGCTCAGGGGAGGGTGGGTTAATATGGAGAGACAAAAACGTGAAAAAAAAAAAAAGAATAGAAGTAAAGAGAATAAACCCTTTAATTTTTGCAATTCATTTTGGTTCTGGTCCCAGAACTTGCAATAATTACCGTGCTTGACTTATACCGAACGTCCATTTTAAAGCATAGCATAAATAACCACCAAAGTAGTAACAAATTGCTGCTTATCCATTATCAAGGTATGCATACATTAATTAACATCACCAATATTGATTATCATCACCATGTGTTCCAAATTGAGATTAGCCAGCAAGAGAAAACATATCACCTTTCACCAATATGATATTTATTCATGTTTTTTATTTGCTACAGTCTGCCACAAGAAGGTGCATTACATTTAAATAACAAATTAGTATCGTTACTCATACTGAGACAAAACACACTTCACAGCATAATAAAAAAAAAGTATGCACGCACTAGACCAAAACCATGGCCAAGGATGGATATCTTTTAACTATCAGCTAGATAGCATGATCAAGGGATCAGATCCAAGTAAAACATTTTAAGCGCTTTCAGAATTGATAAGTCAATCTATTATGAGGATTAAACTCAAAATGTAGATAGAAACCTCAATGAACTTGCATCACTTGCTCTTCTTTGGAAAGTGCAACTTGACCAACATGGGAAGTTCAGTAAGATCCACCTTAGACTTCCCCAACAGAATGCTCTTCAGCTTTTCATCACAATTAATTATATTCTTATTGACTGGATCCTATATATAGGAAAAACAGATATGGATTAGTTGAGAGAAAGACTGCTGCAACTCAATAGCAACATAAACTACCACTAACAGAATGGTACATGTTAACTTTATTTTCTTTATCAAAAAAAAAAAAGAAGACATCAATGTACAGTGACCATGAACTGACTTATAAGGATCTAGCTTCAATATATTATTTCTGCTAATGATTTGGCTGAAGGCAAAAGCATATCTTTCAGATAGTAAACAACTTTAAAGAAACTACTCTTGTAATTTACACTCCAAATCAATCCATTCAAAGGATAAGGACCATTCACAAACAAAGGCAATCAGTTCAAGAGATCAAATGCTCATTCCACAATCATTAAAAATCAGTTAGAACATCATTGAATATAACACAAGATGAGCTCCGATTATAGATTATTGATTCTGAATGCAACTATTAGCTCAACCAAAAGAAAATATCAAAGAAATTAGTCTGCGCATCTGACCTGGAGATTATTCTCCTTGACATAAGACCAAACACGCTTGAAGCAATTCAATTGAGAACTTTGACACTGACCCATGAAATCTCTTAGTGTGGTGGGCAGATTTACAAGGTCAATCAAATCCGCTACTTTCTTAGGGCTGTCTGTAACAGTTTTTTTCAGTCCATGATTGATCATTTTCTCTGAGCTTCTTTTTTTCTTTCCTGTACCTGCAAACATGCAATCCCAAAAATAATACCGTTATTCAGAGGATATGTACTGCAAAATCATCATATACTCTAACGACTGATATTCATAGGAGCCAAGCATCAAGAATTCTTTCATGGAGGAATTTTATCGAACACCTTAAGTGCATGGGCATAACCTGAGCTCTATCTCTCAACTCGCTAACACAAACACTGCATACAAAACAGAAGAGACTCACCGACGACAGATATCTTGTTCGACAACTTCGAATGTGCCGGAGAAACGACCGGCGAGAAAGGGAAGAGAGGGATTTAAGCAGAGTGAAGAGTTAGAAAACCAATCCGCAAACCGTAGAATGCTGGAGACTTCTATCTACTTTTATTTTTTTTGTTGTATTTATGGGTATTTTGGGAATATTATTACAAACATTTTTGATAAAATTAATTAACTTATAAATATGATAAATTAATATGTTGATGATAAACCAGCTGCTTAATACTAGCATATTGCTTTCAAAAAAAAAAAACTAGCATATTTGAAGACCAACTAGTCGAAGCAAAAGATACAAATATAATGTTAAATTATAGTATTATCAAGGTATAAAATTCATTATTTTTTTGAAAGGTGAAAGTCATTTATAATTAAAAAATATTAAAAGATAAATCATTTATTTTCTTAAGAAAATGATTTTTTATCGTATCAATATTCCCCCGATTTTCATCAATTTTTCAATAATTTATATATTGATATTGATATTATATTTATCAATATTTTATTGAACTTTTAAAGAAATTCATGACAATCCATATCAATATCTATACTTTAAAATTTCAAAAATTTCATCGAAATTTTAATCCTGGAATGTAAGGATGGGTTTTTTCTTTATAATTCAAAAAATACTAGTAAAGTCATGGGTGAGCACATGATCATGAGATATGCAAAGTTATTTTTATAAAATCTCTATTTATACGATTAAAAATATGATAAAAGATGAAAAACTACATATGCTTTGGAAAAAATAAAGTTACACTTAAAATATACCTAAAATTATTACGAAATTTGATTTTTTTTTTTTTTTTGCAATGTTGCCTATTATACATCATTTCATTGTTGAAGATTGCACGACAATCATATGTAAATTACAAAAATGAAATATAAAACATATATAGAATTATACTCAATATGTATAAATAAAAAGAATTCATGCTGGTAATCTACCCATCCTTATCCTTACATATATATATATGAATGAGTTCGTCTCTCATACATTAATTGTATGGATCTAAATTCATGCAATTTGGTCGATTCGACCCGGATCCTCATGTTTGTGTTTTTTATTTATTTATGTATTATCTTTATGTTATATTCATGTCACCTTTATGTATAAATATCTTTATTTTTATGTACTATAACTTAGAAAAAAAAATTCATCACATATATATCTTTATATAATGTTCATGTCACATTTATGTATAAATATCATTACATTTACATAATATATAAAGGTGCAACTAACATAACTAAAAAGTACAAGTATGTTGATCCAAAAAAGCATTGAAATTCTTTTTTTTTCTGAGTTACAATACAAAACGATTGTGATATTTATACATAAATGTCATACTAATATAACATAAAAGTGACATGAATATGTATATATGTACAAATTGTGTTGAAATTCTTATTATTTTTTCCAAGGCACGGTACATAAAAGTAAGGGTATTTGTATATAAAAGTCATACTAATATAATATAAATGTAATACATAAATTACACACACACAAAAAAAAAAAAAAAACTCGCGGATTCAGATCGACTCGTATTGCATGTGCATCTGGTGCACATCAAACCAACTCAAAGAAAAAATATTATTTTTCGTTCTATAATTTAAACTTAGTCCAATTTTGATCTCATAATTATGTATTTTTCAATTTTGATCCTTTAATTATTAATTTTTTCTAATTTTAATTTGATTTTCGTAGGAAAAATTCTTCGGGCTAACATGGTTGCTGTAATGCTTATGTGGCACCCAAATGGAAAAAATCCCCAAAACATGGAGAAAAAATTAGGCCACATGTCAATTATTTATATCACCTTAGTAAAAATCCAATAAAAACAATTCAAATATAAAAAAACCAGAAAAATAAAAATAAATCATATATGAATAATAATCAGAAATGTGAATCTTAAAAAATTAAAAATAAAAATTTAAACACAAAAAATATAATTAAAAAACACAGCATGAAGACCTCCACTTCTCTACACTTGTCTCTCCATCGCAAACCACCGCAAAACACAGCTTTTCCTGAACACTAGTATACACTTATATCATGTATACGATAATCATATCGTATATACGATAAATTCAAATTTGTGTACTCCATATAATAAAATTATATTATATACAAGTATATCATATACACTTACACGATACATATCTATCGTGTACACAATATATACGTATATTTGTGTAAAAAAATAATTTTAAAAAATGAGGTATAAAATAACTTTGACTTATGAAAATAGGTAAAACAAAGACTTGACCATAAATAAACAACCACTAGTGACACATGTGGCTCTCACAATAAAAAAAAATCCTGTCCAATCCTTATAATAATATTTATTTTTCAATTATTATTATTTCTAAACTATATACTACACTATTTTTACCACACACATATATATATATGTTGCAATCTATTATATTATACTAATTTATCACATAAACAATATAAAGTGAAAATCTTAAATTATAAACTAGATCTAAAACTTCAACATTGACAAATAAAATTAAATATTTATAAAATATCAAATCTGAAAATAATTTAAATTTATAAAAAAAAATAACTTATGTATAACTAAATAATAATTTATATATAAAATTAGATCTAAAATTTAACATTAAAAAATAAAATAAAAATTAAATATGTATAAAATATAAAATAATAATACAATATGTTGTTAACTATACAAAGCAATATATATATATATATATATATATATATATATATATATATATATATATATATATATATAAAGCACATTTGAGATTAACAAAGTGGTCCTCAAAATATAAACTTACATTGTTGATTAAAATAACTTATTTGATGTAGTTAAATATATTAGTTACGTTGTTGATTGAACAAATGATAGATCGATTACTCACTCAATTATTCAACTAATTTCGAATAACACAAGTAGTTCAGTATGAAAAACTTGAGATCAATATCAATTCATTGAATGTAGATGAGTCTTTCGTTTTCCCAAATAGAATCATGATGCAATGTTGTTATTTGCCAAGACAATATAAAACTCTTCTTTTTTTTCCTTGTAGAAATAGAATCAGAAAATATACAATTTTAATTTTTTTTTACTGGTAGAGATTGTATCATGATGCAATGTTCTTATTTGCCAAAAATTTTCAATTTTCTTTTTATTCTTATAGAATTTTTGATGCTTGTTCTTATTTCTCAAATACTGGTAGAATTTTTGATGATTTCCAAGAAGAATATTTGATGTATTAATGTTCATCTCTTTATATAAATAAAAAAAAATTTCTTCAAATATAATTCCAAATGTATTGAACATTATTATTTTTCAGAACCTATTATCAAGCATTTATGGGTTGCATTTATATTATTTTAACACTATTATATAGAAAATGTAAAGTAAGAGAATACGATATTTCTTTTTTAAAAAAATTCATAGTATTTATACTAATCACCTCCTTATATGGACAATAGCCATTCAATCCATCCTAAATAGATATACAATTTTTTTAATAAAATAATGTTTGTGTAAATCAAGTGCATGGATCATGATTCATATAGCTGGATATGTTGGTCGGTTGGACCAGGTTCAGCACGGATCTGTATTCAAATTTTTTACTCCTTTTATTTTTATATTGTGAGCTTTATGTTGTAATAATATAATCTTTCAATGAATGATTTAGACTTTTTTCACTATAAAAATTCATGTAGTATAATAACTTTTATGTTAAAATAATTTAACTTTTATGTTATATTAATTTATTTTTTATGTACAAATATCTAAATGAATAACATTCGTTAAAAAAATCTAGATTTTTCTTCGTAGATTTATTTCTTAATTACTTCTAACTCCTTATAATTTTTAAATGGATCATCCTTCTTTCACGTGTATATTAACAAATGGGAATAGAGCTTTTGAAGTGCTAATTTAAACTAAGGAAAACTGAATATTCATTATTAGTTATAGGACCTATCAATTTATTATGATGCATAGTGCAATATAATAGTTAACTATGCCAATGGAATCAGATCTGTTAATCGTAAAACTTGTGCAAATTAAATAAACCAAAATCCTTTACCATACTATTGCAGACTATATTAATTGGCTCCAAACTGTGAGTTAAAACGTAATTACGTAATTATGATGTCTACTGATTTTGGTCCCGTAATTATAAAGATTTTCATTTTAATCCTCTATTTAAAAATCTGTGTGATTTCAATCTAATTATGTTCGAAAATTTTGAATTTTGTTGGAAAATGTTACATGTCAAATTCTTATTGAAATTTTGATTTTAGCATTTCACCATTAAAATTATTTTTAGCCACATAATTATGATGTCTTTAGATTTTGGTCTCATACTTATAAGATTTTCATTTTAGTCTCATATTTAAAAATATGTGTGATTATAATCTAATTATGCCCATAAATTTTGAATTTTGCTAGAAAATGTCACACATCAAGTTCCTATTGGGATTTTGATTTCAACATTCCACCACTAAAAATTTGACACGTATTCTACGAAATTCGTTAAAATTGGATTGAAATCGAACAAAATTTTAAATTGTAAAATTAAATTAAAATTATGATAATTGTTGTAAAAACAAAATCCATAATTATGAGAACAAAAATGATTTTAACCCGAAATATCATTTGATCAAAATCACGTTTCAGTTGCAATTTTAGGTAAAGACAACATAGTAAATGTGGTTTCTCATTTGGACACATATCAGACAGGTGAGTGGGCAACTTATTAAGAACATATTAAAAGCCGTAACCAAACAAGTTGGCCCGATTCTTTTATTGCAAAAAGTGCTTCATTTTGAATTGTTATTTATACTAGTGATATTGCAATAAAGTTTCAAATTGTAACAACTATATATTTTCATAGAATTAATGGCAATCCCTTTTATTTCTTTAATCTTTATATTCTTACCAATTCTAAAATGTGATGCCAAAATTTCGTCCTTAATTGTGTTTGGAGATTCCACAGTAGATTCAGGGAACAACAACAACATTGCAACCATATTGAAAAGCAATTTCGAGCCCTACGGTCGAGATTTCGATGGGCGTAAAGCAACCGGCCGGTTTTCCAACGGACGGGTCGCCACCGATTTCATATCGGAGGCATTCGGGTTGAAAGGAACCATCCCGGCTTATTTGGATCCAGCTTACACTATTCAAGATTTTGCCACTGGAGTCTGCTTTGCTTCTGCTGGCACTGGTTATGATAATTTCACCTCTCAAATTTTTGTAACATCCTCCCCCTGTCTCTCTCTAAAAACAAAAAAAATTGTTCTCACAACTATAAAGATTTGGCAAAATAAGTCAACTTTCTTACTAAAGTGACAAAACTTATTTCATTTTTATGTTCATATTTTTTACGCAAAAATAATCAGAAATTTACATACTACAAATATTTTAAATGATGTAATAGACTCAAAATGATATGAACTTGACATGCTATTTTATAAGACAAAGAGCTCACAAATTGGTGCAAAATAAGATTGTCATGACATCGCTTGTGTTGCGCCAATCATGTCAAGTTTATATGATTTTGGGTCTACTACATCATCTGAATTAGTCGTATGTAGAATTCCAATTAAATTAAAGATTTTATGAGGTTAATGTTAAAAAATGAACCTGAAATATAATCTTTATGTAGTTTGCAACCTTTTTATTTTTTATTTTTTCATTATACACACAAATTTATGATTTTATGAACAAATTGAAATTAAGGGTCATTTTCTGGCTAAAATAAAAAGAATTATTTGATTTTTACTCAAATTCAGTTTAAATTGAATGAAAATTGGAAAATTGATTTGAGTTTTTTGTTTGATTTGAAATTTGAAGTGTTTTTGACTTAAATTTCATATATTTTGGATAAAAAAATCAGAACATCAAATTTGTTTTTGGTCGAAAAATATTTCTAGATTGCAATTTGAATTAAAAAGTTGTAAGTGCAATCAAAAAAACCAACAAATTTTGGCTATAAATTAAAAAATGATCATACTTTAAATTCATCGTTGGTTTTATCTTAAAATAGATTAATGACTAATTTTGACACACTCTCTCCAACATTTATCTTCAATGATGCATTTATTCAAACTCAAAATGCAGAATGTAATACCATTATGGAAGGAGCTAGAGTACTACAAGCAATACCAAAGCCAATTACGAGACTATCTAGGCAACCACAGGGCTGAAGAAGTTCTTAGACAAGCTCTACACTTAATAAGCATGGGAACAAACGATTTCATTGAGAATTACTATCTTCATCCAAAGAGATCATCAGAGTTCACCATTGAAGAGTACCAAAAGTTCTTGGCTAGCATTGCAAGAACTTTCGTAACACATCTTTACGAGCTTGGAGCACGTAAAGTAGCCGTAGTCGGACTCGTTCCGATGGGATGCTTGCCACTTGAAAGAACAACAAATTTAGCATCCATGGGAGATTGCAGAGATGAATACAATAATGTGGCAATGGATTACAATAAAAAGTTGCATGCATTGGTTGAGAATCTGAACAAGGACCTTTCTGGGCTTCATTTGGTGCTCACTGATATATATCCCATTGTTTCTGACATCATTCAAAACCCTCATTCTTTTGGTTAGGTTTTGTATTTACAGCTCTTCGTCAGAGGAAATCGCAAATTTAGGATACTGTTTTTGGGTCATTCATTAATCAAGGATACTGTCTTTTCGAACATCGATATTGGGACGCTAACTTTTTATAATTTGGGTGATTTTATGGCAAAAAACCTGAAATCACAAATTTCAGGTCCAATTACATGAGATTTGAGCTCTTTTGTTCCAATATCGCAGATTGAAAAGTTAGTGTCCGTCATTGATGAATGACCTAAAAATAATGTACTAAATTTGCAATTTTTGGAGTCGACTCACTTGAGTTTGTACGTTTTGTACAGGTTTTGAAGATTCAGAAAAGGGATGTTGTGGGACTGGAAGGATGGAGATGAGCTACTTGTGTGAAGAGAATAATCCCTTTACTTGTTTGGATGCAAGTAAGTATGTGTTTTGGGATTCTGTTCACCCCTCAGACAAAACAAACGCCATTGTTGCTGATTATGCAATGAGACAATCTCTTGCAGTGTTCAAATAGCAACTTTCCAATTACAAAACATACAAGTGCATGTGGGATTGTTAGGAACATGTCGTGTCTTTAAAGCGAGTTTGGTTCATCTGTTACATTTGATATTTAATTTATCTTGTGTTCATTGTACTTTGATACACATGATGATGGTTTTGGAAATAAGAGATGAAACAAGTATAATAAAACATCTCGTGTGATTTATGATTTCTTTTGATTTCAGGCTTTCCTGTATCCCTATTATCTGTATATAAAAAAAGATATCATTTGTTTAAATACTTGAATAGAGTAACAAGAAGCACCAGTGGTCTAGTGGTAGAATAGTACCCTGCCACGGTACAGACCCGGGTTCGATTCCCGGCTGGTGCATGTGCTTATATAAGGTGCTGTGACGACTAACTTGCGCTCCTAGTGGGTATTGGGTTACCCACACTCTGTCCGACATCTGGACGAATCAAAGCGCATCTGAGCTCCTTTTTTATTCTTGTTTTTTGGCCTTTAGAAATAAATGACTTCTAATTTTTAAACTTTTTGCACTAGTTCAATATTCGAATTTGAAAATTCCAAATAAAATTCTTTGTCAAATGCGAATTATTTTCGAAATAATATATTCAATTTTAATATTTAATGCGAACATATAAAAAATAGTATTTATATTTCATTATATAGATTATATATTTCTCAAATATTTAAAATATTACAGTATTTAGATTATACTTTATGAAATTTCAAGTATTGTATAATATTCATTTATAATTAATAATTAATGCTGCATGAAAGAAAAAGAATTGAAAAAAAAAACTCGAATATGTTAAAATACTCCTCTCAAATTAAAATTTGGATCAATATTTATATTTAAATATTAATTGAAACGAATCCAAATATTCTTTATATTCGACGTTTACAACTTACTTAGAATCTCTCCACCAAAACAAACAAACAAACAAACAAAAAAATGGTATGAAACAATTTAGTCAAATGAATTAACGTTTCTCATAAATGAAGGTGTAAAATCATTATGTTTTATAAAGGAAACAATGTCCTATTTGAATTCAATACAGTAATTGAAGCACTGTGATATAACATAGAGGTGATAGTTTTTCTATATACAATGTGCAACCAATAATATGTCCCTTTTGACTATAGTAGTAACACATAACGAAATATATTGAGACAAAGAACTAATCTCTCCACCACTCCAAAAAAGGGTTGGCAATTCTAATCATAAGGATTGCGAAAATTCTTCAAAAGCTCGGGGATATCATACCCTAGCATGTCATCAACAGATTGTATCATCTTCGGCTTCAGCTTCTCGAACTTATCTATACTATACCCACTCAGCACCTCCCTGAAGTGTTCCACGTTGGGAAAATCCCCGGCTGGTAGATGGTGTTCCCTTTGTACCTGATTATTAGAAGAGACGAGAATAACACATAAATACTCACACATGAACTCAGAGGGAGAGGGAGAGAGAGAGAAGGGACCTTTGCGAATTCATCAGACAAGTTGTCAATGAGTCTCTGCTGTGTCTTAGCTTTGCCCATCATTGCTGGCATCTCCTTCTTCAGATGACTGATAATGTATGCATGTATCTTAGCAGCCCTGGCACGTTTTACGAATTCATTTATCTGCAAAATGTGAAGGATCAAACTTATACTGTGTTCCCCATGCACTTATACTGTGTTCCCCATGCCAATATGCAAATCTTCCAATATATATTAGATAACAAGTTCTGTAAAATGGTTATCTCATACTCACACGACGATCACAAGCCTTCTTTGGTATGTCTTTCAAATCAGCCAGAAGGTCATCCTGTTCTTTCTCAAAGAGCTCTTTACCAATGGGACCAACAACAGACTCATTTATTGGCTTTTCGTTAAATGAACTATAAAGACAAGAAAACAATTAAATCACGGAAAGAAATTAAGAGTTGTGTGCGTTTGAAAATGAACATAAATGCAAGAGCAGAGCTTAGAAGAAGGGGCAGATCAACGAGCACGTGAAACATGATATGAGATGGATGATAGAAATAGAACTCTAGGATCCATCTCAACTACAAAAGAGATGATATGTGGAGAATAACTCATCAAGATGAAACATGTAGGACCCAACTCACGTACATTACACAACCCTTATCACAACTGTTGATCTTCTTTCAAGGAAAAGGATTTTAAGAGGATAGCATAAAAATATACAACAGAACAGGTGTAATGATGCAAATAGTAAAAAGAGATCCTGTTACAGAGGATAGCATACAAATATACAACAGAACAGTTGTAATGATGCAACAATAGTAAAAAGAGATCCTATTACAGAGGATAGCACACAAATAAGTGATAGAATATTCCTACTGATGCTAAAAAAACATCATAACTACAGAATAGCATCCAAATACATCTTCCTTCAATGGCCAAATCGTCCAGATATTAAAGCTCGGACTATGATATCACAGTGTCTACCAAATAAAATTTAAGATACTCAAAACACATCTTATAGTGGTATGTGCGCTGATGACAGTTCATCAGCTGACTAACATTTCAACTACTAAAATATCATACATAAAAATAATAGAGAGCTTACCCAATATAAACACGCATAACTTCAGGAGTGTTTAGCACCTTCCCAAGGGACCACATCAATGCTCCATATACCCGCATAAGCTGCAATGAGAGGGCAATTAGCAGAACCAAGTTAGAAGAGACTACATAGTTTGCGTTTGTGACAGTTAAACGACAATAAATTTGTTTAAAGAGAAGACATCATTAACTCATACCTGTTGGGTATCGATTTGATCAGCCTTGTTCAGTACCACACGTATCTTATCATCATGACCTCGTAAAGATCCAATAACTCGTTTAAATTCATCACTTATATCAAGTTTGTGAGGATCAAATAGAAGCAGGATCAGATCACACTTTGTGGCAAACCAAGATGTCACACCAGTAAAGTCGTAGCTTCTCTGTGTCCTTTGCTTTTCTCCAGACAAAACTCCAGGCGTATCCACAAATGTAATATGCTCCAGCAGCTTTTAACATTTAAATGAACAATTTACTAAATAAGATATTAAGAATTT
The DNA here is from genome assembly GCA_028654395.1 of Scutellaria barbata. Lineage (NCBI taxonomy): Eukaryota > Viridiplantae > Streptophyta > Magnoliopsida > Lamiales > Lamiaceae > Scutellaria > Scutellaria barbata. The sequence continues at coordinate 1,681,720 of CM053656.1, read as the reverse complement.
TCTCCTTCCTTCAGTATTGATGAAAGATAAAATTTGTCCTCACAGGATGTGGCATTTGAGAACACTCAAATTTTGACAAAAATGCAGTTCCAAAAGTTGTCAGGCCACTGAAAGGCATATCTGCTTGAACAGCAACAGTGTTCCCAGGTATACTTCTCTCATCAGTCCCATTCTGTATAGTCAAGTATAGTAGAGTTTACAACAGAAAAAAAGATGGTGGAAAAACATTTATGAAGGAGAAGTCCCAAGCATCAAGTTCAACCGGAGACAGGAAAAAGGACAGCAAAAATCGACGTAATAAACTATGGTTAAATGTAATAACTAAGTGTTTGTACTATGGTTCAAAGCATAAAGAATGAAATATAGCTTACCATCACAACAACAAATCTATCTGTCGTCGGCTCCGGTCCAATGTGAGCTCCTATCATAAGTAGGATAAATACATAAATAATATATTGTAAGAGAAATGTAAATTAATGCCCCAAAATAATTGTTAAATACCTGGATAATTTGCTCTGAGCAAATGTTTGATAAATGTTGTCTTTCCTGTGGAGTACTGACCCAGTAGCATCACCATAGGTTTAGCATCAAAATCACTATTGGTCTTCACAACATACAATGCATGATTCCAGAGTTAAACCCAACGCAAATTACACGATCCGATAAAAATTATTATTTAGGTGCAAAAATCAAGAAAGACTAATGCTTTCAGAGTTGTTTGCACAATACTCCAAGGAAGGAAGATGGAATACTTACCAGTAAGGGAGAAACAAAGTCATTAAACCGATAGGTCATTTCCAGGGGCTTCACCTTCTGTACATACAACTTCTTCAAGCCATCAATAATCGAAGTGACAGAGCTCAAAGATATCTAATACAATAGAAAAGAAGGAAGAATCATTCAAGGAATCAAAATAATTCAGTAGAAAATAAATTACAGCTTGCATGGTGAAAAAGTGGTGAAGAGAGGGTGCAGTAAATACTCACAAATACAACACCAACATTTTGAATCTCAAACTTGGAATCATTCATTTTTATATAACATCTAAAGCACAAATACTTAATATGGAATGATTGGAACATAAGAAAGAACATGATAATGCAGAAAAAGATGAAAGAGGGCAAACTGATCGGGGTTGGCATTTATTTTCCACATTCCCGTGCACTAGGAACTTAAAGGCCAATGCCCGATAAAATGAACAAATATGTTTGGGAAGTTGGACAACACAGAAAAAATTAGGTTAGAATGAAATAAGAGTGTAAAAGAAGACTTCTAATACCATCCAAAATGAAAAAATCCAAGACTACGTACCTTACTTGCAGATTTTGAAGAAGAAAACCAACTAGCTGCGGGTGAAGATTGCACTTGAGAACTTCCTAAATCATAAGAAGTCAGCCTCAAAAATTATATATCAATCACAAGTGCAGATAAAATCACATCCATCTTACCATTCTCTTCAGGTTCACTTGATAAACGTTTTTTCTTCTACATAAAAGAAAGTTAAAGCTTTAATATTCACTGTCTCAAACTAAACGGAAAGCATACACAACAAAAATACAAACTTACTGCAAGTAGCACATCCAAACCTTCCAATGATGGAGGTTGTAAGTTTTCAAAGTCAACTGCAAAGATTGATGTAGTTAACCGTGTCATAATCACTTTATAATTATGATAACTACAATATATTAAAGAAACAGACGTAGATGTAATAAGGAACACAAAAATTAAGAGCAACGAAACTGACATTCCAGTGCTTACCTTCAGAGTTTAAAATCTCACTGGTGATAGTATGCCCAGCCTGCGCCAACGACACTAACTACATAGCCAATTGTTAAAGAAAGATCAGCATCACAACATTGATCTCTTTCAGAAATAAAAATAATATATATAAACAACAGGAACCTGCATTGCTGTAATGAATTCTTTGAGTCCAAGAAAACCTTGCCTTTTTGAATCAGCAATGGCCCACACCTAGTGGAAAATAACATGGTGATGAATATTCGAATACAAAAGGAATTCATGTAAATGAAAAAGCCTTCAATCTAGTCCCAAAGACTCATTAGGGCAAGGAAATATAGAATGCTTAGGCATGCTTTGTATGAGCTCAACCATGGAAGTAAACAACACCGTAATTCAACAGTGCATGCCTATCACGATTCAATATATATATATGTGTCAAGCAACAACTAATTATCCCGGAAATCAGCACATTAACTCTAGTAATCGAGCAGTCACCATTCCAGAAAACACACAAGAATAAATTTGAACAAAACTAACTCAATAACAATTCGAAACACAGGAAGAGTTGAACACTAGAAAGCAGAGGAAATCATTATGAGAGAGGCAACAATCAAAACAATAGAAGAACAATTAGACAAAGTTTTACCAGTTTGAGATCTTGACGAGGCAAATTAGACATAGAAAAGAACTTCGTAGCATCGCCTCCCGTGAGACGCCCATCTCCATCTAATTCCATTAAACACACACACACACACAAATCACCATTAAATTCCTCAGTTCAAAATCGGAAAATTAAAAAACTCAACTTGGATACCAAAATTGAAGTGTAAGATGCAATAAAAGCAACCTGAATCAGCTAGAGAAAACCATTCCTGGTAGATCTTCTGGTGGTGCTTGGAGCACCGAGTAATCGGCGCCGAAGCAATCTCCATTTTCGAGTTCGATTCCGATTCGAACACTAGTTACATACAATTTCTGTATATATCTGTCATTCCGAGGGAAAACAAGTTGCTGGGAGCGAATAGCCGTTCAGCCGACGCAGAGACGTAAAAACGTTGTCGTTTTGAGTTTGGCATATCTACAGTCTACTCCGAGTTCTGTTACTTTTTACTATTGTTTTTTTTTTCTTTGCCAATATCCTCTTTCCCTAGTAATAGTGATTTATTAGATTTTAAAAAAAAAATGTAATTTTCTACTAAATGAAATTTCCCTCACTAAACTGGTGTGTGAGGGTAATGAAGAAAATTTTGATAAGGATAAGGTTGTTTTCCGTGACATAAAATTTCATGGCAAAGTCTTGGGAGAGACCGTCTCATGGATTCCATGTTGTGAGATGAGTTGGGTCGGATCGAATATAAGAAATTATGTAATACTTTTGAGTATATTACGTAATATTTTTCTATATATTAGGTAATACTTTATATTATAAGATGTGTTTTAGGTTGAGTTGGACCATACGAAAAATATGTAATACTTTTATATGTATCAGGTAATACTTTTACATATATCAGGTAATACTTTTGTTTTGAGTTGAGTCAGATTATAAGAAAATATGTAATACTTTTATGTGTATCAGGTAATACTTTTATATGTATCAGGTAATACTTTTGTATTATATGATATATGACCCGAATTGGGTCGGATTGGGTCTTAAAAAATATGCGAATCCTAGGGCTTTCAGGTGCTCTGTTCTCCTCATGCAACACGTAATACTTTTGTGTATATTATATAATACTTTTCTATATATCATGTAATACTTTTGTATTTTGTATATATAATAAATAATATAATAAATAATATAATACAAAGTATTACTTGAAATATAGAAAAGTATTATCTAATACACATAAAAGTATTACTTAATTATTATGTTCAATCCGACTCAACCCATCTCACAAAATGGGATCCGTGAGATGATCTCACACAAGACCTACTCAAATTTCATTTAAAAAGATTTAGAAGTCGAAGGTTGGTTTTAAATTTATAATAAAGAAGAATGAGTTGAGTGAGGTTTTGTCTCATACAAATTAATAAATGTTATCTTATTCATAGATATTAATTTAATTTTTTAAAGCAAGACTCGAGTTTTAACAAGTATTATATATTATTTTTATTCTAAAATAATTGTTGTTTTAGTTTTTTTTTTCATACTTAAAATGACCTACAAAATAACCGATCTACCCATATTTAAATCTAATAAATTGTATTTTCACCACACACTTTGAAATTATAAAGCATACAAGGAAGAATAAATGGGGGTAATTTTGGAAGAATTTGGGAACATGTTTCTTAGGTTTTTATAATGATAAATATTTTAAGACAAATTTCAAAAGATTAAAATGATAATTATTTTAGAACGAATATAATATTTATTACTTAGAGCTTAAGAATAAAACTATAATTTCTTATTAAAAGACAATATTTTTATGAGGATACATTAGTTTGATGGTTTCAAAGTTGGATAGAGATATAGATGGTGATTTTGAATTAAATGTAAAGATTTGATGAAGAATAATTTTAAATCATAGATTTAATTATAACTTTATTTGTCAAACATAACTACTAGAAATTCAAATATCAAAACAATAATATTGATACGACTTTCTGATAATAAAATCAAATTATTTTTGTTAATCAACTATTCATTTTTTGAAGAGCTAGAGATTATATTAATAAATGTAAGAGTAAAGGCACGAAACCCCCTTTGATTTGAAAAGTCGGGATGAAATCTCTTAGTGATTTATTAAATAAAAATTAAATTGATATAAATGCGAATCTCCTCAAAAACTCATAAAATCAATTGATATGATTTATTTATAACTCAAAAAAAAAAAAAAAAGAATGAACAAACATGGAGAAATTAGAAAATAAATATGTTTGTTGGCTCATTCAAGAAATGCCAACAGTCTTCCCAAGCAGCCATAGCACCAAAGACAACTCCAACGCAAATATAGTGTGAAGAGAACTCCTATCCAGCATAAATCCATACACAGTGATTCCTGCTCTGTTGTTCTCAAAGTACGTCACTGTAATAAAACAACAAAATCCTCTTAATTAATTCCACAATTTTTAAATAAAAATAATATATATATATATATTTTTTTTTTAATATAAGGCAATTAACTTACCCAAAGCTTGCCTCTTTTGAAAAGAGAGAGTGCTATAAGCATGTGATGGAATGAACTTGGTATTGTCCAGCTCATCTTCCTCGTCGCCCGCGTCATCGAACTCACCTGAGCTGGCACTGAATAACTGCTTGGCGGATTCTGTTGCAACTGGTGTCTCGTTTTCGGTTGTGTCGAATGAGTCGATGGTGGCACACACGTGCCACTTGGCTGCAAGGCACGTGACGCCCAGTGCTTTGTGGGTGATTCGTGCTGCGCTTCTTAGCAGGATCAGGAGCCCTACTAAGAGGCTCACTGAGCAAAGCTGTGCATTCAACACAATATTTTAGCACCATTGGAAGGAATATAATGTAATTGTTAGAATTTAGGATTGATATCAGAAATCAACCTAGAGTATGACATGTTTTTTCAATTTGCATCATAACGCTTTTTGTTTTTTATTGCATCCCAAATTCACGATTTTCAGGTTGCCGAGTACGGTCATTTTTAGATCACATTTGATGAATAGATTTATTTTAATCAAAATACATGAAACATACATCACAACACTCCACATTTCAAATTAATTGAACGAAAGTCTCGGATCAACTTTCTGATTTCCATTCGACTCAAGCTCAATTTGAGCAAAAATTGAACAAAAGTTCAACTTTTGCCAGAAAATGGCTGGAAAATTATATGAGATTGCAACCTGAAATAACCGTGAACTGTGAGGCCCAAGAGGGAAAGCAAAAAAAAAAAAATATTGCAAATTAAAAAATAAATGTCATATTTCAACTGTTTTCAAAACGAGCCCTAGAAGTTCAGATTTTGTTTAGATTAAATGGTTTAAGGAATGATTTGAAATTTATAACAATAAATCCAAGGTTGAAGCTTGGATAAATATGAATTTGAAATCTATCACAGTTCACTTTGAATTAATTTTTGTGCAATGTATTAACTGTATTTGACAACTGAAACACATTCATCTCAAATCACTCGATTCAAACACAACATAACAAAATTCGAGTTGTAAGTACATACCGCAAGTTCTCCAGTGTTATATATACTGAGTATGGCATTAGGGCGAGTAGTCATGAGAAGAGAAGCAAATTGGCTGGCAGTGATGAATATCAAAGCCCATAATATGAATGCTCTGTATCTATGGCTTATAATTCTCAAATGTCTTCTAATCCGAAGATGTTCACTCAACACCGATTCAACGTTGGAATCAACCTCGAAAACGAGGGCAAAATCTTGCATTCGGAGAATCTGCAGAGAGCAGAGTAGGCGGAAGAGAACGCAGACAAGAAAAAACACAACGGTTCTGTAAAACCACGAGGCAAGGTCCAACACACAAGCAACGGTGTTGCTCAAAACGATGTTTCCCAGAAACGGAATTTTAGTTCCTCCGGAACCGTACCACCATATCTTGTACAAACTCTCGGCAGCAAAACATGGTAGCACAAATATGAACAATATCTTCAATGATCTCTATATAAGTGCAAATTAACAGGGTTAGTTGAGAAATAGTAAGGGAAATTGAAACTATTTAGAAACGAAATGAGAAGGATTTTGTGCCAAGCTAATTTACAATGAAAATGCCTAGCATCATGTTGTTACGTTTATATAGTTTAGCAATAAATTAATTGTGCAAAATTTTGTAGTTTCAACAATAGTTTTCATTAGCTATCATATATAATTATAACGATGAAATAAAAATAAATGATGATTTGGACCAGCATATTTAACTTTTTAACTTCGTAATCTTTGTGCATATTATTTATATAATGCATGCATAGGATAAAGGCATGACCATAATCATCACACGACCCCATACATTAATGTTTTAAGAATGGCTATAAAAAATGAATTTTAATTTATATTTTATTATTTTTAATTCACGTAAATGCTAATTAATGATATTATATTTCCACTTGAACACGATGAAATCTAACATCTTGCTTGATAAAAAACCATGTTAGAATATTTTAAATGTGACCTTGGTATCACTCTTATTAAACACTTAAGAAACAAGTCATGATCAGTAACCAATTATTCCGAAATTATTTAAATAGGCAACCTATGTGGGATAACTAAGTTATGGGAAAATAATTATGAAATTATTTTATTAAATTCATCAGCATCCAAGTTCATTTCAAAATGCGTGGTTTCACGTTTAAATATTTCCAGAAAATAAATCAATATTTTGAAAAACAAAATTGTGAATATCACATGTTGAAATGAACTTGGATGCTCTGCATTTAAAAAGAAATATTTTTGGACAACTATTTTTCTATAATTATCTAAATATATTATTTTCAAGCTGAAATCCTTTTCTTTTTCATTATTTTTTTCACTTTTATTCGCATGATCCGCAACAAAAATAGAAACTAAATTCAAATTTAAAAAAAAAAAAAAAAACTTACATTGAGCTGTTGAGTATAGCCTTGTCTGACAGTCTCACTCTCATCTCGGAGCTTATCAAAGAACAAAAACCTTCGAAGACCAAATCTCCGGACAAAAGTGGAGAGGCAAAGAAAGGAAACGGTGGCGACGCCGCTGAGGGAGAGCTGCGCCACCGTATCGTAGGGGCGGCTGTGGTGGCTGTCGCAGTCGCCGTCGCAGACGAGGACGAAGTGGGAGAGGAGTGGGACCACGATCGCGAAGACGAAGAAGACGAGGTAGGAGAGGCAGGTGCTCCACGTGCTCGATTGGTCCACGCACAGCCATTTCAGCCATGTACGGAAGCTGTGGAGCTCGTCCCGAAATTGGGATGCGCATCGCGAGTAGCCTCTGTTCTTGTTTGGGATATTTACCAGGCTTTCTCTCACATCCTCCATTGGAGTATATAATTCGAAGAGAGAGAAGGAGGGAGAGAGAGGGATTTGTGGGTCTGAGATGAAATCTGTGTGATTTTGATTATTTAGGGTTATATAGGTCTCAGATTTTTGAATGTGACTGATGAGTTGTATTGTATTGTGTTGAGTTTGTTTTGTTGATTTTTGTTTTTAATTTCAAAAATTGTGAGATGGGATTTACTTTTTATTTTATTTATTTATGGAGATGGCCAATGGGATTGCGTCGAGTGGTGGACAAGAACTTTGTTTATTTAAGGTTAGAAGTGAAATATAATATATATATATATATATATATATAATTTTATTCAAATGCCAATCCTGGACAACTTTTAATATTTTCATCGATAACGTCTTATTTCCTTATTAAATGGAAGTAAAATTAATAAATGTTTTGAATTTTTAACACATCAACCGTGGACACATTAAATGGGCAGATGGGCAGGACAGTATATATAAATGGGTTACAGTTTTTACATAGATGAAAGAATATAAATTTTTTACAGGTGGAACTAATTAAGGAATTATTCAAGGTTGAAATTTGGAAAGAGAATCAAATTAATTTTATAAAAAGTATCATATTAAATTTAAATATTTTATTAAAAAATATTATAGGAATAATTTAAAAATAAAATTGTATAAAAGTTTAAAACGACATTTAATTTAAAATAAAATTTAAACTCTAAAATAACACTTACTTAGAGTATATAATACAACCACCTTAATTAATATAAGGCAGTAAAATATATTAAAAAAAAAGTAGATAAGTATATACAGTTAATCCCTTTTTAAAAATTTAAATTTATTTATATTATAATACTATTATTACATACATTCAATGTATATCGATAATATTATTAATTATATAATACTGATAATATTAAAATAAGAGAGCAAACAGATATTTGTACTGGACAATTTGATAGTTTTTTGAAATAATTAGAAAGATATTTTTATTTATAAGAAGTTAAACTATTACAGAAAAATAAATGTTAAACATCTTTCAACATTTGATTTTTTTAAAACTTTATCTACTACTATGAAATTATTTCGACAAAATCAAATCAAAATTAAAAATTATGAATTCAGTATTCAGTAAAGTAAAAGATAATCAATAAGTTGGACTAATACATAAAGTAGAGTGGGGATCATGTTTTCGTTCTTTATGGCCCAGAAATTTAGATCCACACAAAATCATTGAGTGTGAACAAAATTAATGTTCAAATTTAAAAATATATTATTTTCCCTTCATATAGCTATGCTGTCATTTCAAAATTGAGAAATTTTCCCTTGATTTGCATTCATATTATAATTAATTAATTAAAGAAATGTCATATATGTGACAGAGACGTTGATTAAATGGAAGATAGCAAAGTCCAACCATATATACATAACATGCTTTTAAAGTGTGATTAAAGATATATAATAAGAACAGAAAAGATGAAACGATAAGAAAGAAACTTGTATCACATTTATTCTCTCTTTTTATTTAAGATTCTTGTGAGTCCATTACGTGATAATTATAATTAAAGTTTTTATGTTATTTCAAATAGTGTTTATCCTTCTACTTACATTGTCATAACACACACACTCTCTCAATATGTGTGTGTGAGAGAGAGAGTAAATGCTGATTTCTCTACAATTTAAATAATAAATTAATTTCCTCAAATAAAAGCAATTAATGATATTTATAGCTTTTATGCATGTTTATTTAAAGTATAAACTTATAAGTTATATCCTATATAGGCCATTTCCAATCCAATCCAACCCATTCTTCTATTTTATACTATATCCAACAATACATGACAAAATTCATCACCTAAAAGCATTATTACAGTATATTTCTGATTATTTCATTTATGATTATCATTTAATTTTATGAAAACATATACAATTTGATAATAAAATAATGTAAGTAAAAGTAAATTTATATAGTTCAAATATAATTGCCTAATTATCATTAGAGAACAATGTTATATATTCAATATAGATGCAAATAAACTAAACACTTATAATATTAAAAATAATAATTTTCACATGCTCAGTCAATTTTTAAAAAATTAAAAAACATCAAAATAGTGCAATATTATTCATAACAGTGCCCAGATGGAGAGCCGGAGAAAAATTGTTATCAAAAAAAAATTTGTTACAAAGATATTTTGAAAAGTTAGATTAAAAATGAATGTATATTTTTGACGTGAAATTCTTATTTATGAGATTAAAAAAATAAAAAATTTCACACAAAAACTTATATCATATCATCAGATAGATATAAACTCGTCAGATAGTCTTACTATTAACAAACCAAAACTTATTTTCATAACTTCATATTGATGTGTATATGAAAAATACTCTTCACAAATTATATAAGAGAGTTGGATCGAAAAACTAGAACTAAAAAAATAAAATACTAAAACAATGAGATATTATTTTTGAATAATGAATTAACTTTTTGTAAAAGTTCCATATTTCAACTATTTATATCTATTTTTAAAGATAAGAGTAAAAATGACATTTTATTTCTAATTACATAAACCACTCAAACTCATCGAGCCCAAATTCTTTACTTGAAACTTTTTGAATTGGACTCGAACCACCTTAAAATGGATTTTTGATTATCATCGCCAGATCTGATATCATCAACTCTGCTTCTTAATCTGCAAACCTCATTTATCTATTTGAGTCTATATATATATATATATATTAGATTATGAATTGCAAATTATCTGATTAAAGAAAATAAATAGGTGAAATTGTCTAATTCTCACAACAATCATACTATTGTTGTTATCATTATTATTATCATTAATACCATTATCATCATCTTCTTCTTTTGAAGCTAGTAGAAATAGACAACAACCAAAGAAGAATAAATTTCTGAATTAGCGGCGGTGGGACCATACGCTTTGAGACGTGTACTCTCCACATTTCAATCAAGCAAGGGGACAGCCTGCCCTCACATGAGATGTCTGAATTTTATGATTTTATTCTAGATTCATTAAATTAAATATCTATATGTTTTAAATTTTATTCCGAATATATTAAATATTATTAGAAAAACGTCCTTTTATGGGTTACATCTGAACAGTTGTCCATAAACATAGCAAAGATAAATTTTTATATTTTTCCAATTATAAGATTGAATAAAATAATGTTTTGGTCAACGAATTTGTTGTATAGGTCGATTGCCTGTGAGAAATTGATTGGATGAACATTGCGTACTTAGTACCAATTTATTTAATAATAATATACTTTATCTTTTGCTTAGGTGAGCCATTTATTTTACCTAGGTGCCACCCATGAAATAATGTTTTTGAATAAAATTTGCATGAGATTATTATCTCTTCATTATTATGTTCTAATTAATTCCTGATTTATCTGATAAGTGTAAAGTATAAAATTAATGTTTGTGTTGCTGTGATATATTAATTGTGAACCCATTAATAACAATCTCTTTTATTATATATATATATATATATATATGATTTTTTGAAATATTATATAGTATAAATATTTTGTTGGTTTACACATATCATGTGATTGTGTATGATTTTTTTATTTAATTAACTATCTTCACCAAATATAGAGCTATATATAGTCGAGTCTTATAGTTCAACCAGTATCATATCTTTATAAAAATATAAATTGAGATAGTCAGTATTTGAATTTGCATTACACAAATTTTTTAGTATTTCGTTCACATTTCATAAGCATTTTTTTTAATTGATTCAGCAATATATATTTATTTTAGAGTTGTTTTTTCTTATTTAATTTTGTCATGAATTTCTTGTCACTATATTGTTCTTACTTTGCTATTAGACTATTACTATGCATTACCAACCTGTAGAATATTTTTTCGTGGATAATACTGTGGTATAACTAGTTTTTGTGGGAAAAAAGAAAAAAAGTAAAAAAAAAAGAAAAGAAAAAGGAAAATCCAAGTATTTGGACAAATAGAGTACCAAAAGAGTTCATAAGATTTTGTTGGGTTTTATTGTATGGCAGAAGCCCAACTTAATGGCCTGTTAGTCTAAGGCCCAATCTCAAGTGAAGCATTTAATTTTTCTTATCTATATTTACTAGCAAATGTATTCATACGTTTCACAATTTATCATGTAATATCTAATTATTTTTTAAAAATTTAAATAATTGTATTTTACAATATTGGAAATTTAAAACACATATAATAACATACAAATTTAATTCAAGGTGTCGTTTAATGCAACTCTGTTATCACTATGAAACTTTTGTGTTTATTTAATCTCTCTCTTTTATTTGAAGTATATGTTGATTACTTAGATTTATAATTTTATTTTACGTGAAATCTAACTTCAATATTTTGAAAATTCATTTTGATTTATATTTTACTACTGTTATTTATGAACTCTTAGTTTGTAATTATCTTAAAAGATCGATACTTAAAAGCAATAGACAGATTATACCTTATTGAATCATATTATTAACTTAAATGAATCAACGAAACTAGATTTAACTATTGCAAATATTCTCTATTCTTAGGTCTTGGGTCTAACTGTTTTTAAAGAGCCTAATGCGATTATTAATGATATGAAAAGCTAGTGTATTCAATTAATCAATAATTAATTTGATTGGATATTAAGTTTGATCAATTAAATTAGGAAACCTTATGAGTTTTTATGGCTATTTTAATAAATTCAAGGTTAAATGCTTCGAAGTATAAGATTGTATTTGAAGTCTATTAATGGGATTAGAATCTTCTATTCCAAGTTGATGTTTCATCTTGTATTTCATGCCTTTTAATTCATGTCATGTGTCCACCCAATATAAAGATGACATCATCAATTTACACATGACATGAATTAAAAACTATGAAATATAAGATGAAACACCAACTTGAAATAGAGGATCCTAATCCCTATTAATGACGTTATTGAATTTTAGTACTCTTGAATTGAACTTTGGTAGGATTGAATTTTCTGTTGCTAGCTAATTTTTTCATTTCTATTATTTTATTTTGCTTCCTTAGTTAATTATGTTATTTTAGTTTAGTTAACTAAAACAAATTAAAAAAAGATCCTCTTCTTATTACAAAAGGTTTTAGTCTCATTTTAAAAATAGTGGACACTTTAAAAAATTAGGATTTTTATTGGGCTACAAATAAATGACGTATCAATTAATGGACTATATATTTGGGCTCTGGGCTTAAACTCGAATTCTATAATATATACAATCATTTCGTGGGCTAATGTTATTATTGGATGATCCCTCTTTCTTTCTTTCTTTTTTTATTTATTTATTTAGTTTGTTGATATAAGTGGTGTTTAAAGTGAGTCGAGGCTTTTAATAACAGATTTTATTTTTTAATTATTTTTAATACTAGTCATCAAAATAGATGACGATCATCATAAAATTTAATATATTTAATGACCGATGATGAATACATATATTTCAATAATATTTAATTTACTATAAATAATTTGTATATTTTAAATACGTAAATATTAGTTAAATTTATTAATAAATATTATTATTAGGTAATTATAAGTTAATCTTAATTATTATATTATATATGATATTAATAATAAATAATATAATATTAAAATAAACATATCAAACTACTACACATAAATATTAGTAATAATACTAAACAGTTCTATAATAATGTTTAATTATTTATTTATAGTTATTTAATATGTTTATTTTTCTCTTATATTATTTTATACGGTATTTTTGTTAAGAAATATTTCAAATTATAATATTTTATTACAAAAGCTGTTAATTAACGTTCGTTATCACGTTCAATTATTAAATAAACGATACCAACACTTTTTTAAGATAAATAAATGAGCATGAACAGTCCTCATTTGTTCGAGCTCGACATGTTTACACCCCTATATATATGATCTTAATAATATTTATTGATAAATATAATTAATACTTACGTATTTAAAATACATAAATTAATTTATAGCAAATTAAATATTATGGAAATATACGTGTCATCATTGATTATTAAGTCATTAAATATATCAAATTTTATGATGGCCGCCATTGATTTTGACGACTAGTATTAATAAATAATTAAACTAATTAAAAAATAAAATTTGTATTAAAAATTAATTAATAAATAAAATTTATCAGAAGTAGTCATCATTTTTATTAAAAATTAATTAAAAAATAAGATTTGTGAGAAGTGGCCATTGTGGTGGCGAGTTCACCTATTTTATTAAAATTCATTATTTACACTAGATTTTGTTAATAAAATTTTAAATTTACAATATTCTATTAAAAAAGCCAACTTTAAGATCCAAGAAAGACAAACAAATTAATTAACATTCAATAATTTCCATTCTCATTTTGAGAGAGTTGGAAATAAATACTAGGTTATTGGAATAGTTAAATAGTAGTTTTTAATTTAAAAAAAAACATAATATTAAAATGTAAATTAAAGGTAGCAACAACCAATCTATCTAATGTTCCTATAAACAATATTTAATTTCACTAACATACGACGAATATGAAATGACAATATAATCATAAATAGATGTAAATATCAATAAAATAGAATCCAAAATAATCGAAAAAATACAACCAAAAAATCTATATATACTAGTCTAATCCCCAATGAGTCACAGCAGAATCCAGAATTCAGTAACCGGTAGGAAACTCGCACGTGCCAAACTCTGCAAAATATAGAAAATAGAAAATGAGCAATATTGCACAATTATTATATGGAGAAGCTTCAAAAAAAAAAAAAAATATTTAATAAGTGAAATTAAGTTGGCAGCAGTTAAAACGTTGTAATAACTTACTAGGAGAGTGGGTAACGACATATGCGGCCCCACCGAAATCACAGGACCCACTCCTCCGAGAATTCTTCTGATAGTAGCTGTTGAATGCGTACGAAGCGTGGGCCACAATCGTGTCAGGATTATGACACGTGGAATCCTTCTGAATCGGACGGCAGTCAGCCCCTCCCTCTCCACAAGCATAATCCAACGCCTTTTGCAACTTCTCTTCCCCCGCCTTCTCGTTGGCCACGCACCACGTGTGCTGCGCCGCCGTAGTCGGCGCCGCCGCCCCCACCTCCGTCTTGCTCTCGGTTAGGTTAGGCGCGCCTTTCAGAGCCTCCACCGTGAGCGGGATATCGTAAACCTTCTGCTGATTTGGGTAAAAAAGCCCGTAGTTTCTCTCCGAAGTGGCACCGGGCTTTAGGTTTTCGTTGAATAGGGCGAATAGGTACACGTCGAGGGGCTCTTCGGGCCGGAGGGGGGTCCCACCGCCGGTGAGAACTCGCCGGACGAGGTTTCCGTTGTACGCGGCCGCGTTTTCTGCACTCGCGCCGACCTCGTTCTCGTCGCCCTTTGACGGCCAGCCTGTCTCGGAAACCGCCATTTTAACGTCGTTGAAACCTAACGCCGTCATTGCTGCGTAAACGGCGTCGATTTGGGCTTCGAATAGGCTCTTGTAGACCAGGCCGTTGTTGGGGTCCTTGTTGCCGGCGTTATTACGGAACAATGCGTAGTCTAACGAGATCGTGTCAGTGTTGGCGATATACGCGAAGAATGGATAGGCATTCACCATTAGCTTCGAACCGGTCTGGTTCAGGAAACCGAGCATAGGTCTGATCACCGATTCGACGAGCTCCGGCTGGAACGAACCGGAGGAGGAAGGGTAGGACGTTTGGAGCGCGCTGAGCGCGATGGGGGAGTAGATTTTGATCGACGAAGCGACGTCGTTTTTGAGGAGGGAGGCGTGGACGTTTTTCATGGCGGGTACGAGGAAGGCGGTGGTATTCTTTGGGTCGACAAAGACCTCGTTGCCGACGGCGATGGCTTCGATCTTGGTTTTAGGGTAGTAAGGAAGGATGTTGGACTTGACCCAGGCATCGGTGAAGGAGGTGGCGGCAGCGGCGGCGGAGAGCTGCTCGTTGGGGAGGGCGACGGTGACGGAGATGTCGGAGCCGGAGAGGGCGGAGAGGACGGCGGAGTCGGTATCGTATAGTTTGACCTTGGTTATACCTTGAGCTTTGAGGAGTTGTACCACCTGCGGCGGCGACGGGAGGTTGTCAGCGATGCGGCCGTAGTTTATTCCGACGGTGCCGGAGTCGGAGAAAGCGGGGTGGATAGAGAGGGAAGATAGAGTGAGGAGTAATGCGAGGAGAATATGTGTGGGGGACTGCATTGTTGTTCTGGATTTTGGTGACCCAAAAACCAGGTTAGATTAATATTGGTTTTGGTTGGAAGAATTTGGAGAAAAATAGGAGGATTAGATTGTGTTTATATAGATTGAGTGAGGTGGAAAATAATGGCTTTAATGGAGTTAGTGGGTAAACGAGATGGGGCTAGTGGCGTGGGTTCGGTTCGGTTGGGGTGGGGTGGGGGTCCTACTTTTGAATTATGAGCAATTGAATTCCAATTATATTGGCATAAATTAAAACGGGATTATTGGGTGTAGTTATACTAATTTTAGTGTCATTTTTACCATAATTGACTTCAAATACATATCTATATTAAAGCCAAATTGAAACGGTAAATTCTTAACCCTCCCATTCATCCAACTATATCCTCTATTTTATGAAATGTATCATCTATTTTAAGTTAGTGTTTTATTTTATATTTTATTATTTTAATTCATGTCAGGTCTATATTGTTGATGTCATCTTTACATTTAACGTATGAAAATTATTTTAGAACACCAAGTAAAAATGAAGTTTATATGAATCAATAAAAACTAATTAACGCATTCAACACGGTAATATTGATCTCACATAAGATTATAAAAATGTTCATTTCATATAAGATCTTATTGAGATAACATCATATAAGTTTTTGCATTGTTTTAAAGATCAAGTTTTATTTTTAATTAAACGTATATATGTAAATTTATTGCTAAACTATCAATATTAATTTTCATTTTTCTAAAATTTAAAAATTTGATTAGTTAACAGTGTATATGTTTTTATCGAATTCTCTTTTCAATTTTAAATTATAATCTTATTTGATTAATTAATAATGTATTTGTTTTTTTTTTCTTTTAAAACAAAGATACTAAAACAATACTTAATTGAAATTGAAGAAAATATTAACTTATTTCTTGGCTCATCCTCTAGATACCTACACATGTTCTCTATCCTTTCTTAGATGGATACTTTAATTTTGTGTTGTACATTATTCTAAGAAAAGATCTTCAATTCCACATTTGTATATGCTATATATATGAATATTAAAATTAAGTTGTTTTAACACTTGTTATCAAAATTGTGTAATTTTGATGATGTGATAGCTATAAAGTTGAAGATTCAGATTAGTTTCTAATAGGTAGCTAAATATCGACAATATTTTGACGCCATTATGACATTTTGTTTGATTCTCCAACGTTTTTATTTCTTGTTAACGTTAAGGATTTTTTTTCCAATTTAATAGATGCTTAATTAACTAGCATACAAAAATGATTGATTGGCTGATGATTTTAACAATACTACAATGATAATGATAATTTATCACGCGTGTTTTCGAAGATACTTGTAAGTCTGTTCTTTCCCTTTCATGCATTTAATTACATCTCAGTATGTATCACCTTTTTTAGTTTTCTTGTTTTTTTTTTTTTTTTGTTAGAAAGACTTAATAAGAAATTTTCGATTTTCTTTCAAAAATAACCATTTTCAATATATTCAATTCTACGGGGTATAAATAAATAAATATTTCTACTAAGAAAAAAGTTTTTATTTTTTATTTTTTATGTGTGGAGTAATGTATTAGCGTTGAATGAAATTTTGGTAAAATTAGAAGATATTTATATTAATTAATTATAAGACAAAGTCTTGGATGAGGGTCTGTGAGAAGGGTCGGATCGGTTCAAACATAAGAAATTATGTAATATTTTTGTATGTATCAGGTAATATTTTTATGTATATTAGATGATATTTTATATTATATGATTCATTTTGAAATTGAGTTGGATTATAGGAAAATATGTAATATTTTTATGTGTATCAAATAATATTTTTTTATATATCAGATAGTACTTTTGTATTATAAGATACATGACTTGAATTAGGTTGGGTCACTCAAAAGCGCAAATCCTAGACTGTTCAGGGACTCTTCTGTCTTATGTAATATTTAATACTTTTATATATATTAGATAATATTTTTTTATAAGATTATATGCATATATTATATAGTATAATACAAAAATATTATTTGATTTATAAAAAATTATTATCTAATACATATAAAAATATTATATAATTTATTACGTTTGATCCGATCCAATCAGGCCAACAAAATGAAATTTATGAAACGTACAAGAGCTACTCTAATTATAATAAGAGAGGAGTTGGGCGGTTGCATTTATTATTTAATATATATAATAGTTATAGCTAATGTATGGTGTAGATTTTAGTTTTTACATGTCTATTTATTCTTGCATTATGAGAATTATCTCAACTTATTTAACAGTATTATTGACCTTCACAAGCATAGGTTTGGATTTTGGTGGCCTACCTTGTATGTCGATGGAAGTCTTTAAGATAAGTCTTATGTTTACATTAATTGTTTTATATGACTTTTTAGAATTTTCATCATAAACTAACAACCATTAATTAGTATGTGACACAAATAAATAAATTCTCTAAGAAATTTCTATCTGAATTTATCCTTGATTTTGGGTGTTTGATGAGAAAGAATCGAAATCAAACTGTGTTTTATATGATTTTTTTTATAGATTTAGTTATGTGAGACGAGTCAACTATAATCCACACTTTATAATTCATATATGAATTTTTGAAAATAAATGTTCTTTGTGGATAAGAAGGAGTTGTCTCACGATAACTATACATACTCACATAAGTTTTTGTAAATCAATTATGATAAAAGTTGAAATATATGAGATCTTTTTGAGATTATTAGGAGGGGGTAGATTTGGAAGAAATATTGTGTAATAACTAACTATTATAAATTAATTATTAAAAAAAATTGATCTATAAAAACTGAAAATACAATAATTAAATGAATTCGAAGGGTGTTATGTTATATATTAAAGATATAAGTTTATCTACTTGATAAAGCATCTAATATATATCGATTATAATACAATTATTTTAAGTATAGTATTAGTTAATTAAAATATGAAATAACTATCGTATCATGTATAATAGAAAAATTAATCAATGTAAAAATTCTCAAGAACTGTAATAGATATCTTTAAACATGTTTCAGATATACAATTTTTTTAATTTTAAACTTCATGTTCGATTTCATAATAAATGTTGCATTAATATTTGTTAAAATATTATACATTTTATAGTATATTCATTATATTTTATGTATTTGATTAGGACATTGGTACCCGCTCCATCCCATCCCTTTCAAAGTCGTCAATGCTACGTCTTCTTTTTCTTCTTATAGTCGAACAACAAACTTGGATTATATCAAAATGTTTCCGATTATTTTAATTTTATTTTCATAGAAGATTAAATTTTGAGGTTGAATTAGATGAAAGGATTTTTTTTTTTTTTTTTGTTTTTATCTGCAAACTCTTAACTTTATTAGTTATAGGATAATCACAAAATCACAACATGTATGCCAATGGAACAGAAAAACTGAGTTAAAAAAAAAAAGAATCAAAAAGTAATAAAAACTCAAATAGTTTAATAATTGTTAACAATGAAATTTAATTCGAATTATTAATATAGCTTTTAGTATGATCAACAACTTTAATCCATATATCTAATAGAGTAAACAAAAAGATCGTAGTTCTAAATTCTTTTAATTGGACGTTTATATATATAATACTACTTATTTACTGATGTGTCAAAAATTTAAAATATTTATTAATTTCATTTTTTATATAATAGGAGGATCAGATTATTACATGTTATAAATGGATATATTAACAGTTGTCGACGGTGGACATTTGAGCATTTTCTTATATATATAAAACATAAATCTATTTTTGGTTACATATATACTCTATGATCATTTATGCGTAATTAAAAATGAATTTATTTTTATTCTATATATCTTGAGGAAATTGAACACTAATTAAAATGAGTAGCAATTAGGAGAGATAGATATTCGAACGTTGGAAGTGCCAGTTAAGCTTTGTCTGTTTGTTGTTATTATGACAGATTTGGCTCATTGTACGGAATGCTGCTGTTGCAACGGGCCTTTTCATTCTGCCAGCACAGCAGACAATGATTCTTTTCTTTTAAGTTTTTTTTTTAAACATTAAAATTATATTCTAAAATAGCACCTTTAATTAATAGCACTATTTTAAACAATTTTTAATTAATAGCCAAAATAGCACCTTTAATCAAGTGCAAAAATTACATTCTAAAAGTCACCGAATTTTCTAAATTTTCTTAATTGAAAATAACAATAAAGAAAATTAAAGAAATTAAATATAAAATAATTATGGGTTTGACACATGTCTCTAGTAGTCATTCCTTTTAACACATTATCTAATTGTCACATTATTAAAATTAATACGTTGATGTCTCAATAGGAATTAATATGCACGTTACTGCACCATTAATTAGAAAAAAATTACACGCAAAGTAAATATACATAATTCCTAAGGTAAATATTTTGGTCAATATTGCAATCATCATACAAATTTTAGGAAGTTCTGGCAAGGGCATTCCAATCATAAAGATTGAGTCTAGTTTTCAAAATAAAGTCATTAAAAAATAATCCTTGAGTTTAAAGACTGCTACTCAAAAGTGATCATGATCATAATTTCTTTAAATATGTAAGACTATTTGCATATAAAATCTTATATGAAACGGAATTTTATATAGTTTTATGTAAAATCGATATTGACTGTATTGAATAACTTGACTTGATTTTTTGGATTCATATAAATTCTGTTTTATACGAGATTTTAAGTAAGACCGTTTCACATAAGACCTGTTCTTTTTTAAACCTGCTCTTTTTTAAAAGATTTCAATGGATAACAAATTGAACTATTAAATAAGATAATATATAGGGTAGTTGGATTAAGTTTTCAAATAAAATCCAATGTAATACCCTATAAAAGTATTATATGTTAACTTCCAAATTTGATGGTTCATAAATTTTGAACTCTGAGTTTTAGTGTCCTAGTATTTACGCGTCTTTTGTTGTTGAAAAAAGTCAGCTTAATTGAGAAAAACTCTCCAATTAATGTAGAACCAATTAATTAATAGCAAATAAATGGGGTATGTCAAATGTATGATAACAACGTATTTGTGTAGGAATTAAATATGAGTTTTGTTGGGACATGCTTTCACGTGAATTGTAGACTATTTATTTTTATATTGTTTTGATAAATCATAAAATCAACATATATTCATAATCCAATATCACAAAAATAAAAATTAACTTATCAATTTGATGAATTTGAATTATGGATATACAGTAGAGTTTCATTTTATAAAATTATACACATGATTCGATTTTATACAAATTTTATGTAGATTAGAATGGAATATCATTTAGTGAAGTTTTTTTTATTTTTTTATTATCTATTTAAGTTAGTCCTTAGATCGAGATTTATCACACTTACCTTGGTGCTTAGTAGGGCTTATAGTAAACTTACTATATTACTTAAAAAAAAAATCATTTTCTCTTCTTGTTAAATTAAAAAGTGAAATATAAATAGAGCCACATATATAAGTCGAGTGGCACGGTCTTTGATGAAGCGTATTTGAGTGTATTAAATCATAACACATGTTCATTTTTTATTTTATTTATTTATATTTAATTTTATAAGTTTGAATATAGATTCAAAATGAGAAAATATTATCGTGCACAATCATAATTTACAAAGGTTTAATCTTGGCGTATAAGAAACATTAATGATGTGGCAAATGATGATTATCATTATCGTTCTACTTCAATTTAATGATGCCCATTAATTTTGCGCGTTGCAACATTAGATTTCGTTCTCACCTATTCTTTCTTTTTCCAATTTGATGTCGACATTAATATAAATTTCTTGTGGGGATTGGAAATTCAATCACACACACAAAACGTATTGGAATTGAATTGTCTCTATATATGCCAACACAATTTTCTTTATTTCTTTTAAAGAAAGATGAAAATAAAAAACCTTGATTATCTTACTCAAATTTTGTGATATAACGCGTTTTTGACGTAGGGTTAGTTCATCTACTCCTCATTTATGGGATAAAGTTCAAACACTTTTTTGACATGCATTCATCCTTACAGACCATGACAATAGTAGTTAGCTTGCAGTTGAGATGAATGAGATAAATCCAGACAATTTGTTGCAATAATTCTTGGCCTAGCTAGCTACTTAATTATATATTTTTCAATATTTATCAAACCTGAGTTCCGAACTACAATAAAATAGCTTATTAGCGACACCAAATATTGTCGCAAAAGTCTTCTCGTAAATAATCTTTTTGTATCAATGTTGTTGTTGTTAATACGTACATTAGTGACAACATGATTTTTTATAAATAAATTTTTTTAATTGCTTTTTTGTGACAATTTACAATGAATTTATATTATCAATTTTTGTGATAATATGTTGTTACAAAAAATCTCATGATCGCAAATAAGTGCACTATTAAAAGTATTCTTTATAGGATATATGGAGTGATTTAATATGGAAAATCTATATATGCAAGAGGAATGTTTCTTGCCATGTTCGTGGTTGATAATAATCTTATGTTGGTTATTCTTGCAAACACAAATTTATTCACGTGTTTTAAGACTTGAGAAGAAGAAAAAAGGTGATGCAGATTACGACATATACTATGTAAATAAGATCCTCTATTTTAAGTTGGTATTTCATCCTATATTCTATTATTTTTAATTCATGTCATGTGTACGCTAAATGTAAAAATGACATCATTAATTTACACATGACATGAATTAAAAATAATGAATATAAGATAAAACACCAACTTAAAATAGAGGATCCTGTTTTGCATACTTGTGGGAATAAAAGAGTATTGCGGATTTTTTATTTTATTTTTTTGAACTTTTCCATTTTATTTTATCAATGAAATATAAAATTTTAATTTTTTTTTTAAATGATAGCTATAAATTAAATTGCCAAATATTTTGCAAATTAGTCTAACTTTGTACTCGGCAGAACCATATATCTTAGAGAGCTCGTGTTTCTATAGATCGTTAATAATAGAACGCTTTCATTCAAATACGGATCTAAAATTTTGTTTTAAGGGATAAATATTTTTCAAATTAAAATATAAAGTAGAATGAAAGCTAATATTTATATAGTAAACAAAATTTACAATATAAACCATTATACATTAATAATAAAATTAAATGAAAAATATATATAAAAAAAAATTTGAAAGTTGAAAGGGACGATCGCAACCCGCACCCCTAAATCCGTCCCCGCTTTTATTCCATTATTATCAAAAAAAAAAAAAAAGTGGTGGTAGTAATAATGGGTTGACTCGAATTGTCGTCCAAAAATAGTCTATATTGGGCTTGCAATATGGACCCATTCGGCCCACCAAAATAATTAATATGTATAATTTAAAAAAGAGGTTAGGTTTAATCGTGATATTATTGGCCTGAGTTGAGTTAGAATTGGACCAACTCAGCCCATCTACGCCCCTTGGCCCAACGAACATGAACTTGGACGAGAAGAAATGCATATATCTAAATTGTTGGTATTGTATTTGGAGATCAATCTTTAATGTTCAACAACTTATCACTTGTTGGCTTATCACAATTTTTACTCTCTCATACATTTCATCACTTATCATTGATCTGATGCAATATATGATTTTTATTTGTTTCTTTCAATTATTTTCTCAATTATGTTATATAATCTTCTTAATTATCTTTAGCACAATTAGATATGTTCATAAATTATAATGAAAGGTGGTCTTGAATTTCTAATGATTTGGCACTTTAGTTTGATCCTAATCAAGATTTGGAGTTTTGTTATTCAATAAATTTCTTATGTGTGATGAATACTATTTTGGATTTGAATTAGATTTGAATCACATTCATATTTATTTTTGAGTAGTTTTCTTGGATATAAAAATCCCTAATAAAGTAGGGAGGGATAAAAATTTGCAAAATCCAAATGCATTATTTATGTATGTAAATATGTTAATATATTATCACACAATAAAAATTGATATAATTCAAAAATTTTGAACATCAGATCAGATCACGGTAAGGAGTTTGAGAATAATTTGTTTGCTGAATTTTGTGAAAAGAAAGGTAGTGGGTGTACTCAACTCTTGTGGTTGAGGCAAATGCTTGACGACTATGGATTTCAAATTGAATCTTTGAGCCTATTTTGTGATAATGCTAGTGCAATAAATATTTCAAAGAATCCGGTACAACATTCACGCACTAAGCACATAGATATAAGACATCATTTTATTCGAGATTTAGTTGAAAAAGGGGTAATTCAAATTGATTATGTGTCCACCGAAAATCAAATTGCTGATATTTTTACTAAGGCCCTAGATTTTGAGAGGTTTTCTTCTCTTAAGAAATCTCTCGGTTTGTGTGTTGCTTGATTGCATCTGAACTTTTACGGGTGTTACGGGTAATGTTGTTCACACCAGCACAACACCTATTGGATTTTTTTTATTTTTCTAGGACTTTTTAGGCATATGTGTGCTTGAATGAATCTGGATAGTGTGCTTTTTGTGTATGATATTGCTTGGACGCCAAATCATTCGATGGCTTATGTTTTAGTGAAGTGCACATTTTGGTAAAAATTAAAGTCACAAAGCACTTGGAGCACGGCGTTCGCTGCGACGATGCTTTTCAGGCAGCCTAGTGACTGATCTAAAAGTGTTGTGTGACCTACACTGAGTAACTCGGGGCACGACACTCGCTATGAAGATGCTTCCTTGTAAAAAGGTGTAGGAGATACCACAACCGCATCAATGCTTGATCCCACAACCGAGTAACTAGACACATGACGCTCGCTACGACAGTGTGATCTTTTCTAAAGGTTGGTTGGGATCAGGTGAATATCAATTTTGGTAAGTGCACGGAATTTTTTTTTGTTAATAAGCCCAAGTATTATTGTATGGTGTCCTTGCGGTGTCACATAACACTTGGAAAACACTAACCGAAAATTTATTATGCATTTGTTAGGCATCCCTAGATTTGTGCATCTAATTTTTTCAGGTTTTTAGTAGACATATTTGACATGTGGATAACCCCTAATTCTTTTGAATTTCGAATTTATATGACACCTTATTTTTAGGAGGTTGTTGGATTGATTAATCTTAAATCTGTTAAAACAAATCTTTTTGATTCCTCCAATTTTTTCAAGAGCTCAAAATTCAATTTTATCTCCTAAGTCATACCCTCTATCTCAGTATTTCGTCTCCATCTCTCTCTCTCTAAATCTCAATTTTTCCAATTGTGTGCTCTAATTCTTCTCTCAAATTTTCCCCAATTTCGTGTCCTAATTTCTTTGTCATTGTCATGGATTGATCATCCTCTCATTCTGCTGACGACTTGCAAAATTTTGTCAACCATTTGTGACATCTTCTTCCTTTGATAACCCCTTCAAGGCCTTACGGGATAATTTGGACTCCCTAATTTCAGCTCAAAAAAGGGGAGATGATGGAAGTAGGGGGAGTGGAGGAGATGCTTGAGCAAGTGCTGCTGCTGCTGTTTACTCTTTTCATTTGATGATTTGGTTGCAGAATTTGATTGGTTGCATAATTATTTTAATTTTGCATTAATTGTTGGTCATTATTATCTATTGAGTTTGATTGTGTTTTGCAGGATTAAGGGGGAGAATTTTTTGATTAAGGGGGAGATTTTTGATTAAGAGAGAAAATGAATGATTTTTGGTTTTGAGTTGAAAAAGCAAAAAAGTGGGAGATTGTTAACGTTGGAGTTTCCAACTTAATATTTTTCCTTTTTTATTATTTTCAAAAATCATTTATTTTATTTAAAATGAGATTTGTTAGGTTTTTGAGTGTTTATAGGATTTGGTTGTTATTTAATTCATTATCTCAAGGATTATTTTATCTAACCATTTATTCCTATCTTTTAGAAATTTGTTTCTTTTCTTTTTATTTTATTTATTATAGGATTTAAGAAAAAGAAAAAACGTGATTTCAAGAATGTGAAAAAAAACATGAGAAGAAGAACGTGGAGAGAGAAAGAAGATGGACGTGAAGTGAAGATCATATAGTTGATTTCAAGAGAGTGGACACGTGAAGATCATGGAAGATCATGAAGTCTTCAACCATCTCTATAAATAGAAGGAAGCTCTTGAAGATTCATACATTAAGAAAAACAGAGATTGAAGAGCATAGATAAGAGAGCTTTCGAGTCTTATTATTTGAGTCTTCTTGTATCACATATTGTGATCTTTTAATTCTTTGTATACGTCCAATTGCTCATAGTATTAGGACGTAGTGTTTTTCCTTCTCCTTGTACCAAAATTCTTATTATAAATGAGCTTTTTGTCGTGTGGCAGTCCACGAGTATATTTGTACTCGTGGATAAATTTTATCTCTGTTCGTTTTCATTTTTAATATTTATTCCGCTGTGTTTTTCCGGTGTTGCCCAACACTGCGACAACGCCAGGTTCTCTGATCGAATTTTTTCAGTTATATAATCCACACAGGACTTTCAGTGATGCTTGTTTAAAGGGGAAATTTCATAGGCTTCCTTTTCCACATTCTCATTCTATTACTTTAGCTGTGTTTGAGCTTGTTCATATTGATGTTTGGGCTCCATGTAAAGAAGATTCAATTACCAACATTTCATATTTTTTGACTTTAGTTAATGATTTTAGCAGAGCAACATGAACATATCTTTTAAAGCAAAAAAGCCAAGTTCCACAGATTCTTAAAAACTTTTTCTATATGATTCAAACATAATTTCACAAGTCTGTTAAGATTTTCAGAAGTGATAATGGACTTGAGTTTGTTAACTCTCACTGTTCCAATTTCTTTAAAACTCTAGGAATCATCCATCAAACTACATACACCACAACAAAATGACATAGTTGAAAGAAAGCATAGATCCATTCTCAACATTGCAAGATCCCTTATGTTTTCTTCTAATCTTCATATTCATTTCTGGCCATATTCAATTCTTTACTCCACTTACATCATTAATAAACTTCCTTCCTCTGTGATTCACTGGAAAACTCCTTTTGAGATGTTGCATGGATATAAGCCTTATTACAATAATCTTCATCCTTTTGGTTGTTTAGTCTATTCAGCCAACACATACCCTGGGAAAACCAAATTTGCATCTAGATCAAATAAATCTGTTTTTCTTGGATTTGTCTTAGGAAAGAAGGGATATCTCCTCTATGATCTTGACCAAAACACTACCTTTACTTCCAGAGATGTTATTTTCTTCCCCACACAATTTCCATACACTCATGACACTCATGCATCAAATTCTAATCCTACTTCCATTATTCCTGTTTCTAAAGATACTTCCAGTGTGCATAGTCACTTACCTAACCATCATGATGATCCACAAACACCAAATACACTGCCAAATGCTGACACCATTTTACCAGTCATAAGACCTGTTAGAAATAGGAACCAACCCCTCTGGCATAAAGATTACGTTATCAACCATACATATACTGAATCATCTTCCTCAGAAACTGTATCACATATGCATGTGGTTCTAGATGCTGCATATAGGTCATACTTAAATCATGTATCTAGTATCAAAGAGCTTACTACCTATGCTGAGGCTGCATCTCAACAAGAGTGGGTTAAGGCTATGGAGGATGAGTTGAATGCCTTAGAAAGAAATAATGCATGAGAGTGTATAAGGTTAAGCTTAAGTCTGATGGGAATATTGACAGATACAAGGCTAGACTTGTTGCCAAGAGATTTAATCAAGTCTATGGCCTAGACTATACAGAGAGTTTTTCTCCTGTTGTGAAGTTGGTAACAGTTAGGTTCTTTATTGCTTTTGCTACACAGAAAAATTGGCCTCTTCATCAAATTGATATAAACAATGCTTTCTTGTATGGTTATCTTCATGATGAGGTGTACATGAGACCTCCTGAGGGATATAGAGGGGTTAAGTCAGGTGAAATTTACAAACTAACCAGAAGCTTGTATGGTTTAAAGTAGGCCTCAAGGGAGTGGAATTATGAGTTGTCAAGTAAACTCCTAAGTTATGGTTTTTCTCAATCAGTCCATGATCATTGCCTCTATACACTGAACAAAAGTGCCTTATTCCTAGCCTTATTAGTGTATGTTGATAACATTCTAATCACAGGATCAGATTCAACACAGATTGATGATTTGAAAAAATATCTGGATACTCTCTTTACTATTAAGGATCTAAGATATGCTAAATACTTTCTGGGGGTTGAAATAGCTAGAGGAGTTTATGGAACTTATTTGTGCCAAAGAAAGTACATATTAGATCTTCTTCATGACACTGAAATGGCAGAATGCAAGGCTGCTACTACTTTTTTGGCTACAGGTTTGCAACTGAAGTCAGAGGATGATGAACCTTTGGATGATCCAGAAAAATATAAAAGGGTGATAGGGAAGCTATTGTATCTTGCATTAACTAGGCCTGACATTACTTATTCGGTGCAGCAGCTCAGCCAATTTGTTACACATCCTCATAGCTCTCATTGACAAGTTGTTCTTCATGTTCTTAGATATTTGAAGGGCACTTCTATTCTTAGACTTTTCTATTCTTCACAGAATTCACTTCATATCTCTGCCTATAGTGATGCAAATTGGGTTGCATGCAAAGACACGCGGTGTTCTATTATTGGTTATTGTGTTTTTTTAGGGGATTCTCTTATCTCATGGAAAAGTAAGAAACAAAATACGGTGTCTAAGTCTACTGCTGAAGCTGAGTACCGTTCCCTTAGTGCTACTGTTAGTGAACGTGATTGGATATCATTTTTATGCAAGGATTTTCAGTTAAATATACCTCTGTCCATTCTACTGCATTGCGACAACCAAGTTGCAATACACATCATGGCTAATCTGGTGTTCCACGAGCGAACGAAGCATCTTGATATAGATTGTCATGTTGTTCGAAATAGGTACAAAACAGGTTTCATTCGTCTGATACATGTCTACTCACATTCAGATTGCCGATTTTTTTACCAAGATTCTTGGTCCTACTCGATTCCTTTTTTTGTTGTCCAAGTTGGGCATGGTTGTTTTCACACCCATTCCCACTTGAAGGGGGGCTGTTGGATATGCTGGTTGGTTGTGTTGGAGTGGATTCGAGGTTTGGCTATGGAGTTTGGATGTCTAGATTGATGCTTGTTAAAGAAACGGGTTGTTCATCAAAGTTGTCAATTGCTAGATTACGTTTTTTATTAGTTTCATAAACTAGGGGCTTTTGTGTATTTTTGACAGTTGTAAGCAAAGGGGAGATCAGCAAGTCATAAATAGCTGCGCTCCTCTTCTTCGTTTATCATAAGATCATTTTGATATCAATAAAACTGTAAATTTTTCTCTCTACAATTTCTCTATCATTGTGATTTGAGTCTTCAGATTATGACTTAATTTCTACACTTTTGATAATGTAATTATATATGTGCTGAAGTCATGCTAAAATGATAAACTGAAAAAGCAATAAAAGTGCAAACTATATATTGCACAGAAATGGAACATATGTGGATTTCATTAATAGTTAGATTTATTGAAAATATATTTTCAATTAGATTTTGATTTCCTTAACTATTTTATTATAAAGACATTTATTACATGAATAATATTTTATAAATAAGGAAAAACGATTCGACAAGCCAAAAAATGATATTCCTGTCAAGTTCATTTACAAAATCTAGAGGATGAATTTAATTTTATTTTATAGAAGTTTATGAAATAAAATAATCAGTATGTAATTAAAAAAAATATTACTCAATATCTTACAAACTAATATTAATGAATTTATTTACGAAAATATAGAGTATTCTCCTGTATTGTTGAGCAATAAGCATGACATTTTTGGCTACTTTACACATTTCTTTCAAGCACATAATTGAAAATTAAATTAATCCTATTTATGATTCTTTATGTAGGATGGAAATAACACACTTTTTAGGATTAAGAAGACCACAAAACTACAAAAACTCATGGATGCATACTGTGAGATGCAATCAATTGACATCAACTCTGTATCTTTTCCTTTCGATCGTCGTCGTGTGAGTGGAGGGCAGACTCCTTTCGAGGTCTCTTCTCGACTTTGCTTTGCTTATGTTGATATTACCAAAACCTAATTTCATGATTATAGTGTAATACTGATATATAATTGTGCTCTTATGTCTTCTTTTGTAGGTGGCAATTGAGAATGGTGATGAAATAGATGTCATGTTGCATCAGACTGGGGGTGGTTTACTCTAAATTTTGTTATTCAATATATATATTTTTTTGTACCCATAATTACTCTATCGAATTTGAATTAGATTTATATTGGTTGATTGTCTTCATTATGTTCACTTCTATATGTAAGATTTTTAACCCTAACTTATATTCATCGATCTCGTTTAGCTACAATATGGTTTGTCTCCACTCCTCCTTGAAGTATATTGCATATATATAAAATATACTTTATTGTCAATAATATTTTTGCAATAAGTTTGTTTCACGGCTTGATCTAGTGTCGAATTCATATATGCGATTATGTTTCTCTTGTGGTCATATATACCACATAAAGGTATATGTGTATAAATTGTGTAAAAATTAAGATTTTTTGTGTTGAATTAAGATTTTTTATGCCAAATAGAATGATTCTTTTTATCTAAATTGATTAGGAAAAAAAAAAAGTTGTTTCAATTTAAGGATGGTGTGCGGCTATATGATTAGTGGTAGTAATAATGGGTTGACTCAAATAGTCATATTGGGCTTGCAATATGCCAGCAAAGAGCCATTACACCCATTTGGTTTGACACAAGATAATTATAATTTCAAAAGGAGGTTACAAAATTGTGAAATTAATATTAGCCCGAGTTGAGTTGGGATTGAACCAACCCAACCCATCAAAACCCCTTAGTCCAATGAATCTGGTTGGGTTAGGCTGGTCAGCTCAATTTGTAATCTATATTCATAACTAAGCGTATGAATTAAATGGATAGTGATGAATTTATGATAGGTATATTCATCGTCGAATAAGAATCAACATTATGCATCAACCGTCAGATAAAATATTTGGGAGAACTTTTATTGCTCACCTTGTCTTTATAAATCATAACACAAATTCTCCTGTGCATAAGATGTATGAATCTAAAATTCATACAATCTGTGTTGATTCGATTCGAATTTACGAGTTTTGATTTTATGTGTTTACCTTTATGTTATAAATGTGTGACCTTTATATTATTTTAATATGATTTTTATGTACAAATATCATAATTTTTATGTATTGTAACTTTGAAAAAAATGAAGAATTTCAACACTTTTTTTGGATCAACACAGCTTTATGTGATATTATTCATACTTTTTACCTATGTTAGTTGCACATTTATATATTACATAAAAGTAAGAATATTTGTAAATAAATGGGACATGAATATACATAAAGATATATATATACAAATTGTATTGAAATTCTTTTTTTTTTTTAAGTTACGATACATAAAGGTAAGAACATTTCTACATAAAAATCACACAAATATAATATAAAGATAACATAAATCACAAAAAAAAAAAAAAAAAACTTAAGAATTCAGATCAAACCAGGTTGATCCGAATTGCATGTGTATCTGGTACACACCAGACCCACTCAAATTATAAAACAGAAAAAGAAAATAGATGAATTAAATTGTCCGTTGTAAAAACCTAATAGAAGCGTAGAAAACTTTCAATGAAGAGGAAGCAGTGACAACACAATAAACTGGTGGTTTAATTGCAGCAACTCCATCAAATTGACACCAATATATATAAATTATATGAGTTTTGCTACTTGAACCACATGCCAATTTTATGGTTTTTTTTACCGGATTTTGAGACATGACTTGCACTTGACATATTTTTAAGGAGTTTTTTGTCTAAACATTTGAGTTGTTGTATTCTAAAATATGCTTTATAAGTATGTAGTGAGAATACAAGGATTCAATTATTTAAAAAAATAACATTTAAACGTGAAAAAATGTGTGAAAATTCGATGAAAAATGGCTGAAAAATTAGTTTGGTGATTTAAGTATCAAATCCCTATTGTTTATATAATATTATTTCACTCAGAAAGATAGAGGAAGTGAAGAACTGAAGGTGGATTTGCAAGAACTGGATTAAACTAAACTGAACCGAACTTTGGAAGATATGCTGCAACTACTTGTGATCTTTGAGAGAGTTTTAGATTTTAGGATTCTTATTCTTGCATAAACCCTAAAAATTTAGGGGATTATAATCTCTCGTATACTGAATTTGCATTTGTTTCTTAGTGGATTTGATCAATTCTCCAAATTGGCAGATGTGGGGTGTCGAAGCACTTAAATCTTGATGTTGATTTCTTCGAATTTTCTGCAATTTTCTGTGAATTTTTTCTATTGCTGTTGTTATACAACATCTGAAAAGTTTGAATCATTAATTTAATAACAAGTTCAATAGTTTATATTATATATATATTGGTGCCAAAAAAAAATCAATAATTTATACATAAAATCGTTGATTTTTTGATGGGTTGCTGTAATTTATCCTAAACTGATGGAGTTATTGATCAAGCAACGTCTCTGGAAGGATGTTAACTTTCGGTCAAGACAAAGATAAGAAAGCCAATTGTTTGGACAATTTTTTTTTTTAAATATATCATGCACAAATCATGTGTCAAAATCCGATGAAAATTTATTAAAAAGTTAATTCAATTATTTAAGTATCAAATCTCCATAGTTTTTGTATATTGATGCTATGAAAAAAATATTAAATTCAAAATCATTAATAATTTAATGAGATTGCTGCAATTAAATAAAAATGTAGATAAAATCTAACTTACAAAATCCAATGTCATATACATAATTAATCCAATGATCATGTTGTATAAAATAAAGAATTTCAGGCATTTTTGGGATTTGTATATATGGCGACATTCCTAATCTTTTTTATAGAATACTATATTGTTTATTGTGATAATAAATACCAAAAAGTAGTGTGCCCACATTAACAAGTTTAGAAAGGAGGTTTAGTCACCTAATATGGGAAACCAATACCCACCAACACATTCAAGATTAAAATTGATGGACCGTTTAAAACTATCTTAATCCTTTGTTATCATAATCAAGCTAGCTTATCAACAAAACCAATTACTTCATAATACATCATTGTTGGTTAAGCAAGATATTGCATAAAGTAATTAAAATAATTGAGAATTGAAGTATTATTCCGAAGTGTTGGTCCCAATATGGGACTAGAATATATTATGGCTCAAGCCTGCATAAGGTGTTGTATTTTTTTTTTGGGTAATATATACTCATAATCTTTCCCATATGTTTTGAGGACAAATGTACATAAATACACTTAACATTGTTGTTGAGGAGTAAATATGTTATCAATTTTTATTTGAGTATAAATATACTCCCAACGTTGAATTTGAGCAAATTGACCTTATAGGCTTTCTATGGATATTTTATTCACATTCTTCTAGTGCACATTTTTTTTTTATTATGCATTCTATTATGTGAAATAGTTAATCATTTGTATTGGAATATTCAAAATTATTTTTAATTTGTATTGATGAATTTTACTACAAAAAGAAATTTGAGAATTAAATAGATCTACATTTAATAGTAAGGACAAAACAAATATATACATTTTCCCCAAAAATCTCTATTTTTTTTTATACAGTATAGAAATTTAAACAAATGACATTATACATGAAAAATAACATGATATTTATTCCAAAATCCAAACATATTACTTTATAAGCATAGTAACTGATGATATTTTGATTTGCAAACTTAATAAGTTCAGTATAAAGTCCTAAAAATATATAATTTAAGCAAGACTAAATACAATTTCTTATCAAGATAAAAATATTTTTATATTTTGGAATTGATTTAGAATTAATCGAAATACTTCGAATTGATTTAAAAAAAAATTATAAGAAGGATTTACCAAGGACAAAAATATCGGTGTTTGCAGATATATCGATACCTTGATTTTACGGATATATCGATATCGGTGGAAATATCGGTAATTTCGAGAAAAAAATAAAAAAATTGAAAAAAAAATTGAAAAATGTATCTAGCACTTTACATAATATTATAATGAATATTAATATATATTGAAGTTAAATTTCAAACAAAAAGATATGTTTACAACCAACAATAAGAGATAAACGGTTATATAACTGTTGTCTCATATTGATTTACAAATCAAATTATCATTGACAATTAATACTTGACCTAGTAATAACTTGAACTCCTATGAGGTTCAAATGAATAAGATGACATGTCATCTTGAGTCAAACAATATCGATACCAACTTAACATACTAGACCAATTTTCAGCATAATCATGGAGATAATTTGGGTGGAGCCGTGGAGTAGTACTGATGGAGTAGCACATGGAGGCTCACTTTATGTCAGTAGCAAGTTGCTAGCAATGAGAGAAGAGGAAAAAAAAATACAAAAAAAATTATGATTTTTACAGTTTCCATCGAAATGCAGCCGACACCGAAAATTTACCGATAATTACCGATTTCCATCGACATTTCGGTGACAACAGCTCGAAACTTGTCCATTTTCATCGACATCGACAACGATAACGACATTTTACCGATTTTTGGACCAAAAAAAACTACACCCGTATATTGTATCGGGTCCGTCCCGTGAGCAAAATTTCGGCGACAATTCGGCGATATTTCGCGACTTTTTCGTCCCTGGGATGTACAAATAAAAAATGAAAAGAAAGATTTAAACAAAGTTGCATCATAATATAAATATTAGAGGCATATTTGCATCACAACTATAAGTGTATTTGCACTTCCCCATAAACGTTAATAAGATATTTGTATCTTTATCCTATTTTTTAATATGTAGGGATTGTTTTAACACCTAACACACTCGTACACACATACATTTTTATTTTTAATCAATTGTTCAAAATCTAGGTTCCTAATCAAGAAAAAAAAGAAAGAATAGAGATCAATCGAAAAGAAAGAACGTCTAAATATTGATGCAAGAAAATTCAATAGATCAATTTTCTTCTCATGACTTCCATTAGTGCTGCTAGATAAATTAGGATTTAAATTTTGATATTCGGTGTAAATATGAAAAGGGGGTAAAAATGTGTCATTGTTCAAATATTTGCGAAAGTAAATTTTACAAAATAAAATAAAATTTAGGTTCATATTTTGTATCTTATATGCTAAACATTTTAGGAATTTTAGGAAAACACACATTCTCTGTCACAGCTTGGAAATTAAAGCTTGCCACATTTGAACCTAAAATTCTTTATGCTCATAATTGTACCTAATTAATAATCAAATATTAGAATTGTAAAGTAAATTAGTCCAATTTGAATTCTAATAGAATAAGCTTGTTGACATATCATTATTTTGTAAACGTACTAGATAGGTTAAACATAATAAAGAACATATTTAAAATGTGCCCGATTGCATTTGATTCGCCTCTAGAATAATAATTTAATGAAATGGTGTTGTTATATAATTTAATTAAAATTCGAAAATTCAAAATAGTAACTAGTAACTTATCAAACTGTACATGTAACGATAGCATTTAATAATTCCCTGTTGGGATCAGAACAAAGGATATAAATAGCATTATTTGCAATAGTTTTCACAAAGGAAAAAAAAAAAGGCATTATTAATTGGATTCGAAAGCTATTGTCTTAAACTATTAAAATGACGTGGCATCACCTCATTCAAAATTCGAAAAGAAACTAATGGTAAGAATCAGAATTTTCCTCTTTACTGATAAACTGTTTAATTTCACTTTATGCACATGATTTTACATTCACATTTAAACAGTACATAGGTCAATAGAATCTCAACTCATGTTGCAGATCTTGCCATGGACCATTAGCTTATTTTCTGTAAACTAATAGTCCATATTTTATTGGGGTATTTCTAACTGGTTTTGTATTTAAAAAACGTGATTTAAATTATATTTCATGGGAAAATGACTTCAATTTGTGTTGATGAGGTGTTCATTTAACATGAGATGGACAAAATTACACAAGAGGATGCTTCTGACTTCAAATTCTAATATATATTTGTTTCCGTATTTAAATTAGGATTACAAAACCCGTACATAATCATTACTACTTATGTTACAATTATCTAAGTATTATCAAATGCACATTTCATAATAAATTATCACATTTAACCTACCTTTACACAATAAAATATTATATCAACTAATTTTTTTCACCATTGATTTGACATTTACAATATAATTCTATCTTACTAAATCCTCAAACAAACATATGTTTTAACTATTTATTTTTACAAATTGCAGATGGGCAATTTAAATGCCGTTTAATGGCTCATATATCAAGTGGGTGGCAGTGAGATTCAAACACATTGGCATGATCCTTAATATTATGTTAAATGGTCACCCTCATCTAAAAGATTTAGTTATATATTAGATATCAGTACCATTTATACATTTATTGTTAACATTCTCAACATTATATGAGTGTTACGGTAAGGGTGGAGTCTAGAGGTGGTAATCAGGTTGGGTTGGACACGATAATATTAATTCGTTTACACGATCTTTCAATTTCAAGTGACTTTTCATCTCCTCTCTAAAATATCAAATAAAATACGCTTTCAAAATTGAAAACAGAGGATATGGTGTGTCTCTAGAGGTGGATGCAACACAAAATAACTTTAGCTAGGAATTTGCAATTTGAATCAGCCAAAATCAGCTCCACAAATTAATCCCAAATAAACTTAATTGGAAAGAAATAAATAAAAATAATTTCATGCAAGAATTGGGAAAGTCACGTGCCTGGCATGCTATATAAAGAGCAGCATTCTATCACAGAAGAAGAAGAGAGAAAGAGAGAGAGAGCTTCACAACACATCAATGGGGGATCAGAAAAGGCATTGCCAATGCAAATTCATTCTCTTAATCCTCTCTCTCTTTCACACTCTCTCTTCATCTCATCCTCTCTTCGATTACGGCGATGCCCTCTCGAAGAGCCTCCTCTACTTCGACGCCCAGCGCTCCGGCCGCCTTCCCTACCACCAACGTGTGAGGTGGCGCCACCACTCCGGCCTCACCGACGGCCTCGAACAAGGGGTAATTAAGTCATTTCACTCCTACATACACATTCATCTTTTTTTTTTTGTTTTTCTTTTTTTGCAGCTATTAATGCATATCTAAATTTGCTAGTACTTAATTAGTTATGATGTTGTGTAGGTGGACTTAGTGGGAGGGTATTATGATGCTGGTGACAATGTTAAATTTGGGTTGCCCATGGCTTTCACCATCACAATGCTGTCGTGGAGTGTCATCGGATTCCGGGATCACCTCGCCGCCGCCGGCGAGCTCCGGCAAGCTCTTCAAGCTATTAAATGGGGGACTGATTATTTCATCAAAGCACACACTCATCCTCATGTTTTATGGGCCCAGGTTATTTTTACTCTGTGGTTAAATTCAAACATCAATCCAAAATATGACTTTTTTCAATTTGCAATATCAATGTTTTTTTTTTTTTTTCCTGATTGCAACGCTAATTTAAATATTTTTTAAAATGCTATCTAAATTATTATTTTTGGGCAATTTTTCTGGCAAAATGGATTACATGTAATTTCATAAGGATACATTTATCATTTCAATATAAAGATTTCAAATTCAAAATAAAAAAAACCATACTTCTAATTTGCAAATGGAAAAACGGTCGTATTTCGGATTGTTTTTCTTATTTGGCACTTTTCTTTATTGATACTTTCATGCTAGTTATTTTGAAAAATAAATTAAAAAGTAGTGGGCTCTAATCCCACGATCACGCCGGAGAAACATGGAAGTGGTGTCGAACTTTGACTGATTTTCAGGGTGGGGCCAAATATTTGAAATCTTAAAGCAAGTCTTACTAAATAGGACTGTGTTTGTGTCGGTTTCAGACAGGAGGAAAAAAAATGTCTCATGTTAAGGAAAAAGTAGGATATTATCTCGTGCTTTATGTAGCCATTAACCATAATGATGATTAATTTAAGATTAATTAATTAATTAACTGATAAAATTTGATAATATTCAGGTGGGCGACGGCGACACCGACCACCTATGCTGGCAGAGGCCGGAGGACATGACGACGTCGCGCCGAGCTTACAAGTTAGATGAGAAGAATCCCGGCACGGAGGTGGCGGCGGAGACGGCGGCGGCGATGGCGGCGGCGGCGATCGTATTTAGGAGAACTAACCCACATTACTCTCACCTTCTTTTGGAGCATGCACAACAGGTAAGTTAGTTAATGTGGTTGTTATTAATTTGTTAAAGAGGGGTAGACAAGGTTAGGTTTTTTTTTTTTTTTTGGCATATTATTAATGAATAATGATTAAAATAATTTAAAAAAAATGAATAACAGCATTACGTGGAGGAATTAAAAATAGGATTGTATACGAGTGTCTTATAAATTAGGAATTAATACAAATGGTGGTGAGGTAGTTTACTTCCACTAAAGGAAGTGGGTTGTCTAACTTTTTTTTTTCCTTTACAACTTTAGTTCTCATTTCTTTTTTTAAAGTGACATCAGCTTAATGGTTACATCTAATCTAATGTCATTGCATCTAAAGAATACATGTTATATAAAATATTATTTTTAAAAAGAGTTATTTAGAACGACTAAAAAAAACAATATATTAAAAATAATAGTACTACATATGAAGACAAGTTTAGGGAAAAAGCAAAGAAAATTAGTATCATTAAAGGAGACGTATATAGATTAATCCTGAAATTTTATTTCAGATCATTTATGGGTTATACGTTGATTCATCTAAATGAATTAAATTAGTGAGAGAGTACATAAGAATTAAACTCTAAATATATTCCTTGATCGTAGTTTGAAGTAATGTAACGTAGTTATCACAAACACAAAAAATATCTACGAAATTTATGTGCGGACCAAACATGTCACTAACGAAATGGACCGACGGAAAGAGATTTTTCACATCATTCACATGCACAAAGACCACGCATATACTTCATTGTCGATGGAGATGAATTCCGATTGAAATGAATTCCGATATTTGTCCAAACACGGTCTTAAGTGACTGAGTGAGTGGTCTTTGCAGTTGTTCGAGTTTGGTGACAAGTATAGAGGCAAATACGACAGCAGTATAGGAGGAGCAAAGGGTTATTACACGTCAGTGAGTGGGTACTATGATGAGTTGTTATGGGCTGCTTTGTGGCTATACAAAGCCACCGACAATGAGTATTTCTTGAACTATGCCATTGAAAATGCCATCTCTTTTGGTGGGATCACTTGGTCCATTGCTGAGTTCAGCTGGGATGTTAAGTATGCTGGACTTCAACTCATGGCCTCCTTGGTAATTTCACTCCTTTTTCCTCTCTTTGCATATATATATTTATATATATACATGGGGGTCATAATTAGAGCATTCACTTCAATGGGACAAAGGGTGCCCCTCCACAGTCTATGGGTGTTTCTCAATTTTCAACTCATCATCACTCTCATCAAGACCTGGTCAAAACATTTTAACCCTATATTTTTTGATTTTGTAAAGGCGCGAAAACATGAATACTTATAGGGCATGTTTGGTTCGTGTGTTGGGTTAGTTCGATTATGGTGGTTTTGCATTATTTGGTTTAGATTGAGTTTAATATTTATGTGTTTGGTTTGAATGTTAAGTATTGGTTTTAAAATGAGTTTATCAAACAAATCTTTGTTTGGATCAAGTGTTTTTATGAGTTTAATATTAACTTGACCAAAATATCTCTAACAATTTTTCCAATAAAAATTAATTCTAAATCTAAAACTAAAGTAGTACAATTTTTTTGGTGGGTTAATACTTGGTGACATTGAGTAAATACTTGAAAAACAAATGATTGAATTGTCTTTAATAGATGATATTTTGCACTATAATAAGTAATTGGTTATGGTGGGTTTAATAAACCCACCAACTTTGATGAGTAATTTAATTTTTTTTGACCCGAACCCAATCTAAACTCGGGCCTCAAAACCAACGAACCAAACACTCATTTGGTCATTTCGATTCTTGCCCTGATAGATATATTGAATGTATGATATTTTAATGACAAAATAAATAGTTCTTGATTGAAGTATGATTAGTAAAATTCAAAAGCATAGAAAAAGCAGGAAGGGGTCTTTTTCAGATGGCATGGTCA
Organism: Scutellaria barbata; assembly: GCA_028654395.1. NCBI lineage: Eukaryota > Viridiplantae > Streptophyta > Magnoliopsida > Lamiales > Lamiaceae > Scutellaria > Scutellaria barbata. The sequence continues at coordinate 1,641,781 of CM053656.1, read as the reverse complement.
CCAATCTTTGTCTCTATAATTGAATCCAGACAAATTAAAGAGTATTTTTAGTTTTCAAAAAATAAAAATAGTAATAATGAGTTATTTTTATTATTATTTATTGCAGTTGCCAATGGAAGGTAAAAGCAAGGAACAGAAGCAAATCCTCCAAGAATACCACTCCAAGGCAAAACACTACATTTGTGCATGTTTGAACAAGAACAACTCTACTAACGTGCAACGCACCCCAGGTGGACTACTGTACACCCGCCAATGGAACAACATGCAGTATGTTTCTACTGCAGTATTTCTACTCACACTCTACTCTGATCACCTCCACTCCACCAATCAAATGCTCCACTGTGCCACAGATACGGTGGGCCCTCATGAGATCCTCTCATTCGTCCAATCACAGGTGGCCTATATTCTGGGCTCCAATCCCATGGGACTAAGCTACTTGGTTGGCTATGGACCCTCCTACCCCATGAGGGTGCACCATAGGGGTGCATCCATGGAACCATACAGAGATAACAAGGTTTTTGTTGGATGCACTCAAGGTTACGATAACTGGTACGGACGCCAAGGTCCGAACCCAAATGTTCTTGTCGGGGCCCTTGTTGGTGGGCCCGATATTAAGGATCATTTCGAGGACAGAAGGGGAAATTTTGTGCAAACCGAGGCTTGCACGTATAATACTGCCCCGTTGGTCGGAGTTTTTGCCAAACTTAGGGCAGAAGAAATGGGTAATTCAAGTTCTATTTCTTCTGATGCCTTATCATTGGTTTCTTCTATGTGAAAAAATTATGGAAGGTTATAGATTTTTTTGATATAGCCAAGCCACGAAGAAACTGTATTTTTACATGAAAAAATATATATTCTCTTTATGTAATTAGCAATGACACAAAAATAGTGATAAGTTTTAATACAAGACAAATTGTGTGCATCACATTAATGTTATTTCTTGTTTTACATTTTTACTTCAATATGTTTTATTCAATATTCGAAATTAACAAATATCATGGATATCATTGACATCACTAATCAACACATATTATACATCAAAGATGATAGGATATAAAATGATTTACCAAAAAATCATACCCTAAAAATGAATAATTAAAATGTCATCTGAATTCATGGATAAATTTCAAATGAATCAATCTAATCACACAATTCATAGGTAGGGTAATCCCATTCAATGTAATTAATCTTAACAATCCCATCCACAAATCTAAAGAAGAATGACTGATATTGGCTCATTCGAGTTTAGCATAGGTCATGTCAAATTAAATATTTGGAATGAGATTACATAATCACAGGATATCCAACCGACCCCTGACCTTAAATACCATTATTCACAAATCTCAATAAAGTACTCAACATATCAATCATCGACACATTATTCAAACAACTTTTCACAACTTTTTGCCCAGGAACACAATTGAGTTGATATGATAAGGTCAGTGATAATACAGGGAGAAATCTTTCTGCAATGTAGGTTCAAACCTCGCGTAGAATAGATACTCACTAAAATATTATGAAGGTTTGTACTAGGGTTTGAATCATGTTCACTCTCTCCCACGTGTGTCCACTACTAAAACATATCCCGATTTACATCTCACCTGATTGAGGGACTTACAGTCGGATGAGGGGAGTTCTTCATCTCTTCCTAATCAAAGCTTTTCACAACTCCATCTAGCTTTTTTAACACTTCTCAATGTGGCGCCACCTCTTAACTATAATCATACCCTACAAAATCTCAAACCAAATCACATTTTCAAAATCTAAACTTGCAAAATCCACCCACGTTCTTGTCCAAACAGAAGTAAATATAGTCAATGCGTCTTTTCACCACTTCTAACAAACAGAAGCATTTATCATACCTATTATTGCGTACCAAAACTAAATCTCTAACTACCTTTCATTTAACATCTTACACACCAACACCAAGCTCTAGCTAGCAATCCTTCACCGACAGTGCCTAATTGTAGGGAAATAATCACTAATGAACACAAAAATTTCGACATTCACACATGGGTTGTGCAACTAATAATGAACTCGGTATTCATTGTGCATTTACTTTCGACAAGAAGATATCACACACGCCTAACAAATCAATAATAGGAGTATGATCCACAACCAGATCCAATGCCTTGATTGCTAGTTTACTTAAATGATTCAGAATATCTCAAACATCCAAAAATGGGGATTCTCAATCAATGCTTTTCAACATGTTTCGACTTTCAATCAATACGAGCACAAAGGCTACCGAATTATGAAGCGATGAAAACCAAAGAAATAAGATATTGAAGTGCGAGGAGCTAATGAGATGTCTAGTTCAGTACTTGAATCTTTACTTTGAGTTACTATCATCACCAAATTTACATAGATGATCTATTGTGGAGACATCCTATAAAAAGAAAAAAGGGAACATGAGAAGTCAAGTACTATTTCAGGTAACTAATAAAACACAACAATTAAATCAAACAGACAGAAATCTAGTGATTTATTACCCCTATGATGCAATCTTGCTGATCCTGAAAGATGTGAAATGTGACTGTTATTAAAGCATGTCCCAGACCAGAATCTGTTCTGATATCGATTTCACTAGATCTAATGAATATTATGCAAGTCTTACAGTAATGATTTTAGGCATAACATTCTATCCCCGCCTCGCTATTTGCACCAATGACAAGGAAAGTAACTGAACTGTATTAAGACTTGTGTCAAGGCTTCTGAGGTGATTGACAAAGTTATTTAGCAAGCTGCAGGCACACACCATTCTGAACTTGGGGGCCAAGTTTTTTTAAACATAATCCGATACAACCCAAGAAACAGTTTTAGAGCAGCCCAATTGAGTGGACTAGCTAACTCAACCAGCCTATACTCAAGGACCAAATAGCAACAGGAAACCCCCACTTGGTAAAAGGATAACATTTAAATGATAGAAGACAAGTAAGCAGGAATATAGACTTCGTTAGAATGTCAGGTGCAGGAGTAGTGGGATAAACAAAAAGGGTGAAATTGTATTTCCAAATTTATGCAATCTCAATTTGAGAGCAAATCTGCAACCCTGAAAACGCTGCTCAATCATATAATACTGTGAATTCCAAGATTGAGGAATTTTGCTCGCTAATCGACAATATACCAGATACTTCTGCACGTTGGTCCTTGATTATGGGCTGGTTCAGTTAGCTGGTCCACTCCATTAGGCTGCTCTAAAACTGTTTCTTTGGTTGTATCATAATCATATAAAACATTAATAAGAGCCATAACATAAAGCATGCGTATATTTATATTCTATAGGACCTACACATAAACATTCTTTATAAACTTAAGATTTAATGACAAATCACAACATAGACTAATTTTAGCATTTCTATAAACCCGTAATACTAAGAACTAAAAAATAAAAACATGTTCAAGTGACATAAAACATAACTACAAACTTGTGCTAGCTACTAAATAAATTATAGTTCCTAAAACATGTCCCATTAGTTAGATTCATCATTATTAAGCTCACCATAGTCATCCCCATCCCTCTGTCATCAAGTTCTTCATTTTCTCATAGTCACTTCCAATGTCCTCTTCATTTATTTAATTAATAAAAGTAACATTCAAGAGGCCAACCAACCTTTAGTTGCCCATCTAAACTTGTTGACCCAAATTAACTTGTAAGTAGGAATTAAACTCAAACTTCAAAACCCTAAGAAAAATATCACTAAGGCGGGCACCTTTTTAAACCCCACACCTCACTGAAGGGCTGCACTTTAGAAGGTTCTAGGACAGGAGCCTAGTGTATGCCTGAGGTGAGCAATCAAAGAATTATAGTTAGAACACCCTGAGGGTTCTCTAGTAGTTAAGGTCACTACTGAGGCACTCTGCACATGTATTGAGACAGTAATTCAAGAAAAACATCATATTCTTGCTTTTGTAGGAAAACCTATTACAGCAATACAAAGATATCCAAGCTATGAATAAGAATGTGGCGCTATTGCACAGTCTTAAGTACTAGAAGCAACTTGCTTCACCAAATGGGTGGAGTGTGTATAGACCCACCTATTTAAAAACTTGATTTGTCAAAATAGAGTCAGCTAAAAATGTGACACACACACAGCAGCCAAGGTGTTTTACATGTATAGCGTTGAGAACTAGAAATACATGTCTTTGTATCAGAATAAGAAAGTAGTAAGCAACTGATATAATTATAACTTGATTTCTACTTCTTCAGTCCCAAAGAAGAGAAACACCAACAAAGTAGAACATGTTATTACCAACCGAGAAGTAAGAGCTTCAAAAGAGCCATGCGTATGTAGAGACCATTCTTCGCTTGCCTAAAATATGCAGCCCTTGGATCAGCATCCACATCCACAGTTATCTGAAACAAGCCAACCCAGTGAATGCGTAATAAGGACAAACGAGTGTACAAAATCATAGGAAAAAAAATATAATTGTAAAATATTAGCAAAAGGGAAGAAAGCCCAAGGCAAACCTCATCAAGCCTAGGTAGAGGGTGCAAAACAACGGCATGTTTCTGCATTACATCCAAAACATCCAGATCAACAATGTACTTGCCTCGTGCTTTTTCATATAGATCAATTCTTTGGCCAAATCTTTCTCGTTGAATACGGGTTTGATAAACCACATCACACTTGGAGGCCACCTCCATTAAATCAGCACTTTCTTCCCATTCTACTCCTTTAGATGTGAGATAGTCTTTTATGTCTTCCTGAAATTCAAAAAAAAAAATTAGTTTCATGTTAATTAGTTAGGCAAACTAGGTTCCTATCCAAAGTTTGAGGGGCATGTTATTAGCAGACAACTCCACACCCTTTTAGTTACCTTCATTTTTACTACTTCAGGAGACACAAAGTAGATTTTAACATTCTCGTACTTTGCAAGCAAATACGCGAGTGAGCGGACAGTCCTTCCATTAGCAAGATCTCCGACAAGTCCAACTTTAATGCCAGTGAGCTTTCCTATCTCTCTTTGAATAGTGTACACATCCAAGAGGGCCTGTTTATTGCCAGAGGAGAGAGTAAAAGTAAACTTGAGAAGAATGAATATGCCATATATTATCCTAAGATAATACAGAATCTAGATAATGCTTCAGTCATAAGAGACGGCTAATTTGCTAAATTATTCCCTCCAAGCAAATAAATGCTGACCAAAATCCCTAATCCAAGTTATATTTCATTGTTTTATCCTCTGACTTATTCTAATGAGGTATCCCACATAAAGCAATAGGACAGATAAATCACATCTTCACCTGAAAATCATACAATGAAAAGTGCAAAAATACAGTATAACTTCCTTAACTAATTGCCCAAAACTTCAATCCCCTACTCTGCCCCCAACATAACAAAAAGAATTAAGACTGTAACTATACTTTATAGTAATGAATAGTAAAGCAAACATAATAAGTGTGGCCAATATGACAATTAAACAAGGAACAATGAAACCAGCTAAAAAGCTGTTAGATTCAGAAAGTATGAACAAGAGCTGCAATGTAAAGTTACCTTGACTGAACCAAGGCTAGAATAAGCATCAATTGTTATTCAATTGCAGTCACATTAACAAAAATCAAAGAAAAATCCATTGATGAAACCATTTTTACTTGTAAATTTTGTGCAAAACGCCCAAAAACAAGTTTGACATCTCACTTCAGAACGAAAACAGAAACTACAAAATTTGACCTTCAAAACTATCAATAGAATTCTTACAATCCACCGATTATGGTCATTATTCTTGAAACATTTTTGCAACTTGCAAGACGTAAAGATATTTTTATTTTGTTTTTCAATTCTTCCTTGATAAGGGCAAGTTTGGGTTCGAGTAAAAGAGGTTAGATAATAGTCAGATCAATCCATGGCATGGAACCGTTAAATGGACGAGCAAAACAAATGTTAATGAACTTCAAAAAAGCTTCATTAAGTCGCTTGAATCATCTTATGTTTACCTGAGTTGGATGTTGACCAGGCCCATCTCCAGCATTAATAATCGGAATACTGGCCGTCTTTGCAGCCCTTCTTGCAGCACCACTTTCAAAGTGTCTCATTACAATAATATCAGAGTATCCTTCAACTGTTCTTATAGTATCTGAAGAGCAACAGAAATCAGTATCATCATTTCAATTCATTCAAAGAAAATAAAACTGAGTGGCTACCTTCAAGTGTCTCCCCTTTGGCTGCAGAGGAGAATTCACGTGCATTTTCAGTAGTCAAGACTTCCCCACCCAAACGTTTCATAGCAGACTCAAACGAAAGCCTAGTCCTAGTCGAGGGCTCATAAAACAGTGTGGCCATTAGATAGCCTTTTAGCATTTGGCTTCCATTGGAGTTCTTCTCAATCTTCTCCATTTCAAGTGCCACCTCAAAAATGGCGCTTAGAGTGTCTCTATCGAACTGCTGAGCTTCGATCACATCTTCAAGTTGAAATTTATTCCCCACTGAATATGAAGATTTGTTATCAACTTCCACTGCTCTGCATTGGACTCCATTCTTGAGAGACCATTTCCCTTGTCTCCATTGAATCATGTAGTTGCAGAAAAAATCACCATTATTATTTGATGCCTTGGGAGCAAGCACACTGCCATTCAAGGCCCAAGTAGAAAATGCGGAAGAGGATGCCATCACAATAAGTAGGATCACCTGATAAATGGACAATCTTTATTAAGGAAGAAAAGACGTGGATATTAAATATAACAGAGGAAACTCTCAGGGGCGTTTTATCAAACACATGAGTGCAATTTGAAATATGTAACATTTACAGCCCCATTTCGAAACATTCATTGAAGCCAGATAAACTCATCATGGTAAATGACGATAAATAGAAAATTTAGAGAGAACAGTGTACCGACCGTTGTTCGACGGATTTTTTGGCGGCGCGATCCCTGATTTGAACTGGGCTAATGATGAAATGCCCTGCTGTCTGGAATTAACAACCAAAACTGTCCTACGATGTGTTATGTTCTCGTCAATGTTAAGCAGTTTTATTTTCGACTAAAAGATATATATATATATATATATATATATATATATTTTTTTTTTTTTTAACTTTAATTCTTCGAAAAATATTATTTTTTAAAGAGAAAACTTATTAGTAACCGAAATTTATTTTTCTGACTATTAGCAAATATAACATGATTTTTAATATTTGATGCATCCGTAACAAATTAATTAATAGGTTTCGAGTATATTTTCCTTGTAAAAAGAAGAGATTTTGAGTTTATATTCATTGATAATCAAATGTTTAGAATAATGCTTGAAATCTACGGAAATGGATCCCCTACTAGACAATTAACCCAGCATCTCATGTTGGGGCTGCATATGCCGTTGTTTTAAATTTCCTTCTTTTTTTTTTTCCTTCTTTTTTTTTATTTTATTATGATGAAGTATTTTCTCATTTCTTTGTTATGTGATTACTTATTATATCAAGTGAATTTTTCATAATTCTCTAATTACATAATATGATATAACATATCAATAATAAAAATACATTTTTTTAAAATGTAATTCAATTGAAATCTTAATTCTAATTTTCTGTATTTCAAGTGTTGAGATGTTATATCATAATTTGTAATTAAAAAATTATTAAAAACTCACTCGATATAGTAAGCAATCATGTAGCAAAGAAATGAGAAAATACTTTGTTAAAAAGAAAAAAGAAAAACAAAAGGAATGAAAAAGAAAAAAAATTAAAATAAAAAAGCCAGCGTATGCAAGCCCAGCAGAAGTTGGGTTAATTTTTCAACAGAGTATCTAAATATTAACCGTGAATGTTATATTTATTAATAGTAAAAAAATAAATTAAAATTATAAGTTTTTAAAATTTCATGATTTTTACGATAATTAATTCATTAATTAATAAAAATTTGTTTGTTTTTCTATATATCCATTTCAGCTGCATATCATCGTCGTTCATGATTGTCTCTATCACCGATGTCTGAAATTTGAATTTCAAAAATTAGCTAAAAAAATTGTGTCCTTATTATATGAAATTGATTCGTAATATTGATAAGTTGTAGTTGGATAGAACCATCAACTAAAGAATAATAAAAGATTTTAGTTGATATGTTACAATCTTTTATTATTTAACAATTTTTTTAAAATGAAAATCTCAAAATTGATAATTAACCCTTTTTTGTTATAAACTTTTTTAAGAAGAATCCGTTATCAGATGCCCAACGGTCCGACAGGATTAGAACACATGTTGTCCATGTCACTAGAAAGAAAAACATAATCTACTGCATTCTGAAAAATGAAAAGTGAAAAAAGGCATGAACCAAACACACCACAAATATTAAGTAAAAATGCTATATATTTGCGTTTAAGGTTTTTAATACAAAAAAATAATAACATATTTAAATAAATAAATAAATAAATATATATATATATATATATATATATATCAGTCCTTCTGACCTATTCATTGTGGGCACATTAATATGTACTCACAGTTGATGTGTCCAAAATCCAGAACATCTATCTATTAATTTTACTTTCCATATAATGAAGAATGAAATGATTATACGTCATCAATTGGCATATTAAGAGATGAGATGATTATACGTCATCAGTTGGCATATTAAGAGTTGTCCACAGTAAACATTTGAACAAAACCAATATATATTTCAACAATAAATTTCAGATAATGGTAAAGGGGGGCAATCAATAAATAGCAATTGAAAGCTAAGATCTGGCAAGAACTGGCTTATCGAATCTTTCAGTTACCTATGATATCTCCAACTTTGTTGGGAGGTTTAGATCATCCACTCTAGCTTTTTTTTTTTTTTTTTTTTTAAATAAGAGAAATTATGCAAAAATGTTATCTAAACATGCAAGATGACATTTTGATATAATTATTGTTCTTTCAATCTATTATATATAAGGGAAAATGAAAAATATTTATATGATAAAAATACAATCTTGTTAAGAAAATATTGGCACCAACACAACAACCGAAAGAAGGTGATGGAGACGGCTGGAAAAACATTGTAATGTTATAAAGTGGATAAAAAACTTGTTTTGTTGCAACTATTGAATAGAAAGATGCATTTCCACCATTTATATTTTGTGCAGGAAGCCCCGAAAAGAAGTAGAGAAACGAACGATCCCATTCCAAGAGACGACGTACTTCTAGATGCAAAACACAATAGGGATTGTACCAAACATCCATAAGACCAGATAATTTACATAATCCATGAAGCCACACTCGAGTTCACAACCAAGCCACACTGGACACAAGTTCACAATTATGCATAATCCAACAACAAAGCAAACATAGTTTGCATTATTATAGACAAATATGAAAGAGAACACCATACCAACTTCCACAGCCATCTACACATGCAGCATTGCACCATGAGAGCCTTTGAGGCCATCGGCATCTTCATGAGATTGAGGGGCCACCACACCTGACTCCTCGGTCGTGGGGTCCATGACACCTTCATTTTCGTCAACACTGATGCAAATCGCTTCGAATATGAGCTCCTTCACTTCCTCAAGCCTCTCTTCAGAGAGAGAAACCTCGGCCAGAAGCCTCCATGCGTTCTCATCAGATGCTTCCTCATAGTCTTTCTTTCTTTTCAGTACCATATGTCCACTAATCTCCCAAACTGCGGGATTGACTTGAGTCTCTAGAAGCTCTGCGGTCACTTCCCCAAGAGCCTGCTTCTCTGCATAACACTGTTTTGTTCACATAGCACAGTCAATGATTGGCCTGATTGCATATAAAACAGCTAATATACAAATTGAGCCAAATCTAACCTGAGGGAATAGGAAAATTCGTTTTCCAGAATCAGCGATAAGTACATTGTATGGAACGTTGTTCTCTTGCAAGCAAATGCAGGCATCGGAGACCACACAGGACAAGTCTTCCAGACTATTCCCACCCTCGAAAACTAGTCCTCTGACTGGATAATTCAGAATGTACGAAATTTTAACACCACCACAGGCAGTGGTTATCTTCTTTGAGGGCGCCTTTTCAATGGGGAAAGGTGTTGCTAGGTAATAAGCCTGGAAGTGGAGATGATTAATGGTTGCAAATGCACCCAAGCTATTGTATCCCACTCGGAAGTAGGGATTCCCTGCTTCAACAGCCATGTGGAGAGCAAGCAAGAAGCTTTCACGGTCGATCCTCTGAGGCAAACACTCAAAGATTCGAGGAATGAGCAGTACATGTCCATATTCAATTGGACTAACCTGTTATACATCATCCACACAAAATGTAATGAATACTACTACTACACAAATTTTGTGAAACGAAAACTCAATTTATAAAAAAGAACAACATTTTCTGACCACATGCATTAATCACAAACAATAAGATCCTTCCAACCTATTTGACATGAAAAAAGAATGAAAAGGGTGTATTTCATGGTCACATCTCGAATATACATTTAAACATTCATATACATATGCATATGAGTTGTGGAAAAATATATGATTGTATTTTCACAATGATTAAGAAAACCATTGGAAAACACAATTAGACAAGTTGATTTCATAGAATCATACTGTAACCATATTTGATGAGCAATGTATTATTCACCAAACTAATGTTATGACGAACACAAACAAAAGACCAGATATACATAGGAGCAAAGAAATATAGAAACATACATTAATGGCAACAACGCTTGGTGAATTCTCCACATCAATAGGTGCATTTGGAAAGAAGTGGACATCATTGTCCTCACTAGCCACAAACTGGAAGAGCACCTCTTCTTGCCCAACCTTTGTAAAGTTGAACTTGTTTTCGTCGAAGGGCTGCAAGACTTTATCAACACGAAACTCGGTCGGCCTCTTCTTCAGGTGCCTACCCTCATTCAGCTGAGCAATAAATCCATACTTCCCAGGAATCACCTATAAACACATTAATTACACACAACTAAGTCAAAGAATTAAGACACAACATAAATAACAAGAAACACTTAGATAAGAATTTTCATTCATGGCTTAGAAAATGACAAACCTTGGTTTCGCAAGCAGTGACGTCATAGCGGAAGAGTCCTCTCTGCATACGATTCTCCCACTACCACACAACAAGTCATCAATTTCAGACAATCATCGCATAATTTCAGTAAAAAAATGAATTATATGCTGTAAATTTAACTTTTTATACCTCCCCAATAAGAAGGGAGTCCAAGAACTCAACAGGAAGCTCATCGTTCTCATAGCCAACAGAACTCTTCTCAGAAATTACTTCCTTCGCCTTCTTAAAAGCATATAAAGGCAGCTTTGCCCCTAAATTCCAGATAAAACCACAGAAATTTTTAACAAAAAAAAAAAAAATGGAAAAAAGAGAGAGAAAGTGGATTAATATCAAATACCTGGAATGCAACAGCTTCTGAGACAATTGCGGCCGCAGCCTTCATCCCCCTCTTCCTTTTGGTAGTTGGAAACAACAGTAGGAACCCTCTTAATCCTTAGCATCATCTTTTTTTATAAATAAAAATCTACTTCCCTTAAATCCTTGTTTTTTTTGTTTGTTTTTAATTTTTTTTTGGATTAAAAGCGGAAAGATTCAATTAATTTCTGGTAAAAGCAGGCAGATACTCGATTGAATAACAAGAAGATTAATTTATAGCAGGATAATTAAAAAGAAAAATAGAGAAAGAGAGAGAGCGCGCTAATGAAAGAGGAAACCACCGCCGGCAAGGAAGAGAAGGTCGGAGGGGCTGCCGCCTTCAGAGGGCAAAGCGCCACGTCCGCCGTGCGGCGAAGGGTTGGTCTCGCTCAAACAACCCTTGCGTCGTACTGATCGGACATGAATAACAGAGCGATTTAACCTTGATAAAGCCGTGATTGTCGACAACTCGTCTTCCCCGGGTTTTACCCCCTCTCTGCGAGAACCTAGGGAGAGATTCCTCGAACCTTATTTAAAATCCAGGGTTTCTGCCGATTGAGAGGATGAAGAAGATGAATCTGATGAGCTTAGCCTTCGGTGTGTGGTGGTAAAGCCTGGTAGGCAATGTGGGTGGACATATATAGAGGATCACATTCAGAGGGGACCAGCCTCCTTGTGGTTGCACTTTCTTGATCTTCCCCTTTTTCTTTTTTAATAATAATAATACTTATATAAAGTAAATACTCGTATATAAATATTTACATTAGTCATTTATATAACAATATTTAAGAATTAATAAATTTTAATATTTTCTAAAAATTGTAAGGCCTAGAGAGACTTGATTTCAAATTCACTTAAATTAGAGTTGACTTAAAATCTAACCGCTCAAAAATTAGTTAAAATTTTTAAATTTTAAATTTATATCTATCAAAAATAGCACTTTAGATTTACTATTAGGATTTTCAAATTTCTTTTCAAATCTTTCTATCGGAATGAAGTCAAAATAAAATTTATTTAGATTCAAATTCAAATACGAATTTATTTTTTAAATTTGAATATTATATGAATATGAATATAGTTGTATTCGGTTCGATTATTCACGATTATTTGAATAATATATATAATAATTTCACTAATTTTTTACTATTTATTTATTTTATAAATATTTTATATACAGTTTTTGTAACAAAAATATAGCAATAAATTCATGAACTTAAATATAATTTAGATTTTGACTGTAATTCTTATAATTTTATATATAATTATTGTATGCTATTAACAATTTTTAATAATTTTAAATAATTTCTATATATTTTTTGTTGTGTTATTCTTGTATTTATCAACAATTTTTCTTCAAATTTTATTTGAATTCTTTTTAAATACAATTATTTCTATATATCAAGTGCACGGATCCTAAATTTGTATAATTTGGTTAATCCGACCCGAGACTGCATTTCATGCGCCCAAACCCTAACCCAAACTCTAGTTCTACTGTTATATTGACATAACCTTTTAGTTTAGCGAACCTAACCTTTTAGTTATGTCCTTATAACATTTTAGTTATATGCACATGCAGTGCTAAATAGTGAACAAAGTATAAGTTATTCACTGAAAAAGTTATGAAATTTATACATAAAGGTTTCGACTATATTGAAGTTTTATAGTGAAAAAAATATAAGTTATTTATTGAAAAGATTATGAAATTTGTACATAAAAGTTATACTATTACAACATAAATGTTATATTATTACAACATAATGGTTTTGACTATATTACATGAATTTTTATAATGAAAAAAAGTATAAGTTATGCATTGAAAATGTTATGAAATCTGTACATAAAAGTTATACTATTACAACATAAATGTTATATTATTATAACATAAAGGTTATGATATAAATTAAAAAAAAAAAATTGGGCGCGGATTTGGATTAAACTGGATCCGATCGGACTGCAGTTACATAGATCATGACCCATACACTTGATACACACAAACACTTCCCCTTTTTAAAATGATAGGACACGTGTGAGACTAAATGGAATTCATATTCGTAGCAAAACTTGCATGTCAACTCTATTAGGTCCAAATTCATAGTCAACTTTTTTTTTTTTTTTTGGTGACAAAAATGGAAAAAATATACATTATACTATTTATTTCATTCATTATTATTCGTTCATTATATAAAAAGAGTAGAAATACAAAATTTTACACACATTCACGATTTTATATTTTTAGTGCAAAATTATGATCAATTATATTATATATATATATATATATATATATATCCCCTATATATATATCCTTGAAATGTATTTAGATAAACAGGTTTTAATAAGTTTGAAATTTCAAGCACTATGCGAACATTATAAATGGAATTTGCCCAAATTCAAATAATAGAATGAAATTTTACATTGCGTTTGAGATGAATTTTGATATACTTTTTACTGGCAAGTTACACATAAAATTGATTAATGATTTATATTGATATTTATAAATTTTAAAAATATATGTAATCATGTAAAGATAATTTATGAATTTTTTCAACCACCATTAGTTACCAAATTAACATTTGCTCCTCACAAATTGCCCCATTTAATTTGAAGTGTATTAGTAAAATAAAATAACAAATTACATATTTGAAAAAGATGATCATTCAACGTCAACGGGTATTTATTTAAAAACACAACAGAGTCTAAATAAGTGGACAAACTTCAAAGTATTTTTTTTCATTTAAATACATTACTAATGATCTCAGCATTTCAAAACATGTGGTAAACATTTTTAAATTATTTTTTCATATTTCATAATAAAAAATCCCGATGGCTATGAGTAAGACTTGGACAATTCTTCACCAACTTTAATGATTTTATTATATTTTTTTAGAATGAAAGTCGTGGAGATATATATATTATAATAGTAAGATAATTACTTTTAGAGTTTCTAATAATAGTAAAAGTTCGTATTTGTTGTAAAATTTGGTGGTTGATCATTATTATTTATTATACATGGTTAATCATGTATGGGAAAATATTTTTATTTACTTATTACAATTATTATTTAAAAAAAAAATTAAACTTTTCTTTCCAAATTAAACCTCTCAATCCAAGTACAACCTGATTTTTTTTATTATATTATTGTCAACTACCCCAAAATCATGTAATTTGTCAGATTAACAATTTTATTCGATTCTTTTATAATTATTTAGTCAAGATTTTCTAAAAGTACAAGAGAGAAAAAATCGTTTGCAACTAATAAATAAGTCATTTAGGCTTTTAATTGGATAAAAGGATTAGAAGTACGAGAATTGAAATGACGCATTTTCAAATTCATTTAAATTGGCCTGCATTTAAAATACATCTAAATTACTTAAAATTAGATAAAAATAAAAATAATCAAATTCATATTTTTCAAAATACTGTGATGGATTTACTATTAAAAATTCAAATCCCTCCTAAATCTCTTTGTTCAAATAATACCTTAAATTTTTTGAAAAAAAAAAAACATAAATACTACTCCCTCCGTCCCGAGCTATTTTACCTACTTTGACCGGCACGGATCCTAAGAAAATACAGTTGATTGTTGATTGAATGTTTAACTTTATGCTTTTTTAGTGCTTTTTTTTTGCCATTTTTGGGCTGACAAAATAAGTTGGGACAAGCAAAAATGGAAAGTAGGCAAAATAAGGTGGGACGGAGGGAGTAATAATCTTTTTTCATAATTATCAAAGTGCAAATATCTAATGAGGTAATTTTACTATATACCAATAATATTAATATTTCAAAATGCATCGTACTCACAAATTTGTCTTTCTTCTTTTGACATCTGTTCAAACTACTACTCTATTCTAACCACAGATAGTTGCAAAAATATTTTTAACGGTTATATATATTATCTTATTTTTATTACTACTTTTGGTAGTCATTAAAAGACTGTTCGTTGTAATGAAATATTTGATATTTATATTTTGAATAAATTAAGACAAGTTAGTGCACTTTGAGAATAATTTTTATCCGACTTGTCTTAATTCACGTAAAAAAGAAAGAAAGAATGAAAATGAATCAAATTTATAAAATATAATTTATATTAAACTAATTAATATTAATATCGATTTGCTATACTTTTTTATTCATAAAACTAAGAAAATGAAGGAATCTTAATTTTATGAATTGCATTATGTTGCATTTTATGAATCACAATGTTTTTTTGTACTTTTATTCGATTTCTTCATCCAAATTAGCTAATTTAGTTCGAATTCAATCAATTTGAGTGTTCGACTAGAAATTAAACCATTAAACGAATTCCGACATCAACACATTATATATAAATTAATACAAGTTAGATGAAGATCATTCCAAAATTGCATTAACTTATCTTAAATATAAATATATATTGAAATATAAATAAATCTATAGATATAAATAAATAAATTAAATTTTATTTTGAATTGAGAAGGCAATTTAATATTCAAACTTTAAATTAAAAAAAAATTAAATTAAGCTCTTTATTAAGAAGTTTTAAAATTTAAATATAAAATTATAAATTAATATATAAATTGGGCTTGTTATGAAATTTATCTGGAAAAATAAAATCTACAAAAACTTCCCGACGAAAATCTTTAACTATGATAGAGTGATGAATATTCAAAGAGATTAAATTTGATTGTCATATTTAAATAAATTAAGATATTAAAAATTATTTGGTACTACTCTGTTGGAGCTTTTCCATCCAAAGAATCATTTTCCTTATAAAATAGTACTATTCTATGGCTAAAATGTGCTCCCATACCTTTGGGGTCTATGAGAGTGAAATGTTTGCACGTAGATTCCCAGAGCCATCCACAAAAAGAAACTTGATGAATAATCATATATAAATTATAATACCAGTCAAATATTTATAAAATCACGATAACTTTTATGAAATTGATGTATGAATTCTAATCTGATAATTCAAAGCATTTATATAATCATAAATATTTCTATAAAATTAATATATGAATCCTAAATTCATATAATTCAATCCAAAATTATTCTTATGGGTCTAATTATGTGCATTCACACTCTCTCACATATTCATATTGTGATAAATGTGGAATATATTTTAGTTATAATATTCATATTTTTATGTTGTCTTATTCACACTTTTATATTATACTATATAGATATGTAATACTTTGCTTAAATATATATGTTATATTAAGTGAACTTTTATGTTATATAATGATATAATTCTAATGTTGAGATAGAGGTTTAAGTAATATTACATAAATTAATGATTATGTTCATATAAAGATATAAAGATCAGTGCATTAATTAAAAAATAAAACAATATAAAATTTCAATAGATTCAGATCGGATCCAAATCGACCCAATTACACGGTGCAACTGTTGCATGAGAGAGTAACTCTTATATAATATAATTTCATGAATATAATTATAAGATACATTCTTGTTTTCACATTTCAAATTCATTTTTATTATTTAACTTCTATCTTATAAATTATGTACTATGAATTGACCGTCTCAATGAAACAAATAGGTTTGTGTAAAAGTAAACTAGCTTCCTCTTTCTCTCCACGAATGCTTGAAGTTCAAAATCGACAACTTTCCTACACCAATATCAATAATAATATATAGATTTAACAAAAAATAAATAAATAAATAAAACCGACGTGCTAATCATCTAAAATTTTAACAATTTTGAAAAACACCACTTTTTGTTAATTTTTTTAAAATTATAATAAATTGTGAAAACTGCCCTACTAACTTATTGTGAAATAGATTGAGTGATCTCAATACTTAGGATTCATCAGACATTATTATACATTCTTTTGTCAATTAAATTTTTGTTGATGACTGATAAAACTTATAAATAAATAAATATATTTAGACTACATTATTTTGTTTCTTGTAGAATTAATTAGTTTCAATTTAAAATATTGATAGTTTATATTGTACCAAAAATACTGTATATTTTAAATTACTAATATTTATATTAACACGGACTTAATAAGTATAAACCGACGTCCCACGTCAAGTTATATAGATAATTTCCACTTCATTATTATTAAATATCAATTGTTATAGTTAAATAATTTAGTGATCCAATATCATTATATTATAAAACTAGTGCTGTCATGTCAGTGATGTCATGATGTGGGTAGGACAGGAATATCCACGACAACTTACGACTCCATATTTGAAGTTCGAGAATATTCAGACTTCCAATTATACAAGGAATTAATCATTAATTATACCATTAGCTAAATATCATTATAATTGTTTTTTTTTTTGAACCAAAAGCAAAAATAATTGAAATATCATAATAATTTGTTTTCAAAAAAATAAAAGAAAAGTTATTTGACCTCCATTTGTTCCAGAGCTCCCAATTGATCATCATTTTTGTTTTCAATTCTCTCACTTCTGGTTCTTTATATGGCCCCCTATCTTTTATTCTTTATAATTTAACAATATAATCGTATAAATTTATTTTAATATATATAGTAATAAAATTACTTCCACTTTTTCAGACACGGTAAAAACAAATAGGGCTTTAGTTTGCTACCAATGCCATGCTTACAAAGTTACACTTCATTTTAAAAATACAACTAGTATATAACTCATACAGTAAGCGTCTTTTAAAAAATTATAAAAAAAATTAAAAAATTAGCATTTTCCATTTTAATAATTAGATTTTTTTTTTGTAAATTATTAAATTCTATAATTTTTAACTTAAAATACATTTGAAATATATATATATATATATATATATATATATATATATATGTGTGTGTGTGTGTGTGTGTGTTGGGGGGGGGGGGGGTGGGGGGTGTAAACGAAATCGAGAAAACAAATCCTTATACTAATTGAGAATGAAAATGAAAAGAATGAGAAAAAATGGCTCACAAACTTTATGTTTTCCATTTTTTTAGTCAATTTATTGTGTATGTTTAAATTTTGAAAAATGATCGATGAATTCTTAATACTTCATATTTAAAATGTGGAGATTAATGGATGATTGCCCATCATTTTTGTGCAATTGCATTTTCCTAATCAATTTTATTTTTTAAGATATATTACATTTATTTAAAATATTTAAATAATTTGAAAATGAATTGGACTTGTGTGTAACTTGTGTAAATCTTAGATACACGCGTGTCGGGTCGGATCGAATTCGACCTGAATCAGCACATTTTTTTTTTGCCCTGAATTTTATGTTTGTTTTAGTCATACATTTATGTTTTGTTAAACATACTTTTATATAATACTTTAACTTAAAAAAAATTTAATTTGATAAAAAAAACTTTTAATTTGTACATATATACATTTATATAGTATTACTCATATCTTTTAAGTAATATTAATTATACATTTATGTAATATATAAAAGTACAACTAATATAATTAAAATATATGACTAACATAGTATAAACGTATGTTTAACATAATATAAATACCCTAAAAGAATGACTAACATAATATAAATATATATTTAACATAATATAATATAAAAATATAATATTTCAAAGTAAATTTGAATGCATTTAAGTACATCCATCCTGATATGTAGGAACACGGGTCAGTGTGTGAACAGTGCGTGGATTAGATATGATTTGTTGTACGAATTTCAATTACACGAAAATTCTATCTTTGAAGATTATCTGATTTTCCCATGTGACACAAGCAATCATGATTTTGTGATTTAAAAATATTATTATATAAAATTATAATAGAACATAAAGTAGATGATATCATCTTAATTTGAGAGACGTTTTAGTTCCATCTCAAATTTCCGTTGTAACTCGAGAGGGAAAACAATTCTCAGTGGAAGAGTTAATTTGTTTTTTTAAATAATTTTGGGAGACTATATGACAAAGTATAGGAGTGGGGATATAATCGAATTGCTCGAACCGAACAGTAGAGAATTTAAGTTTGGTTTCTCTATGTATAGAATTTACTCGAACTTAATAAAATCCAAACGAGTTTATGGTCCCTTTTAACATTAAATACTAATATTATTATAGGAAAGAAAAGTGTGATAATAGATGATGAAAGAAGAGCTATTTAAGGGTAGATTGGTGTAGTTAAGAGGGTGTTTGGCTATACTTTTTTTTTTTAAAAGAGCTTATAATAATCTCTTCAATTTTATAAGATATTTCTACATCAGTATATGATGTTTTTATTTTATTTTAAAACAAGTAATTAGTGTTTAAATAAATAAAATAAAATTTCAGTAATGATAATTACGTGATTTAATTATCAAATTTGAATGATTTTATTATAAATAAATCTTATTTCAGAAATTGGTTGTTATTCTCTTAATTTTTTTTTTAAAACTTATAAATTCCAAACATCTTAATATTTAAAAAAAAAAATCCTACGTACTGCATGTTGTAATGTGGATCAGTCCTCTTCACTATTCTAAATTCATATGCCATAATCTATATAATAATAAATAATAAATAAAATAACTCATGCCATAATAAAGGTGCAAGACAAAAATTACGAAGAACTCATAGCTTTAGAGGTATGATCCCAAATGGAATCTGATAAGTGATTAATTATAGATTAGCACTTCAATAAGAAATTTCGACGAAGTTTCAGGAGAAAAACCCTAAGCCAAAAAGATGCTGCCACGTATTCATGGAGTTATCAAATTCCACAAGTTTAACTTCTATGGGGCTAAATTAAGAAGCTTCTATTTCTGACCTTATCCGTATGGTTATTTACAAAATACTACCAAATAAACTATTTTGTAAAAGTGTTATTTATAACTAATTTTATTCAAAATGATATCCATGTTTACAAGTATAGTTTCATACAATAGTCGCGATTATATACTCGATCTGACGGATGTTTCGAGAATTTTGGAGAGTTATTGTTCTATTTTATTTTTAATGTGTCAACGGTGGATAGGATAGCAGGTTTCGAAATATCTAAATTCAAAAATAATATACCAAATATGACATCGAGTGTGATTTATGCATCGAAAAGATCGTTGATAGGAAAGCTCTGTTAAGCTTCTCCAAGTATAACTTGGAAAAAAGCCCAATTGGGTGTTAAGAAAGTCCCCCTTCTACTACATAGCTGTGCTAGCAGGTACTACGAGCCCTCTGCCCCATGCATCTAACCAGTTCGTGTGGAACTCTCCGATGAGGAGGATCCATTTAGAAGAAGGAAGAAAAACCTCGGGACTAGACGACTTGAGCACTGAATCCTTGAGATTTGAGATTTATCTTTTATTATTTAATTTTGCTAGTAGTGTGACTGAAATTTACAATAGAGCATTTACATCTCAATTTTGCATGAAATTTACTTACATCCAAAAATGCTAAATTTAGAGGTCTATGATATGTATTCTTTTAGGTTTTTTTTGGGCTTAATTTCAATTTAAAGTTCAATTGAATCGTGGAGGACACGAGAAGCAATTATGAGATGATCATGAAATTGATATAACAACCCAAATTCATCTCTAGCTAAATCATTTCTCATGATATATATATATATATATTTTTTTTTTTTTTTTTTAATTTTTTTTTCTTTCTTTCGTAGTTTTCTTTTTTTTGCTAATCAGCAACCATGCATAAGACTTAATAAGCTTAATAGGCATAATAGGAATGTATATTCCCTATTTATTTTTGGCCCAAAGATAAAGTGTACGTAATTTTAAATGTTTTTGATAGCCCAATTCTCTAACCCAAAGAAAAATACAAATGTGAGGAAATCCATTAAGGAGATATATATATTTGGAGCCCATGAGTTGCTTGAGGTGGCTTAGTCATCCCCACACCCTTTTCTCTCTCCTTGGGATGACGACTTTATAGCATACTACTTTTTCTTCTTTTCAATTTGGGAATTTGGGGTGAACAGCAACGTTGATTGAGGAGAGAAGATTTGAAAAAAAAAGGGTAAAGTAGCAAACTCTTCTCTCCGTCTACACTATCGCCCCCCCCCCCCCCCCCCCTCACCGTCGCGGGCCGGCGCTATTCCGGCAATAATCGGACCCGTGTGTAGTACTCGCCGAGCCCGTATCCTATGTGTGTGTGTTTGGTGGGCGGTTGTCTGATGGTGTCACCGGAGGCGGCGAAGCTGAAGGCCGGGAAAGGGGGGGGGGCAGCGGCGGGTTTGGGGTTAGGGTTTGGCTAGGCTTATTCTGGAAATTTGAGATAATTCAAGGACTAATTTGCAAACCCTATTATTTATGAAATTAGCATTTTAACCCCTCAGCTTGCAGATAATTGCTGACAAGACTCTGAAATTCTATGGACTTGAACATTAACCCCAGAACTCTTGAAAATGACAGATTCACCCCTTAACCTTTTAAATATGCAATGAGACCCTTGAGCTTGAACATATAAAATTAATCCATATGCAGAATTATAGATTTCACCCCTTGAGTTTGCTGAATTTGTTAATTTGACACTAGAAGTTGCTGATATTACTAATTAACCCCAAAACTTGGGTAGGATGACAATGTGAACCCAAACAACATTCTTATGTTATGATTTAACCCCTATGGATGATATGACATCGAAAGACAATATGATCTGGTCTTTCTACCTTCAAATTAAGACATAAAACCCTAGATTATTGCCTCGTTACTTTTGTAACTCTAAGTTCAAATTGAACTTTTCACACATGTTTTGGACCTCTCGTATCATATTGATTCGCAGACTTTCCTTTTTTAACCCCTAATAGACATTCCGTTACCAAAGAGAATTCTAAATTAAGAATTTACTTTCATTTATGAATAGTTCATCCAAATGCTAAAATGAGTTCCTATACCTTGTTGGAAACACAAAGGAGCCTTTACCTTAAAGTTGTGTGGGATATAGGAGCATTACGGACGCCTGTATTAAAGGTGGGGTAACTTGTTTATTACAGTAATTATGTTTTCTAAATTATTTTAAGTTGTGAAATCTTATACATGTGTGAAATGAAAAATACTATACGAATAATATGCTATAAGCTAAGAAATTGCAATATGATGGATGTGGGGATTGAATGCTTATTATATACAAGGTGAATGTGAATGTATGTGACATTTTGAAATGTATCTATGACGGCTAAAAACCTTAATGAAAGTGATATGTTTGACTATAATTGTTACGAGTGTTTATGATATTCTCCCTTGCTTTGCAAATAACCCCACTGAGTGTTTTTCATGCACTTACCCTTTATGTGTTCTTCTATTTAATAGATTCTAGGTTTATCGGTGGAGGGTGAAGAGAGATGCTCTATCTTTTGCTTGTTCATTAATGCGACATTTCTACTCATCTGAAACCCTGATTTTGAATTTTGTAAAGCTTAAGCCCGTGGGGCAATACTGAAGTTATTTCTACTGCATCTGTTAAACGATAAATGTTTTATGTAAATTTAGTGGTTTGTGGCGAATTTACTTTATGACCGGATGGTTAATCTTTTGAAGTTAAGCTTGCAATGAGTTGTTGGATGCCAAATGAAAAATTTTATATTTTAAAACATATTGAAAAAGAGGCACGACAATTGAAATCACTTGAAAGCCAAATAATTAAGCTCGTTAAATTATGAGCTTAAATGTGTAGTTGTGGGAAAATAATATATTTCTAAATATAGAAGTCCAAATTAAGATATTCTTGTTTTGTTGGAAAACTAGAAGGAGTTCTACAACTTTTAAGTTTAACACGTTTATCAATTTTGTCCCCAAAGATTGAGAGAACGCAGAAGTTGTGTAGCAACATTCTGATTTTCATCCTAGCAGGGCTTTAGTTTTTGGGAATAAATTAAAGTGGTGTGGAAAAAATATTTTGTGATTAAATATGTGGCATTGGAAAGATGGTTTTAACTTTTAAGGGCTACAACTTTTACAAAGAAATCGAAATTCAAATTCAAACTAGAAAAAGGTGAAAAATGATTGTGAGTCAGGTCAAGTCCCAAAACACGGATGACCTTAAGAAGAAAAAGTCAAAACCTTGACCTAGATTGGCTTGTGTGATGCTCGGTCGGGTCACATGTAATTTTGGCCCTATTTTTCGACGGATCGCATATTATCTTCTCGATTTAAATCCATTTTTTAAATATTTACTTCTTAATTAATGTTTGATTATTTTAAAAAATTCTCCTTTTATTATTAATAATATTTAAATAATATTTTGTTGATTATTAGTTTAAAATTTTCATTTTATTATATAGTTATTAAACAATATTTTCGTTGATTATTAGTTTTACAATTTGTTAGAGGAATAAAAATTAACAATTTTTATCTCAGCCTCAACTTAATATTCTGTATTTATATATGTACATTTCAAATGTTAATTTTCTTTTTATAAAATAATTCATGACTTTAATTTCAACTTTTAACTTTAATTTCCATTTCTAGTATCATTGTTTAATGAAACTTAGTTGTTAGGGAAAAAAAAAACGAAAATAAAGATAGAGAAACTGGTTTAAAGTCAAGCGTTTCCAGTAATTAGTTTTTGCTCATTTTTTACTGTTTAAGATAATATAAATATCTTACCACGAGCCTTGTAGCTCAAGTGGTATCCCACCTTTATAAAGGTGCAGATTGTGATGACCCGAGTTTGAACCCGGGTCACGTAAGTTTTCTAATTCTTATTGTTCCCCTCCCTTCCACTCCCCCAAACCCATTAAAAAAAAAAGATAATATAAATATCTTGAATATCTATTGCAAACAATATTTTTTTCAAACTTGTTTCTTTTTCTTTTTTTGATAATATAAATATTTGAATATTGTAAATGTTTTTATAAACTTGCTCATTTCTTTTACGATAGTATAAATATTTTGCATATTGTAAATGCTTCAAAGATTTTACACTGAGTATAAAATTAGGGGTTTATTTTGAAAATTCAACTCAAATCAAAACATTGGTAGGTACAACCCGTACTTAGAGACTCGAAAGATGAACTTTTGAACCACATATGCTTGAGATTTCATCTTGAGAGCAAGTATAGAAGTTAGATATTGAAGAACGGCAACACAATCGCCAATTCACTAAATTTTTATTTAATTTTGTTTCTAGTTTTTAAAGCCAAAACCATTTTTTTAATCGCCAATCTCATCCTAATTCACTAAATATCGACATCGGGAGACAAAACCATTTTTATCATCTTTTATAAAATAAATAGTTTGATATATAGTAGAATTTATTCTTTTAGAAAATAAATGGTGTATTTTGCAGTAAAATTTTATTATAGATAAAATATTATAATTTTTCATATTATAATTACAACAAACTATTTGTATTAGTTGTATTTCGATGTTTATATGATCACTATTTTAAATTAATTTTTGAAATTAGTCTCCTTATGTTAAAAGGTATGGGTTTGTTGATTTGTTTGCAAGCATGCATGGTTAATTAGGATTAGATAAAGTTAAAAACACAAACTCACGTATCATACGTATCCATTGGCCTTGGGTGTTTTATTTCCTCTTTTTTTTTTTTTGTTTTAAATAAAAAAAAAAAAGCTATTCGAATTATACCAGGATTAGAAAATGCAATTGGCCTTAATGAATCTTGACTTTTAGATTTATAGGATCTTTTATAACAAGATTATTTTCATATTTATAAGAAAAATTATGTGAGATCTTCTCACGAATTTCTTTATGTGTGACCGAGTTTCAATTGATTCAATTAAAGTCTCATCGACATCAATATAATCAACAAAATATAAAATTTACGTAGTTAATATAATTATAACAATATTAATAATAAGGTAAATATCATTTTGCCAATTGGTTCAACATCTAACTAATGAAATTGTTATCTTGCAGATCGCGCGGTATATGACTTAACGTATTTGTATACCTTTTTTTGTCGCTACAAAGGTGTAGAAGATACTTAATTATTCGAGTTTGGATCTTCTATTACATTCAATCTTACATCTTGTATTACATAGTATTTAATACACGTCACATATTAATTTGTGATATCATTGAATACACGTAATGTGACACCAAACGTAATAGAAGATCTCACTCCTAATTATTCTGTTTGTAGGATATAAACTATTGCAAATAATTATTTGATAAAATTATATCATTTGATCAGTTCTTCAGGATTTAACTTGATATAAATAAGATAGCAATTCATATTAACTTAAAATTTACATATTTTACATGTGTTACTATCTAATTAACCATAAACATGTAAACTTTGTTATTTTACATGGGCTTTTCTTCCAACCCCTTTAGAAACTAATCCCATTAGACTGGGCCTTGATAGACTTATTTTATATGGACTTTTCTTCCAACCCCCTTAGAAACTAATCCCATTAGACTGGGCCTTGATAGACTTATTTATATGGGCTTTTCTTCTAACCCCTTTAAAACTAGAGTAATTAGACTGCACCAATCATATGACGCGAGGCCCAAGTATTAAATAAATTGAAACTTCCTACATGCAAAAAAAAATAAAAGTGTCGTAAAGTACAATGATTTTTTATGTTTGATTGATTGAGTGAATATATATATATATATATATATATATATATATATATATATATATATATATATATATATATATATATAAGTCATCAATTATTACTAAGAGATACACTAAACACACCCCAGGAATTTCTAAGCACACCTCATTCATATGTAAAATCACACATGATTTTACATATGAATGAGGTGTGCTTAGAAATTCCTGGGGTGTGTTTAGTCCCACCCTATTACTAATTACCCTTCATTTATTTATTGATTCACTTATTCAAATCACATTTAACTTATTTAGTAGACATTTAAGTTAGAGAAAAGCGTAAAGAAAATAAAAGCACACTGTAAATATACATTTTTGTCATATCATTTTTTAAAATATTTTATTTCACTATTTTATTTACACAAATTTTACTTGTTACAATATTTTCAACCGCCACTTCATAAATTCCCATTAAAAAATATTTAAAGCACATCTCAATTTATAATTTTACTATTTCATATTTATATATTTTATTTTACTATATAAAGTACACAAATATTACGTGTTAGATATATAAATGCACAAACAATATCATGAAATTCGTTAGACAACAATTGACCATGTAAAACTCTAATGAAAAGTCTATGCTTCGATTATTCTTTTTGGCCATGATATTTACCCGTCATATGAATTATGAACATTAATTATGCTTAAGATGAATTGAAATAAACCTATCTATTAACCCTATGAAAAAACACGTAGGTTTACACGAATGATAATATCATGTAATCTTGAAAGCAAAACACGACATTCCAGTTTTCAACTCATCTGTTCCCACAAACTTTACTATAAAGGTTATTATTATTTTTTTTTCATCAAATCTATACTAGTATAAAAATAGAACAGTTGGAGAAAATTGTAAAAATGTCATTTTTCCTTCCAAATCTGTCACTATCATAATAAAATATTAAAAAATTATATATTATGTATTCATAAAAATTGAGCTTGTCTTGAATAATTGGGCTTATTTATGTATATATTTAATAAAAGAGCTAATTGAGTTTGCCTTAATAATTATACTTTAATAGTAATTGATAAAATCGCATATCCTCTTAATTAAACATAATTTTAGTGAAAAAGACCATAATAATTTGAATAACTCTTTTTTAAATATAACCATTTCATATAATTAAATTGTAAGGTTTAAATATCAAAATTATAAAAGAATTAAAACAATGACATTAAAATTTTCATAATAAATAATCACAAAAGTTATTTTAAATATCTACACATAAACAAGTGAAATCTTAAAAAAGTTTTACAATAAAATTAATAATAATAAATTTAAAAGTGATTGATTTTAAAAATAAAATATTAAAAATTTCAAAATTATTTGGAAATTTTAAGAAAATTAATTGAAATTAAAATAAAGATATAACTAATCCACAATTTTCTTGAGAAATTTAAAATTTATTTTCAAAATTTGATAATTATTTTAAAAATCTAAATATTACTTTTAAAGTTAAAATTTATTTAAAAAATCTTACAATAATTAAAACTGTAGAATTTAAATAATAAGACCATGACCCAAAAGTTAAATCTACAAAAACACAAATCCTTGGGATATAATGAAATTAAAAAATTATGATCCAATTATTTATTATTATTGTTTCTTAGTTTTATATTTATGTATTAATATTAACTATATTCATAACTTTATTTATGTATCAATTAATGTTGTATATAAAAAAGTTTTGTGAGTTTTGTAATTATTATATTTTTAGTTATTATTATAGACATTATTTGTTTTATATTATGTTGGTTTTTTTTTTTTTCTAACTTAACGAATATAAAATTTTGAATTCATTAATATCATGATTTTTAAAATCAACTATAAATATTATAATCCATGCAACGTACAGGAAAAAACACTAATTTGTGATAAAAGAAAGTAATGAAACTATATGTTATGATTAAAAAAAATTAATTTTATTTGTTCTTATGGTATTAAGGCATATTACAGTGTTGAGGGTGATTTGGCATAATCTATTTGAAAATAGATTCTGTAGAGCTAGCTGTCAAAAATCAATTTCCCTATAAAAAAGAGTAGAATAAACAGTGTGGATAAACTAAGCTATCACATCTTATTCACAACTTGCTACTCATAGGCTAAGTAAGCTAGGGAGAAAATATATATTAGGAATTATGTAATACAGCTTGTACCCAAAACTTGTAATGCATCAAGAAAGAATAGGCTACTATATAATTAATAATAGTTTTTTTGAACTGATTAATTAGGATAATATTATGTTATATATGATGGATTTCATCAGTGCAGTTTATATGTTTATTCTTACATATATTTTCATGTAGTAATTATTATTTGTATATGTAAAGGGAAAAATAATAATTACATTTTGAACTTCTTCAATTTTGAAAGTGACTTTTATGCATAAGTTCATTTACAAAATTGGGACAAATCACCCATCCATTATGAAAAGGTTAAAATTAGAGGTTTATAGCCCTTCTATTTGGTGGTTACAAAAGATATACTCAATAACATTGTTTTATAGGTTAAAATTTTGTTGGAAACTAATTGTCATTTTAGCTTATAATTCAACTTTATTTTAAAGTTTATCCATACACCATTCCTAAAATGTCTTATATATACTTTCCAACTTACTAACATATAAATTTTTGTTTTAATTAATAAGCTAGAGAAAATATAAAAACTATTAAATTTGTGTGATCAAGATTTAAACCCTCAATATTAACATATAAATTATTTTTGTTAAAAATAAAGTATTTTGAATTTAAAAATTCAAATAGATCGATCTACTTCCAAAAAATCACAAATTCCATCTCATTCATAAATAATTCCAAACAACCAAATTCGATATATAACTATGATTTAAATGCAAAAATCAATCTTAAGTATGACAGTTTTTTAATTTAAAATCTTAACTTTTTTATTTTATTCAATTGCAACCTTAAAGTTTTGATATTTATCAGAATGCAATTAAAATCAGTTTTCCGTTATATGATTTAATTTTTTCACTTTACAATCTAAACTTTATTTTTATTTTGTCCGATTACAACCTTTGATTTATGATATATTTTGATAAATTTTAAAACTTAAAGTTACAATCCGATAAAAAAAACAATTTAGGTTGCAATATGAAAAATTAAATTACCCACAAGTTACGTATAGAAAAATAATCGAAAAAGTAATTTAAATTACATTTCAATAAATTTTAATATTTCATAATTAGATTCGTATAAAAGAAAAGGTTTAGATTGCAAGAGGTTTAAGATATTTTTGCATTTAGAGGAACAGAAAGATATTGAGCCAAAAGGTGGTTAGAGAATGTGTTGATTCCGCGGAACTTCTAAGCTACTTATTAAAGTGTGGGCCCCAATTGCGACAGCCTTAATACCAATAGATTTTATTTGAGTGCAACAACACAATACGACGTCGTTTTCAAGTTACTACATAAAAGGTAATAATATCCCATAATATATACCCAGCCGACCTTATCGCAAATCAGCCAATCATATTGCTTATCACCTTTTTTTTTTCTTTTTTTCTTTTTCCCATAATATGGCTTATCACTTCTTCTACTTATATGCTTATGTTTTCATTAGTGTATACTATGATGTATTAACAAAAAAGTTGGGGAAAAAGTGTTTTTGAGTTATCAAACTTTGATTTTTACTTTTTTTAATTATTTATTCAAGTATTTTTTATTTTATATGATTTTGAGTTTGATTATCTGCAATAACAATTCAAAAAATATGTTAGTCTATTTGATATTCAAATTATATATATATATATATATATTTTATCATAAAAACTTTTGTATTTGATATATGATTTTAGCATCCATATAATATGATCGGTCCGTCTTCATGTTGCCACACAACCATATGCATATACATCTGTCAATATCCTATTTATTAAATTTAATAAAAGATACTATTTATATACCTGAAATATATTACTTATATAACTAAAATTACTTTTACATGTTTAAAGGTCATTTATTACTTCTATAAGTGAAAGGTATTACATTTTTTACAAATGCAATATTTGTTTTATTAAAAAGGTACTATTTATATATCTGAAAGATATTACTTTGCTTTTAATAAAAAATATTAATTGTATAATTAATTATGTTGTACCCCTAACTCGAGTCGAACAAAATCAAATATAAGAAGGCCAGAAGAGTTCGATCTAAGAAGGCCGGCCAGAGATGGACGAGCCGACCAGAAAAGCTCGACTCGAACTCTTAGCTAGGTAAGGAGGCCGGCCAGAAATGGACGGGTCGGCCAAGAGCTCGATCTAAGAAGGCTGGCCAGAAGTGGACGAGCCGACCAGAAGAGTTCGATCTAAGGAGGCAAACCAGAAATGAACGAGCCGACCAAAAGAGTTCGATCTAAGAAGACCGGTCAGAATGACACATTGGACGTCCAACCCGATAGACTGTCCAGGATGGCCGGCCCGAGCTGATCTTGCTGCCCAGGTTATAGCTAACCACCAAGAGATCGTGGGTGACAAAACCGCCAAATACCACGTAAATAGGCGAAAATCAAGGAGAAAGTAGGCTCAACTTCCACAACCTCCACGATTTCCACTATCTAAGTTATTTTTATAGTTATAAATAGATGTAATTTTAACTTGTAAAATGATCTGATTTCTGATTTTAAAAACAACACTAAAGAGCTCATTTCTCTAAGTTAATATTATAAGGTCATGCCTGGTCATTTTACCATCCAGGATCAACCGAACTAAATTGCCCGAGTAGGCTCCGGATCAGTCTTTCTCACATTTTTCACTTTATATTCATTACATTTGAGTGTTAGGTTAGAAATTAACCAATTACAAATTCCGACGTCAACAAATTAAAAGGTGAATATTTGTTTTATTGAAAGATGTACTACTTGCATAACTAAAATATATCATTGTATATTATATTTTTATAATCTAAAAAATAGAATTCACAATTCATTATCACATTCCTTAATATCATATCGAATGTTTTGATTTTCTTTAGATGAGTTCTTATTGTTAGAATAATTGATTATTAATGTTTGATATCATTAGAACAAACCAATCTTCAGGAACATTAAGATGCTACAAAAAAATAAAACAAATAGAAGAAGAAATCGAGAGAGACAATCTCAAATCGTGATCTAAGTTTCAAAATCATCAATATGCTATAAAAAAAATTAAGACAAAAAAGAACACATAAGAAATCCCGTAACTTACATCTTGTTTAGAAAATTACTCGTAAGTTTGATATATCCAATTTTGGTCCTGTATAATTAAATGTCCAATTTAGGGATTTCGTTCATCATTGACTACTTAAATTGTCGGATTTTGGGGATTTCCAACCAAATAACTGATGTGATATTTTTTATCATATTTGGATGTCCACTTATAATAACAAAGATTTTTATTTTTCCCAAATCTCAATTTACACGTCAGCTCCTTTTTGGGATAATTTATCGGTTAGAATTTGAGGTTTCTTCTTCTTATTATTATAACATGATAAATATTATTAATATGAGTAAATTCGAGCGGATAAATTTTCAAAAAAAGAGAGCTAAAAATCCTCAATTAAATTGGTCGTGTGCCTCCCACGTGCCAAAATTCAACAACTTAAGTGGTAAACGATAGCCGAAATCATTAAATTGAACATTTTATTACACATACATAATCAAAATTGAACATATCAAACTTACGGATAATTTTCTAAATAAGACCTAAATTATGGAAGTTAAAAAATCTTTTTCCTATGTATATGCGGGTGGGTGAGGTTGGATGAGATGAGTGTATGGATTGCATGTACACAAGAGAATTACTCATATTTTATAAAAGCTTCATTTAAATAAATAAAAAAGAGTTGGCTAATTTTTTTTTTTCACAATTACAATTTAATTCCAATATTTAATTTAAATAATAATAATAATAATAATAATAATAATAATAATAATAATAATAATAATAATAACCTTTCTCAAAATTACAATTTAATTATAATTTTTTGAATTTAGAAAACAAATAATAACCACTTTAACTCAATGGTCTAACTTGATAGCAAAAAATATATATATATATATATATATATATATATATATAATGAGTCACGAAATAAGAAACTTTGTTCAAAAATCCACTTACAGTGTATAAAAATTCTAAATACATATTAATTATATATAGGTACATTTTCATTTCACAATGAACATATATTGAATTTTGAATTTTTAATATTCTTTTAACAAATTCGTATTAATGGTTTAATACTGAAATGATAAAATTCAAATTTTAGATACTTGAATAATATAAATATATGTGACCACAAATATAATTTATTCACTTCAATCATCTAGAAAACTCACACCATCATTCTATTATTATTTGATACCTAAAATGATTAAGAAAAATCAAAGATTGAACAAGTGTGAAGATATAAAACTTATATAAAATTAAGTGAAATAATATATATATATATATATTGATTTAATATAAAATAAAATTACAATCATTAATGATTATAATTTAATTACACCTTAACATTAAAAATTATCACATATATAAAAGTAATTTCAAAAAATTAATATAATGCATATATATATATATATATATATATATATATATATATTAGGAAATAAAACGAATGCCCCTTGACCCCTCGTCCTCCGTCTATATATATATATGTAAGTATGAGTGAATAGTTATATATACTATTACATATATTTAACATATATATTAGTGTCTTCTACGTCAATCAAGTATAATATTTTTGATCATTCTTAAAAAATGTCCAAACTGCATCCATTTAACTGATCTTCATGATTAAATTGATAATAAAAAATGTGACCAACAAATTATAGCAAAAATGAGGGTAATTGTTTTGTTTTGATTTCGTTGAAAATCATGCCAATAGGTAGAATCAATCAAATAAGTGATTTTATATTTACACCAATCAATTATAATATTTATAGTTAAAAAAACAGTTTTCAATTAATTCAAAACACTACAATATTCACTTAATTAAACAAAATCTTATTCTATAAATTCAAACTATATATATATATATATATATATATATATATATATATATATATATATATATATATATTGACTTGCATGGTATATTAGGCCCATCGATTTGGAATTAATTAATTACCAAAATTCGAGTGTGATTTAATATTTATGAATGCCCAAGTGGGAGGTTGGGGCATGGACCCAATTCTCAATTGGCAGCGAAGATACTCTCCACCACAATTTGGCTACCTCTCTTAGACCTTAGTGGCTACACTACTATATATGTTTTCATGAAATTCAAGATGCTTCTAATATTGCCTTAAAATTCATAAGAAGACAACTTTATTAATAGGATGCATGCATAGGTTTTGGTGATACTACCTAGTTAGGGTAGAGCATTTAGGTATTAAACAAGAATAGGTATTGATTAGAATGATCCAGCTGTTGAAAACTGTGATTCATATAACAGTTGTAATTACGATTATGTTTCTTAGTTTTATTCAATTCTACATTTAGTGCATTTATTAAATATATATTTGTAAATTTGTCAATATTGACTGATGGATAATTTCGTTGATAGACAAAGAATTTCCAATTGCGGAAATAACTTGAAACAAACGTATGATATTCTTTACAAGAGATAGTCGTAAAAGTTAGTGCTTGGGTGGTAGAAAAGGCATTGCAATGTATCAATTGAGATTCGATATCACAAAGAAATTTAGATAATCAAGAAACTTAAACTCGATTGAAAACTTGAAGGCATGTGTTGTTTGAGTTATTATTTACATGTTTCTATGATATTTAAAAAGAGTTTTAAAGATCGAAATTTTAGACTTTGACTAGTTGCAGATACATATTTCAATTTGAACAAAGTCTCATTATCGTAATTTGTAATTAAAAAGAGAGAGAGAAAGAGGGAGTTTAAAGATATAGTGGACAACTTATGTAAGAAACTATAGACATTTTATCTATTTTAGTGTAAAAACATAGTAGCTGGCATATGAGATATATTTCAACATGTATTTTATCTAATATTTTAAATAATCACAACACATTATATATATATATATATATATATAATGTTAATTAACCCATTATATATATTAAAGATAATGAAATATAATATGGAAAAAAAAAGATTATCCTAACTAGGGTGATTTTCAATATGGTATCTAATGTATTTCTGAAGTGGAGAGAGTTTTGTGAAGATTGATCATGTTTTGTACCTTTTTATGTTCCACTTATACTATGTAGTTTGCAGTATGTACTTATACTATGTATGTCTGATACATCTGATTTTGAGTTTTCTCTCTTTCATATTTTTAACTTAAAAAAAATGACATGGAAAATTCGCAATGCATTTTCATTATATGTGTCCTTTGAAATATAAATAAGTTAGTGTTTTATCTTATATTTCATTACTTTTAATTTATGACATGTGTAAATTGATGATATCATCTTTTACACTTAGCATGTGGAGATTATTTTAGAATACTGATAAAACACCAATGTGGAATAAAAGATCTTGTTTGACATATATATATACATCAAATTATGTTTTACTATAATTTATGTTTTTATTTTTGGCAAAATTCTAAAACAATACTTTCTTCAATCTCATTTTATTGTGTTTGGCTCAATCTTATTATAATTAAACATTTATTAAAGTATGTTTGTATGAGATTCATGAGTCAGGTCAAATCTCAAATCCTTGTTAGTTAGGAGATTTAAATTAGGAATATATAATTCACTAACACACTACTCTATTTTACAAAAAAAACACTATAATTAACTCTACACTCTAACCTATTAATACACAAATTTCAATAATATATACCAAGATGTCTACTATTACAATTATCTTATCATTACTATTACATCAACTAACAATATAATATTATACTTATTAACTTTTTTCAATATTGATTTGACATTTATAGTAATAATCATACCCTATAAAATCTTATAACAAACACATATTTTAACTATTTATCTTTATTTATAAATCTTATGATTTCAAAATCGAATTTCTTCAATTCTACATAATCTTCAAACAAACATATTAAAGACTTATATTTAAATTTCCTAATTTCAACCTAATACATTTACAATTAATTCGAGCGCCCAACTTGACATGTACATTTACAATTAATTTTTACATGAGCGCCAAACTTCCTTTTAAGAATTAATTCGATCTTTTTTTAAATTTTGGATTTTAAATTCTTTGAATAGTTAATCAAAGACATTTATTAGTCAACTATTATATTTTTCAATTTGTGACAAAACTTTAGAACATAAACAAAAATGAATTAACACTAAGGTAATAGAAATTCCAACCTACGCACCAAATTATTGAATCTTCTTTTACATTTAGTAATACATTTCATGTTTCATAATATTAAATATATTACTTATACTAAATAGTGATATCAGAGCATACATATGACATTTGATGATTATTTTAAATTAAGAAATATAACATAAAACATAATAAAATTAAGGCCCAACAACCGAAACTACCCATTTCAAATAGTGAGTACTATTTATACCCAATATAAATTTAATTATATCCATTTTACCCAATTTGAAATATTAATATCCAAAACTACTAAATTTTTTGATCAATCATCCCCTGACACCTTTTAACATCAATTGGATCATTAATATAATTGAATATATATTAAAATCAACCCAACTCATTAAATATAATTAAATTCATCACATTGAGAAGCCCAAATTCGTGTAGCCCAGTATTTGGCCAAAAATAAGAACATAAATTTTAATTAGCCTTACACGAAATTCGTGTAGTCCTATAACTCTAATTTCGTGTAGGCATATACAGGAAATTTCGTGTAGGCCTATGGAGGAAATTTCGTGTAGCCCTATAGTGGAAATTTCGTGTAGGCTTATGAAGGAAATTTCGTGTAGCTCTATAGTCCTACAGTCCTAAATTCGTGTAGCCCTATTGTGGAAATTTCGTATAGCCCTATAGAAAAAATTTTGTGTAGGCTTATGAAGGAAATTTCGTGTAACCCTATAGTCCTACAGTCCTAAATTCGTGTAGCCCTATGGTGGAAATTTCGTATAGCCTTAAAGAGAAAATTTCGTGTAGCCCTATAGCCCTACAACATTAATTTCGTGTAGCCTTATACCCATATAACCCTAATTTTGTGTAGTCCTATAGAGAAAATTTCGTGTAGCCTAGTAAAGAAAATTTCGTGTAGCCCTATAGTCCAACAACATTAATTTCACGTAGCTCTATTTTGGAATTTCGTGTAGCACTATACCCCTAATTTCATGTAGCCCTATAAAGAAATTTTCGTGTAGTTCTATATCTTACTGAATTGAACCTTATATGAATATATGTCCCAATTACACCAAATTTCGTGTAGCCTCTACACTAAGAGTAAAGCTCATTTTTGTATATCTATTTATGGCAACATTTAAATTATTATATTTTGTTTAACTATACGAAAAAATTATTAAAAAAATGCAAGATATTAAAATGTTATAGTCTAATATTATACCTTCCTTTTTCAAACTCTTTTCAAACGTCATCCCATCAATCCATGGTCATTAATTGAAATGTGTATTTTTTGGATAATTTGAGATAAAATTATAATGAGTTGGATATATTCAAAGAATATTTAAATATTTTTGGGTATTTTCATATACACTTAAATGTTTTGGTTATTTGGGGCATTTCCTCATAAAATTAATCTCATATGCTATACAAGAGGATAAAAACAACTTGTAGTGACATTGCTACCTACAAAACCTCCCTAATATATATACCACATGTCTGTGCAAATGAAATAGGTCCCTCCACACCCCATCTCTAAACACACCTCATCTCAAGAACAAATAATTTTCTCCATTACCATCATCATCCTCATCATCATGGAACCATTCAAGAAATCCCAGATTGCGAAGCTTTTCATAATAGCTGCTCTTCTTGTCATAGCACCCCTTTTATCCACCTCTTTCAGATCCACATATCTCTACTTCATCGTCAACATTCTCATTCTCCTCGTCGGGGCTGAATCCGGCCTTCTTTCCTTCTTCCTTGATTCTCCGGAAAACAAGAAACCTGCCATCATCTCCGAGTTTTCTGCGCATGGTGATCATGATCACAAGGAAAAGACAGCTGATCAGTTTGGTAATAAGAATGGTACAATAATCAGTGAAGATAAAAATGGTGTGAAGAAATCTCCTTCGTCTCCAAGTATCTTCTTCATTGCAGGTGGCGAAGCAGAAGAGACGATTGTTGAAGAGAGAAATCATGAAGAAGGAGAAGAAAGCAACCAAGAATTGTATCAGAAAGCGGAGAACTTTATTGGGAATTTTTATAAGCAGCTGAAGATGCAGAGAGAAGAGTCTTGGAAGAAGCTCCACGATCTTTATTACAAGGCCTTTTAATTTTATTTTTTTCTTTGATTAATTTCACTCTAATAATGATCATGACAGGAGGGAATCTACAACTTTCGTCCTGTAATCGAATTTTTTTTCTATTTTTTTATCATCTATTTTATGTATTTGAAATTTGGTTCTCACTATCACTTTTTTCTATTTTGAACCGATTTTCGATTTTTGTCTAGGTGGATGTTGGAACTGTTGATGTGGACTTGCCAATTCCGACGTCCACAAGGGCAGAATTGACATATCGAGAACAATTGGGGCAAAATTGGAAAAAAAAAGTTATAGTTGTATGACCAAATTTGGAATAAGTAAAATTGATGGTAAAAAAGAAAAAAAAAACTAAACTAAAAGATGAAATCCCTAATAATGTGAATCTTAAAAAGCCTTTAATTTTATGTGATAAGCCAATATTCCACAATCCAAATAGCCACTTGTCATCAAAATGAGCTTGATTTGGTCTTGTTTCATACACGAGTTTATATCTGTGAGATCATCATAGGAATTTCTGTGAATAATTATTAGCTATTATATACTAATAATAAATTAGAATTCATATTCTACTTTTATCAATTTCTTGCTAGTTTGAACATGCAAGACTATTAGCTCTTTTAATTATTGTGTATATGTACATTATTAAGCGAATATTGCAATATTAAATCAGCAATTTTAGTTAAGTTTCATATGAGAAATTTTTTTGTTTTGCAGTTTCCAATTATTTAATTATTTGGACACATTCACTTGATTCTATAGGTTCCTTCATATTACTTGGGACTTGATGTCAACTTGCTACGATGCCTTGCTCATTGCTCAATGCATGACTTGGTTCGAATAGGTTTTTATTTTATCTATATGTCATCTTTTATTTAATAATATGATTGTCGTAAAAGTTTCTCAATTATATGACTAGCAAATACTAATAAAAAATATTAAATTTTTAGAAAATATATAACGATAATATTCAAACAATTGAAATATGAAATAAAACACAACTTAAGAATGGAAATATTCTAACAAGAGATTATAAATGGTTGTATTTGTATATGGCAATAAATGAGCGAAGACTTTAAAGGAAGCTATAAACAATTTCACTTTTATTTAATTGATGCATTTTCTTTTTAATTACTTAATTAATAATATGCTCACAACCTAATTCGATACATATCGTATTACAATTCATACTTTATTTTACTAATATATTGTACTTACGATAAATTATTTGTAATATTACGTGACATATTGACAAACTAAAAAAAACCATACATTCAAATAAATCAAATTAACTCATACTAGGTACATATATTGCCTTGGCTAATTATTATAAATACAACATACCAATTTTATTTCAAATTATTGAAATATTCTAGAGATACTTATTGTGTATATTACAGTGAAAAATAGATAGACACTAAAATGCCACCAAGAAATTTATAATTCAGTGAATAGGTATAGTTATACTTCTAAATAATTATTAATTAAGTGCCTTTAAATAGGTTATAAACTTATAATATGTTGACTGCGCATATGATGACGTCTGCAAAACTGCACCATTAATTATTTAATTTTATGCATGCAAATTAATGTACGTATCTCGTACGTACATGTCAAGGGGTAGGTAATATTTGCATGGACTTTGATTTAATTAATGTTCTTTAGTGCAAAGATTAGCTTACTTATTAACTTAAACCAATCACCAAAATTGCCATTACGTTTATATATCCCGATCTTATCAATTTTGCACCTGTCAAGATTTTATTTTGCCACCAAGAAGAAGTTAAATAAAAAAAAATTTGAGAAAAATAATGCACATATTTCGAATCGGATATGCATAAGAGCAACTCATTAATAATTGCTAAATTGCCACGGATGAAGTCATAAAATCGTTAAACGATTGCAACTTCATTTTCTTGAAGAGTAAAAAGATTAATTTTAAGTTTTGTATTTAATTTAATACCTTACACTTGAAGGTTTTACATGTTTAAAGTACTTGGGTCTTGGCCTACTTGGTTATTTGATTGCCCCAACGATTTGGCCTTGTCTCCCGACTCTGACCTACTCGAATTTGGGAATGAACTTATTGATTTACTTGAATTTTGTTGAAAAATTTTGAAGTCATCGACGGATATGAGAATATAATAGTGGGCAATGATCAGAGGTCTGGCTGGTTGGATCAAAGCTAGTAAAACCCAAATTTAGTCTTCTTAAAAATATTCATTAATTTTGGTCAGCTCACTCACTTCTGGACGGCTCGACACTTCTTGCAGTTTGGCACTTGAATTGATGATCAACGGCGGTTAGGCCTTTGATCGGATTGGTTACTTCCTAGGCGGCTAGATACTATCTATTCAACACTCAATCCAATGGTCAATCATGATTCGACCTCTAACCGATCGAATCGATCACTTCCTGAACGACCCTTGAACCAGATGTTTGTGTCGCCCTGGTTCCATTCGAATCATACCAATTTGGCTCATAAATTTACTAACTTTATGTTGGGTCACATGGCACAACAATGTTTAAAATCAAGATGTATGACAAAATACAAATTGCAAAAAAAGCACATAAATATAAAAATGATCATTATTTTATGGGTAAAACAGGTCAGGAATCCAAACCAAACCAAACCTCACTCATTGAAGATATAATAAGTGATATTATTGAACTACAAATAATAACATTATAAAATCTTTTTGGCTATCGTA
Source organism: Scutellaria barbata (assembly GCA_028654395.1). NCBI lineage: Eukaryota > Viridiplantae > Streptophyta > Magnoliopsida > Lamiales > Lamiaceae > Scutellaria > Scutellaria barbata. The sequence continues at coordinate 1,601,870 of CM053656.1, read as the reverse complement.
GGTCCAGGTGGGTCCTACACGTCCAGCCTCATGCGAAAATATCTTCAATCACACAATATAAAAGGCATAAAAAAAGGTAGAACGATTTTATCCGCTTTACATCACCAATGGCGTAAAAATTAAAAATCGCTTAAAATATTAAGGAAATTAATAACGCTTTTTGGTGGTTTAACTTTTCTTGCTAAGATTTTTTATTTTTTTCTTTTAAGAATCACAATTAGAAAGTTGAAATTAGTTTCAAATCAAAATTACTATGACACATTTATAACAATCTTGGGATGATGTATTTCATGGATATTTGAGGGGTAAATTTAAAGACTTACAAAAAGTTAATACTTTCATCTCATAAACAAAACAAGAAAAGATAATGGTCATAAAAATCATAACATTTACTTACATTAAAATTTAATTAAATTTTGAATAATTGTGAAAATAACATTACATTATATGCATAGATCGATTTCGAAATACTTGTCAGTATTTGAATTTATCCTTGCTAACGTATCCAATTATTCGATGCATAGATCAATTTCGAAATACTTGTCAGTATTTGAATTTATCCTTACTAACGTATCCAATTATTCGAATACGTTAGCTGCAAACGTGAATATTAAAAAAAAAAAAAACAACCATTCTTTTATCCGAATATTTAAATATATGTAAAAATAACATCATCTTATCAATAGAGATGTAATTATAAGACTTTACCACAAACATTTATAATATGAATGATAAGCTGTGCAAGCCAAGGAATTAATTTGATGGTATATAGGTGGCCTTTAACTATATACAATTGTTTGTACTTTGTACTAAAAAAACAAATATATATATATATATATATATCATAGTACTTGTATAAGTTATAATGAATATAAATCTTGAGACTTACTATTTACAAATCAAATTCATTTTTACGAATTTATTTATGGATTATGGATTCATCCATCATAAAAATTGATATTCTAAAATTGCCCTATATTTTTTTATAAAAAAATTCTAATGGGTACACACTTGTGAAGTGTCGCTCCATTAAGTATGTGTGGGCTGGATCTTATTTCAACTGTTGTTAAAAGTTAGAATTAATTTAGTATATAGGATCTGGCTTCTTTTTATTACAGGCCCAATTAGTTATTTTGAGTCCAATATATTTTCAATATTCAGTATTTATACATCGTTTACAAGACTTTATTTATTGATTATTGTGTGCAAAAGTTAATGGGTAGAGTTTATAATTTGAATAAGTTGATTAGATATTTTTTTTAATAATAATTATATGAGTATATGCATATATATTTCCTGAAGTGGATTGAAACTTATTATATTTATATTGAATACATTTGATGGTTGTACTGGGTAATTAATTGAATGATTTGTTTGAAATTTATTTTATTATATAATTAGATATATTTGATAGCTATGGGATCTATTTTAAATATTTGGTTTAAATTTAATTATTGGTTTGAAAAGTATGGGCTGAACTTGGCTATACAATTAAGTAGCTTAACACTTAAATAAGTAGTTTGACCCGCCCACGGCCCATTTTATCAAAAATACATTTTCTTAAGCGCAAAAACTTATGTGTCCGTACTCCCAACCCAACTTGGTACGTGGACCGCCTCCACATGTGTCCATGAGTCTCCACGCGTCATTCTATCAGATTATTTTCTTTAAGTGTCACTCTTTTTTAAAAGGGTTAATTATTTTTACTTTTGGTTAATTTTTTATTTAAAAAAATTATATAACATTATTCTACAAATATAATTACGTGTGGTAGTGGTAAAATCTCACCGTTCATAATTAAAATTCACTTTCTCAAACTAAAATCTCTAATTTATATGTATAATTTTATAAAATTAAATTTGTGTGACGGTCTCATAGAAAATTATTGAATATATACTAATATTTGATTATATATTTTAATTGTTTTAGTAATATTTCATTTTATAATGACCAAGTCATATAATGATGCCTTTATACTTTCCCACTCATTAAAAAAGTGTAAATTAGGAAGTAATTTGTTTGTATATTTTTCAATAAAATTCTTTAATTCTTAAATTGTGTAAAAAAGAAAAAAGCAAACTATATAGTTCTTATCTTAGTTTTAGTGTATCTTTGTATGTTTATATATAGAATATTATTTTATAATAATAATAATAATAATAATAATAATAATAATAATAATAATAATAATAATAATAATAATAATAATAATAATAATAATAATAATAATAATAATAATAATAATAATAATAATAATAATACTGGGTTGGTCATGCATTGACATGTGATGGTCCAAAAATAGCCGGACATTATTGCCCCTCCTCGTGGCAATAGTGACATTATATTTTTACAAAAAATAATATAATAGTGATTGAATATCTCAGCAATTTGTTTCAGATTACTTGGCAAGAATATTACTCAACTCACACTACTTTAGTTGGTGTCTAAAATAAGATTCAAGGTTACCATTTTTTTTTTCTTTTTGAAATTTTAATACGGTTGAAAAAAGAAAATAATTATGATCTCAGCAATAGCCCTTTCAATCAATATCCTACTAAACCCCCTTTTTCATAAATCAAATTATTTTTATTAGATAAATTAATCAAATAGATCATTATTGTCACGCGTAATTTTCAAAAAAAAATTGAGAAGGGAAGGACCATTTCAAACTTCCAAACAATTCCAATTTGTTCACGCTATTGTAGATGCTAAATCTTCTTGTTTCTTTGCCTTAATTATTCAATGTTATATCCTTTTGCCACTAAGTACATGTGGGCATCGATAAATATCTGAGTAGAATTGTTGTTAGACAGTTTCATATAAGGATGACAATGGGGTCGGAGTAAGACAGATAATAGAATATCCAAACTCGTCCTAATAGAAGACTCGTGTCTCGTCTTGACCCACGATGGGTCATGAATAATTGTCCCGTACCCTACTTTGACCCGCACCCCACCCCATTAATATAATTTTATTTAAATGTCAAAATTATAAAAACTTAATGTATTTCAAAATTTTCATACATTGATATATATATATTTAAAAATATAAAAATAAATTAATTATAATTATAATTTTATCTTATGAGATTCATTATGAAATAATTTTAATTTATTCGTATAATCACATCTTTAATCATAACGAACACTTCTCAAATAAAATAAAATTAAAATGATTATAATTAACTTAGATTTATTTTTCTAAAAAATATATATATATATATATATTAAATATATGTATAATTGAACTATTTAATATTAAGAGAAAGAGAGATCAACAAGATATAACGTCATCATGCAAAACATTTTTTACTTGGTCAACTATATATTTTATTTTATTTTATAATAGAATCTGGAGGTTACTTTTAATAATGAAATTCTCATAGCCAGTCCTATTAGAAAATTTTATTTTTAGCATATATATATATATATATATATATATATATGCTTCAATTTTATCGAAAAATTAAAAAAAAAAAGGCATGAGGATGGTTACATCACTCTTTTCTTCCTCCTTTTTTATTTTAATTTTCTTTTTTTTGCTTTGATTTGTCATCTTGAACGTGATATTCTAACTATATTTACATTTATTGGCATTAATTATTCTTTAAATTAATTACTCTAGCTAATAAGTCTTCTTATAAGGTTCTCAACAGATTGTCTGGTTGCTTGTCATCTTCATATATATGTTTTAATCACTAGTTTTCACTCAATTATTTTAGTTAATTAAAAATGTAGAAGAATTGGTTTAATTTTCAGTGTTTATAAAGTGAAAATGACAAACAAAGTTTTCCCTTGTTCTCAGGTCAGCATTAAACCGTCCAATATGTATTAATTTTAAATTATCCTTTTTTAATTAAAAACGCTAATGGAGATATCACATTGATAATCCTCTTGACATGGTTTTCATTGTCAATATTAAGTAAGATTTATAATTAAATACATTGAAAAATTAATGTTGCTATCAAAATCATATTGTTTGATAGTATATAGGTTACACAAATTATACACAAAAAAAGTCCGAAAGTAGGACGATGATCCGTTTGGAATTACCTAAGGTCAATTAATTAAATGATGTTTAAATTATTAGATAAATCATATATATGAATTTATAGAATGAGTATAAAATATGTTAAATCAATAGTTGATCAAATACAAAATGCCAATATTTTGATTATAACTATTAGATTAGTGAGACGGTTTCAGAAGAATTCTAATTATTTTATAATATTAATACGAATTCAATTTTAATCCAAAATACCAATATTTTGATTATATTCAAGTTTCTTCATTAAAAATATTCAAACATCAATGTTATTCTATATATATATATATATATATATATATATATATATATGACAAAGTCTTGGGTGAGATCGTCTTACGGATCTTATTCCGAGATAGGTTGGGTTGAATGTAAAAAATTATGCAATACTTTTGTGTGTATTAAGTAATATTTTTCTTTATATTAGGTAATACTTTGTATTATAAGATTGTTTTTAGTTGAGTTGGATTATAAGAAAATATGTAATACTTTTATATGTATTGAATAATATTTTTCTGTATGTTAGGTAATACTTTTGTTTTGAGTTGATTTAGACTATAAAAAAATATGTAAAAGTATCGGGTAATACTTTTTTATATATCTGGTAATGTTTTTGTGTTATAGAATACATGATTCGAATTAGATCGGGTCGCTTAAAAAACACGTTGATCCTAGATGTTTAGGTGTTCCTTTCTTTCGTGAAATATGTAATACTTTTCTATATATATATATATCATATAATATTTTTGTGTATATTAGGTAATATTTTTTTATATATCATGTAATACTTTGTATTGTATACATATACTACATAACATAATACAAAAATATTACCTGAAATATAAAAAATTATTATCTAATATACACAAAAGTATTACCTAATTTATTAGATCCAACACGATTCGACCCGTCTCACAAAATGAGATCCGTGAAAAGATTTCATATATCAGTCTAATATATATTATATAATTGTTTAGTTAGGATCTCAAATGAGAAGTGAAGATCACATCCATGGGATGAATAATTAATATTCCAAGTTTTGCCACTGAAGAAATGCTTTGCCGCGGTTCGAAGACTCTTAATAGTCATATATAGCCCATAGGAATATAATATATAAAGGGATATGTCTCTGATCAACTTTAAATTTAATTAAAATAATACTCATAATGTTCTAAAATTTACAAATACATCCTTAACTTATGTCCTTACGCATCATTCCTTTCATTAGTTGACCTAATGAAAAAAATTCAAACTATTCTAGCTAGAATTAAAAACATGAACAATTCAATCAAAAAATTGAGATCAATGGTTCATATTCACTTGAATAGAAGGGGAAGGGGAGGCAACATTATTCTATTTATCAAATACTTCTTATTTTTTAATAAAAGATATGCTCGTAGAAAAACTCATTTACTAAATCCTAAACTCATTTATGATGTTTATAATAATATTAATTTGATTCCCATCAACTTCATTCTAAACTGATTTTTGAATAATTTTAATGGATTTCAAATATATGCTAATTTAGATTGAATCAAATTCATTCATTTTGAATCTCATTAGTGAAAAATCAGTTAACCCAAACAAAGAAGGGATTCTAAGGCTCCTATAGTCCGATGGGTTATTAGCAAGTTTTTAAAGATGCATGTTGGTTTTTTCTTTTCTTTTTATACAATAAAGTCAAACCTCAAAATAATTTTGTAATTATTCGAATAAAATATTAGGAAAATGCGATGAGAATGTTGAGTAAAAGGATATAGAAGGTGGAAATATGTAATAGTTGTATGGTTGAAAAGAATCGCCGGCTTTCATTATACTCATACTCATTCACTTTCCTTAGCATCATTCATAACATGCAATCAAAAATGGAGAAAGAGCCAAAGAAATTAATTTTTTGTGCCACTCCAATTATTTTCCTACTAATTTCCTTTGCTTTGCTTTGTGTTACCCTTGATCTCTTTTGGTGCAACACAATTCCCTTTGATCCATGTAATTTATTCCACTTTAATTAATTTCCTCAACATCTTTTTTTTTTTTTTTTGGATTAATCTAAATTTCTTGCAAATTTGCAGGGATGCATATGCAATTTTTCTCCACCTTAGAAACCAGCTTCAATGGCCAAAACCCCATCAACAAAACAGTTGAAGAGCAAGAATTCTTCAACTTCCATCTAGCAAGATTAGTAAGAGGTGTGTTTTTATTTAAGTAATTAATTTACAAGTTTGGTTTTCTTGCTAGAAATATAGATTTTTTGAATTTTTGAATTTGCAGGGGAGGATAGAAGAAATCTTGATGAAACAGGCTTTGCATGCGATAAATCTCTCCACTCAATTCACTGTGTATCAAACAAACAAGTAAGGATCGACACCACCAACATGACGGTGTACGTGCCCACACCGGATCATGGTCTCGAACACGAGACCGTGATCCGGCCTTACGCAAGACAGGAAGACGAGCTCAAAAAAATCTCACCTGTCCACATGATTCAGTATGGCAACGCCACCGCGCCGCCGCACTGCCGCCACTGCCACCGTGTCCCAGCCGTGGTCTTCTCCTCCGGGAACACCGGAAACGCCTTCCACGAGATGAACGAAATCATCATCCCCCTCTTCCTCACCACCAAACACTTCCAATCCCGAGTCCAGTTAATCCTCCAGGATTACAATCCATCCTTCGTCGCCAAATACGGAAACGTTCTCTCTCGTTTGTCGGATTATCCGGTTCTCAATCCAGCTCAAAACGGCACCGTTCACTGCTTCCCTGGCGCCGTAATCGGGCTCAAGTATCACGACAATTTGGCCCTGAATTCCAGTAATACCCCTGGAGGGTACGGAATGTCCGAATTCAAGCAGTTTCTCGGACAAGCTTTCGGATTAAAATTCGTACATATTTCTCAGATTGCAAAGCCGAGGCTAATCCTCTTATCTCGTACGAATACGAGGAGGTTTCTGAACGAAGACGAGATGATTCTGCTCATGAAAGACATCGGATTCGAGGTAATAGTGATCAAGAGATCGAAAGTGGTGTCGAATTTGAACAAGTTTACGAAGCTTATAAACTCGTGTAGTGTGTTGGTTGGAGCTCACGGAGCAGGGCTCACGAACGAGATATTCTTGCCTGTGGGCGCGGTGATGATCCAGGTGGAGCTGCTCGGAACAGAGTGGGGTTCGATCACCTACTACGGCGACACAGCTCGTGCCATGGGGGTGCACTACTTGGGATACAAAATCGAGCCTGAGGAGAGCTCTCTAGTGAAACTGTACGGGCGGAACCATAGAGTTATCGTGGACCCTCACTATTTGTTCAATGAATATGGATACAGAGCAGCTAGAACAGTGTATCTTGATCAGCAGAATGTGAGGGTCAATCTTGATAGGTTTAGAGACACACTTGTCGAAGCCTTTAGTATTGTTACAGATTGGAGAGCTCGATGAAGATACATATATGCATGGATTTATTTTATTTTTTTGCAATAATTCTAATTAGTGATAAGATTATTTTGGTTTTCATTTACTTGTTTCAACTTGGGACAGAGTAGCTAGCATACATGAGGGATGACGCAAAGAGGGGATTAGTGACGAATTCAGGATTTTACCTTAGGAGGGTTCAAGTCAATTAATACAAAATTACAACAATTTAAAACTAAAAGTCTAGATATATCACAATTTTTATAAAATTAATAAATTATGATATTTATATTATAATAACTTAATTGCTAACATTTTTATATATATCAATGTATAATAAACAATCATTTAATAATGTCTCTCATTCAACTGTAAAGAGAACTTTTAATGTTTTTTATTGTCAAAAAACTATATTTACCATAGTGACAACCGGTGATATCAACGAAAATTAGCTTCTTGTTGTTAAATGCATAAATGAGTCTTTAGAATCAAAACTTGTCATACATAAAAAGTAATTCAGTGATCACTTTATAAAACGATTATTTAGCTCTTGAACTTATATATCAATCACAGAATAAAATAGTTTAACTCCATAATGGTGAAGATTAGTGATTTTTTCAGTTCTACACATTGATCTTCCTTGAAATGCATATACAAATATTGGATGCTTGCAACCATATTCTCTCAATACTCTCAAACCAGCTTTTGATACTTTTACTAGATTCATATATATTGAATTTGCTTGATATGTTATCTTTTATAGAAGTTGCAATAATCTTTTTAAAACTAAGAGGTATTTGGTAATAAATGATATGGAGGTATTTGGCAAATAATTTAACAACAATAACAATAAAAATAGTAAGAGAAAACAAAATTAAGATAATATCTTAATCTTGAATTAAATGGAGAAAAATTGAGAGATGAAGACAATTAAAAGAAATAAAGAATAAATTGAGAGATGGAAAACATCTTCTCCTAAGACTTGGAATCTGAAAATTTGTTGTGGCAATAAAAAAACAAATAAGATCTTCTATTCTATTCAATATTGGTGTTTTATCGGTATTTCAAAATAATCTCCATATGTCAAGTGTAAAAGATAACATGACCAATTTACACATGACATGAATTAAAACTAATGGAATACAAAATGAAAATCAACTTGAAATAAAGGATCCAATTCGGTAAAAGAGATTAACACTGCAGCGTAAACTGAAATTTACATTATTTTATCTTTCAATTAAATTGGAAACTACCAAAATACCCTTACATTTTTCTCAAAATTTCAGGAGGGCTAATGCCCCTTGGCCCCACCTCGGCACGGGCAAGGCATCAGAATTGACTAAAACGAATTGGAAAAATCTAGATGCTTAAAGGGCAAATGTAAACGTGTAGAGATGGATAACAATTAATTGGAAATTGATTTAATTTGAAATTTCATTTGTCATATTTAGTTTTTTTGCAATTTCAACATCGATCGATACATGTATGGTGAAATGATCCACTTAAGCAGATCATTGCCATGTCAGCTGATGTGTAATTTAAGCCGCCAGTGCCAATGATTTAAACTATTTTGTTTGTCAAGTCAGCAAATTTTGTTGATTAGATAGAATGAAATTTCTTACTTCTAAATTTGATGTGAGAATTGCAAAATTAATGATTTTTTTTTTCTAGATAAAATTATAAATGGTTCACTAACAATTTTTTTAATCAAAAATTTGAAATTATTATTTTTTAGTTAAGAAAATATTTTTTGAATCTTTGTATCATTAATGAATTTAACCCGATAATAATCTGTACTACTCTATTTCACCTCATACCAATTAATACCATCATAATTCACCATCGTACTATTATAAAATACCCTCATACCATCATTAATGTATCACATACCATCATAGTAAATCCCCATATCGTAACTAAAAGACTAACACCAAATTATTCCCTAATATTATTATTAATGTAATCTATATCACCATAATACACATTCGTACTATCATTAATATAGTATGTATCATCATATCACACCACAAATATTAGAAGGGTTTAGTTGGACAAAAAAATATTTTTCTTGACTAAAAACAATCAAAATTTAATAATTTGAACAACAAAAAAAATTAGAAGTAAAGATGGTTAAGAATTGAAGCTCTCATATATATATATAAATAACTTAGAAAACAATGTGGTGTAGCAATTTTCAACCATAATATAATAGTCATAACCGTAGGGTGCAGCAATTTTGATCATAATATAATGATCAAAACCATGGGGCTAAGTAGTTTTCATAGCAAAAATGGAAGCATCTATCAAAAGAAAATGAACAAAAACGCTAGTCTATTTCCAAAGCCACTTGTGAATGCTTTTGCTTGTCTTTCATTTCACATTTTACAAAAGAAAAAACAATTGACGCCGCCCTCATAACCTAGACCCTCTGCTTTCTAATGTTATCCAAGTTGAATTGATCTTTTCTTATTAAAAAAATAAAAGTTACATAGTTCAAAGTATTAAAAAAATGAAATAATATAGAAAATTAGGAACATTTGGATCACTGCTTAACCAATAGTTCTCCTCTTTACCTTAATTTAATTTGTCTTACACAGGCCATGCCATGGTTATCTTTTATGACTTGTTCAAAATCAACGTACTAATCAAACTCAAGATAATAATTAAATTAATAGCTAGTTTTCTTTAAATGTTACAAGGAAAAAGATGCCTCAACCATGCCCTTAAAAAGTCTCCTCTTTGATGATGATGAATAAGACGATGCTTACTATGATACGTAAAGAATGAGAGAAACTAAAAAGAAAAATTAAATAAAAATTTAAGCCCAGAAAAGAATGAATTGACATCTCATCAAATTGTAATACCATACTCTCTAGGCCTTCTCCATCTTCATCATCGTATTCGTAATGGAAAAGGAGCATTGCAAGCTGGTTTTCCGCGTAACTCCATTGATTTTCTTGCTCGTCTTGCCTTCGCTCTACGTTGATCTTCTATGGGGGAACAATCTTCGATTCCACCAACGTATGAAAATCTACTTCTTCCAGTACTTTTATAATAGTAATAGATATATTAATATAATATACTCTGATTGTTTCGGATTCACAGGCTCTGAACTCATCCTGAATGAAACAGTCGAAGAAGAGCAAGAGTCCCTGGATTGTCTACTCTCGAGGCTAACGAAAGGTCCGTACATGATTTCCGAGTATCTTACAACATCGTACGGACATGTTTTGAGCCGTTGATTTTGATAAACAGGGGAAGATCAGAAGAAGCTGAGAGACACAGGCTTTGTCTGTACAACAGAAATACACTCCAAACACTGTGTGACAAATAAACCTGTCCAGGTTGACACCGCAACAATGGCCGTTACAATTTTATCCAATCTAACGGCGAAACAAACGGTGGTCCGGCCATATGCACGGCAAGAAGACGGCGATCTTCTGAAAACGGTAACGCCGGTTAAAATATTCAACGGTAATAACACCCCACCTATTTGTGAATTCAAACACGATGTGCCAGCTGTCATCTTCTCGTCCGGTGGCTTTACCGGCAATGTGTTCCACGAGATCAACGAGATCATCATCCCACTCTTCATCACGACGAGGCTCTTCGAATCCCGGGTGGTCCTCGTCGTAGAGGATTACAACCCGACGTTCGTGAGAAAATACGAGAAGCTCTTGACTCGGCTAACATCTCGCGAGATTATCAACCCTGCTTCGAACCGCAGCGTTCACTGCTTTCCCGGGGCGGTGATCGGGCTACGGTTTCAATATCATCTCACGATAAATTCAGGCGATAGTATCCCAACCGGGGTTTCCATGGATGACTTCAGAGAGTTTCTTAGACAATCGTTGAGTCTAAAGTACAGTCATGTCTCTCAGATTAAGACACCAACTGTAATGCTCTTATCGCGAACGAAAACGAGGAGGATTATAAACGAAGATGAAGTCGTTGGCATGATGGAGGAATTAGGGTTTCGAGTGATGGTCGTTTCTCGAGCGAAGGTGATATCGAATCTCAGAGTCTTCTCCGATATGATAAACTCGTGTAGTGTGTTGGTGGGGGTGCATGGAGCAGGGCTCACGAATGAGATATTTTTGCCTGTGGGTGCGGTTATGGTGCAGCTGGATTTGATTGGCTTGGAATGGGCTGCTAGGACATATTATGGGAATCCAGCTCGTGCGATGAGGGTGCACTATATGAGGTACAGAATCGATCCAGAGGAGAGCTCCCTTTTCAGAATATTTCGTTCTAGAAATCACAAAGCGATCGTAGATCCTCAAGGGGCGTTTTCAATGGAAGTAGGGAAAGAGGTGTATCTTAATGGCCAAAATGTGAGAGTTAATGTTGCTAGGTTTAGGGAGACGATGGTCGAAGCAATGAGCCTCGTTCGAAATTTACCTTTGTGATCGGCCAAGACTTTGTGCAAAAACTTCACTTAAGATCTTACGTGAAACGGGTAATGTGGAACCATTTGGTTTTTATAAGTAGGACCAACATTGACCGTGTTGATTGTGTTAACTTGTTTTCACTAATTTTGACTGATTCGTGTAAAATTCCGTCTCACATAAGGTCATATGTGAGACGGTCTTAAACTTTGAAGCATGTTGTAGATGATTTTTTTTTTCCTTGAAATTGTATATATAAACTTATGATCTAACTAATATTCCATGTGTGTGTAAAGAATTTAACACTTTTGGATATTATTTCTTGAGAGAGTATATGTAGGAGACTCGATTATCAATGTATTGAGCTTTAAGTGTATATGGATCATGGATGTAAAGTTGGATAACTAACTACTTTTGATTTTAATTTTAGTTTTGAATTGTTGTATGACAAGGAGGAGGTTTTATCATGTAAAAATTACAAATATAAAAGTTAAAAGTCAAATCTTTAAAAATACATGTAATTACAAATAGATGAAGATATAGGAAAAAACGATAGGAGTTTTTCCATGAAAAATAAAAAAAGATTAGAATTTAACGTAAATTAAAATTAAAGGCAGCTGACAGCAAATTTTCTAAGCTGACAATTCAACCAAATAATTTATTATGATTATTTTAAGAGAATTTTATTTTAGTTTTTGAAAAAGATTTTTATACTTGTAATGTCCGAAAGGATTTTTTATTTTTTATCACCAACTTGTTGCCACCTATAAGTTTACTACAGATTTAGCTAAAATAATTTGAGATGAAAAAATATATTTCAAACATAATAATTACCTGATTTGACTTAAATTAATTGTTGTTCATTTTCTCACATCACATTAAATATTTTGGTCTAATCAGGATTAACCAATAAAAATTATCAACTGCAGCACGTTGGGAAGCAAAAAATAGTTAATTCTGCAAACAAAGCAGGAAAAAAAAGTGTTTTTCCAAAACAAATTTAAGAATATTGTTATTCTGAATTTCACTAGGCCAATAGACGGATGAAAAAAATAAAATTCAATAGACCATTCAGCTAAAGTGATTTGAAATTTCAGATTTCAAATCCACTCAAATTGAAGTGGATTGAAAATCCACCGAAATGACTTCAAAATTAGTTCAAAATGAAAGTGATGGATTTCAAATTCACGTCTGTCCAAACACCACCAATAAATTTGATACCATAAATTTCAAATCTCTATTCAAATCCACCTATCCAAACAATCACTTAGATCAAGTAGTTTTCAGACCCTAAAAATCAAATTTGGCCAGTTGGACTGATTTAATTTATTTGATGGAGATTGAAATTGTAGTCAATTCATGCTCTGATTTTATTTTGTTTAGATTATCATATTAATGGCTTAATCTGGTTACCTTCTTCAAGAAAAGTATTGGCAAAGGGCACTAGAAATGAGAATTCAGTCTAATTTTTTTAAGGACATTAACATAGTCTTTCTTGTTTATTTTATTTTATCTATCCCTTCCAATTAAATAATATGGTCTTTCTTTTTCTTTATTTAATTTAATAGGTTACCTTTGCTTGAACTGCAAACTGAGAATTTATTCTAGATTTGCTTCAGCTGAGTGTGATAGCATATATATCCATATATACAATAATACAATAGCTGCACATAGATCCCAAACGATCCCTTTCAAAGCCATTAATTAATTACATAAAAGTGGATGCTTGCAAAATTTTGAATAACTAATATCTCTAAATTCCACTTGGTATTTTCATGTGGTATAAAAAAAACTCATATAATAAACATGTATTTATGTAACGTTATTTTCAAATAATTAAAAGGTCATATTCGTATCTCACCACTAATTTTAATTGGCTCAAAATTAACTTGCATCATTCACCATTAGCCAATGAATCCGTTAAGAGGTTTATAAAAATATATATAAAATAATTTAGACACTAAAAATATTTATTACAAATGGTAATAGCAATCCTCTTATTTATTAGTTAGTTAGTAAGAAATGTATTGATAGCTTAAAATATATATGCACAATCCAAATAGATATGCTAAATGATCAATGGGCCTTCATGATTTTAGGGCAGTTCTAATAGCGACCGAGCTTAACAGGCTTCTATCTAGTTTATTATATACAATTTAAATGATTTCATAATATTGTCCAAAAAATAAACATACTTTTCAAATATTCTAAATATTTCTATCTTTGCAGTGAAAATGATTTCTTGCATCCACTCTATTAGGTGAATTTTGGACTAATTTATCATTTGATCCATTTCTTTTGGGCCTCTCCATGTGATCTAACTAATTGAGCTGAATTCGGGGATCGGCTAGGAGCCGGTCTTAGGGAGGATAAGATTGTAAAGGAATCATATTTGAGGAGTGACAAAAAGAATTAGAAGCACATTTTGGAAAGAGATTTAAAGATGGAAACAAATTCAAGATCAAATTAAATCTATTCAAGATAGAGATAAATCTATATTTTTCTTATTTAAACTGACAAATTTAATTCTTATTCTCCAAGAAATGTATTTTAGCTTAGTTTATAAATATGGACTTAAGTCTCATTAGAAGTGTTCAAAAATCATTGTATTAAAGCATTTAAGATAAATTTTTTCTCTAAACTTATATAAAAATACGGTTGAAAATCATTGTCTTAAAACATTTAAGAGGACTTTTTTCTCTATACTTACATAAAATATGTTTTGGACGGCCAGAATTGACCAACCAAAATAGCCTAGTTAATTTGCCCAAATGTTTACAACGGGCACAACCTTGTCTATTTTCATTTGATTTATTATTCGGGCTGCCGAGTATACACTTTTTGTTTTTTCCCTTTTTTATACATCACTTAGCTAGAAACTATCTAATTGATATGAAATAAATATATAAATTAGCGACGTTAAATTTGAGTCATGAATATATCACAATAAGGTTTTATTGGTAAACTTAGTTTTGGGACTTGATGCAAGTATCACATTTTTGCACATTTGTTCGGACTTTGTGCACATATTTGGTACAATAGGTGATTTTCCTTGGCAACTCAAAATTCCTAATTCTATAGAAGCCCTTCTTTTTTTTTTTTTTTTCTTTTTTTCTTTTTTTAAGTCTGCTGAACTGTGGAAGGGTGTTTGAAGCCCATTTTGAAATTTATTTACTAATTAATAATATATATTTAAAGAATATTGTATCTTCTTTTAATTTGAAATTGCAGTTTTGTCAGATTAGATACCAAAAAATCAAATATTATGTTTGATAGATGGTGATTGTGATTTGAGAATTAATTGAGACAGATGCAACACTAAGACGAGTTTCATAGGTAATTTTTATTCTTTGGAAAAAGAAAAAAAAATGACACATCTTACCTATTGAAATTTTCAGACCTATCAATATTTATTTTCTTTGATTATTGTGTTAGTTCGTTAATAAGTTGTTTAACTTAAGAGTTTGTATTTTTCTATGTGTATGAAATTGATTGAGTTTGTGATAAATTTATTATTAATTATTTTCGAAATTGTCGTGAGTTGTTATTGTAATCATGAATTTGTTATAGAATTTGGTCATTTCTTTTTTTATGATTGTTATCTTGTTATATACTATTAATTTAATTTAAAAATAAGGAGTATGCTTATATATCAAAGAAAATCAAATCAATGAGAAAGCAAAAAATGACGAAGACCTAATCAGAATCCAATTGTACTTTACTTGAATTTTATATAATTATATACTTTTGTTGTACTTTTTTAAATATTAAACAATATTTATGTTTAATTTTTATTTATTATTTATAAATTACAGTTCGTTTTCAAAATCCTAAGATCGCCACTATGGGTATAAAAAAAAAGCACATGTTGTCTCACGGTACGGGCTTTGCATGCACTAGTGTGCAATAAAAATTTTAAATTGGAAAAAATATGAATGGATTCTTTGATAGATATAAATTTAAAAATCATCATATTTATTTTGAATTAATTTTTGATTAATATGAATAAATTTTAAATAAAAATTTTAAATTGGAAAAAATATGAAAGGATTCTTTGATAGATATAAATTTGAAAACCATCATCTTTATTTTGAATTAATTTTTGATTAATATGAATAAATTTTAATCCATTAGGATATGAGTGAATTTTAAAACCATAACCTTTATTTTGAATTAATTTTTGATTAATATGAATAAATTTTAATCCACTACGATATGAGTGAATTTTAAATTCATTCATCCCAATTGTGTATTTCAAATCATTCTGTTCAAATAAAGTCTAAATTTAAGTAGTTATTTATCTGTGCAGGAAAAGTCCGAAGAAAACTAGAGAGCACCGGATATGCTTGTAATGTTGCTGAGAATTCTATAGTTTGTCTATCGGATAAACCGGTGAGGGTCTCCACACACAAAAATATCTCAATTCACACATTCCTCAATCAATACTGTGGAAGAAGAAAGCATAGTAAAGCCGTATGCTCTGCAAAAGGATACATACCTTCCCCAATTCGTATCCCCGGTGAAGATATTACACGGAAATGATGAGCCACCTCCTTGCCGATATTACCATCAAGTCCCTGCTGTAATCTTCTAGTCTGGCATTTCAAGAAACCTATTCCACGAATTCAACAAACTTCTCTTTCCTCTTGTCATCAACATTAGGCATTTCAATTCGGGGGTGCTCCTCATCATAAAGGGATTACAATACCGTGTTTGTGAGCAAATATAGCAAGGTTTTTTCTCAACTCTCCACTTATGAGGTCATGAATCTGGCTGCAAACGCAAGCGTACATTGCTTTCCGGGGTTGATTCTTGGGCTCAAGTGCCATGACAATCTAGCATTGAATCCCAGTGACATACCTGGAGGGTACTCAACACATGATTTCCGTGTGTTTCTTGGAGAAACATACAACCTAGAGCTCAAGCATGTTTCCCAGATTAGAAAGCTAACAGTATTGTTCCTATCACGTGAGAAAACGAGGCAGTTTCTCAATGAAGATGAGATAATCGCCATGATCAAGAGATTGGGGTTCACAGTTATTGTTGCCAGAACGAATTAGGCATCAAATATCGATACATTTTCCAAGAAGATTAACTCATATGCAGTGCGGGTGGGTGCTCATGGTGCTGGGCTTACAAATGAGTTCTTCTTACCTGCAGGTGCTGTAACCATGCAAGTAGAACCGCTGGGCCTGGAATGGGCTTCGGCCAAGTATTATGACAGCCCAGACCGAGGAATGGATTTGCATTACCTGCGTTACAAGATTGAACTGGAGGAGAGCTTACTTGTAGAGTCATATGGTCGTAATCATCCTGTCATCACGGATCCAGTCTGTCTATGCAACTCTACGCAAATGGATATCAAGCAGTTAAGGATGTGTATCTCGAACAGCAGAATGTAAGAGTCAATATAGTGAGATTTAGGAAGACAATGCTTCAAGCACTTCAACTGATAAAAAACCATCATTAACTTAGTAAATTATTGTCACAGGTCAAGAATCATGTACGTGTTGTATTGAACAACTGAATAACATGGCCTCCTTATCATACTAGTACTAGGGGGGAAATGAGAATATGTCATGGAGAAAATCATAGGTAGTTGGAGTCTTTGAGTCCATGAAGCATTACAGAAGCTGCTGAGTTCTCCGCCTCCTTCACTCGCGGCTTCTCATTCCCCGTGACAAACGAAAGACCTTCAGCTATTTCAATTTCAACAGAGCATATGTATTTCTTCTCATGAGCAAGACCACACTCTTTCTGGAGTCTGCATAAATTTGACAACAAAAGATGTGCTAGGTTAGATTACAAAGATGACTAAATCTCCTCTTTTACCACGGTTTAGACAAATTGGAAGCAGAGTATGACAAGCATGAAAAAGAGCACCTCTATATTTAGAAAGGAAATTTGAAGTATCACATAAATAAAACTATATTCTCAAACATCAACATAAAATTATTTCATTTCTTGAAATCTTGTAGCAGTGAAAAAAGAATATATTCCTCACAATCTAATTTTCATTTCGGAATTTGTTCGATGGTTCGTGCATTCCACAAACCGTTCGATGGTTCGTGCATTCCACAAACCATACGGAACTAAACGGTTTGCAATGCACAAGCCCCACACACATATACACATGGTTCTAAGTAAGGGTCTTCATGTCAAATGGGCACATTGGTAAAGGCTACGAAACATATATATATACACAATTTAGCAGATAGTCATATAAATTTCCCAGTAATTGAAAAAGACTTACTTATAATGTGGTTTACGCCATCTTTTCTTGACACACAATTCATGTAGCTTTTGCTTTGCTGCTATGATTTCACCATCCCTATTGACTTGGCTAAATATGTTGCTATCCATTACATCTCCAGATTCATGAGATAACTTCTGGAGAGCAGCCATTGCAGCTTGAAGCCTGGCATTCTTTTGTTGATGTGAAGAAGCTGAGGTTACAAATTCCCCATTAACAAAGACACTGGCAATATGTTTATCTTGTTCTGTCAAATAGTCAATTTCAATGCGTTTTCCATCCTTTCGGCACAATTCATAGAGCAGCGTAACAGGTTGTGGGTTTTGTTCCAAAACATCAAGCATGACAATTGGCTCTAGAAGGTTTCTGATGATCTACAACAATATGTAAGAAAACACAAAACCAAGTTAAACTTTGGAATTTTCTGGGTATGCTGGCAGTTGCCTTATAAACAGAATAAAAAAATTCCAATTAAATCACCAAATTCTGAGTATGCCAACATCTCAAAATGATTAACAGTTGGTCTGTCATTTTTTTCTAGAAAAACCAATAAGTCATCAGTCACACTACCTTAAGCAAAAACATGCAATGAAGTTCACAGCATAGCATTTCTCTGTTCAAATATACTTTAGACACATAGAACATGATATTAACAGAACATATCTCAGAAATCATACAAGAAGAGATACATGTAAATGGAAACTAACCATCCACATAGCATTTGGATCAAAGTTGCAATCCACATACACAGCAGCTGCCACTGACTCCACTATATCTGCAAGAACTTTTGGAGCTTTCACCAAACCCCCGTAAACCACTGGTTCTTCTTCTTCATTTACTGCCATCACAAATTCTCTCACCTGAAACACAGGCATGAAAGGAACACGATTTCGACAGAATTGAAAGTGGAAAAGTTGGCTTAGCCACTGAATAAGCACTCGATCATATATCATTCGGTTACAACAATGGTATCAACAATTTTAACCAACATTGAACAAATGACATCCAGTAATCAAGTGCTTATCAGACAACTAAACCAACTCCACCATTTTCAATTCTAGCAAAGCCATGCCCCCAACACTCACAGAATCCATAAGTTGCTATTCCACGAATTGTATAACTCAAAAAAATAAACAAAATCAATAAGATTAAAATAAGAATAACAAGGGAAAGGGGGAAAACAGTGGAATTACAAGCAATTAACCAATTTCAATGATTATAAGGTGAGGACTGTATGGGAGATACCTTCTCATCGAGATCAGTAGTGACATTGCGGCGCACATACATATAGAGGCGGTGGCGGACGGCGACGCGCGCGAGATTCTCGGTGCTGATGTTGGCGGCGCGTAGGGTGGTGAGCTTGCCGGAACCGATGGCGGGGTACTGAAGGAAGAGGTAACTGGAAACGGCCAAGCCAAGGGCGGCGTCGCCGACGAACTCGAGGCGCTGGTAGGAGGGAGAGCCGGTGTAGGAGGAGTGAGTCAAGGCCTCTTCCAGAAGTTTCTTGTCCTTGAAACGGTATTTCAGAAGATTCTCAACCGCTCTTACTGACGCCTCCATATCCTCTATCACTTCATTCTCTTCAGTCAGTTTCGCCGGAGCATATTCATGGTGGATTTCTGGTGGATCCAGCAAAGTTAGGATTGATGATGCCATGGTGAGAGATTTTGTGAGCAAGGTGGGTAAGAATTAGGGCTTATAGGAATTGAGAATTGGGGATCTATATGATTTAGGGTTAATAGATTGGTATGATTTATCAAATATTTATAGAACGCCATAACTTGGAGCCCACGCCCAAACTTGGAGGTTACGCACATAATTCTACTATTTCCATAAATAAATTAAGAAATCTTTGATTGAAATTGTTTCTTAAATATAAACAAGTGTAAGAAAAAAAAAATGGAAGAGGAATCAGAATATATATTTATTTTTCGATCATAAAGTGGGCATGTTATTAGTCTCAATTGACTTGGTGATTCAGTTTTATATTTGTTATGTGAAAGGCCAAATAATAATTTAGTACAAATAATCGCAACCTTTTTTTTTTTTCCTAACCAATAATCATAAATGTTTTAAAAGACATAGTTTTCTCAAATTATGAGAGTCTAGTATATGGAATTGGATTCAATTTTCTTTATATGTTCCTATTTTCTCGTGGTATTGAATGCTTGTATTCATTGTTCTTTAAAAAAAACAAAAAAAAAGGGTATGGAGAATCATCAATCTTTTGCAACACATATTTTTCTCAATAGTTTAAGTCATTAATTCTCTGTACTATTATTGTATCTTTTTATTCGATCATTTGGATATAATATAATTTTTTACATATAAATAGGGGTGGGGACAAGAAGTTAGGACCTTATCAAAGCTCAAATATAATCTATATTATGCTACTCTTATGGGTATTTTGAATAAATTATAAAATAATTATAAAATCTTATATATGCGACGGTCTGATGCTTAGCTTGACACATCGGTCTGATGGTTAGCCTGACACATCTTTATTACCAATAAACAAAATTCATTTTCAGAAATTCATCTGTGAGTGTTTGTCTGTTTCTAATTATTTTGCTAAGTATGGGAAAAGTCGTATGTCACTTAAAGAAGTGTTCTTTGGAGAAGCGCGTTTTCTTACACAGTGGCTGAGATAGGGAAAGTCGCGTCTCAATTTATAAAAACGGGTTGGCAAAGTAGCACTTTCTTAACCGTTTTAACAGAAAGCATGGAAAGGTTCTGAAACGGGAAAATCAATCGATTTTAAAGGATCCAAGATAGCTTCTTCCAGTTAACACCGTGAATTAGTTAGTTCATCGTTTTACTTCATTTCTATTGTTATAGTTCAATAACTCTCTTGCAAGTTTAGATTAGATTCTAGTTTCCAGTTTTCTACAGAAAATAGTTCTAAGAGAAAGATAGTGTGTTAGTCAGTATTTTCTTGAGCTACGCGCTTGAGTGTTGTTTCTTATCATTCTTGTTCCTCAATTTTTCTGCTGCAAAGAGAAGGATCGATTCTTGTAATTGGTTCTTGAAGGAAGTGTGTTTGAAAAGAGATTTCTAAGTGTTTCTTGAACTTCAAATTGACATCATCTTTATTACCAATAATATGGTCTTTCTTTTTTCTTTATTTAATTTAATAGGTTACCTTTGCTTGAACTGCGCTGAGAATTTATTCTAGATTTACTTCATAGTGTGATAGCATATATATCCATCTATACTAATAGAAAATGAGGACAATTAGGGAAAATTGTAAAAATGTCATTTTTCCTTACAAATCTGTCTCTATCATAATAAAATATTAAAAAATTATATAATATGTATTCATGAAAATTGAGATTGCCTTGAATAATTGGACTTATTTATGTATATATTTAATAAAAGAGCTAATTGAGCTTACCTTGAATAATTGGGCTTTAATAGTAATTGATAAAATCTCATAACCTCTTAATTAAATATAATTTTAGTGAAAAAGACCATAATAATTTGAATAACTTTTTTTTAAATATAACAATTTCATATAATTAAATTGTAAGATTTAAATATCAAAATTATAAAAAAATTAAAATAATGACAATAAAATTTTCATAATAAATAATCAGAAAAGTTATTTTAAATATCTACACATAAACAAGTGAAATCTTAAAAAAGTTTTACAATAAAATTAATAATAATAAATTTAAAAGTGATTGATTTTAAAAATAAAAACATTAAAATTTTCAAAATTATTTGGAAATTTTAAGAAAATTAATTGAAATTAAAATAAAGATATAACTAATCTAAAATTTTCTTGAGAAATTTAAAATTTATTTTCAAAATCTGATAATTATTTTAAAAATCTAAATATTATTTTTAAAGTTAAAATTTATTTCAAAAATCTTACAATAATTAAAGCTGTAGAATTTAAATAATAAGACCATGACTCAAAAGTTAAATCTACAAAAACACAAATCATTGGCACATAATAAAATTAAAAAATTATGGTCCAATTATTTATTATTGCTGTTTCTTAGTTTTATATTTATGTATTAATATTAACTATATTCATAACTTTATTTATGTATCAATTAATGTTGTATATAAAGAAGTTTTGTGAGTTTTGTAATTATTATATTTTTAGTTATTATTATAGAAATTATTTGTTTTATATTATGTTGGTTTTTTTTTCTAACTTAGCGAATATAAAATTTTGAATCCATTAATATCATAATTTTTAAAATTAACTATAAATATTATAATCCGTGTAACGCATCGGAGAAAATACTAGTATATACAATAATACAATAGCTGCACAAAGATCCCAAACGATCCCTTTCAAAGCCATTAATTAATTACATAAAAGTGGATGCTTGCAAATTTTGAATAACTAATATCTCTAAATTCCACTTATCTTGGTATTTTCATGTGGTATAAAAAAAATCTCATATAATAAATATGTATTTATGTAACGTTATTTTCACATAATTTCTCACCACTAATTTTAATTGGCCCAAAATTAACTTGCATCATTTTACCATTAGCCAATGAATCAAAATTAACTTGCATCATTTACCATTAGCCAATGAATCCGTTAAGAGGTTTATAAAAAAAATATATATAATAATTTAGACACTAAAAATATTTATTACAAATGGTAATAGTAATCCTCTTATTTATTAGTTAGTTAGTCTTTTTTTTTTTTTTTTAAGAAATGTATTGATAGCTTAAAATATATATGCACAATCCAAATAGATATGCTAAATAATCAATGGGCCTTCATGATTTTATGGCAGTTCTAATAGGTACCGAGCTTAACAGGCTTCTATGATCTAGTTTATTATATACAATTTAAATGATTTCATAATATTGTCTAAAAAATAAACTTGCTTTTCAAATATTCTAAATATTTTTATCTTTGTAGTGAAAATGATTTCTTGCATCCACTCTATTAGGTGATTTTTGGACTAATTTATCATTTGATCCATTTCCTTTTGGCCTCTTCATGTGATCTACCTAATTGAGTTTTTGTAATTCGACTATCTCTGTTGGAACATAATTCCGAGAAATAGTGAAGTTTACATAACTTTGATATTCAAAAGAATTATATAATTTCGATATAAATTCAAAATACTATATACGACACATATAATGAAATGTCAAGAAAATAATGTAGCGAATATGATAAAATACAAAATTTATAATTATCATCAAAAGAAAAAAAGTTTGGATGGTAAAGCCCACAAGCCCCAATATTGTGGATAATATATACACTTTTTTTTTCCCCTTTTTTATACATCACTTAGCTAGAAACTATCTAATTGATATGAAATAAATATATAAATTAGCGACGTTAAATTTGAGTCATGAATATATCACGATAAAATTTTATTGGTACACTTAGTTTTTGCACATTTGTTTGGACTTTGTGCACATATTTGGTACTTGGCAAATCAAAATTCCTAATTCTATAGATTTTATTATCCAATGTTGTCGAAAATGGCTTTTTTTTTTTCTTTTTCTTTTTAAGTCTGCTGAACTGTGGAAAGGTGTTTGAAGCCCATTTTGAAATTTATTTAGTAATTAATAATATATATTTAGAGAGTATTGTATCTTCTTGTAATTTGAAATTGCAGTTTTTTCAGATTAGAAACCAAAAAATCACATATTATGTTTGATAAATGGTAATTGTGATTTGATAATTAATTGAGACAGATGCAACACTAAGACGAGTTTCATAGGTAATTTTTATTCTTTTGAACAAAAAAAAAAAAAAAGACACATCTTTATTACCTATTGAAATTTTCACACCTATCAATATTTATTGAATGTTTGATAATTGTGTTAGTTCGTTAATGAGTTATTTAAATTAGAGTTTGTATTTTTCTATGTGTGTGAGTCATGACTCATGAGTGCATGAAATTGATTGAGTTTGTGATAAATTTATTATTAATTCTTTTCAAAGTTGTTGTGAGTTGTTATCGTAATCATGAATTTGTTATAAAATTTAATTATTTCTGTTTATATGATTATGATATCATTATTTACTGTTAATTCAATTTGAAAATAAAGAGTATACTTAAAAATCAAAGAAAATCAAATCAATGAGAAAGCAACACTGACGAAGACTTGATCAGGACCCAATTATAATTTTACTTGAATTTTATATATTTATTTACTTTTGTTGTACCTTTTTAAATATAAAAAAATATTTATGTTTAACTTTTATTTAGAATTTATAAATTATAATTCATTTTCAAAATCCTATATTCACCACTATTTGTAGTCGTGGGGTACGGACAAAAAGCACATGTTGTCTCAGGGTCAGGGTACGGGCATTGCATGCACTAGTGTGCAATTAAAAAAATTTAATCGAAAAAATACATAGGTACACTAATTACAATGAACAATAATTTTTGCCATCATCATAATTTTTTCACTAAAACCCATTATTTAATTTAAGATATGGCATGAAAACCTCTCTGTTTTTTCTTAGGCTTTGCTTGGATTGAGATGGTACGGGATTTCAGGTTTGTTATGAAATTTCAAAAATTCTATAAGCCTATCCTATTTTTTTCTATTTTTTACAATTTTCAACAACAATATCTACATTTTCAAAATAAAATAATATAATAATATCAAATTTTAATTAATATTCAATGTGATTATAATATTTTAATTATAATTATTATCCTATAAAATCTCAAAATAAATATAAAATTATCAAAATCCACTTAAATCTCAATTCGATGAGACTAAATCAATCTAATTATCAGTCCAAAGACTCCAAACAAAACCCTTTTGTAACAAATACCTAGTTTGATACTTCGTACTATAGAAGAGTGGTTCTCTTGTTTCATCATCGTGATTGCTTCAGTACAACTCCATATATCGTTTACGAAAAATAATATTTAGTACACAAATTTATATATATATATATATATATATATATTAAAAATGAGGAAAATGTTAAATATATATCATGGACAACTCTTAATATGTCTATCAATAATGTTTAATGATTTCATCATTTGAATATAAAGAAAGTGAAATTATATGTATGTTTGATATCTGACACATCAGCAATGAATACATATTAATATGCTCAAGGTGGGTAGGATGGCAAGACTGTACCTTACCCTTCTTTAAAAAAAAAAGTTAAAAGTAAATTACAGTAATAAGTTTACTACAATTTGATGATAAGGTTAAAAGTGGAAATAAATAATTAAATTCTTTTTTTTGGTAATTTAAAAACGACACTTAAACTAGAACCAATTGTATTTTATTAAAAGCCTAACATGATGTAGCAAGAAGAGCACTAAAAATTGTGCAATGTGATTCTTTGAACAACTCCCAAAATATACGATGAATGAAGTATGTCAGAAGTCGATACCAAATAGCAATATATATGAATATAATACTTCTTTAGCACCACAGATCTGACTAAACAAGATTAATCAAATAATTAATTACATCAAGAAATCAATGGCAAAGCGAAAAACGAGGATCATATAATATAATATAATATATTGATTCTATTGATAGCACGTCTTGTTCGTGGACTTGACAAAACTTCTATCAATGGAGAAGAGTAGGAGAAAGCTGGGCTTTGGTGGAGCTCCCATTACTTTGTTCTTCATCTTCATTATTCTTATTGCTGATTTTTTCTGGGGAAATATCACTTCATTTGATCATTGTAACTCTACCTCTATACTTGTTTAGTTATTTATTCCACTTTTTTCTTTAAAAAAAAAAATCAAGATTTGATTAAAGTGTTGACTTGTTTTGTAAATGACAGTGATGCAAAGTGCATCGAGTTCACAAGTTGAAGAAGAACAAAAGCAACCTAAATCCCCCATAGCAAGACTTGTCAGAGGTTCGTAAAATCTATCTTAGTTTCTAATGTTTTGTCTAAAGATCAACATATTATAAATCTATACATAAAATTGCTTCCTCAGAAGCACAATTTTATCACAAATACTTAAAAGGGTCCATTGGGATGAATAAATTCTTGATTATAAATTTGAAATCCATCGCTTTCATTTTGAACTAATTTTTGATTAATATGGGTAGATTTCAATCAACTCCGATTTGAGTGGATTTTAAATACATTTGTACCAATTCTGTATTTCAAATCACTTTGTTCAAATGAAGTCTAAATTTACGTAGTGATTTATCTGTGCAGGAAAAGATCGAAGAAAGCTAGAGAGCACCGGATATGCTTGTGATGTTGCTGAGAATTCTATAGTTTGTCTATCGGATAAACCGGTGAGGGTCTCCACACACAATAATATCTCAGTTTACACTTCCTCAATCAATACTGTGGAAGAAGAAAGCATAGTAAAGCCGTATGCTCTGCAAAAGGATACATACCTTCTCCAATTCGTATCCCCGGTGAAGATATTACACGGAAACGATGAGCCACCTCCTTGCCGATATAAACATCAAATCCCTGCTGTAATCTTCTCGTCTGGCATTTCAAGAAACCTATTCCACGAATTCAACGAACTTCTCATTCCTCTTTTCATCACCATTAGGCATTTCAATTCGCAGGTGCTCCTTGTCATAGAGGATTACAATCCCGTGTTTGTGAGGAAATATAGCAAGGTTTTTTCTCAACTCTCCAGTTATGAGGTCATGAATCCGGCTGCAAACACTAGCGTACATTGCTTTCCGGGGTTGATTCTTGGGCTCAAGTGCCATGACAATCTAGCATTGAATCCCCATGAAATACCTGGTGGGTACTCAACACGTGATTTCCGAGTGTTTCTTGGAGAAACATACAACCTAGAATTCAAGCATGTTTCCCAGATTAGAAAGCTAACAGTATTGTTCCTATCGCGTGAGAAAACGAGGCAGTTTCTCAATGAAGATGAGATAATCGCCATGATCAAGAGATTGGGGTTCAGAGTTATTGTTGCCAGAACGAATGAGGCATCAAATATCGATGCATTTTCCATGAAGATTAACTCATGTGCAGTGCTGGTGGGTGCTCATGGTGCTGGGCTTACAAATCAGTTGTTCTTACCTGCTGGCGCTGTAACCGTGCAAGTAGAACCGCTGGGCCTGGAATGGGCTTCTGCCAAGTATTATGGCAGCCCGGCCCGTGGAATGGATTTGCATTACCTGCGTTACAAGATTGAACCGGAGGAGAGCTCACTTGTAGAATCATATGGTCGGAATCATCCTGTCATCACGGATCCACAATCTGTCTACGCAAAGGGATATCAAGCAGTTAAGGATGTGTATCTCGAACGGCAGAATGTAAGAGTCAATATAGTGAGATTTAGGAAGACAATGCTTCAAGCACTTCAACTGATAAAAAATCATCATTAACTTAGTAAATTATTGTCAAAGGTCAAGAATCATGTATGTGTTGTATTGAACAACTGAATAACATGGCCTCGTTATCATTCTAGTACTAGGGGGAAAATGAGAATATGTCATGGAGAAAATCATAGGTAGTTGGAGTCTTTGAGTCCATGAAGCATTACAGAAGCTGCTGAGTTCTCCGCCTCCTTCACTCGCAGCTTCTCATTCCCCGTGACAAACAAAAGACCTTCAGCTATTTCAATTTCTACAGAGCATATGTATTTCTTCTCATGAGCAAGACCACACTCTTTCTGGAGTCTGCATAAATTTGACAACAAAAGATGTGCTAGGTTAGATTACAAAGATGACTAAATCTCCTCTTTTACCACGGTTTAGACAAATTGGAAGCAGAGTATGACAAGCATGGAAAAGAGAACCTCTATCTTTATTTAGAAAGGAAATTTGAAGTATCACATAAACAAAACTATATTCTCAAATATCTACTTTGGCTAGAGTAAACATAAAATTATTTCTTTTCTTCAAATCTTGTAGCAGCGAAGAAAGAATATATTCCTCACAATCTAGTTTTTATTTCGGAATTTGTTCAATGGTTTGTGCATTCCACAAACCACACATAACTAAACAGTTTGTGCAATGCACGAGCCCCACACCCACACACATATACACATGGTTCTAAGTAAGGGTCTTCATGTCAAATGGGCACATTGGTAAAGGCTATGAAACATATATATGCACAATATAGTAGATAGTCATATAAAGTTCCCAGTAATTGAAAAAGACTTACTTATAGTGTGGTCTAGGCCATCTTTTCTTGCCACACAATTCATGTAGCTTTTGCTTTGCTGCTTTGATTTCATCATCCCTATTGACTTGGCTAAACATGTTGATATCCATTACATCTCCAGATTCATAAGACAACTTCTGGAGAGCAGCCTTTGCAGCTTGAAGCTTGGCATTCTCTTTTTGATGTGAAGAAGCTGAGGTTACAAATTCCCCATTAACAAAAACACTGGCAATAAGTTTATCTTGTTTTCTCCAATACTTTATATCAACGTGTTTTCCATCCTTTTGGCACAATTCAAAGAGCAGTGTAACAGGTTGTGGTTGTTGTTCCAAAACATCAAGCATGACAATTGGCTCTAGAAGGTCTCTGAAGATCTACAACAATATGGAAGAAAACACAAAACCAAGTTGAGCATTGGAATTTTCTGGGTATGCTGGCAGTTGTCTTATAAACAGAATAACAGAATAAAAAAAATTCTGATTTAATCACCAAATTCTGAGCATGCCAACATCTCAAAATGTTTAACAGTTGGTCCATCATTTTTTTCTAGGAAAACCAATGAGTCATCAGTCACACTACCTTAAGCAAAAACATGCAATGAAGTTCACAGCATAGCATTTCTCTGTTCAAATAAACTTTAGACACATAGAACATGATATTAACAGAACATATCTCAGAAATCATACAAGAAGAGAGAAATGTAAATGGAAACTAACCATCCACATAGCCTTTAAATCAAAGTTGCAATCCACATACACAGCAGCTGCCAGTGACTCCACTATATCTGCAAGAACTTTTGGAGCTTTCACCAAACCCCCATAAACCTCTGTTTCTTCTTCTTCATTTACTGCCATCACAAATTCTCTCACCTGAAACACAGGCATGAAAGGAACACGATTTTGACAGAATTGAAAGTGGAAAAGTTGGCTTAGCCACTGAATAAGCACTCGATCATATATCATTCGGTTACAACAATGGTATCAACAATTTGGACCACAATTGAACAAATGACATCCAGCAATGAAGTGCTTATCAGATAACTAAACCAACTCCACCATTTTCAATTCTAGCAAAGCCATGCCCCCAAACAATCACAGAATCCATAAGTAGCTATTCCACGAATTGTATAACACAAAAAAATAAACAAAATCAATAAGATCAAAATAAGAATAACAAGGGAAAGGGGGAAAACAGTGGAATTACAAGCAATTACCCAATTTCAAATATTATAAGGTGAAGATTGTTTGGGAGATACCTTCTCATCCAGAGCAGTGACATTGTGGCGCACATACATATAGAGGCGGTGGCGGACGGCGACGCGCGCGAGGTTCTCGGTGCTGATGTTGGCGGCGCGTACGATGGAGAGCTTGCCGGGATCGAGGGTGGGGTAATGAAGGAAGACGTAATTGGAGACGGCCAAGCCAAGGGCGGCGTCGCCGACGAACTCGAGGCGCTGGTAGGAGGGAGAGCCGGTGTAGGAGGAGTGAGTCAAGGCCTCTTCCAGAAGGTTCTTGTCCTTGAAACGGTATTTCAGAAGATTCTCCACCGCTCTCACCGACGCCTCCATATCCTCTATCACTTCATTCTCTTCAGTCAGTTCCGCCGGAGTATTCGCCGCCGCAGGCCGGTGCATGGTGTTGTTGGATTCGAAGTGGCAGAGCAGAGGAGGTTGGGATTGGTTTAGTTTCTGAATTTGGAGTTTGTAGAAAATAGATGTGAAAGAAGAAGAATCGGATGTGTTGATGTTTGTATTCTCAAATCTCAATTCTGCTGATTTAACCACTACAGTAATACTCAAATGAGACTGGTTTTTAAAGGGGTTTGAGAAAAGCCCATAGAACAAGGCCCAGTCCAATGGCATTAGTTTCTAAAGGGGTTGGAAGAAAAGCCCATGTGAAATAAGAGAGTTTGCATCTTATTTATATCAAGTTAAATCATGAAGAGCTAATCAAACGATACCATTTTATCAAATAATTATTTGCAAGAGTTCATATCCTACAAATAGAATTAGGTGTGTGGATCTTTGTAGAGACAAGAAAAGGTCCAAGGAGGTGTTAAAGTCATATCCCACGATCCACGAGACAGCAATTTTAAAGGATAGAAGTTTGTTATCACCAAATTAGTTATACGTAAATTTAAAATTGGGCTTAAAAAGAAATATAGTTAAGACCAGTTTTGAGACCTTAAGTGACAACCAAACAAAAGGATATTACTTGGTTTGAGACTAAAGTGTTAATTCCCTCGCATGAGCTTATATGAGACTAGACTAT
Organism: Scutellaria barbata; assembly: GCA_028654395.1. Classification (NCBI taxonomy): domain Eukaryota; kingdom Viridiplantae; phylum Streptophyta; class Magnoliopsida; order Lamiales; family Lamiaceae; genus Scutellaria; species Scutellaria barbata. Next base: position 1,571,421 of record CM053656.1, on the reverse strand, counting down.
TTCACAACTAATGATACAATCACACTATTCAGCGTTAATTAGTCAAGTTTAAAAATATACTTAAATATAAAAACATATCAATTGGCAAGTCACCAAGACTGAAATGAATTTTGTAATCGATTTGAGATTTAAGTAAATTTTTATAATTTTGTATTTGGTTTTTAAATTTTTTAAGATAGAATTATATTTCAGTTATAGAAAAATAAATAATATTATGTTATTTTATTTTGAAAAAAGTAAATAGTTTGCAAATAGTATAATTGTACATAAAGTAGAAAAAATAACAAACATGATCGAGATTTTACCAATCTCAAATCCAAATAGACGCATCCAAACACACCCTAAGTTTCATTATATTCCACCCATATCTCAATTCAATTCATTTAATACCCCTTGGAAATATGGGAAAAGCTAGCACAACCACTATCCTGGGCGGATATAGCTTTTAAACTGTGATTTCGATAAAATAGTAAGATGATGGTTTTACTAAAATCCCTTATGCATAAAAGCATTTTTCAGTACATAATCCTCCTATTATATCACATTCCTAAAACACTCTCAAAACTGATTTCTCCAACTCAATATTTCCAACTGCCAATTATTCTAGCAAACTGCAGCCATGCGAACCTTTAACATAAGATAGCAGATTGTATGAAGAAAAGTAAGGGAGCAGATTCCTAATTCACCATGAGATCGAATCCACCTCCTGCTTGCATAGCTACACGAGGCGCTTGCATGTTGTGAAGCAATTGCTGCAACCATCTTCTTGTAGTCGGATCTTCCTGCAAACACAACAATGTGAACATCCAACATATCAAGCAACTAAAACGATTTATATTTCTTTTGGCCTCAGGAAATGACGATAATTACACCTACACGAAGGCAGCTACTAAATGTTGCATCTCGGAGCATTTCGGGCAGACAGGTTCTAAGTGCATCACAAGCTCTGCACAAGAAAAGGTGATTAATGACACAGCAATTAGGTGGAAATTTTTGAATGGAGAAAGGATGAGTTGAGCAGTCAATATCCATTGAACACCTTAAATTGTCGGACAAGCGGAGGTAGCATCTGATAATGTGCTTTAACAGCCGAGAAGAAGGTTGTTCAGCAAGTGAAGTAACCATGCTTGAAAGGACCCTACTTACAGCATGGAAACGCTCTGCTGTGGTGCATATGTACTCTAAACCCACATCATCAAGCAAAATCTTCTGAACAATAAATGTTGCTACCTATGAAATAAAAAGCTCATATTCAAATACACCCCATAACTTAAAAAAAAAAAAAATGATAGAAAGAAGCTTAGAAATCTTATATGTGGATTTATTAACAAAAGCCCCAGTTTAAGTGCTGCAAACTGAGAGTTGAGACACCAACTCATACATTTCACATCACATTTGCAAAATATGCGCTCCATATGAGTTGGATAATGATCACAGTTATCCTGAACCCATTAAATCGGTAAGACGCAAGAATAAATTCTGCCGAGTAAAAGAAGAACTCATATTCGGCTTGTCAAATAGACAAAATGGATCTCAGAAGTAAGAGCTGCATTCTGACTCAAATGTATGGGAAGCATACAAAGTAACTAATTACGTTGTGTGGGAAGCATGAAAAAACCACACATATTATACTGAAAATATTAACTTTGAGTGACATCTCATTGAGAATTTCAATTCTTCTGCCAAAATATAGAGCCAAGCATAGTTTGGGGTGAAAAAGAGACAAAGCCAAACAACATAAAACCTGAAGAAATATATAAGAACTTTTTAGCAGTTCCACAGCTAGGCAATTAAAAGCAAAATAATAATATTAATAATAACAACAAGAACATCAACAACAATAATAATATCACAACAAATTTAATGAAACAATAATAATTTATAAAAAAATGAAGCTTCTGACATGAACATATCATCATTGCAAAATCTAAATAGAAACTCAACTGTTTTCGATAGTTCGCTTCCCATCTCCATTGTGCGCAAGCACAATGGAATTATTTCAGTAAAGAGAAGGAAATTGATAACTTCAGTGTCGTCAACCTGGGAACAAAATTGCAAACCACAAATCACTTATCATGTACCAATATAATGATAATGGCTAGACTTTAAATATATATATATATATATATATATATATATATATATATTTGCTGATACATAGGAACATATGCTAAGAGAGAAACAATTGAAAAGCATAATTCAAATTTCACAAGAAAAAGACCAAATTGGACACCATGTATGGAAAACATATAATAAGGACCCCATTGACATGAAACTGATAATGTGTTATATTCAATCAATTTCCTTAATAGAAAGCATAGATCAGACAGAACTGAAATAAATGAACTGAAGGAACCTAAGACTAGAAACTAGAATATAGAAAGACTAGAAACTAGAATATAGAAAGACTAGAAACTAGAATATAGAAAATTGTAATTTTGTTTCCAATTGAAAAGCATGCACGTTAGCAATGAATCTCTACTAAAATCATCATAGGGAAGCATTGTTGTAATATTAAGAGCAAAATAAACAACCAGGTCATAAATGACATGCCTTCTAAATGCATAAGAGGCAATGATTCTATTTATACAGAATTTAAGAATATTCAACTGCTGAACAGGGAATACCTTAACCAAAGCACCAATGACTCCCAAACTCGTAAGCCTCAAGTACTCAAATGGCCTAGATTTGCTGTTTGTATTAAGAAAAGGATACAGGAATAGAGGAATGTGGGCTGCAAGGGAAAAAATAAAAGGCCATCAATATTACTAAATTGCATAACATTGAAGTTGTGATCTCTACGGAGACAGTAACAAACAATCTATATATCCATACACCCATTAAAAAATTACCATTGAGGAACATCATTCTGGTATCTGGATGTGAGGCCACACACTGCACATATTAAAAACGATATGTTAGCTCCAGACAGAAAGGACATGACATTTATCCTCATTAGTCATCTGTGAATTTTACTCCACTCTCCATGGATGAGATAAAAGAAGGTTGCAGATATTAACAAACCAACAAATATATGTCCACGTGGATTATACTAACGGTCCAATACAACAGCAAAACCAGGGCAACATATCAACACGTATATTCTGCCTTGTTATACTACAATAAATACCTAAATACCTGAAGAAGAGCAAGTGCATTGCAAACTCTGTTTGATTGACCAGGAGTTAAGTTTGGCGGTGATAGAACTGGGTAAATGGAGACAATTTCCTGCAGGAGTTTAAAAGAATAAAATACAGGATTCGCATAAATCGAAAAACCAGATGAATGCCCAATGCAATGGTGATGAAAAAGAAATGAAAACATAGTAATTGCAATTCATGTAACAGACTAACCGAAAAGGAGAAATACGAGTTTGTAATCAGATAACAAATTAATTAACTCACCAAAAACTTGGTAATTTAAGCATTAACCTTCCATTATTTGGGTTCATTACATCTCTGATTGTAAAAGTAACTGAAATTGCGCAATCTCAAATTGAATCAAAAGATCTTCACGTCGAATTACTCACAATTTATGGAGCATCAAACAACAACAAACGAAATATGCTAGAGCAAGGTGGCCAGTGTAGAAACAAACCTGCAGAAGAGCAGCAATTGTACCAAAAGAGTTCCACAACAACGGAGCCAAATCCTGGAAGAGTTCTCTCTTCTACTAGAATACAAACGAGACAGATTAATGAGAAACGGCACAACCAGCATGAACGAAACCCTTCATCAAAAGAATGAATAAATGAAATGATAACTAAATTCCGAATCACACAGCTTCGTCGTTTATCAACTATCTTAGAAGAGATAGGCGAAAAACGAACAGTCGCAGTAAAACCTAAAAGAGTAAACAAATTTGCCATAAGATGACAGAGAACTGAGTAAAAGAAGTCAAAACCTTGGAGAGTTCGAGAAGCGAATTCTCGCGGAGCTCGGGATTGCAGAGATCGAGAACAAGCTGCTCCATCGACTGAAAATTCCGATCCTTGTTGGCGGCGGCGGAAGAACTGCTACCTAGCTCAAAGGGGCCGGTTTTCATGGTCAGTGAGGGATGTAAGTTTGCCATACTTGCTTTCTGTTTTCTTAGAAAGAGAAAGTGAAGAGACAGAGAGAGAGAGATATATGGTAGTGATATGATTCAGATTCAGGAGCCCAACCATGGAAACTTTCCCCATTACAAAGCCCAGTAAGGCTTCAAATGGACCAAACGCCAAAACTCATGCTTGTTTTGATGCCTGAAAATGCAAAAACAAAAACAAAAAACAAAAATATATCAAACTTGACAGTATTTTGCTATTTAAATCATTAATTAGCTCTGAGAAATATAACATTAATAATTTGAGACTTGTATTTCTAGTTTTCACACATTTATTTATAAAATAAATATTTAAAATTAATTACATCAATTGAAATATTATTAATTTTTATTTATTATAAAATAAAATAATAAATAGAGATGTAAATTAATAAAGATTTGCAAGATATATAAGAGATTTGACAGTGGAAACATGAATAATTATTTTTCAAATAGAATAATTGGTGAGATATTTATTTAAAGGTATAAGTTTTTTTTTTTTTTTTGTTTTTGTGTTGGTGACAATGATTTTGAAGTGAGTGATTTAAAAAACCCTAAAATTTAGGTAAAGCCATTTTCTTAAAATTCAGATTTCTTTTTTTCTCTACTTAGATTTCAAATTCAAACAAAAAATCCTTATGCCAATTCCCAATTGATTGATGAAGGCGGATAGAGTAATCCAGGTCAACAAACAATGATTAAAATACCAAATTTTTATATATTATTTTTTTTTTTCCCCAATTTTGAGTTTCCTTGAGACATTTGCTACTTTCCAAATGGCATTTATCATTTTGTCACTTATTCATTTTTTAGATTTCACCCTCATATGTATAAGTTATTCTTCTTATTTATTCATTTTTCAATTATTCCGCCATTCTTCCTTTTCATTCTTCAGTGCATTCTAAAGCCATTCTTCCTTTTCATTCTTTAGTGCATTCTAAAGCTACGTACCTGATCAAAACTCCATAATTCATATATGATATTACATCAACTAAAAATTTCCAAATGAACATACAAATAAAATGTTAACTGAAAAGGATTCCACTAAAAAAGAATTTGATCATCATGGATAGTTCTATTCATAGGTTAGAAAATCAAGTATACAATGAAAAACCGAAAAATTAACTCTCTTTTACATTCATTTATCACTACTTGAATAGGAGGAATCATAAAACACATTGTACCTGTATTCACCGTCTCACTGTATTCTCTTTCTTGACTCATTGTAGAAAAAGTAGAACCTCTTTTCTCCTTGATAAGTATTCCATGCGAACTACATCTTGGCAAGCACGTACATGATTAAACTAACCACAATAATTGGTTGTTTATTTGCGAGGAGATTGTGGATTTCAAATCATGTTCAAACGGAGAAAAAAAAAACAATTAAAATCATAAGAATATCAAATTTCTGACAAGTACAAATTGTAATCATTGTGCTCAACGAACAAAATTCACCTGAAGATTGAAAACAGGATGTAAATCCTCCTTTCCATATGGTATACATTGCGATAGAGGTTTGAATAGTTCGATTCCCATATTGCATATGGTATATCATCTCTCCTGTTCAAAATCACAAATCACACTGGTAATGTCATTTCATAGTGTTCAGCTGTAGAAATAAATGCAGGGAAATCAACACAGTTCTAACTGTCCATCAAAATGTAATGGACGAAGAAATTCATTGACATCAAATCAACACAAATCGTTGAATCAAAAACTTCAGAGATTCAAGAATCAATCATTCAACTTACACTTAGAATGTGCCGCCAGAAGCGATGATATAATATACATCCATACTTTCATATGCATAGCTAAGTGATGCCAAAACAGTATCCAAGGTGGATCAGATGTTAAATTAATAGCATACATAAAATCTATTTTGCAGCATACAAATGAAAATTAGTATTGGATCATTTCTGAAAATTCTGATATTACAAAACCTTCTGATCTAAATCATAATATGAGTTCTAACTTCAGTCATGAGATGCTACCATCGCAAAACAGCATGCACTTATGTTTCTTGAGAAATCAACTTACCAACAGAAGAAGAAGCTATATCCTTAGGCACTGTCAGACAGATATTAACAAAGAGGTACTGAACATCACAATTTTTTTTTCTTTTATTGTTCCTTTTTGCCCTCTATATCTTATTTGTGGGTTGGGGGAGGGGTCATTGGGAGTTGGGTCTAAAGTTGGTTATATACCTTAAATATAACAAAGACAGTGGACATACAACTTCTGCAATTAAACCCGATGACAATCACTCTGCTCTGTTGATAAAATCAAACATGGTATTGACTCATTGAAAGGGAAGTTAAACTCAAAATACAATAAAAGCAAAGAGTGACGTACAGCTAAATAGAGATTAAATTTTCCTCTTATTCTTTTGTAACAATGAAGCTGATTTTTTTTATTTTTTGTCGTCTTTATGAAATGCCCAGCTATGATAAAGGACAGTAAAACAAAATTATTACGATATTGCCAAGAGAATAACTTATATACAGAAATTGTATAAGAACAGTTGCAATTACAAAGCTGGGCATACAAGACTTCTGGATAGAAGAAATGAACAACACTCAGTTCTGTTATGGAAGCCAAAAAGATCTCAGATACCTGACAAGAAAGGTAAAACATGAACATCCAAAGATTTCTGACAGAATCGTAATTGCAGCGATATAGTTACCATATCAATTAAAGATAATGAATTCTGAGCACACTAGAACTTGTAAAGCATTGTCAACAAATTCAAGACATTAGGTACAGAAAAATACCATCAAATTACAATGGCGCATATGGTTTGAACAATTTAGATCTCGTAAGACACTAATGGTTCTAAAGGAGTGAATGCACACACTATAGAAATCATGAAGTATGGGGACAAATGGAAATACAAGCCAATGTCACATCCACAAAAGAAGCAAGCAAATGGACAATTTAGATATAATTAACTAAGACCCAAATGAATGAGGCCACGGTAGCAATCAAATATGCTCAAATGGAGATAAGCCTTGCTTTCAAATGCATATTTATGCATTTCATCAAGATACAAATTCAACAAATGAACAAGTCCAGCAGAGGTTTCCAGGAAAATAAATTGATGGAAAAGTCTTCAAAAGTACCATCAGAAACTGGTAGAAAAATTATTTGCCACATACCTAATATTACAAAGTTCATCAGAAGCAAATGAAGGTGTACACCAGAAAAGGTTGTTCATGTATTTGCAACTCCAGTGACACAGCTTCCAACAATAATGCATAGATCTGAGCAAATGATATGCAAGGGTCCAAGTGCTACACCTCAGGAATCATAAAAACAGACATAACACTGAAAATCAATCATTTCCAAATATTTCAACAACAATCTCAATTTAAAGATTAGAAAGACTGTTAAAGTGCTATCATGTTCCTCAACCCATTGGAATCCATGGAACATAATGTATGATGACAACACTCTTAAATGAGCTGAAGATGAAAGACTACTACACCTCAGTTATTATCACCTTTGGGGAATCATGTAGTGCAAATAGACTTAAAGAGAAAACACTAAAAAAAGTAACACGTGTTAGTTAAAGAATGACTGACGCATAATAAATGAATGAGATACTTACATCTTAATATGTTGTCGTGTAAGGGTGTGAAGACGCAACTGTCTTATCTTCAGATACATTACAATGGAAAGTATCCACATTGGTATTTTGATTATACTACCTGTAAGCAAAAACAATTAACGTTGCAGGTCAAAAATAGAAATAAACACGGTGAATATAATGTCATAGAATTGCTGAGGTGACGTGCAATATTTAATTCCTCTCGATACTAATGATTATTCCCATTGCTGATTCATTAACATGTCAAACAGGGTGCGATAGTTCACCATGTATCCATGACACAGATCATATAGGAGCTTTTAGACCAAGGCTAGTTCATTAGTCGTGAAATTATTTGTATGCTGTAACATTTTTTGATCTTACACAAAACCTTGTCTTGTAACATTTTAAAAAATAATAATAATAATAAAGTTTCATATATAAGATTTGCTGCCTCTATCAAGGATATAAATTAGTTAGGAGATGGTACACCATGCAATGCTGATGCACATGGAAAGTACATAGTTGGGAACCAAACTTGGTACTTGGCAAGCATACAATTGAAGGATTTTCGAGTTTGGGAGACAAGTGAAGGCAAATCTATATTCATAAAAATCAAGTATGCCATAATTCACCTCATTCTCACTATGTTCTAATGCTCCGAAGAAGCAAAGAAGTTTGGAAATATTTGATGAGATAAAAGAGAGGAGAGTGGAGAAATCAACTTTAACTTGCCTTTTACGTTTTTCTCATTCCTAGAAAGTAATTTCCTGAAACTAAACCAAGACCGAATCAAAACTTACGCATGAAAAACTTGAGTAAGCAATTGAATGGAAGCATATGTCCTCCTTGGTTTCCATGATTACATCTAGGATACATGATCTGATTAAAAATCCAATTCTTTTAGGACTCAAACAACTACGAGTTTGAGCATAATGGTAATTGGTCTATAAGCTATAATCGGATACACCATGCTCATGCATCTAGTGACCTAATAAAGAATAATTAGGTGCCAATCATATTCAATAAATTGATGAAACAAAATAAATTGGAAATCTTTTTACACATATTGAACAAGCTTCAATAAGTTCACTTAACTAGTCCTAATAAAAATCAAGACAAAAGCTCTATCCTAATGAAAGTGTCTAAAAGGTAGTTGATAAAGATCTATTGCAGTATTTACATTCAATTAATTTAACTTAACTAATATTATATGTTTTAAAATTCATTTCCGCTACATAATATATAATAATTATTTTTTAATTTACGGCAAGCAATGTTTGTGTCCGATCAATCCACCACTAGTGCCAATACCCCATCAATGTAATTTCTTGAAAATTAAATATTGTAGGATATTTGTATCAAATGTATTTTATTATTTTATTCGTTTCAAAGATATACATCTAGATACCTTGATAACATTTAAATATATATATATATATAATGTTAGCCAACAATATATTTAAGTATATCTAATTATCATTATTTACATAAGCTATTTAAATAGGATCAAATGCAATTTTCTTTCATCAATGATTACATGATATCTTAAATGTTTTTAAGAAAATAATACATTCAAATATTCTCATATTTTCATAGTCACGATTTTGTAAAATTCTTATTTGATAAGATGCATTAAATAATAAGAACTATCTTATTAAATAAAATATCTAAATAAATTAGTTTTAATTAAATGTATTAAAATCTGAGTAAAATAAAAATTTAAATGAATTAAATATTAAGTTTCTACTTTAATCAATTTTAAATTATATTTAAATATAAAAGCAGACAAATTGTGTTGTAGTATTCTAAATTAATTCCACAACTATAACAAATAAGGGAATCCTAATCAATTGCTAAATAATGCAAGTTTTAAGTAATAACATAAGAATACAAGGAAACTAGGTGACCCTTGATGGGAGTACAAGGATAAAGTGATAGGATAAAGTGATAGCTTTTAGTTTTTGTAACAAAGGAACTAACAACCACTACCCAAAGATGTGCATTGGGTAAACCTCACTCTTGTCCAATAGCAATCCGGACTAGGCAAGGCCCGTGAGATGGGCACGACCAACTGATACATGATTAGAGCATAAGGGTGTAACGTGAGATATAACCTAAATTAATATTCCATTAATTAATGCCACCTAGTACTAATAATATAATCTGAACTTGAACTAATGCAATAGTTAATAGGGCTCACTAACTCCATGAATCCTAGTAAAGATAGTGAAAGCTAGTAGCTACTGTTGGGGCAAGGACAGCTTTCTAAACCCATAATTTCAAAATATAATAAAATGATACTTCTACTAAACTCTCATATAGCATTTTTCAATATATTGCTATATATCACATGCCTTAAACATTCTCCAAATCCGCTTTCTCCAAACCCATTTCAATATGCCAAAACAAGAGTTTAGTTTACTGGTTTAATTCTAACAAAAAATTCAGCCATGCAAACCTTTAAAGTAATTGCAGATTGTATGAAGAAAAGCAGCTGCCTGTAAATCAGAGACCTAACTAAGGAAAATGCTTAATTGACCAAGAGATCGAATCCACCCCCTGCTTGCATGGCCAAAGAAAGTGTTTGCACATTTTGAAGCAGTTGCTGTAACCATCTTCTTGTAGTTGGATCTTCCTGAAAACACAGCATTAAAAACACTCAACGTATAAGACAATGAAAGATGTATTTTTTTTTTGTTGCCTCAAGAAATGACGACAATTACACATACACGAAAGCAGTTACTAAATGCCGGGTCTCTAAGCACTTCAGGCAGGCAAGTCCTAAGGGCCTTACAAGCTCTGCACAATAACACGTGATTGATCAAACAACAACTAGGTTAACAAATTTGAATGTAAGAAAATACATTAAGCAGCCAATATCCATTGAAGAACCTGGGATCGTCAGATAAACGGAGGTAGCATCTGATAACATGCTTTAACAGCCGAGAAGAAGGCTGCTCAGCAAAGCCAGTAACCAAGTTTGAAAGGACCCTACATACAGCATGGAACCGATCTGGTTTGCTGCATATGTACTCTAAACCCACATCATCAAGTAAAACCTTATGCATGATAAATGTTGCTACCTGCGAATAAAATGCTAATACTCAAATACAATCCATAAACAGAAACAAGAAAATGTAGAAATCTTTTTTGGCAGATTTAAATATTAAAATGAAAAGTCAGATAAGTTGGTAATGATCTGTGAGGTTATGTAAACAAAGCTCCAGTATATGTGCAGCAGATTGAGAAACCATTGCATTTATATCCCAATAAATTGCAAAATATGTGCACCACATGGGCTAAACAATGATCCCAAATATCTAATACCATTAAATCAGTTGACCCAATAATAAGTTCTGTCAATTAAAAGAGAAACTTATATTATGCTAGTGATAAAGACTCGGAAAAATCAAAGCTGCAATCTGACTCCAATGTATGAAATACAAAGAAACTAATTATGTTGTGGGGGAAGCATGTACAATCAGTACATATCATTTCTAAACAGTAACTTTGCATGACATCTTGTAGAGAATTTAAATTCCTATGCCAAATTTGGTGTGCAGAAGAGACAAAGCTAAACAACAGCATAAAACCTGAAGAAATATTCTAAATTTTCAGCAGTTCCACAGCCAGACCACTAAAACCAAGCAAAAGAATCATGAAGCTTATGATATAAACTTATAATTATTGGCAAAATGTTAATAGAAACTCAACTGTTTTTGATAGTTCGCTTCCCATCTCCATTGTGCGCAGGCACAAGGGAATTATTTCAGTAAAGAGAAGGAAATTGATAACTTGAGTGTCATCAACCTGTGAACAAAGTTGCAACCTCAAATCTTGTATCATATAAGAATATAATGAAGATGACAAGACTTCAATAAAAAAATGCTGAAAATGAGGACATATGCTAAAAGAGAAATGTGAGAAAACATAAGTTAAATTTTTAAAAAAAGAGACCAAATTGAACACCAGTATAGGTCACATATAATGACTCCATAGACATGAAACTGATATTGTGTTCCATTAAATCAATTTCATTTATAGAAGATGTAGATCAGAAAGAACTGAAATAATAAGTGAACTAAAGGAGCCTAAGACTAAGAGCTGGAATACAGAAAGAAAGTGGTTTTCAGTTGCAAATAGTGCGCATTAGCAATGAATCCCAACTAAAACCATAAAATCATAGGTGCACATTGTTTTAAGATAAGTATGGAGCAAAATAGTTAGACAAACAAGTCATAAATAACATGCCTTTTAAGTGCATAAGAGGCAATGATTCTATTTATACAGAATTTAAGAATTTTCAATTGCTGAACAGGGAATACCTTAACCAAAGCACCAATGACTCCCAAACTCGTAAGCCTCAAGTACTCAAATGGCCTAGATTTGCTGTTTGTATGGAGAAAAGGATACAGGTAGAGAGGAATCTGGGCTGCAATAAAAGCATCAGATGGCAAAAGGCCCATTTAGAAATTCTTCACACCCATACTCATGTAAATCCAGGAAAAAATGCATATGCACATTCATCAACCTTAATTATACAGGTAGCCAAACAAAAATCATAGAAGGCATCTAACACAAAAAACTGTAGTTCATATATAATATATCATCACTAACAACTCAGCATTGATAATCTGTTCCAGCATTAAAACAATGGCAGAATCATCACCATTCCAAATATTTACTTTACTTCATGAATACTATCAAACCTACCCAACCACTTGACCACAATACAGAACCAGAATATAACAAAAGAAGTACCCAGATAGGAACTCCAATTCCCCCACAAGAAAAAAAGAAAGAACAGACCAAAATAAGAGGCATCAGTATTACCAAATTGCAGGGTCTCTAACTAAGTTTTAATATCTACAGAAATAGAAACAATTCCATACACCCGTGAAAAAGAATTACCATTGAGGAACAAAGTTCTGGTATCTGGATGTGAGGCCACACACTGCAACAAATTAAAGTAAGATGTTAGCTCCAGATATGGAGGACATGGACATTTGCCCTCATTAGACATCTGATAATTCCACGCTTTTTGTTCAACCCATGGACGAAGATTTTATATTTCAGGAACAAACTTTCAGGGGACAAATATTTTTGTCCAATTCAGAAATAAGGTGAAAAGAAATGAAGAAGTTGCAGAGATTACCAAACCAACCAATACTGTCCACATGGAAAACAGAACCCGTGGATGTTACTAATGGCCCAATACAACAGAAAAACAAGTGCAATATACCAATACATTCTGCCTTAATATACAATGACAAAATACTCATTTGGTTACAACACATGAATAAAAAGAATCTCCTACACAGGCAACTATGGAGTAAGTTGTCTACATCCCAAAAATAAATAATAAACATTAAGCAAAATAGACGAGCCCATTACCATGCCAATAAGACAACTTTAGGTAACTTAAGAGATGAAAGCATAATACCTGAAGAAGGGCAAGTGCATTGCAAACTCTGTTTGATTGACTAGGAGTTAAGTTTGGCGGTGATAAAGATGGGTAAATGGAAACCACTTCCTGCAGGAGTACAAATGAACCAAATAGAAGTCATAAAGATTAAAAAAAAAAAGATGTTATACCAGAATGCTCAATGCAATGATGTGAGAATGAAAAGGAAACCAAAGCTCGAAAGAAATAAACATAGTATTCCCCCTCTCCCCACCAAAAAAGATATATATATATAGTAGTATATATATACTACCATAGATTAGAAACCCCATTACTATGTAAATCCATAAAATTCTAAAACTTCCTAAACCATAAACTGATTTTTCTCATCCGAAAATGAATCAAAACGTTAGTATATATTTTCCATCTCAGATGTAGAATTCAGAGGAAATATGTTCCCAATTACAATATAATGAACTGGACAAATACAATTTAGTAATAAGACAGCAAATTGATTAATTATAATTCATACCAATGCTCATCAATAACCTAGTAATTTAAGCAAGAACCTTCCCCATTCTTCAGGTTCATTAGATTTCTTTTTTTGCTTGAAAATCTGAAACAACCCACTTCCTAGTTAGGCCAACAAAAGAAGGATTGAGCCCATATTTAAGCCCAAGTATTGATCTTAGTTATCACTTATCAGATATAATCACGATTAATTACTTCTTATCTGTTTCTCTCTACATACTTTCCTTAGGAGCTTCACTTGCTCGGAAAGTGTAGTTTTCTCTTCCTCTGTTTCCGTAATTTTTTAGGAGTTTCATACTCACTCAAAGTAAGTGTTTGTTAAGATAATAACAAAATCCCTGTTATTTTAATGTTTCTTGAAACTAGTTATTTGAAAATCACAAAACATCAACTATGCGCCTAATATAGAAGTCAACTGAATTTAGGCAATCAGTCTTATTATTCAAAGTCATTTTGAATTGATAGATCTTCATGTTGAATTAATCTTAATTTATGAAACATCAAACAATACAAAAAATACTAGATATGCCAGAGCAAGGTGGCCAATGTAGAAACAAACCTGTAGAAGAGCAGCAATTGTACCAAAAGAGTTCCAAAGCATCGGAGCCAAATCTTGGAACTGTTCTCTCTTCTAATAGAGTACATACAGAACGGTTTAATAAGTAATGGAATAAACAGCAAGAACAAACACCGCCCAAAACAATGGAAGGGCTTGATTGCAATTACCCAGGGTGGCAAAATCATAGATACATCCCTTAGCTTCTGAATATTCAGTTTTCCACCCCAAATTTCCAGAAATTCAATTTCTATCCCAAGTTTTATGTTTCTTTTAATTTAGGCCCAAATGTTACATATACATATATATATATATATATATATATATGTTTAAATTGTTGTATTTAGTAGGAATATGTTTAAATTGGCATGTGTGTATATGTAACTTGTGTAAAATATATTTTTTATGACATGCAATTAATGTTTCTTAACTTTATTCCATTTATAAATACATATGTATCTACATATAGATAAATAAATGCTTGTGCAAGGTTGCAACTTAATTTTTATGCATGTTAAATGGATGCGTAGCCATTTAATAGCACTTTGACCCGATAAGCAAAGCGTCTGTTCCCGAGGTGAGGCGTTACCGGTGGTATCATTACAACCAAGGACGGACCTATGTAAGTGCCCCCCCCCCCCCCAACCCACTTTTCAATTTTTTTACCCTTTCAAAATATTTTGAAAAACTTAATAATAAATATTTATGTATATTATTATTTTATGTAAAAAAAAGTATAAAATTGTTATTATTGGCCCCTCATTTTATGATCTTGATTACGTCCTTGATTAAAACAATGAATAAAGGAAATTCTAATTAAAATCCTAAATCACACAACTTCGCTGTTTATAAACTACCATATGCGAGAAATTTCTCAAGGGAGGAAACAAAGTAGTCGAAGCAAGGCAAGAACATTGCAAATTTCACAAACAGCCATTGAAGAGTAAATAAAATCGGCATACTCGTATAAGATAGAAATACGACAGAGGAAAGAGTACAAGAATTGAAAACCTTGGAAAGTTCATGAAGCGCATTTTCCCGGAGCTGGGGATTGCAGAGATCGAGAACAAGCTGTTCCATCGGCTGAACATTCAGGTCGTTGTTGGCGGCGGCGGAAGAGCTGGTGCTGCCGGGCTCGAAGTTGGCGGCGTTAATGGGCAGAAAGTGGGGAAAGTCCGCCATAGTTTCTTCGCTTTCTTTTGATTTCGGTTTCGATGTTTTTTAGAGAGTTAATGAAAGAGAGAGAGAGAGTGTGTGAGAAAGAGACTTATGTTATGCAACGTATAATGATGGTGTTTGCCAGTTGCCACGCACTCGCACTGAAATGTAACGGTTGGGCCCTTTTGGGCCCAATTAAAACCTTTTTTCCATCACAAAGCCCAGTATAGCTCGAAATGGAAGCCCAATAGACGAAACACTCAATTTTTTAAGGGAATGCAAACAAATCAGCATAGGGGGACGGCAACGGAACGGGGTGGGGCGGGGAGCAATCCCCATCCCTTAACGCAGGGAATCCCCGTCCTCATTCCCGCCAGCTTTGCAGGAAAAATTCCCCATCTCCATTCCTTCCCCCGTAGGAATTTCCCACCTTGCCAGCGAAACAGGAAAAATTCCCTACCGTCCACATTCCACAGAATTTCCCGCCTCATTCTTTTTTGGTTTAAATACAAATTAATACATAACAATAAATTATATAATTACATATAAATAAAATGTCAATAAAAACATGAAAATGATTTAATACGAATAAAAAATGAAAATACAATTTAATTCAATTAGCTAAAACACAAAAATTAAGTATATTATATTAAATATAACGGGGCGGGGATCCCCACGGGGCAAGGAATGAGATCTCTGCCGCTCCAATCGGGGCAAAAATCACCTATCCTCGTCCCCACGGGATATATTTTGGAAAATCCCCGCCCCACTGTCATCCCTAAATCCGCATTTCACATAATTATACTACTTCAATTCAAAATAAATATCATTACAAAAATCAAATTATGTTTCAAATTATGTATCATTTTGGTCATTTTATCTGTTAATCTCAATCCAAATACTAAACTTACATATTTAATTTTTTAAAATATATTCACACTTTTTCCATATCTCAATTTTCTCTTATTTATTTCTTTTAAATTAGCTCATCTCATGTTAATTAAAAATAGATTGAAAGAGATTGGTATTATCAAGGGCATTTTATTTTTTTTATCAAAATTTTAAGTTACTTAATCTAAAGACAAAAACACCAAAAGGATTGTTATTTTGAATTAGAGGTAGTACTTCAGAAGTAGAGATTTGTTTAAGTGATTATGGTAGAGTTATTCAATAGTAAAAGTGGATAGTGTTTGAGCTAAGAAGTGATTATTTAAATGAAACGTGATATTGGAGTTTTGATTAAAAAAATTAGATAGTCAAGATTTCTGATTATATTTTATTTTCTGAGTCTGTAAAACATTTAAATATTTATAATATTGCAACAAGCAGCTAGAAGCAAGTACAACCCTAGCTTTTGAATTTTAGATTTGGTTGATGAACTTAGAATAGAATCATCCCCCTAAAACACCTCAAGTAAAACAATTCAACAAAAATACATTTAATGAAGCTTATAAAATAAACAAACAAGGCTTTAATGAAGCTCATAAAATAATTAGGTAGCTTTGAAAATATATACTATGTTGAAATTTGCACTTATAGTTCCACACTTGTTATTTATACTACGTAACTAAAAAGAAAATCTAATTAAAGCCCTTGTTAAAGTAATTTTAGATTCTAGTAAATATGTCATATTTTTTAGATATTTTTTTTAGTAACTATGATTTGTATTTATCAAGCTTGTTTAGGACTTAGAAAAGTATGTATTAACTATAAGGAATCAATAAATAGTATAGCTATGATTTGCATTTACCAAGCTTATTTATAACCAACTCCACGTAAATTTGGACAAATTGCTGAGTGCACCATGACGTTTATGAAAATTACAACCAAGTCCATCACTTCCAATATATGAACCCTTCAGATCTAATAAATGTTATAGATATATAACAGCAGCCAATAAAGTGAGTGTATTAAACTAGATTGTTCTTCAATCTTCCCCTCAAATTTGGACAAAAAAATAACCTTGAAGAATTTGTTTTACCAAACGTAATCAAAATTATGAACGCATATATAACCTCAACTAAAAATTGCTGGTATATAAATGATATGCTCACTAAATTTTAATGGAAGGATTCCACTAAAAATTAATTTGATTATTATGAATAATTCCACTCATACGTTAGAAAATCAATCATATGATTGTAATCAAGAAATAACCTAGAATAATAGCAAACATAAAACACATTATACTTGCATCCTCCATTTTAGATCCATAGTCTCTTCCTAGTTTCATTTCGTTCACAATTAGTTTCACCCATTAAGACTTGGGTTTCATATACTTTCTCTACTTTGTTTAGTGCATAAATATGCAGAACACACTTCTTTAATCTTAAACAACATTTAGCTAATCAATCTATGAGCAAAAGAAACCATAATAGAAGTCAAGATTGCATAGAATTATGAAAGTTTGGCATCAAATATAGTAATATATAACTCCTCCGATTGTTGGATTCTCCTATTGCAAATGGTGCATCATCTCCCATTCCAAAATAACAACAATAATGTCATTTTATAGTCTATTGAGATTGAATTTCAAATAGTCAGATTTCCCAATTGCAAATGCTTTATCATTCTCCCATTTCAAAATCATAATGATCATATCATTATATAGTGTTGAGTATGCAGAGAAAGATAGCACTAATCTGCCTTTGCCCTGTAAGCCTTTAGCAAGCCCGCCGACAGAAGCCTATTCAGGTTATGAGACAGCTCCTGGGCTAAAAGGGGAAATATGATATACACTCTACACAATCAAAAAAATGCGTTTAAAGGGTCAAATGCTCAACAAGCCGCTGCATTAGCGGCACATAAACTGTGTTCGTCTACCAAGTTTGCTTTAAACATAGCCTACCTCAACAATGTTCCAACTCTCCATCAAAAACTTCAAGGATTCAAGAATGAATAAAATTTGGGATAAATGCACAAAACCCCACTCTGGTTTGGGAAAATTGACACAAAACCTCTTTATCACTCAACTTGGGATAATTTCACAAAACCCCATTTTGGTTCAGGAAAGTCGACACGAAACCTGTGGTTTAAAAATTGCAACTTTAAACCACCTTTACCAATAGAATAGGACCAATAAAATCGAGCAAAAAGGACACGGACTCGAAATATAAGTCAAGTTATCTGGGACACCTAATCGAAGGTGAAAACCTTTGGCATAGTTGCAGAAGCAATTGCATAATTTCATCACTATTACTTGCATCATGTTTCAAGCAATTGCACCTTTGGCATAACACTGTCTAATAACCGTCAAAAGAGCCAGAGTCTGCCCCAATATGATTTCCCAACAAATACTTTCATGAATCTCAGCCAAAATATATTGGTCTTCGTAATCAGTAACAAATCATTTATCGGGTAAAGAAAATAATTTCTTGCACAACACACCTTCAATCAAAGTATATTGACATGGTCCGCAATTTATTGCGTCAGCCTTGTCCTAGACCACCTGGTCCACCTCCCCACCCCTCGCAGTGAATGTCAGTGTCATCCAAGAGGTGGTGGTTTGGTGGTCAAGCTCCTTAAAAAATATCTGCAAGATGGACTGCACCCATTAAAGTGGCAAACCGTACCAAAGAGTTAGCCTATGTGTTGCAAAGTCAGGTACCTTTGTGACCGTGGTAACTGAAATGATTTAACAAGAAAGCATCCACGTATGGATAGTCCCACCCAAAACAAATAACAAAAACCATTAATATATATGCACTAATTACATTTTTATTTAATTATTTAACAAAGATATTTGATTAATAAATTAGTTAATTCAACCAAAATTCATATATTAAAATCATAACACATGTTGGTTATGAAACTATTCCCACTTGAAAGATGGATGTCACCAAACATATTATTTTGATAATAAAGTACCAACTTTGATACAACTAAGGGAGATTAAAAAAGACCAATCTAAATAGAATTATTTATATTAAAATCTTTATTTAATTATATAACAAAAACTAATTAAAATTATTTCAGTAATAAATTAGTTAATTTAAATAAAATGATAATTTATTAAATATTAGAACACAGTAGTTGTGAACAATCATTCCACCCTTGAAAAATGGGTGTGCTTACTCTGATAGTAGTCTAAAACCTTTGATGTAATTAACGGAGATAAAAAAATGAAAAATCTATTTAAACATACACTTACATTAATATTTTTTTATTATTTAACTAAAGCTAATTAAATTAATTCATCATAAATTAGTTAATAAATAAAAGTTCTTATCTATTAAATATCACATAACACATGATTGTTGTGAACAATCATTTCACTCTTGAAAGATGAATGTGACCAAACATATTGCTTTTATTTACATCAAATAAATATAATTGTTTCTTTATTTACAACAGAAAAAACCAAAAAACTATATTTAATTGACCTCCAAAAAAACTTTTGAATTATATAAATATAGTACAAGATAATTTTATTTTTTTATGTAATTTTTTTATAAACATAATATACTCCAATGTGTGTGTATATATATATATACACATAATATAAACGTAAAAATTAATTTAAACAACTACTATAAACAAAATAAATTTGAACTGCAAGAACAAATAAAACAAAAAATGAAATTGAAATTGAAAATTAAATTCCAAATAAAGCTGAAAATTGGGTAATCAACCAAACAGGGAAAAAAAATTAATTGAGAAGCATCTCCATGCGTGTGAGTGGCCACATCAACACGCCTCTTGAGGCTCGCTAATGGCAGTGTTGCGCATGCACTGTGTCACAATTTTTCTTGTTTTCCTCCATCTTAACATGTTATAACAGTTGAATTTTTGTGTAGACTCTACATGTTAAATGACTGTTAATTATGATTTGGATATTATAAATGCATTATTAGTAAGGCAGAAATAAGTCATTGTGGATGCTCTTAAGACTAATATGCTAAAGATAATCTAAAAGAATCATACTCTAATGCCTAAGCAAATTCTATAAGACTCGTTCACTCATCTTGACCTAAAAAGACTCATTCGCTCATCTCAGGATTCCAAAATGGAACGACTCAATGTACTAGTTAGCATGCATAACAGAAAAAAGGAAGTATAGAAGAAGAACTTAGCCTATTCATTGACTTCTATAATCTTCAGCTATAAACTTCCAAAATAGTGCCTAGTAACAGCTCGGCAGAATATTCACAATTATTCCACTATTAACTGCATTCATAAAAACTAATTACTGAATGAACATAAGCTAAGTACTGAATGAAGTCAAAAGACTAAAGACTAACCATTCCATACTCCAGTTTGAGTTGAGCTTAACCTGCAGTCATCTCCAAAAAGAAAATTGAATTGTACCTAAAGGATATCAAAAATGCTCCTAAATTCCTTATGCTGATCTGGTCCAGATAGGTATCATTAATCAGGTAAGCAGATGGTTTATCATACTATTTTTAAATTGGGATTGTTTAAATATAGGTATCATCAAATCAGCTAATTAAAATTTTCTGGTAAGCTCACTATCTTAATCAGCTTACATCGAAAGCAGTACGATCTAGCGACAGATAGTAATCAAAAAGTCTGTTCATAAGCATTCCCTCCCCCCCCCCTCTCTCTTGCTCCTTGTAAAGAAAGGCCTATGAGATAAAATACATAGTTGTATCCTTAAATACTGAGAAATGTCAACATTACTGCCATGAAATCAATGACATACAAATTATGTAACACCCCGTTTTCAAGAAAACCTGCATTTCATATTTTATAAAAATTTATTTAGTGTGCAATTATAAATAATTAAGTGTGAGCTCTTAAGTTATATAAAATTATGATGAACGTATTACATTATGCTTAATAATTTCAAAGATTTTATGAGCTAATATTTATTTCGAGATTTTAAGGGTTTTTGGAGGATTGCTCATGGAGGAAACCGAGCTTGATCTCAACTCACTCGTCAGGCATGAATGAAAGTAAAAGATAAGATAATAAATAAGTTTAGATGCATAGATATGATATTTTAAGTTTTTTTATTATCTACTCGTTTGTGTTGTAAATGCTTTTGTTTTATGAAATTTTAATTATGATCTTTATATGTTATTCTATGTAATGAAACATGGATTTCTTGAACATGAATTATGCATCATTATTTGTATCAAAAATATGTTCTTTTACATAAGTAAATTATATAAATAAATGATCTCTTTTGTATAAGTTATACTAATATAGCATTATTGTTATATTAATTTTTGTATCCCTTTATGTAAGTAAATATACATATATATATATATAAGAAGAAAAAATAAAAATAAAACAAATAATGAAAAGGAAAAAAGAAATAAATATCTTATGCATTATTATAATTATTGCAACTTGCTAGTACATGTATTATTAGTCTATATAGTAGAACTTTCTCCTACACATCCTACTACCCTCAAGATAACTCCTATTTCATGTGCTAAACCTTACAATATATATTATGATGTGATGAATCAAATGAAAGAAAAAAAAAAGGAGTGGAAACTTGCAACTAGAAGAGAAAGAACACACACCTCTTCTCTCTTGATTTGAAGGTATGTTGGCTTAAGCTTTCTTATTTTCTAATATTTTCTTACTTTTAGCATATATTATGAAGTCCAAAGATGTTCTTTGGAGTTAGGGTTGAGATTAAATTGTTTATGAATTTCTTGAATGAAACAAAATAGGTTGCTATGTTATAATTTCATTTATGCTCTGCTTCTCTGTTCGTAAATATTCTGGGTGATATAGGAATCGATTTAGGCTAAACCCTTTTAACATAATCGAGTATATGAAGTATAGAACATGTGTTAAATTTCAAAAGATTTGGAGTTAAACTCGATTTTCTATGATTTTTCTAAGATAAGCTGTTCAGAGACAGTTTTTGTCTCCTTTTTGGGTCTGAATCAAACAATTTTCTTGAACTGTACCCTTCGATTTTATGTATGATCTTTTACTATGATTTAGAAATAGTTCTTAGGTACACTCAGAATTTTAGTATGCAATTTTTTGAGTTATGTACGATTTATGCCAAATTTTACAACATAGTTGGTTTTCTGTGTAGGTCATGTCTTGTTTTCAGTCATGTTCTGAAATTCATAACTAATTATTGCAACCATATATATAAGTCATATTTCACTATGTTGTATTACACGTTCTTATAGAGATGTAGAAATTTATCATGTAATTTTTAGAACCTTGAACAATTTATGATGATTTTTGCAAGAAAACATGTTTTCAGCCCTATTTGTAGAATATCCGTTTTGTTTTTAGGTCCGAATCAAATTATGTTTCTGAACTGTATCCTTCGAATTTATGTATGATCTTTTACTATGTTTTAGAACCAATTCTTAGGTACGTACAGAAAATTGGTACGCAATTTTTGGAGTTTTGTATGATTTGTGCTGAATTTTTCAACACTGGCTGTTTTCTGCATAGATCATGTCCTATTTTCAGTCTAGTTCTAAAATTTATAACTATTTATTTAAATCATATTCATAAGCCATATTTTACTAAGTTATATTATTTGTTCTTAAGAACGAGAGAAAATTTACCTTGGGAATTTTCAAGTAAAACTGAAATTATGAAATTTTTTACAAGAAAACATGTTTTCACCATATAAAGTACCCTGTTTTCAGCCAACTTAGAAAATTCATAACTAATTATGTAAACCTTAGTTTTAGTTGATATTTTTATATGTTATACTTCAACATGTTGTTTAAATTCTGTGAAAATATGAAATTATTTTATGAATCCTATAATATTTGATAAATTTTTCAAAATAGACTGATTTTGAGTTGAAATTGAAGTGAAAAACTAATTTATAGAATTAATTTTATTTATATATGTAGATGATGAAAAATTGTGAATTTTCAAAATATGATATCTAACACTATTATGTGACTATGTAAATATTCTTGTCATTTTTGGAATCACCTATAAATTATTAAAATTGTTGTGGCTTTATGTCATTTTATGCCTAGAATCACTAATTTAAGTGTCTAAAAAAAATTTATATCACAAGTATGATATTTATTTCATATGCTATTTTTACTTAAATGTTCTAGTTATGATTGATCATGTTTAGAATTTCATATAGGAATCAAGTATGTATTAAATGAAGTATGGTTAATATATTTATATGCTTGAATAAAGTGTATAAAATCATGATAATATATATGCTCTTAGAATGATATATTTTTCTTAAGTTAGTAAATGATTATATTTTAGGTTACGATAACCTAAATATAAGTTACAAACGAGAATGTATACAACATAATTGTCTAAACAGTTAAGTGTATCGAGTGCAGTTGAGACGACCGGTGAATCTACAAGCAATCCTCGCACCCTCAGCTTTCAAGTGGATAACTTCTACACTTTACTATGTGTTGATAATTAAATTAATATGTTATGTATGAAAATCTACGGCTGAAGCTCCGTAGCTATAACCGATAGTTGCTTCACTATCGGGCGACGACCTTAAGGGAGAGAGTGTCTGGTCTATGAAAGCAAGGTTTAGTGGGCGAGCGACTCCCACATTCCTTTATGTTATGTATGGTCCAGGGTGAGCGTGCCCGAAGGACATGTAATATGTGCTAATTAATTTAATTGCTTTAGTATATATTAGAGAGTACAGTTATCCCACCGAGATCCCTTTCCGGAGGTGTCTCATGATGTTGCTTTTCATATTTTCAGGTCCAGTGGATGACGACGACGTGGACGTGTAGCAAGCTGGACTGACTTTTCATCACCCCTTTAATGTTAAAGTACTAAAATAGTATTATATTTTGGATATGTAAATTATGATATATGATGGACCTAAACTGATATTTCGGTATAATATGTTTGTTTTATCATGTTATCTCATATAAGTGTATGTCCGTACATTTAACCTAGAAATGTGGGTGAAACACGAGTCAAAATAAATTATGTCAAGTTGAAAAAAAAAAAATCTCGTGTTTTTTGTTTTAGACTTCCGCTATAATGTATCTCATGAATTCTTTAGTTTTATGAAAGTAAAGGGTGATGGCCTTTTCCTAATTAATGGGACTAGGGCGTTACATATTAGCTGTCTTAGTCATTTACTTTCAGAAAGCCTGCTTACAGAATTACATAATACCTTCCCTTTTCGTGTTGACATAGGCTTCAAATTTAAACCACCAGTGTTTTATGCAACTGTATCACAAATTAATTATTTCCTGCATACTCTTCTATAGATTGTTAAAATATAATTAAAATCTATAACCACTGCATATATTTTTACACCTTGACTACAAAAAAATCACTGCCTTTACTGAAAAATCTGATCTTGCAAGACCTTCAGATCTACATCTTTGAATGAATGTTGACATAATTCACGATATGCTCAATCAACTAAACAATATACAACCTTCAGATAGATAGTCAACTTATCAACAGAAGAAGCTATCCTTTAGGACAGACCGTTGACATAGAGGAATTCAACTTCTCAATATTTCTTTCTTATTATTTCCTCTTTTTATATGTCCTCTATCTTTGTTGGTTTGGGGGAGGGTGGTTGGGACTTCAGAGGTGTGTCTAGATGGTTGTGTGCCATGAATAATACAAAGACAATGGACACACAACTTCTGCAATTAAACTCTGATGACAATGACTCCACTCGTTTAACAAATCAAACATAGATAAACAAACTCAACTCCAAATCAGATAAAAGTCGAGAATTTGATGTGCAACTAAATGGAGAATAAATCTTCCTGTTATTCTAATGTAGTTAAAACTGAATTATTATTATTTTGGTAGTTATGATATGCCCATCAATGGTAAAGGACAGTTAAACAAAATTACAAGAAGAAATTGTTAAAGAAGTGTTGCTAAATAACCAAGTTAGGTATATCTAACGTTTATGTTACGTAAATTTGTTTAAGCTGGACAACAAGGGGAATAGGGAGAAGCTGGACAAAATAAATGAACAACACTCAGTTTTTTTATGCCAGGGAACACCAAAAGGATGATCTCAGATCTCACAAGAAAGGTAAAACAGTAACATCCATAATTTTTTATCAAAACAGTAACATCCAAATTCCTTAATATTCACAAAGGAAGAAACCAAATGGCGACATAAATATAAATCAACTAAGATCACATGAATGAGGTATGCTGACCGATTAAATATAATCGAATTGAAATAAGTCTTGCTTTTACATGCATATTTATGCATTTCATCAAGATACAAAATCAACATATGAACGCTCCATGCAAAGGTTTAGGTTTCCAAGTTAATAAATTGACGATGAAATTTTCACAAGTATTAGCAGAGACTGGTTGAGAAAATTATTTGCCACTTACTCAATATAACAACATGCTTCAGAAGCAGAAGCTAGATTTACATCAGGCAAAATTGTTCATGTATCTACAACTGACACCACTTCCAACATAACTGCATAAATCTTAAAACAGTGTCCAAGTGTTATACCTTAGGAATCAGAAAAGCAAACATATAACTGAAAAGCAATCATATACCAAAATAGTTCAACAACAATCTCAATTTAAAGACTATTAAAATGGTACATACCTTGTAATCCATGGATCATAATTTATGGTTGACTACACTCTTAAATAGCTGAAGATTGTAATGCAAAATATACTTGACAGGAAAATACTAGGAAAAGCAACACATATTGGTTAAACAAAGACAAAGGTATAATAAATGAAATGAAATACCTCACGTCTCAATACACTGTCGTGTTAGGGTCTGTCTTATCTTCATATACATTAGAATGGAAATTATCCACATCAACACATTGATTATACTACCTGTTACAAAAGAATAAAATGCTTTTGGTCAAAAGTAGGTATAAATATGGCAAATACACCCTTGCAGAATTGCCGAGTTGAAGTGCAATATTAAATTCTACACGACAATTTTTTCCAATGTCAATTCTCTAACAGCATGCCAACCAGGGTGCCAGAGTTCACCAGGCATCGAGGAGATCATAAAGGAGCTTCGAGACCATAGATGGCTCGTCCATAATGAAATTATGTGTGCGATGTTTTTTCTTTTTTAATCTTTCGCCAAAAATCATGTCAAAACTGCTGACTCATTATCAAGGATATAATTAATGAGGAGAAGGTACACATGCAATGCTGGTGTACAGGGAAAGTATATAGTTGGGAACAAAACTTGAAAGCAAACAATCACAAGATTTCCCAATAGTGAGACAAGTAAACGCAAACCTACATGCATAAAAAAAGTCAAGCATGCCATAATTCAACTCGCACTCATTATTTCGATGAGCCAAAAAGAAGCAACCATATTTGGAAATATTTGATAAAGACAAAAGAGTGAGGTGTAGCATGACAACAAATAGAGACAATCTAGCAGATACCGGATACGAGAGGTGAGAAATCTATTTGCTTGTCTCTGTATCAAAAGATTGTATTTTTTTTTTTTATAAGGAAAAAAAAAATTGTTAATAAATTGAAAGAGAATACAAGGGATGAGAAATCTCCTATTCTCAAATATAGAGCAATTGTAAGGCATAAGCCCAATTCCTAACTAAATCTGTAGTGTGAACTCTTACGACACGATAACCAAAAAACACCTCTAAACTTAATACTATCCCAAACCTCCTCCGACGACTCAGTAAGATTCTCAAAAATCCTCTTATTTCATTCTAACCAAAACGATTGAAACTTATGGATGAAAAACATGACTGAATTGTATTTCCTAGGTTTCCCATGCTTGATCAGATTGAAATTGCAATTTTTTTATTTAAACAACTCTAAATTGGAACTTAAAAAGGCAATTTTATCTCTTAGCTATAATCGCATATACCATGCTCATGCATCTAATGACCTGATCAAGAATTATTAGGTGCCAATCATACTCATAATTGATGAAACAAAACAATTTGGAGATCTTTTATGCATATTGAACAAGTTTCAATTAAGTTCAGTTTACTATAGTCCTACCTCAAGAGGCTTGACAAAAAACAGGACATAAGTTCGATCAACATGAAAAATTCTAAACAACAAACATATATTATTGTTTGTTCCCTTTCCTCTTCAGACGAGGAAGAAAGTAACATGGACCCATTATTACAGGTAAAACTAAGATCAGACACCATGTACCCTCAGGAAGGAGCAACATTTTCACATAAAAATGCATCCACGAATACAAAGATGAAATCATACATCTGCTCCCACAGACTAATTCAGGTTTAGAAGTCAATGTTATTGTTTCATATCATATTAAAGATATTAGGAAAGCTTCAAACTGTTGGCTAATAGAAGTATATTTTGCAGATTCATCAGTAAACCATATATCAACTACATGTAGCTGTGAATTTTCATGTGTTTAATCCTAATAGGTTAAAAAGTATGATCACTTCTCATGTAAATAAAATGGAAAGATAAAATTAGACAACAAGTCTGTCAACCAGCTAGAGAGGTAGCAGCTAAATCTGATGGACTTTGTTATCACATGATCAGAACCCCACCTTCTTGGTTAATATGAGATCGTCCTAGGACATTGAGCAACTCTTGCAACATTCTTGCTGTATGATCTTCCTACATACATAAAGATCAGGCAAAACAATTACAACATGAACAGATAACACATCTTGCATTCTTGTAAAACGACTTAGAATTAAGATAACGATGATGAAAATGTCTTGTATGGTAAGAAGTACTCACACGAAGACAACGATCAAATGTGCCATCAGAAAGCCTTGTTGGGAAAGAATTTTTGACTGCCCAGAGAGTCCTGCAGGAAAATTATGACTGATTTCTTTCAATACATTAATCATTGTGATGACAGAGAGAGGAAAGCAGTGAATACAGTAACTAATATGGCATACCTTCGATTATCCAGCAAACGACGATAACACCTAATGACATGTTCCAACAGCCGAACCGAAGGTTGGTCAGAAAGTGAAGCAACAACATTGCCTAGTGCTTGACACACAGCAAATGACCTCTCTGGCAAATCACCTACATACCATAAACCTAGATCATCCTGCAGAAGCCTTTGCAGAATGAATGTTGCGACCTGCCACTACTATTCAATCAGAACACTCAGTGGATAGCAATAGGTGAGAAGAAGTTTCCTATGAACTGCCACATACTGAAATTTCATTGCATCAATGGCATAGAGGCAAGTCCAAACTAGAGAGTTAACGAATAAAAGCTATCCACACTTTTAGACCGCTGAAAACAAAAATTAGGAACATATAACCTAGGGAATTTGATGGAAAACCATATACTTGACACCACAGAAAAGCAACTGTGATAACTTTTTGAAAGTCAGAAAGCAGGATAGTGCAGGTAACACAATAAGGACCCAGTAAGCAGAGAGCAATATTGTGTCTGCATAACATACTCTAAGTTACAGTGAAAATTACTAATCTGGCACATTTTAAGAGATACTCTGAACCATTTCATTATGATTCAATAAAACATGGAATGTGAAATTTATAAAACGTTGTAGAAAGGCAGAAATGTATGGAACACAAAACCAATATTTCATTTGGCATACATATTGTTCTGTAGTCCAAGTTGCACCATAAGAGTTAATTTTAGGACACTGGGTAGCTATGGGATACCATGATTTAAAAACAGAGATCAAACAGGTGAAGGCAATCCAGCTTTGCTGTTTTGGGTTCCAGTTGACCCATTGGTGAAATGAACATTAACTAAAGGAATAGATAAAAATAAAAAGTTCATTTGTATAAAACATTCAACCGTTATTGAAGATTCAGTTCCACGCTCCATTGCATGAAGGCATAGCGGCATTATTTCTGAACGAAGAAGGAACAGCATCACTCTGGCATCTGGAACCTGGAAAAAGACGAAAGGGCATACTTGTTATATTAAGATGTCAGGAGCAAGCAAAGATTATATAACTTCATTGAAAATCAGAATCAAACTGTACAGGGCTCAACTATGAAGAATGCATTTGTGCAGCTACCTCAAGAAAAAATACTTACATTAATCTACATTCATTCAAAACCACTCATGAAAGCAGTAAGGTGAAGGCAAACATAAAAGCACCAAATGCAGATCAACTTTACCACGAGCATATTATCTTAAGGCAAATTTAAATCAGTTAACCATAACTGAACAAGTGAATATTTGTACTAAAGCTATAACTGGAAACAGCACACTCACATACCTTCACAAGAGCACTTATGACCTCCAAAGAAGCAAGCCTCAGTTGCTCACATGGACTGGATTCACCCATTGTATTTAGGAATGGATACAAATAAAATGGGATATTGGCTGCAACATAATGAGAAAGTCCCATAATCAAAGTTACTGCTTATTTAAAACAAACCTAAGCAAGAAATTTCCAAGTAAAGTCAACAAATAGACAGCCTCCTACAACAGAACTATCAGAACTCCAAAAATAAAATAGAAGCAAATCCAATACAAGATAGTCATGAGTCATGATTTGATCCTCCTCCATTACTCTTCAAAGTTTAAAGCTACATTTTTAAGGTAAGAGCAACATAATTATCTAATTATATAAGTAAGACGATGGGAAGATGGTGAAAAAAAATTGATGAACCAACACTCCAGAATATTACCAGAATCCCTGTACCTTAAAACTTCAGTCTCTAGCCAAAAGCACAAAATAAAATCATTACATAGAAGAACTAGAGGAAGTACCTCTCACAAAATAAATTCTGGTCTCTGGGTGAGAGGCAACACCCTGCACCAACCACATAAATTAGAAGTAATTAAGAACTAAGGCTATAAGTGGATTTTGCTCAGTAATACCACTTGACATCTCTATATTTGGTATACTTTTTAGTTATTGTTGAATTGGATCAAAGCAAAAATATTTATCTGCATGTGAACCCAATTAACAGATCCAGACACCATACCTCAAATGCCAAAGACATAGAAGCCAATAAGAACAAAGGTCCAATGATTAGAAGAACAAATGTTGAGCGAGTATTTTAGTAAAATAGAAGCATCAAACCTGAAAAAGTGCAATTGCATTGCACACTCTGTTGGATTGCTCTAGAGTTAGTGAAGGGTGTGACAACTTCTGATAGATGGAAACCACTTCCTTCAGGCATTAAAAAAGAATATAAATAGCATCAGCCAAAGCAACACCATGCACACATTAGTAAATTGCTGATATATGAAAATTTAAAAAAAGAAAGGGTAACATTTACGGTCTGTCCATTCCAGTGGTTGACGACTTGGGATATATGATCTATTACAAGAAAGATTTATTCGGGAAAAAATTTTAACAGTTACATTCAATCGCAAGAATTATAACAATGACATATTTACCTGCACAAGTAACGTTATTGTGCCAAAGGAAAACCATAGGAACGGACCCAGATTACGAAATGAGGCTATCTTCTATCAGAAAACAAAAGGTATATTAGTTATACATAAACAATAATTTGTATAGAAATAAAGAAGTTTTACTAAAAAGATTTAAGTTCTTAGTTTTAACTGACAGACTTATTAACTGCCATAAATACAAACTACGTAATTTCAAATAAATGAATGAGAACTTTTAGTTTTAGATTGGTAGCTCTCCTTCTGATAAAAACGGGAATCTGGCTGACATTTAATTTGGGAAAATGAAAATCATTTTATTCAACGACACAATCTTGAAGCCTAGATGCTAATAAATCATACACATAAATCTGTCAAAATGATCCTCACTAAATACATCAATGACGGTGTTTACTTCTAACAGTGCTTACGCTGATATCATTCACATGAACACCAATGCCATCATTAAAAAAAAAAAAGGATAACATGAAAGGAAAATTCCATAATCGCAAGCGCGCAAATGAAGAAATCCAGGATAAAGGCTCAGTATTCCCATAAACTAACATAGAATTAAATTATTAAACAAAGAAATAAAAAAACGACACCGAAAATTGAGGAAAAATTACAGACCTTGGCGAGTTGCTCAAGGGCGTTTTCGCATTGACTAGCGTCTCGGAGATCGATAATGTGCTTTTGGACCGACCTCGTTATAGAATCACCAATGGCAGCACGCGGAGGAACCCGGCTAACAGGCGAGCGCGTGGTCATTGGGATGGATGAAGCAGAGGCGCCAAGCGAAGGAGAAGGCGGCGAGGAGGAAACGGCGGTGGATGGGGTAGAAGAATCCGAAGAGCTGCTGCCACCGTGCAGCGGAGGTGAGGATCCAGAAGCACGAGGAGTGGAGGCGGCAGATTTGGATGCAGCCGATTTGGCCTTGCTACTAGACTTGGGTGATTTTTTCTTCCCCATTATTTTCTCTCTCTATTTTCTCTCACTGAAGTTTTGCTGCCGGAGTTTTCCTTCAGTTTCAGTGTGAGTCCAAAGAGAAAAGCAATAGTGTTTGCATTTTACGTTACTCACATTTGGCTGGCACGTGTCCCAACACGTGTCAGGACATCAGAAACCTGTAATTTCGTGGGCCTAAGAATATTATAAACTGTGGGCCGAAGAAATATAAATCTATGAGCCTGGGCCTAGCACTCTCATTTTGCTTATCTGTTACATTTGATCCATTGTATTTTATCACAATTATTATATATGTAGTACAAAAATACCATCAAGAAAAGCACAAGCATAATTACACAAATATTTATCCATAATGTTCATTCTATATCTTATGCCAGTGTTGAACACCACATATATATATATATATAAACTTACTAAAACTAGAAAAATGTAAATATTATTTAGTAGTATATAAGAAAATATATATTTATAATTTTGTACAACACAAATCATCGAATTTGGTATTAATATAACACGATTTGATTAATATATTATTTAATTATTGAAATATATGTTGCATTTGTATATGAACATAAATATAAAAATAAATTGTTTAGAAAACATATATATTGTTATGCTATTATATTATTCAACTCTCTCTCATTTTCACTTTTATTTTATTGTTAAATTTAAATAACCCTCAAATTTTATTTTTTAATTAAAAAGTAAAAAAAGTTTCTAATATAAAATTTACTGTTAATTTCAAAACAAGTGCTCACAAAAACTATTCAATTTTATTATACGACCAATCACAAATTTCATGTTGGACGCAGTATGAATATTGGAAATTATGATCAAAGATTCCTCTACCAATCGCCATCGACTTCAGAGATCCCTACTGAAAACTTTTTCAAATATAAAAGTTTAGTATCTTCTCAAAAATTGGCGAATTAGGCAGGACTTCTTTGTACAGAATAACAAGTTGCGGGCCAATCTTCATCAATTTGATCAAGAATTGAAATATTCTAAATAAAAATATAAAAATGTGGGAGATAAAAAAGATGCAGGGTCGTTTGTCTGCTTGGCTAGTCAAGCATGAGATAATTCATAGATCTTTGGGCTTTGATTATCAAGGAATAGAGACTTTACAAATAAAGCCCATAATAATGGGGCTGCAAATGAACAGCTGGTTTGCAAACATACCCAAACATACCCTTGAACGAGTTCGGTAAAAGCTCGTTTACTTATTTAATGAACAATAAACGAGTTGTATTTTGTGTTTCGTAAATAAACGATCACAAACACAAACATATACGTATACTTGGTATATTAAATGATAAATTTTGGGTTACTATCAACAGAGAATTGTGTGATCATTATTCCATTGTATTGAACAATATACAAAATCATCTATAATATATGTGATTTTCGATCCATGTTTGTGTGCAGAAGAACTTGAGGTTCTTGCCTGTGAGTACACAATGACGGACAGTTGAATCAACAACGAAGAAGCAGCTTTCTACATACGTATAGCACAGAGAAACAACCATATCTATTTCTTCTTCGAATAGTCCCTTGGTCCAAATATGGTCGATCCAATTCTCACATTAGTACTGCCCAATTCGATCTGCAGGCATCATAAAAACAGAGTCAAGTTGATAACCACACCCCAGAGATGTGTTTAGTTTCAAGTAGCAACATCACTCTCATCAACAAGATGATAAAGTAAAGACTATTTAGGTAAGTATCAACACAATGCCACGTTTGAGACGAACAAGCCACTTCTATTGGATAAGTGAGGGTATGACAACATAATGGCTACTTGATCTACAGTGGGAATCTTGTTCTAGTGATATCAAGAAAATGGTTAAAGGAATTGAGAGAAGAATAGTTTATTTCATTTTGTGCAAACAATGATCCTTGGTTTTATTTATACAATAAGTATAGCAAAAGAAAATGTGTCAACTACCCGTTTCGAATAACAAAACTCTTTTCTATCATTTTTTCTCACTATGAGGACAAAAGCACTCTTACTGAAATGGTGTGAACCCCTATGTGTTTGACCAGCCCATATAGTGTAGTCCAAGATATTCAAAATAGGCCCTAAATAAAACTTATAAAAATGGATCATCAATTCACCGTAAATGGAACCCCCGGACTTACCGCTTGCTCAAAGTCGCCAGACATGCCCATTGAAAGCTCACACTGAGATTCTGTTACTCCAAGAGCCTTGCATACCTCAGCTCTACAGTTCAATAGAGCCTTATTGAATTGAAAGGAAAAAAAAAAAAGGCACATTCATCAGTTTGATGAACAAATCATTAAACAAAGTGACAATATAACAGGTCAAAACTATGTTAAATAGCAATCACAACCAGAACAACTGTTCATCAGTACACATATTTGAGTAAAATAGCTAGGACATTAAAAGCATGGGCTACTGATGACAATTACAAACAAATCAGTTAGCTTCTTCCAGAAAGATAACAAAAAAGGCTTGAGTTCGCAGAGACTATAAAAAGAATGCTTGCATCTCGATGCCCTATTCTCAATTTAAACATGACAAGACAAGGTTGTAGAATCAACATCCAGTCACTTTCTAAGATCCTGCTATAAATGGTAGTATACCTGAAAATTCTCAGGAGTTGACGTGTAGTCTGGCATCCCTATTGTCATTAATCCAGAAAACACAAGATTCGGACAACCTAGCTTGACATACTTCACAAGATCCACACATTCTGATGGATTTATGCCAGATTTTGCTGCACAAACCATTTGAGATGAGAACCAGTGTCCACATTATTTTTATGACGAGCTTTGAGCGCTAATTCAGAAAAGAAAAGGATCTACATGGTAGGTCTGGTGAGTCAACAAATTCATCATGCAGTAAGCAGAACGTTAAGATTTCCTAAGTTTATCAAATTTGCAAGGTTTCTGATTTTCTTTTAAATATTATCACACATGCCTAAATCTCATGAATCAAGTTCTAGACTTCTAGTTGAAACGTGCACATCCAGCAACTCAACATTGACCTGCAATCAATATAGTGATTAAGCTACTGGTCATCAACTATTAAACTACATTTGCAGCTAACATCTTGAATACCACAGCATGGGTTTACTATTTCCCCATAGTCAAACTAATCTTTTCCACAGATTATTGAGAATCAAAGAGTCAAGATTTTATTACTCACATACTTCTCCACTGGTGTTCACTTGAACCAAAACCTTCAAAGGCTGCCTTCCAATTTTTGAAACCACACGATCAAGAGTACTGGCGACCTGTGCATCAGATACAACATATTTGCAATGCCCTTTTCATTGATTTAACCTTCAAGCTCTGTCAAACTTTCGGGTTCAATTAACAACACAATCTTGCAAGGGAGTTCGTTTTTCCAGGAGATCAACCACAGAGAGGAAAGATATAATCATTAAAATTAAGCATCACAAAAAGCTTTTCTTCCTCTTTTTCTTGTTCTGTTAACCTATTACAGAAATGTGTTGAGAACTTACAGAAAAAGAAACACCAGGAAAGTAATTAGTATAAAACATGAATAGATTATTAATCTAGTAAAACTCACTAAACTAATGGATTCTTATTTGGAATCATAAGACTCAGCTCAGCTACCAACTCAGTCCTCGGTTGAAGATGTTCTTTTAAAAGTTCTAACAGTCGAGAGAAAAAGCTTAGGCACGTAGTATTTTTAACTCATTTACTTCATCTTATGAAGAAAATTTTCATTATGATAAAGTACAATCAAGTACGACCATGAAACTTACTGAAACACATGAATAATATTTGAATTGGGATGGTGGTGGTGATTTTACCAATTACCAACATCTAAATATTTATATAGAATCATATAAGACATTGAAATCAAAGCTTGAATATATTTTACCTTCTCATTATCAACGCCTTCAACCATGTCTAGATTTGGAACAGCAGCTGCGCATAAACAAGACAAATAACTAAAGCATTTTAGCAAACAGCTGGTGGTTTCTCCAAAAATCTTTGTTTATACATTAAGCTCTTTTATATTATAATTGAAGTGTAATCAAATAATCGGAGAATTTATGTATAGCTCTTTCTCATACTTAGCAGTGCTTTCACTTTATTGCTCTGCAAATGGCCAATAAAATGCCACTCAATGTCCTCAGGAAGCTGCATATGTAAGTTCCAAAGGTTAATATTAACTCAATTTCACTGTAAATTCCAGATATAGTAATGAACCTGAGGAGCTTTTTCGATAATCTCTTGCACGTAATTTTCGCCAAAACATCGGTGCCCGACGTTGTAAAGTTGATCGATGAGGGAGACTGGCTTTGTCTTGCCCACCGCAACCACCCTAACATCATCGTAGCGGCGGCCGGACCTTTCTGCCGCTAGCCGGACACGGTGCAGCACCGCCCGTAGCGCCGTCGCCGCTGTACCTTCCAAGGCCGGAGCTGCCATTAAATCGGATGCCCTTTTCACCACCGCTTTTAGAATATTCTTTTTTTATAATATCGAATTAATTAATTATAGATGAAAAATACAAATCCCCAAATAAATTGGAGGCCCAAAATGCCCCGTTCCGAGCTTGCAACCCACCATGTTTCAAGCCGGTTAGATATTTTTAGCATTTTCTGCAACCTCAACCAAGTAAATTTTTAAACGAAAATGTCTTTCAATATCTATTTTCGTAAAAATATTTAATTTTCTACCCATTATTATAAAAAATAAATTTTGTATTTATTTCATCCGTTGAAATATCTATATCATCCTTAGGGAATAGGTTTTTTTTTTTATACTAAACTGGATATTGAAAAAGATTATTTTGGGAATTATATGAACTGATTAAAAAAATTATTTATTATAAACATGATCAGGAAAATAAATCCCTTTATAAAAATGAGTAAAAAAAAAATGTGGCCCATTTTTTAACACCGATAAATGTCATTTTTTGTGATTGTCTCAAATCATCAAGACTCACAATAAAATGATAAATGAACAAAAAGAATTGTTCTAAATTTACAATTTATCAATTGTTTAAACCTTGATTTTATATATGGTTGGTTATGAATTTTTATTTTATTTTAGGAAAGCATGCTATATTGTGTGTCACAATTCGTACATGGGATCCAAATATCTGGTTTCTTGCTTGTTCACAATCACAAGCATAATTTGTTTGTTTCTTTTTGCTTTTATAACTTTTACTTTACACACCTATAGGATGCTTATTTTACGAAACTGAAGCTTCTTTAACCTCTCCTTCTCTTTTTCACCTTCTATTTATCATATACTTGTAATATTCGATCATTATAAAGTATAATTAATTGTTAATGAGCATTTACCAATAGAGCTCCAAATTAATCAAATAAAAAATAAACTAATTCACCACCACCAATTTTTTGATATTAACAAGATAAGCGAGATTAACTAATAATAATGAAGTAACATTGGTTAACTAATATAATATTAGTTATATTTGGTGTTATATATATTAATTAATAATATCTTTTAATATATATAATATGATGGTTGTCTTCGAATTATGCTCTTTCTTTTTCATAGGAAAATTTGCTTCAAATATTGTGTTCAACCGATTCAAACTTAGATTTCACAATTTAGATTTAATACATTTGTACATCTCAAAATATTTAGTTATCAATGTTTTTAAATTTAGATAACATAAGAAGGACTGGAAAACATGATCAAACCATAAAGCATAATGTAATTAAATTGGCAAAAGTCTAGTTGATATATATAGTTATTCTCTTTGGATCTCAACCTTCAGATTGAGGTTGAACTAATGTGGGCCCAATGGAGGCATTTGTAGCACTAACTTGACTTGAACTTAGATTATTATTTGAACAAGTTTTTGCTACACTTCTCACTAGCTTATTCCAACATTTAGAAAACTTGAACCATGTATAAATTTCTAAGGTCATAGCAATTGCTCCCAAGAATACAAGCACTCCAATATAGGACCATCTCCATGAATGGTACCCTGGCTCCAAAATCTTGATCCCTTCAAATATGTTAACCGAAATCATTGCAAGCAATGCGTAGCCCAGAAAATGATGATACATATTCCAGTAGGTTCGATATTCATCCATACTTTTCGGCTTTAACCTCAACGCCATCATCTGCATGCAAATAATCAGTTAAATTTAATGTACATGTATAAACATTGGACAATGTTGATAGCTATAAATAATGTTACTATGCAAAATTAGTACCTTTAACTATAAACTGTGAGAGCGATAAGAATTAAAAAAAAATTGTGTTGGCAAAATTGTGGGTTGGTCATACACCGATCATGTGTAATTAAGAGTTCTAATATCGATAAAATAGAAGAATTTTGAACTAAAAGTGTGAAAAATTTAAAGACATGAGTAGTTTTGTAACACCCATATACTTAAAAGGGTCGATTTTACATTATTTTTTCTCAAGAAATGAATGCATGAAGAGAAATATGATTGGTTGATAGAGTAAAAGTGATTTACTTGTATGGTTGTGAAAGTGAAGATGAAGACACCTATGATTCTGTGTGTGGCAAATGTGTAATTGGATCTGTGACCCAGCCAAAGTCCAATGATCCATCCAGTTGAGCCAAGAATGTAGCCAAGAATCTGGCAGCTGACGTGGAAGACATACCACCATGGCCATCGTTTAGGATACACTTTAAAATACCTTGCACCCAACACACCTATAGGAAGTAATATTCCCCACCCTATAATGTTTAGTCCCCCATGAGCCTACAATTATTAAAATATAAAATGTCATTTATAAAAAATTGCAATTTTAACATTCTAATTAAAGTCAAATTTTTAATTTTTATTTCAATATTTTGTACAGGTTATCTTACGTAAGTTGAAGTCAAATTTCATTGAAATTCCTATCTTATCCATGTGATTTTAAGATCACATCATCTAACACTTAAAAAATCAAAGATCAGTATTTTTTTGTTCTTTCACAGTGTAAATATGTGTTGGAAAGTCACATTTATTGTGGGTTAGAGTGTTATACTCATATGGATAGGATAGACAAAACCAAATTTGTCCATGAACGAGATCACGTGATTCTCATATTACAATTAATTTACCGACTAAAATCTAAGATTTTAAAGACATTTTCTTTTAATTACGCAAAGCTGAAAGTTGATAATACTTACAAAAGAGAATATCTCAATTTTCGTCATATAACTTATATATTGTTCATTTTTTTATCATCGATTCTACGTACTCAAATTTTACTTTTCTAATTATTTTTTCAATATTAGTCTGATTTTGTTTGAAGTATCAATTGAAAAATCCACTTCATGACTTCCATGTAGGAAAAAATCAAAATTCCAAACAAAATCAAATGAATATTGAAAAAAAAAAAAACCAAAATTGAAATTAAGTAAAACTAGTGATTGAAAAATAGACAAGACCAAAGGTTTCAAGAGGAAGAATAAATGAAATTAGAGAACTAAAATTGCAAGAAATATCCTTGTTTACCCAAGGTTTCAAGAAGTGGAGAAATATAATGAGAGAAGGAAGGAATCCAAAGCCATCTTACCATTCTGAGTTGGCGGCGTTCAAGAGGCCTGAAACCGACAACCTCACCGGAAACCAAATTCACAGTCTCAGCAGAATCAAGATTATCGAGAGCCGTCGGATGCCCCCGGGGCCCACCTCCACCTCCTCCGATCTGCCAAACAACGTTAATGCGCGAACTGTTATACTCCTCCGACAGAACAACCCTCGCAAAGATCACATAATACCCGATATCACGCAGATGAACGAAGCTGAAGCTGCGCACATCGAGGCCGATATCATCGGACGGCGACAGCTGGCAATAGCGCTTGGTGGCGCCGGTGATGTTGTACATGTGCCGTTCCAAAACGGAGCCGTGCAGCTTGATTCCGACCAGCGCGCGCGTGCCGACCATGCGCGGGCCCAGCGGGTTGAGCCCCCAGGCGAGCCACCCCGTCTCCGCCTGGAGGCCTGCTCCGAAGGCAATGTCGAGCTGCTTCGACCGGTTGTCGAAGTTCCATGCGAACTCGGCTCCTAGGGTTTTGAGCTCACAGTGTTGGGTTATGTTTTTATTGCTGGCTTCTATGAGGAAACCCTCGCTGCATGTGTCTGCATTTGCGAGCACAGGGAAGATAAGTAGAATGGAAATCATGTAGGGAAAGTATTGAGAAGACATATTGCTGTTTGGTTTAATTTGGTAAGTGTACCTTCTTTTATTTTGTTTATGATGTGTTTGTTCTAATTTCAGAGAATTAAAGTTGATGTTGGCTTTTGGTAAATTCGATTTAATCATTTTTTTTAAGTGTGTGTATGTATATATATATATATATATATATTGAATTAGGATAAATTTCATAATAAGACTCAATTTATAGATTAATTCTCAATTTTAGACCCGAATTTTAAAATTTCTCAATAAGGGGCTCAATTTAACATTTTTTCTCAATTCAAGGCTTGAAATTTAGATTGAGTTCTCAATTCAAAACAAAATTTAATTTTTTTTTTATTTATATTTATATTTCAATATATATTCATATTTTGGATAAATAAAGTCAAGTTAGTGCGCTTTAAGAACAATTTTCATCCGACTTATCTTAATTTATACGAAAAAAAGAAAGAAAAAAATATAATTAATTTAATTCATAAAATATAATTTATATTAAATATTAAAATCGATTTTCTATACTTTTATTCATAAAATTAAGAAAATAAAAGAATCTTTATTTTTTTAATTGCATTTATTATATATATATACATAAATTAATATATATATATATATATATATAAATTAATACAAGTAGGATGAAAGTCGTTTCAAAATTGCACAAATTTGTCTTAATTTACCTAAAGTATAAATACATATTAAAATATAAATAAATTATAAATATAATAAAAAAGAAAAAAAAATGAAATTTTGTCTTGAATTGAGAACTCAATTTAAATTTCAAGCCTTAAATTGAGAAAAAATGTTAAATTGAGCCCCTTATTGAGAAACT
Organism: Scutellaria barbata; assembly: GCA_028654395.1. Taxonomy (NCBI): domain Eukaryota; kingdom Viridiplantae; phylum Streptophyta; class Magnoliopsida; order Lamiales; family Lamiaceae; genus Scutellaria; species Scutellaria barbata. The sequence goes on along the minus strand of CM053656.1, from coordinate 1,530,923 downwards.
TTAAAATTCGGGTCCAAAATTGAAAATTAATCTATAAATTGAGTTTTATTATGAAATTTATCCTATTGAATTATGGCACAACTTCATATATATATATATACAGGTTTTCAGTTTTTCTTATCAAGAAATATGTAGAGGTTTGCTAGAATGCATGTTCTAAAGGTGTCTACCTGTTATTCAATCTTAAGTTTGTACTATTTATAAGTCTAAATTTATTTATTTATTTTTCCCTAATTAAGAAATGCTACTGGATTTACAAAACACCAGGAACTTTATCTGCGGGGTTGGAATCTACTTTATTATGTCAAAGTGCATGTTTAGAAGTTATCCCACTGGTCATGTTCACTTTCTTTTGTTCTGGCATTTGTGACATCTTGATCTCATCTTCCAACTATTATTAAGTCCCAGATATTAATTTTGAACCACTTCATTTTCTGCATCTATATATATAATAAAAGCCATGTTTATTCAGTTTCAAATAAATTATAGATTGAATGAATCTTTTGTTAATGAATACATTATTAATCTAACATTGTGTTTGAATTAAATGATTTGAAATATAAGATTTGAAATGAATGTATTTCAAATCTAACCAAATTAAAGTATATCTTAGGTAATCTGTTCAAAATGAAAGTAATGAATTTCGACTTCATATTCATCCAAATTCGCTAGCTAATAAGTGTGTTATAGAAAATTTCAAATTAATCCAGAAATCATTTACTTCAAATACAATATAAAATCTAGGATTCAGTAACGATATTTCAAAGAATTATAAAGAAGACTACCAGATTTAATCCTATATTTCTCTAGTGTGTAGAAAGCAATGAATTTGAGTCATTTGACCAAACTTTTGACTTGGTTGTGTTCGTGGATCACATGTAGTGTATATATTCTTACTCGATTAAGAAGGAATCGATGGTGAATATAATATATATATATATATAGACAGAGAGAGAGATCTAGAGATAGATGCATGTGATAATTTTTCCGTGGAGAATAAACTCTATTGAATGTCGAAATAATTAATAAAATGGGGATTCCTGATCGAATTGGGGATAAAGATGGGACGAAGATTCCCAATTTAATTTAGACAATAGATGATATGAACCATGAAGATAATATCTATATTTCCATAATTCTCAATCCCGAAACCATAATATATGATTAATAAAATTACTTATCAACTATCATTTATTCCAAATTTAATTTGCAACTACTCCAAATCTAAAATTCGAAGGAGTGACACTTTTCTCCTACAACCTTCTTACCAACTCACGCCTTTAGTGAAGTTGTTGATGAATATATTTAAGGTTGTGTTTGGATAAAGTGATTTAAAAATCAAAATTCAAAATAAATATATATTATTGAATCAACTTGGAGTGGATTTGAAATCCACTAAAATGACTCAAAAATTAATTCAAAGTGAAAGTGACATCATCGATGAATTTGCTATCGTAAATTTAAAATCCTTCCTCAAATCCATATATTCCAATGGACTATAAGATGATTTTAATCTTTGTGGATTGAGCATTTCAAGTCCCAAATTATGCTTATACACTTGCCTTAATTCTGGATATAGAATCATTTCACGATGAGTTTATTTTCATGATATATGATCTTATAGGCCAGTTGCATGGTGAAACTGGGAGCAGGTTGGATCCGACTCGGATCCACGTTCTGATTTTTTTTATTTATTCATGCGGTAATCTCATTTTATTAGTATAATCTTTATGTTATGTTAATATAATCTTTATATACAAATATTATAACTTTTAAGTGATATTAACATAAAAAAAATCATGTAGTATAGCTATACTTTATGTTATTTTAATATAATATTTATGTAGAAATATCATTATCTTTAGTGATATTACTTATACTTTTCTTTTATCATAAAAATTCATGTAGTATAACTATACATTATGTTATATTAATATAATCGTTATGTACAAATATCATAACCTTTATATAGTACTTTTAACTTTAAAAAAACATAAAAATTATATTATTATACTATAAAAGTTAAGTTAATATAATATAAAAATTATAATATTATAACATAAAAAGGTTTAAAAGGTAGGATACATACTTTTGGTGCACACAAGTTCTTGCCGATCTTATTTTATTGAGAGCTGTGGTTGTGCTAAATCTATTATACTTCAAGTTTCATTTATGAATTATTTTGTTATTTTAATATTTATTCCTTCAAAATTGTCACAAAAAATAATAAAGACTTTTAATTTGTAATTTCTTTTTTTGAGGAATCCATTCTTCGATTAAAAAATCTTCATTCTCATACCAAAATTTCCAAATGGGGATGACAATGACGATCGATGATATTCAATATGGTGGTTTGGTATGAGGTGACCTAGGGTTGAGAATAAACTAGATCAGACTAGATTTCTCGATGGACAGTTTAGGTCTGTAAATTTTAGGCCTAAATTTAACCTATTATATATGAGAGACTCTTTTTTTTCAGTGCGAGTCTAACCTATGTTATAGTTGTTTCTGTCCTAAAGACTATCCAAAGCTTATTACCAAGCCTACAAAAAAAAAAAATATATATATATATATTATCTAATATGATTTTTTTTTTTCAAAATATAAACTTCCATTTAGATTTAGAGTATTGCATTGAAAAACACGCCAACTTAAAATATTAAAAAAAAAGACATAAAATATAAATGAAGCTGCAAATATCTATACAAATAATAAAAAAAAAATACAAAATATATTATATATTTTCATATTTGACTTTAAATAGATGAACTTGTTAGGCCTTTTTTAAGGTGTGAGTCTCTCCCATATTCATAAATGGGTGAGACTATACATTCCACAAAACTTACTAAACATATCTTTTTTTTTTTAAATGATACGTATAAAAATATATTTTTCAGGGTGTGTTTAATATATTTGGAGTGTATATCCTCATCCTTCATAAATAAAATTGATAAAAAGCCTACCCAAGAGGCATACCAGAAGCCTTGATTGCCTCAAGCGACACAATCGAACTGGTAAGATTTGTGGTGATGAGGAGAGAATTCCTCCAACAACATAGATTCAATTATTATGTGAGGTAAATGTTCACTAATATATTGTGGAGATTTGTTTTTGGTTGGATGTATTAGCTCTTTTCCGTAGATGTCCACTATTTGAGCGTATTCTTTAATTTACATTCCATCTAACTAAAGGGTCTATACTATGATTGGAGAGAATCCGTTACCAAAAGATTAAAAACTTTAACTTAAATTCATTTACTAAATAGACCAAATTGAACTAGATCAATAATAGACTAGATTATAGGCCCATATTCCCACCTTAGATATTCCCAATATCATCTTATAAATTGTCGAGTACCATCTATTAATATAATTCAATTATGAGTAGTTATGTAAGACTGTTTCACATAAGGTTCTACTAGGTTTGAACCCGTGCGTTGTACGGGCTTTATAACTCGTGTAATTTACATCTGTTGTTTATTTATGTTTTATATATTTATTATTCTATATATATATTGTAGTTTTTTGTTTAGTCAATTTATTATTTTGGTAGATTTCTGTATTTTTTGTAAAAATGATCAAATAGATACTAAGTTATGTAATTGTAAAAAATTATATTTTGATATGTTTAGCTATAAATACTCTTAATATTCAATGAAGACACATACGCATGACTTTGAAAATATTTATTGTATAATAAATAATTTTCCAATGCCTTCAAATTATAAAATAATTATGTGTTTTCAATTTAATTGGTTTTGCTATTTTTAATTTACTCCTATTGTTTTGTCTTCATATAATTTTCTTCTTACTTTGAAAAGATTAAATTTGAATGAAAATTAAAATAATGTGATTACAAATCTAAAAACATCGTGCATTGTGAAATCCAAATTTGGAAAAATTGAGAGTAAAATTAAACTTAATATATTATTTAATGTATCCAAATAAATCTAAAATTTGGGTGTAGATTTATTAATAAGTTACAAGTTATAATTAGTTATGTGATACCATAATTTGTGATTTGATATGTAGAGTTTAAACCACATTTAAATTTTATTAATTCATTTTAAGATATATGTAAAAAAATTATTTCAGAAATATTTATTTTTATTAGATAACTTCTTAAAGTTTATTTTTTATTTTACTGTAGTTAAATAAATATCATATTTTACTTTGGGTGGTGAATTATTTTTCAAAATTTCATAATTGTAATATATATCCATGGATTTCTTTTTTCATTTATTATTGATTTAATTCCATACATTTTTTATGCTTAACTTTTGCTTAAATGGATTAACTAGAGCAAAACATATATCTTTTGATGGTTATTATTTTATATGATAATTGACACACTTATATATATATACACAATTGTTTCTATACATCAGGTGCACGGATCCTAGATCCGTGCAACCGGGTCAACCCGCCCAAAAATGTCTTTCACGCGTCCCCACGCGCGCCCCACGCGCCCCCACGCGCCCAAACCCTAACTCAAATTGTAGTTCTACTGTATATTGGCATAACCTTTTAGTTTAGCGAACTTAACCTTTTAATTTAGCGAACTCAACCTTTTAGTTATATGCACATAACCTTTTGCAATGCTGAGTAGTGAAAAAAGTATAAGTTATTCACTGAAAATGTTATGAAATTTGTACATAAAGGTTATAGTATTACAGTATAAAGGTTATATCATTACAACATAAATGTTTTGGCTATATTGAATTTTTATAGTGAAAAAACTATAAGTTATTTATTGAAAATGTTATGAAATTTGTACATAAAGATTATACTATTACAACATAAAAGTTATATTATTACAATATAAAGGTTTGCGTTATATTGCATGAATTTTTATAGTGAAAAAAGTATAAGTCAATCAGTGAAAATATTATGAAATTTGTACATAAATGTTACACTATTACAACATAAATGTTATATTATTACAACATAAAGATTATGACATAAATTATAAAAAAAAAAAAAAAGGGCGCGGATCCGGATTAAACCGGACCCGACCCGACCCGCGTGCCCAGTTGCATGGATCATGACCCATGCAACTGGTGCACACAAACACTACTCATATATATATATATAATTTAAAGAATTTGGAAAAATTGAGGTGACATCTTTGGAGAGTGCATTGTCAACATTTAAGAAAGTCAAACCCAATTTTTATTTTATTATTATTATTATTTGAAATGAAGTTTGTATGAATTAATCAAAACAAATTATTTCAATTAATCCAATTAATACAATCAATGCAGATCTTAGATAAGATTATAAGAAACTCTATCCCATGTTAGTCTTCACTCTAGGATTGATGTGAAACATTCTTATTTATATTTTTGCAATTGATTATAAACTTTTAAACATCCATGTTATTTTATTTCTACGATTGATGTATCAAAACTTTAAAATACATATTAATTTTATTTTTCATATATTCATATAATTAATAAATGAGATCATTTTTTTAAAGAATTAACCACAATAAACATTTTAGCATTTTTCAAATTTTAAAACATACTAAACTGATACTGAGCGAAAAAAAATAAAAATAAAAAAACATACTAATCTGACTCGCATTATAACAATCGTAGTTGGGAAATTCAAATCTAGTCCAACTCCATAGTGCAGGCTAGAGGAAGTAAAATCGAGTAAACGCTACTCCCTGGTTGCGTCCTCGTATATGCTAACACCACTCCCTGGTTCAACCACGGCGCTGTTAATGTCGGAAAGCCTCAAGAGTTGATCAAACGACGCGCCGAGTCGATGGGACTCGACTTTAGACGCCGAGACTACCGAGCCGAAGAGCACGCCCACGCGCTCCCCCGATCGCGTGCCGATACTCACCCTCTCTCTGCTCTTTCTTCTTCAACTATCCAGGTCCGCGCCTCTTTGATATTTTAGCAACTTATGATATGATTTTTTATGTTTGTGAAAGAAATCATTTAATTTTGGCAGAATTCGCGACTTTCGATAATGGTCAAGAAAATATTTAGGTGTTGTACTTGTATATTGTTGCCAATGCTGTTGATGTTATGGAATTGAATTGTTGCCTATGCCTTTTGCATTCAACTGTGATATATATATTTAGCTTTAGTGGTATGGTGATGGAGTTTAATGGAATTGATTTGAAGGTGGAAGAATCGGAATGTGGAAAGGATGAATTCTTCGATCCTCTTAGAGCTACTGATGGGCCGGTGGAAGCCTTGGCGAATGCTATGCACCTTGAAGATATCAGTTCTGAGACGATATTGGTCGATGATATCTCTTTTCAAATGAGAGTGAGGAAGGAATGGATTTCTTTCAAGAAATTGTTGATGCATCGATTTCCTGTTTCTAAAACAACACCCATTTCCATGGTATGTGTCTTTCTTAGTGCATAGCCATGAATTTCATTTTATATGATGTTTTGAATGTCTGAGTCAACAATAATGGTATGTGGCAACTGCCTCGGAGTTGATACATTTTGATGATCCGAAAACTAAGCTTAGTTTAACATTTCATATTTTGGGTGGGGCGGCTGATTTTTTACAAGTTCTTTTACTTTGCTGCCTACAGGTGTCTGGTGTACTTGTGAAGGGTGTTACTAGAGGTAGATATATTTTATGAACTTAATCTTGTTTTCTTTTCTTTTTATGATTAGCAGCTAGTGCTTGCATACAACGATTTGTTAATATTGACAGTAATTGAGAAATCATCAAAGGATTCGCATTCGGATGAGTTGGATGATCAAAGAAAATTTGATGAAGAAGATGTTAAGGTTATCAGTCAGCAGGAGTGTCTCACAAGGTTGCAGGAACTCAAAGATGAAATTAATCAGTCTTGGTGTGCAAATGATCGTGTAACATCTTTAAGGTTGTCAATTAAGGTGAAGTTCTCTCTTTATATGTTCTTTGAGTCTTAGGTAATGTGCCTGCTGTTGTTGGGAATTTTTTGATTAAGGGCCCTTTAGTCCCAAACAATAGAAGGGAGAAGAACTATTTTTGTTGTTTCTTATTTGCCAACTGTTTTATTTGATATTAATCTATTACTGAAGAAATCTAGAATTGATTTTTCATTGAGCTTGATAAACACTTGGAAACCAATAAATGTAACAAAGAGTGCATTTTCATCTTTCGGTCATATTATTTTTTTCTCAAGTGTTTTCATGGATCAAGCAAAGTAACTCATGACTTTTTATATTTAACCAATGGAACAACTTCTGTAATACCTTTTTAAACTATCACCCTTTTTGCAATAAACTTCTCAAACTTTGAGATGTTACTATATGACCGCGTAACTTTGCAAATGGAACAGGTTGCCTCTGTGATGCCCAGTTTGGCTTGAACATTGTAATTTACCCTAATTTTTTTCCATCCATCCATCTAAAAATATGTTTCACATGTTTTTATATGTGTGTGTATGATGTTTATTGATGTGTATTTATTTGCTTATATTGTCATTCTCCACTATGAAAGTATCTTCTTTGTGGCTTTCTCCAAGTTCTCCAATTTTACTGAAGTCAGTGAAAAGCATATTGACTGTTACAGTCAGGAAGCTTACAGAGGAGTTTAAGGAGTTCACTTCTATCTTTCATATTGTGACACACAGGCACATGCATGCACAATTCAAGTGTTATTAACAAGGGTTGAAAGAAGGCAGTGTGCCGGAAACTTACCTCCTGTCATTTTTAAACTAGGAGGAGCTTTTATAAGTAATTATGTTATTTGCAGGTTGCAAGGCTTCTAATGGATTCATCTGTAATCCTGTTTTATCCAACTCTTTTTGTTCTAGCAACCGATATAATGGACATGCTTGGTGATCTGGTGTGGAACCGCATCAAACAAAAAGCAGAGATCACTGAAGAAGGGGGCTTTGTTTGCTTCTTACCAGGTTTGTTACCAGGATATTGAACATATTCCTTTTTCCTTTTTGGTATCATAATGCAATCGCTTAATCTTTCCTCCATATGTGTGTACTACCCGCTTGTCTCCTTATACCAAGATCCCATGCATGTTTGTATGGTCATATTCGGTAAGTATCAGTACATAGTTCACTTTGTGAACATCTTAATGGTTTAAGTAGTGCTTGTACACAAGAAGGTACTAAGCTCCATTTTGACTGATCATAGAGCAGTAAATTCCTTATCACAACTATTTCAAATTACATTATGATGCTTGAATTACAGAAACTTTTAGGACATCATAAGTCAACCTTTGTATTCTTTTCAGAAATAGATGATTGGCGTGGAGTAATGTCAAAAATTATGTAGTGGTTGTCATTATCTGGTGATGGCAAACTCATTTATAGAATAAGTGATGTGAAATGCTTAGAATTATTGAAAAACATATATCCCGCATGATACTGAAAATGGAAATTTGGTTTTTCGTAAGGAAGAGTACAACATTGAAGGTGGTGGATTAAATGGATGTTACTCCCTATTCCAGATACTTTTTCAGCCTGAAAATTTGTAAAAAAAACTGCAAATCATATGCCTTCTTTTTTTGTTTGTAGATAACTTCAAAGCAGGAGATATATGCTCTGATGCCAAAGAGACCTGCAATAACTGGTTCAGCAAAATTGGCTCTGTTCAAGAGCTACTTCCTCGCATGTGAATCCCCTACTACTCTCTTTATTTCTAATTTCTACTCAAGGAATATAATTTCATCATTAAGATGTATCTGTTCCTTTGCACATCATGATTTCAATTTAATCATTCATCAAAATTTTTTGTGGCAACAATTCTATCAACATCAGTATGACATGAAGCTGTAGAACTTAAGATTTTTTCAATGTAAATATATTGAGAAGATTAGGTGTGTAACTTTAAAGCAATGTATACTTTTTTATCTATTATATTTTTTCACCTAACAATGACTAAAAAAGTTTCTGTAAAAGTTTTAGGAAATAGAAGGGGTATGAGGATTGACACCCTTATTAAAGGACCATGTGACCCAACCCTAGACACTCTATGATCCTTTTTCATAATGAACCTGAAAAAAAATCCTATTGAGAAGTACTAATCTATATAAAACCTGGGACGTGTAGTTGGTGAGGCAATAGCTTACCAGAGCATTGAGCAGTAGCTGGTCCGAGATGACTGCATCAAAGATGCAATGCTAATTCTTCTGGGAATTCTTATTTGTGCCCAAGTCCTAACCCTTGGGGATGCTCTAATGCATCTAAGAAATCATTCCTTCCCCAAGGGATTGTGGATATTTTTTTCCTATTAATTGGGGCACGCCCTTCACCATCCTCATGGGTTTGGACCCTTGGTGGATTTGAACCGATGACTTACACCCAACAAAATATTATTGATATATTTTTTTTTGATGAACCAGTAATAGAATCTGTTATTATTTTCTCTAAGAAACTAGAGGAACATTCGATAGAGATGCTATGCTCACCCTTTTCTTCTCCTTCTTAAGATGAACCGATGTATTCAATACATGGATTTGGGTTTTCCACTTCATTTATTATTGATTGAATTTTCAGTAAAATTGTGGTCTTTATGAATCCAAATTTTTGTTGACCATTGAATGCAAGACACTTACGTAGGTAAATTGAATTATTATACACAATCAAACTATGCTGTTCTAGAAGGATCTTCCAGAGTCACTTCAAACTTGTCACCAGGATTTTAGAGATGAATCAATATGATAAAGCTTTAATGGACTGTTTGAGATCATGAGATGGCAATGCTTAACTTAATCTTAATTGGGCTTTTGTTTTTTTGCACTATGTTCTTCATTTTTTGTGTAGCTTGATAATTATTCTGACTATTGAAGCTATTTGGAGCTTGCAATATTGCCATGCTGGCGCTTCCTGCACGACAATCCTGAGGATAACCTTCAACGCTTGGTTGAGATGACGAGGGGCATTGCTGATCCATTGGCGTCAGCTTACTGCCGCCTCTACTTGGTTCAATGTGCTCAGAGACTACCACAACATGGCAGAGGTCTAATTCTTTGTCTCTATTACTTATATAAATAATTGAATTTTCTTATGTGCTCTCTTCGATTCTTGTAGGGTTATTGCTTCCATTTGTGGGTCAACAGTGACCAGCATGGAAAAAACATCACTACTTGTTTGCGGGTTTTAGCAATATGAATTTATTGGAAATCTGGATTAGTTTAACTTCTATATCATTCTGCTTTGAGAATTGAGATTGAAAATGATATAGATCTTGTTCATCACTTGTGTTTGGTTACTTAACCTCGTAATATGCAATAGGTCCTGGCAAGCCAAACTTTGAAAACAACAGTCCGGATATATTTCAACAAAGCTTACAAGTATCACGCATGCTAGGTTTAATGCCTGAAAATTGAAATAGATGCTACTTTTCCTTATCTGTCTTTAGAATCTCTATATTGTAGCTTATTTGCCCTTGTCATATTTTGTTTTAAAATCTTCATGCCTCTTATGAGCAATGGATACTTCATATTGTGACAGGTTTCTTGATTACTTGCATTAATGATCTGAAACTGCTACTGATGAGCATCACACCTGCTAGAGAAGCCATGGATGAGAATCTTTCTGGAAATAGTAAATTACTGGTTACTTTGATTGAACCTGCTATTGAGTATATTGTGAAATGCTTATTCAAAGATATAAAACAGGTTAGAGCAGATTAATGTGCAGATTATGCTTCTTTGCTGATCGATTGTGCATCACAGTTTTTTCTTTCATAGTGTTGGGCATGAAACTTATGAATTTCTTTTTCTTTTTCTTTTTTCCTTTTTTTTGCCAGGAGGGGGGTGGGGGGGAGAGGAAGGTTTAGAGATGAGTATTGCAGGACTGCTTGGGTTCAATGTTGTTTAGAAATGTAGAATGCCATTTGTACAGCTATGGATGTTTTGATCATTGTTTAAATTTTCATTCGAAACCAAACTTTTGGTTATCCCCAAAATAGTAATTTGCTCGTCCCATAATTTGCATACATTATTTATTAAAATTTTCTGCTAGATAAATTGTCATTTTCTTTTCTTCCTAGAATCATCCTCTCTTCATACTGTAATTCTTTGTTGGAAATGTTTCTCTTCCATGGTTTGACTGATTGGCTATGATTATTTCCTGGCCAGATGGATATTAGCAATATGCTTGTGGCACTTGGAATGGGGAGTAACTCATCAATCTTGTTTGAAAATTGTTCTTGCATCTCTGTTGTCCTTCATTATATACTGAAAGAACTTCCATTTGAATTTATTTGTTTTAATGCCGTGGAGTTGCTACATCTCATAGAGACCACTGGTGATAGGTCTTTCAATCAGGTACATGTCTGAATATTTTGATAAGTGATATCTCTACATCTGTGGTGCTTTGTTGCTCTTTGAAAACTTATAATCTGTCAGATTAATTCTTAATTGCAGTCTTTGAATTTCAAATTACTTGGACATAGGCTAAGTGAAACGGTACACGAAGTGAATCGGGTCTTCTTGGTAGTGGATAAAATTATTCAGGTAATATACATTGTATAGGTCTCTATGTAGAATTATCTATTATTTGTTAGTGGATATATCATTCATTATATGTAGTTGCATTGGTTAATTCTGTCTGGTGACATATTGCATATATCTGGGCCTTTTACTACACATTTTCTGTTTTCCCTTAATATTCTGAGACAGATTTCTGCTCCAAAGTTTTTCTTTTTTCTCTTTTATCATCTGATTTAGTGGAAGGTACTACATTAACGATATAAATTTGCGCCACTATTCATGTCTTGAGCATGCTGATATTTGACATAATATCTCACATTCTCACTCCATTTTAAACTAAAGATACATGCTTTGCTCTAGCACAGAAGGACTATGCAAAAGCCTTATGTTGCCTATATATGATATTTGTGTGATGCTTATGTTCTCTATTTTCTTGTCAGGTATTTGTAGGACTGAATTCATCATTAATATATGAAACAGTTTGACTTATCTCTTATAAGATTTCCATTATTGATGAATTAACTGCATCTGCTTTTCAGGTCCTATCTTGTTATGACAACCTTGATGCATTCTTGATGGTTGCAGATGCTTATTTGGATATTATCTTGGAGAACCAGTTGGTAATATCAAGCTTTCTCATCAAAGGTTTCATTCGTGTTGTATGTGTTGGCAATCTTCTGATATTCCTGATGTAGATTTGATATCTATTTCCTTGTATATGTATATTTCCTTGTATATCTAGATTTTCTTGTGAGATTATAACCTAGATTCTAGATTCTACTCTCAATATATATGGGGTCTCTTTACCTATTGATACACACAATAATATAATTTTTACCATCTCTCTGATATGGTATCAGAGCGGGATAAATTTTCTGCCCTAATATTTCCTACACGCTGATCTGAAAATTTTCTGCCCTATCTGAATTCTGAAATTTTTCTGCCCTAATATTTCCTATTGGCTGATGGGTAACTGATCTAAGATTTACCCTAATATTTCCTATTGGTTGATCTAGTTTGGGTAGCTAATCTGAAATTTTTCTGCCCTAATATTTCCTACTGGCTAATCTGTTTTAGGTAACTGATCTAAGATTTGCCCTAATATTTCCTATTGGTTGATCTGGTCTGGGTAGTTGATCTAAGATTTCTGAGATTTCTTTTCTGGCTGATCTGGGTATCTGAATTTGAGATTTTAGATTTCTTTTTTGGCTGATTTGGATATCTGAATTTGAGATTTCTTTTCTTGCTGATCTGGGTATTTGAATTTGAGATTTCTTTTCTGGCTTATCTCAATTTTTCTCTCTCTTAGATTTTCTTTTCTTGATAGCGTTGGATAGCTATCATTAGAATACCGATCTGATATTTTTTCTCTGAAATTTTCTAATCTGAGATTTCTTTTCTCTGAATATTGATTTGAGATTTTTCTCTCAGATTTTCGCTCATATCAGCGCTAGTTTTTCTTTGCTCTTTTTCTCCAATGTCTATTTTGGATTCTAAACCTACTTTAGGGACCACAATAAAATTGAATGGTTTCCTATTAGCTATGGTCTCGTGCCTTCCTATTATTTTTGGGATCTCAGAAGAAACAAAATCATGTTCTCTCTACCCCTCCTGTTCCTCCGGATGTGAGTATGATACTTGGTGTGCCGATGATTGTTCCATACTGACTTGGCTTCTCAATAGCATGGACGAATCACCAAGTAAGAATATTATGTTCTTAGATACAACCAAGGCTATGTGGGATGCCTTACAAGAGATGTACTCTAATGAAAATTTGATACATTCTCTGGTAGTTCCTCTACTTCTATTGCCTACCACTGCAGGTGCATTTGCCATATCTCATAGTAAGTCTTGGATGTTGGATTCTGGTGCCACTTGGGAGCTTGTGTCTGCACCCCCATTGGCTGATATTGATGTGAAGAACGTCTTTCTCTATGACGATTTGACCCCGACTGTTTTTATGGAGCAATCTTCAGAGTATGTTACTCAGGGGGAAAATGCTACTAAGGTCTGAGGACTTAAGAAAACTATTTATGAACTCAAACAAAGTCCGAGAACTTGGTTTGATCTATTCTCGAAGCAACTCCATTTACTTCTTCATCCAACTAAGTTGCAGAAGATGTCTTTACTAAACCTTTAGGAGATAAACATTTCTCAGAAATTTGTGACAAGCAGGATATGATTGATATATATGTTCCAGCTTGAGGGGAAGTGTTGTAGATTTGATATCTATTTCTTTGTATATGTATATTTCCTTGTATATCTAGGATTTCTTATATATCTAGGTTTTCTTGTTGGATTATAACCTAGATTCTACTTCCTATATATATGGGTCTCTTTACCTGGTGATACACACAATAATATAATTTCTGCCATCTCTCTGACAATTCCCATTACTTTGTATTGATGAAGTTATGATGCTAACTATTAGCATATGGACCGACCACTTTATGGATATTCTTTTGGAAAAGAAGATTTAAAAATCTTTAGGCACACATATTTCATATGGACACTAATTTGCTTTCATCAATTCTATGGCAATAGATTAAGGTTGAAGAGTGTGTTTTTACTACCCTAATATCTTGACAAATATATACATGAACATATTCTCTTGACATAATCTGCAAAAGCTGGATGCTGCCTGATGTATGTTTTTATGGTCAAGTTCATGAAGTCAATAATGAGAAATCAAATAATGTGTTAAAATTTGTTAATCGGTGATTGAATCAGTGAATGGTGATGAAGCATGAAATTTGGAAAAAGAGTTACTCTTTTCATTGAATATAGTGATAAAGCTTTCTCTCTGCAAAATTAGCTTGATCTATGGGTGCACTATTAGTTTCTTTGTTTTGAAGGTAATACGACTTGTTCTTGTAAATTTATAATTCTCTTGAGGTGTAATATAGTGAATATAAATCTCGAAATCATTCTTCTTAATTTTTGTTTGAAACACCTTGATTTTTTCTTTTTTAGTTTTAGTTTTAACATGAATTTAGTAGTATCAGAATTCGGAGTGGACGACTGAGATAAGCATACATCTGTCTTACTTTGATCCATTTTGCAGGGTACATTCCTAAATGTAGTACTGGATGGCTTATTGGAACGTATGAATGAAGAGAAGATTGGTGAAAATGGATTAGTGATCCTGCAGTCAATTTTCTTGAAAATTATTACTCATTTGGCCAACATAGAGAAATTATTAGCACTGGTACACTTCTAAATGAATTTCTTATATGCAATATTACAATAACTTTAATACTTTATTGTCATATTGCTTGATTTCCATCCTGCCATTTATTTCCAAATAGTTTAATCATAAACACTGTATTTCATCAGTGCATATGGCTATATGGCTTGATTTCTTATAAACCACTGTTACTGATTGGCATTAAAATACATGTTTTGTAGAACCATTTTTTTGACATCTTGGATATGATGCATGGGAGCACAAGAAACTCTATCAATATGCACATTCTTACCATGGCAACACGGTATCCTCTTGTCTTATAACATGCTATCCGGCTTCTATAGTTTTCAATCCATTTAACTTCTTACTGAAATCCAAGTGAATTGTTCCAAGCTCTTTTCTGTGAGGGCAGTATAGATTGGCGTATTATTTATTTCTGATTTGATATATTTTTATCAGTTCAGCGATGGTAATTTTGCTGTCATATATTACATTACAATGATAAATTGCTAAGTGAAGGTGATTGGTAGTCTTATGGCGGATGAGGGTTTATTCATATCAGTATGTACTAATTACTATTTCAGAAGCTTCTTTCTTTTCATCAGTCATTTCTATATGAATTACTGAGGGTGATTGGAAAACATGATGGCTTAAAGACATTTTTAGTTGCAAAAAAGTGAAAGTTATGATCCTGAAGGCATGAATGAGGAAATTCTTTTTAGTTAAATTTTTCTCAGCTATATTTTTGTTGACAATTTATTTGATATGCTAGACATTCTTTTAGTTTTCTTTTTTTGCTATCATGGGCCATTTCTCCATGTTAATCTGCATGGAGCTAAAAAAATTGGTAATTCTATTGAGATGATTGATGCTCAGAAACATGTGCATTGGCTGGTTTATTGGTCCTGTAGTGATGCATAGAGTTATGATCCTATAATTAGTACTTATGCATTTTTGTTAAAGCATTACTTGAACAGACAGAAACATTCTTCACATTACCATTATCTGTTTCAAAGTTTTGTTATTTTTGCTTTAATTTTTTCATGTGTATAATGTGTTCGAAACTAAGTATCACTGAATACATGTTATTCTGTTTTGGAAGCTTACCAAATCAACTGTCTTTCAGGAATGGTCAAATTCAAGATCCAACTGTCATTGAGGTGCTACTTGAAGTTGCTCAGGCCTTATATGATGGCTTAGACTTCGTAAATATGAGAAAGGATGATTATCAGCATCAAGCTCGTCTAATTTGCCGGTTTGTATATATGGTAACCCACTTTTAGTTGCAAAGAGGTTTTGTTTGTTAATAATTAAGAACTCAATATAGTTGGCTATGACATTTGTATAAATTTTCTGCTAACACATCTGCATTTGTTTCTGATAGGTTGACCATGGAACCAATGTGGAAATCCATTTAAGGTTCCTTGCCCAATGTCGTGGCGCTTTTTCTAGCATTAGTGAACTCCAGGTTCCTCACCCTCATTTATTTTTATTTCTTGATTTACTTTAGTCTTCTTATTCAGGGTTCTTACTAGTGACTAGGATATTCAACTTAATTCACAGCAATTTTTTGTTCCCACATGTTATATACAGCAGATTGAATGCTTGGTCTGTCGTGCACTGTGTTGCATAATAGCTAATCATCCTCTTGCATGCTGTTATCTTTGATGAGAAAGTACCCTGTAATATTTAAAATACAGCCTTCTATCATTTCATATCATATGAGATTAAAATTTCAAATTGGATGATAACTTAGCTGTAATGAACTGGTTTTGAAATACGAAGGTATTCAATTGTTTGTTTTGAAAATTGCATATTCATAATATCTAAATTCAATGTATTAAATACACACCACATGCTGTGAAAATACTTAAGAGACTACTGAAGTGAGATTAAATTTTGGGTATATTATACTTTTGCTTTAGCCAACCATCCTCTTACAAAATAATAGCACTTTAGACATTAATTGTAATAACCACAGCGATTTCCTGCATAAATGCTGTTGAAACTGATAAAAGAATTTTTGTAATAGAGCATTCAGGAACAGGCTGACCCCATTCCTCTTAGCTATCTATAGGTAGACCTGACCAGAGAAGCTGATGATGCTTGTAATTTAACTGTGCCCTAGAGCTGCATGGTGGACTGTATGACTCAGTTTAAAATGTTTCAATAACTAAGCAATTTTTTGGGTGTTGCATTTTGCTGTCATGATTTACTCCCTCCCTGTCTTTCTTTTCTATTTTGCTCTGCTCTGTATGTAGGGTCATGGTCGATATTGCTCTAGTTGTGTTTTACCTGCATGGACTGTCACTGTGTCACATTCTTCAGAAGATTGATTACTTGAATTTGCCAACTCTGCTTGTGATAAAGAAGAAAACTTCCAGTGTGATATTATTTGTAAAATTGCAGGAGATTCTTGTTCATTCCAGTAACAACTTAGCTGTGAGAGCAATGAGAGATGGAAATAGTAGCATCAGCTTTGTCAAGTCATGCCTGGCCTTTAATGAAGTTACAATACCTGCTATTCCTACTAGCTTAAGGCAATTGAGCTTATATATTGAAACAGCAGAGGTGCAATTTCTGTTTGCATACAATGTCACCATCAGATGGGCTATATGTTTATCTCCACATCTTTTCTATGTATCAGGTTGCATTACTGAGTGGTTGTATTTCTCATTCAGATGGGATAATAAATGCAGCTGTAAATTGTTTGAAGAATGTAGACACAGTCAATGGTTAGATATATGCTTCTTTCACCAGAAATGCTATTTGCATTGTGCACATAATTTTGTTAAAAAAATAAAATGCTTCGAGTAACATTATGGAAATACAAGAGCTTGGATGGAAAGTTAAATAGGGTCTATTGTTCTACTAGTTGATTCTGATAATAAGAATAGCTTTAATTATGTTCATGAAGTGAATGTGAATTCAAGTACTGATACAATGACCTAATAAACTCTAAATATTGGTTTCCCATTCTGAAATATGTCTGACTTCTATCCTTTGCCTTACTTTTTATGCTCTGGCTCCTTTTTTCACCTTTTCATATTTATTAACTAAACAAATGCTATCTGACTTTCTTGCATATCTTATTGCTTGTTCTATTACTGCTTTAATGTAAACTGAAGTTCTGAATCATTGTTCTTCCTATAGCTGTGCGGATGTCTGAAGATGGTGATGAGATAGTCTCATTAATATGCAAGTTATGTGGCATGTTGGTGATAGTACCAGGTATGAATTGTGCCCCATTGTTTATTTAAGCATAGAGATTAGGTTGCCTTTTGACCTACTTTGTAGAATGACATTGTTAGTATTAGATCCCTTTTCTGCATGTTGGTGGCCATTTATTGATATAAGAAGTGATGTCTGTTCTTACTCAATGAGCTGGAAGTAGCATAATTTTTAAATTTTCTCTCAAACTTTCCTGATGCTCAAGTTTCATGCTGAAGGTAGCCTTGAACAAGGAGTAGCCTGGATTCCTAAGCTTTTGCTGTCTTTCCTGGACTCCCAATCCTGGTGCTGCTTCTATTTACCTATTTTTTGAACATGCTCAGTTTGCAATTTCTCTTTGGTGTTAATCTGTACTGTATTATAGGATGCTGCCCAGGATGAAGACCAAGGTATTATTTGCAGTTGTTATCTTATCAGCAGCACTATCCCAGAATCAACTGTTGTACCATGGTGTCAGTGGAGAGGTAATCCTGTTAGGTTGTCTATACTCTATTATCACGAATCAGGCTCAGTATGTATAATTTCTGTCTAGCTGCAGCTTTGACTTTGATTCGACAGTAGTTATTTGGTAGAGAAACAATGAAATTATTATCATGCAATGAAGAGGTAGAATATGTGAAGTGCTTGAAGCGGGTTGCTAGAATTGGCTTTTTAGGAGAACAAAGTCCATATCCTTGACTTGATATACAAGTTTAGGGTTGTGGCCTTCTGAATCTGCCATCACACCCAATACTCTTAATGTAAAAATATGCAAACATAAACCAATCTGAATTTGTATATACATGTGAAGATTGATTGTTTGCCCCAAGTAAATATAAGCTATAAAATTGAGGAAAAAGTGAAACTTGGTACATCTTTAGGTAAATATGCACTATATCCTGATACACACCATTGGAGTTCTGGACTTGTGCAGGCTGATTATACTGAAGCGAACGTAACTGAAAACTGTACAAAAAAGAGATTGCCTCACCTGTATTGTTTCCATTCCTCACCATTTCTTGTTCTTACAGAGCTGAAGGACATACGTGTTTCGGCTCTTCCGTGCTTGCTCCGTTCTTTAATTCAACCTCAGACACTGCATTAGCTCAATGACACCCAATTTATTTTATTCCTCCCCAATTACTCACTTTGTGCTTATATATAAATACATGATTCATATCTTCTGTTGGTTGCTCACTTGCACATTATCTTTTTTTCGCCTATCCAGGTCATTGGCAATCACCAATTATTTTTTGGTGTTCAGTCCTGTCATGAAGAACTATTGTCATTGTCTGGTGTTGTTCTTCAGGGCATTCTAAATATCGTAATGCAAGAGTCTTCTAAGGTAAAATAGTATTTTATCATCTACTTCTTCATCTCATTTGTCACTTCTCCCATTAGCTGCTTCTTTTATGTTCGTTTTCAGTTTTGTGAACTCACTTCCGATTGTTACGTATCGTGAACTTGTATTCCGTTTTCCAGGTTCTCCGTGGAAAGATGGCTCTCGAAGCTTGTAACTGTGTCGCTTCATCGTTTACAGTAAGTAACCGCATATTTTTTGGTGGTATTTGTATTCAATCATGCAAGAAAGCATAGAGTTTCTCATCCTCTTCGATTCTTCAAAGATGAACATTCATCTTCTGATCAGTTTTTGTGTTTACTTATTCTTAGTTTTTCACTTTGTGCATTCCTAGACTTCTGAAGAAACATCAGAAGCATGCTCCAAACTGGTGGAAATTGCCAAGTCTTGTCTGAGTGCAGGTGATAAGTTTTTGCAATCTACTTTGAAGTTTTTAGATACTCACCATTATCACGTGTAAGATTGTTAATGAATTTATAACTCGATCGTGTATATTTGTTGTGTGAGATTTTTATTTGAAAATTTATTCCCAGCTCTTAGTTTGAAAATAATAAAATATTAGATCTTTATTCCAAAAGATTTTTTTTCTTCAAAAAAAAAAATAAATAAATAAAAAAGATTTTTTAATTATTTCTTGAAAAAAATTGTAAGATTTAATTTCCTTTTGTCAAGATCTTTATAAGTCTCAAACCAATAATTTGAAACATCTAATTTAAAAGCTCAGTTTTACGCACCCTTTATTTGAGCATTAAAAGAGATACCTAATTGCAATGGAGAAACTAAGTTTGTCCAATTAAATTGTTGTTTGGAAACAGTTCGAATAGAAGTGTATAAAAAAAATAATTAAATGCTTCTTAAGAAGTGTTTTTTACGTTGTTAAAATATGTTTGATGTCACTTCTTTAGAATGAACTTTCGAGAATATTACTTCTCCAAAAGTCTATCCCAACTGTATTTACCAAACATATAATAATATGTAATTAGACTTTTGTGCTCAAAAGTTTATCATCCCTAAAATGCCATCAAACAAGCTCTAGCTAAATAGTACTCCTTTAATTAATTTCATTGTGATCAAATTTACATTACATCGTTTTAGCTTTAATTAAAATAATCATTAAAATCAAGGGTTTGGTACATGAATTAGCTGCACAGATTTTATTTGATATATTTGTGAAAATTATGAATTGAGAATTTTTTTTAATAGCTATATGTATTTGCTAATTGACAAATTACTACCTTTGTGAAAGTCTTGGTCAATTTGAATAAACCATAGCTCCGTGACTTAAATAGAATTCTCTGAGAAATTCATAACCTCATCTATACATTAATAATTGGGATAACTATTGAAAAAATCACAAACTTTTCAAAATTGCAAATTTAACATGATTTTTTTTGTAATTAGTAAATTTAAGATCTTGTACATTCGTAACAAATTGACATATTTCAATTAACCATCAAACAGATTTCAATAAATTAGATATCCCCAAATTTTTAGAAATTATAAAAAAAATCCTTAACTGATGCTAATACATATAATAAACATCACAATTATTTCTATACACTAAATACACGAATCATATATCCGTACAACTGGGTTGATCCGACCCGAGAGTGCATTTCACGTCCCGACCCGAGAGTGCATTTCATGTGTTCTACGCGCGCCTCAAACGCCTACACGTGCTCCCATGTGCCCAAATCTTAGCCCAAACCCTAGTTTTGCTGTTATATTGACATAACCTTTTAGTATAGCGAACTTAACCTTTTAGTTCTATTCTTATAACCTTTTAGTTATATGCACATAATCTTTTGCAGTGCTGAGTAGTGAAAAAAGTATAAGTTATTCATTGAAAAAATTATGAAATTTGTACATAAATGTTATACTATTACAACATAAAGGTTATATTATTACAACATAAAGGTTTTAGGCTATATTGAATTTTTATAGTGAAAAAACTATAAGTTATTTATTGAAAAGGTTATGAAATCTATACATAAATGTTATACTATTACAACATAAAAGTTATATTATTACAACATAAAAGTTTTGACTATATTACATGAATTTTTATAGTGAAAAAAAGTATAAGTTATGCATTGAAAATGTTATGAAATCTGTACATAAAGGTTTTACTATTACAACATAAAAGTTATATTATTACAATATAAATGTTATGACATAAAAAAAAAAAAAAAAAACTAAGTACGGATCCAGGTTAAACCGGATCCGACCCGCGTGCCCAATTGCATGGATCATGACCCATACACTTGATGCACCCAAACACTATCCAATAAATATATATTAATTGACCTAGAACTACGAATTTATAAAATTAAAAAATGTTTGAAATATGCCCATTGATTAAAATGCACAAGATCTTAAAAATCATGTCAAATTTACTAATAGCCAAAAATCACGTTAGAATTTCAATTTTGGAAAATTTTCATGATTTTGCAACAATGGACCCTTTTTACTATTTCTATTTCTCACACGTCACACCCAACGTACTTCCACAGTCATCATTGTAATTAATTTTAGAAAATTTCACAAAAATAATAATGGAACCTTAAAGATGACTTATACGTAATTTGACCAAAATTTAGAATTTGATCTATTAAGCACATATTCAGTAAAAAAAAGTAGGTTGGAAATTAATATCAAATTTCAATTTCAAAGTTACTCATGCCCCAAAGAAAATACCTATAAACAGATAGATACATCACATGTGGACCATGCCTTTGCTTTCGGATATATTATCACTAGCAATTTACTCTTGGCTAATTTACACAATAAATCACTATCTTCAATTTTTTTGCATTTCAGTATATGATTTGAGTTTTCAGATACTAATTACTAACTAGAAATCCAGTATTCAGGGCCATATAGATAGATGATAAGGATAATTTTCTATGAAATATATTATTATCAAAAAGTTATCAAATTCATCAAATTGCAAAAGTTTAAAATCGTGTGTATTAAAACATCATGGGAAATTACAAAGATACAAAAATCGTGATTAAATTACAACGGAATTATCATAATTTTTTTGTAAATTGCTCACAGCCAATTAGTTTTTTTCTTTTAGCATTGCTCATATCCTTACACGTGACTACATTTGAAGCATATTTAATACTTTGCAGCATAAATAAATACATCATATGCCAGCTTTCTTTCTGTGTACGCGTAGTTGAATTTATTTTGGCTAAATGATCTCTAGTTAACCATTGACTTTAAATCACAAATTTCTAAAACAATTTGGCAGTTTCCATATTATATAAATATTCAAAAAAATAAAATTACACAGCTATTTATTCCTTCTATATCTGAGACTCTATTCTTCCACCTTTATACCATTATTTAGAAAGTCCCTACAGAGAGAGAGTTTTCTAGAGAGAGAGAGTTGATGCATGCTTTTAGCCCGTCCAAAAAAAGAGTTTGCAAACAAATCAACATCTTATCTTAGGCTACACTTTTCCAGGGTTCTTCCAGAACCAGACCTTTTCAACTCCAAGACTTGTGAGCTTTATCCATTTATATATATATATTATTATCAAAGATATGATTCCAAATATTTTATTGGAAAATTAGAATGAAAATGTAATAATTTTTGTCTTTATTCCAAGTCTAACTTGAGTGTTACGACACCCAAATTAAACTTTGGTCTTAATTAGGTATGATCACAAGTTTAATTGATGGAAACAACATGATACCCAAATATCCAGGGAGTGAATATTTTATATGATTTGACTTATATAGTGAAAGGAATTTTCACATTTGCGTTGTTTAGTTAATTGTGTGTGTGTATATTTGCTCCCCACATCATATATAAATTTTGTAAGCTAAATGAACATAAACAATTTTCGTTTTTTAATTTTCTATTTATTTTTAACGTGAATGGTGATTAAAAATAAAAAAAAACAAGACTTAATTTGAACGGTGGTAGTTCTAGCCACATTAGTAGTTTGGCAGATAAAATATTGGATTTTGTATCATATAATAGAGACTAATTTTTCCCACACATGTTATTAACAAACTCTAATTAGTGACAAAATTTAATTCAAATTAGTTCCTAAGGCCCTCCTTAATTTCATTATTAACGTTAATGAGAAATTCTTTCACATTAGTTGACCAAGGGTATATAAAGAAATTAAAAAGAAAAAAGAACTAATTAGTTGGCTGTAAATGGGACTACTATAAAATCAGAGCGAGTCTTATCTTTATTAGAGAACTGAGCTATATAATATACTTCATCATGAGTCCTTTTTTTTTTTAAACAAAAAAATATAATCTGAAGATCTATATTAAATGAAGCACAATAACCACATGTTTCATATTAAACGAAATAAAAAAATCCCGTAAGAAAAGAGGTTGTGGAAGATAAAAAATCGAAAAAGAAAAAGAAGAAAAACGTGTAAATCATCTGATTCAAACTATGTTTCATCTTATATTACAAATTAATCAACACACGTTGATCATGTTTTTATTTATGATATTATCCATACACAATTTATGTGCAATAAATTTAATAGAACTATTAATTTCACATCATTTATTTTCAATAGATAATATATTTACAATAGATAATATATTTACAATGGAGGTTTAGTGTATCAATGAATTGGGACAAGAAAATATAATATAATTAGAAAGAGAAGAAGTGAGACGGCAAAGAAAGGCGTGGGAGGTTGTAATAAGGCGGTCAAAGTAGTGGGTTAAGGAGGACACGTGGAGAAACCGTGGCCGTCCATTAGGTTGACTGATAGATCACGTGGAACGCGCCGGCCCAATTGGAGACGAAGCAGTCAAACTCACTTCCACTCCTTCACTTCCACACACACACACACACCTTCTCTCTCTCTCTCTCTCTCTCTCTCTCTCTCTCTCTCTCTTCATTCTTCAACTCCCTTTTTTCTTACATAATTTCTAAGCTTCACACTTTGGAAATCCTTTTCCCATTTGGTCTTAATTACTTTTATTTTTCAAGACTTCAAACACACCACAAACACACACACAATGGTATTTTGATTAATCTTCTTTCCTTTTCTTTCTTCTTTGGGGTACAACAATATCATCATTTACGAAATTATTCATCTTTCAAAGTGAGATCTAATATATCTTGCATGTGTATTGGTTTATTAATTTTGAGCAATTATGGAGCACTCGTTTGATCAGCACACAATGATTCTCAACTCCTTTGATGACGAAGTTTTGTCCGTGGATAATAAGGAGAAAAGGGTTGTTAGTGAAATGGATTTCTTCTCGGAGAAGAAGACGAAGAAGAAGAATTATGATCGAAATGATGCTGAAATCAAGAAACAAAATGAACAAGCTGGGAATCAACTTCACCTTAATCTTAGGGTATGTTTTTCTTCAATTCTCATTTAAAAATTATGGTCAAACATTTTTTATTCAGTTAATAACCTATTCCCCACTTTCAATTAATAGTAATTATCTCTCTCTTTCTCTCTCTCGCTAGACTGGTTTAAATCTTTTGAGCACCAACACAGCTCTCAGTGACAACCCCACCATGGATAATAGCACTGATGTAAGATCAATATAATTACTTGCATGATAGTCATTATACTAGCAAGAAATTATTATTTTCGGATTAATTGAAGTTTTTAGCAACTTATATTTGTCTCACTTGTAATATATGTAAATTGCTGAATTTAGATGCAGTTTGTGGTGCTTAAGGCAGAGCTTGATCGTATGAACACAGAAAACGAACATTTAAGAGCTATCTTAGATCAAATAAACGACAAATATTGTTCGTTGAAGATGCACGTTATGTCGCTTTTACATCAAAAACAACACAACCCGAATTCAGAAAATACATCAGATGATTACAAGGTTTGCATCATAAAGTACAAAAATAAATACTATATCACAGTAATATATATCTTCAAGAATTCTTTCGTATTTGTGTAGATAATTAGTAACGCAGTGGGAGAAGAAGAAACTCAACAGTTCTTGATTCCAAAGCGTTTCAACGAAAAGGATAAGGATTGCTCAAGCTCACCACTTTGCTCAGAGGAAATGCCGATTGTAGGCTATAAAAACTCGAAGATGGAAAGAGAAGAGAGCTCTGAGAAGAGCTTTCGAGAATGGATTCCTAATAGGGTTCGTGATGATGAGGCTCATAATTCTTCAAAAGATTTTGATCACCAAGCTGCAGAGGCTGCCATGAAGAAAGCCCGTGTCTCGGTTCGGGCTCGATCCGAGGCTCCCATGGTGAGTGATACATCTTTTTGTCCTTTAACTTGAGTTTTTGTGAGTTGATTGATCATGATCATAATTCGATCTAATGCAAAATTTTGAATACTGGGGTTTGACATCAAGTTGTTCATAAGGTTAATTGTGTTTGAATATTCTCACACTAAAAAACAAAAGAGTATTTGCAATGAGAATTTTCACAAAAGTTGTCGTGGAAAATTTCCAAGGTATTGTCGCACAAATTGATAATAAGTTGTAAAAAAAAAAAAGAATAATTAAGAAAACTTATTTGATGTAATGTTGTGTGACAACAACATGAGAAAACTCTTTGACATAATAACTTAGCGACAGATGTTGCTGCAAAATGTTACTGTGACTATTATCAATATTTTTACGACAATATTTTGTGTTGTCTCTAATGAGCCTTTTTGTTGTAGTGTTATGTTTTAGTAATGAGGAATGCATTTTGTGTGTTTACTTCATATTTGTCTTTCAATACTTCTCCCATGATGACTAAATTCAAAATAGTTTATTCCTTTTACGTTAAGTTTTGCATAATATGGAAGAAATTACATTGGTTAATTTAGTTTTGTTCATTGCATTCAATCTAATTTATATTTTCATTAATTTTCTCGGTGAATCTCACTAATAGTTTTGGAAACTAAATTAAATTGTGCATACAGATTTTGGATGGATGTCAATGGAGAAAATATGGTCAAAAAATGGCGAAAGGAAACCCATGCCCTAGAGCTTATTACCGTTGCACCATGGCCGTTGGTTGTCCTGTTCGTAAACAAGTACGTCTATCTAAAACCTAAATTATGCCTTCTAAAAAATAGCAAAATTAGTCTCATAACTATTGACGTGTAGCATAGTGGGTTTTGTCCAAAACAAAATCGGCAACACAATTCCATATATTTTTAAAATTTTCTTGAAATTCTCTAGTTGTCGCAGCACATGGTGATTTCCTGCAAATTTAGGGTACAAGTGTACTAAATTCAAAAAATTTAAAAGATACAATTAATTGCAAAGATGACATATAATACACACCATGTGTTAATCAATGACGTTATTTAATATACGTGACATATGATGATTATTTCGAAATTTGAAATTCTTGTCGTCATAGAAGATCTCGTGTGAGATATACATTATCCCTAATTCCATTAAACACGTTCTCCTAAATACAACATACACTATACTCAAGAAATATTCTTCATCAACAGGTGCAAAGATGTGCCCAAGACACATCAGTACTCACTACAACCTACGAAGGGCGGCACAGCCACGCTCTTCCACCGGCCGCCATGGCGATGGCGGCAGCCACCACTTCCGCCGTCTCGACCCTACTCACGGGATCAATGCCGAGTGCAGATGGACTATCACAGAATCCATATCCACAACACATGGCCACATTATCTGCCACAGCACCATTCCCTACTATCACACTTGATCTTACCAACAACACAAAAAACCCTAACCCTAATTCACATATTATTAGTTCCCCACAACCCATGTTTCATGCCCCATTTCTCACTCATCAATCCAATCATAATACAAATGCTAATAGCTCACAAGAAATAGTGAATGCAGCCACAGCGGCCATAGCTGCAGACCCTAATTTCAGCGCAGCTATAGCTGCAGCTATAAGCTCCATTATAAGCAATGCTCAACCAAATCATGGTGTTGAAGATCATAACAGTTAGTGATATGAGGAATATATGTTGGAAAATAATTATGCATTGTAGTGCTTTTGATTTTTTTTTTCTTTCTTTTTTTCTCCTAAGAACTGAAAGTTGGTGCATGCATGTAATTATCTTTCAGGTGAGTATTTTTTGTTAAATTTGTGAACAACAGAACCTTGTGATTTTCATGGGTTTTGAAATTTTTTCTGTATTTTTGTATTTACGAATTTAATGATATTATTTTTAGTTTTATTGAATTTTTCTATTGAAAATCATTTTCATCTCATAACTATTTTCTTCCCATTTTGGTTCAATAATTATTATGATTTTCAATTTAATCTCATAATTTAAGAATATGTTCGATTTTAGTTTTATTTTGGTAAATTTCGCTGAAAAATCTTACATGTCAAATTTTTATCGGTGGAAAATTTTCGGGTAAAACTTGATTGAAATCGAACATGTTCTTAATTTGTGGGATTAGATTGAATATTTGTGGGATTAGATTGAAAATCGTGATAAAAATGAGCTGAAAATCATAAAACACCATTGAGAAAAAAATTATTTTAACCCCATTGTAAAATATTGTTGGGTGCAACAATGCAGAAAAGATCCATAATATGTTAGAATTATAAAGCCCAATATATTTGGAGAGTGTTTTTGTGTTAACCGCAACAAGCCCATCACCATATGAACCCAATTTTTGCAAAACTAATTCTACTGAAAAACATTAAATTTTACAATTATTTACCAAAATACAACATCACACATACTTCACCAAGATGTCACATGGCATCTTACTGTTAAAAATATTAATCCTTATGCATATTGTTCTTAATTTCTTTTTAAAGCTTGTTTATAAATATTCGAAATACTGTTAACTATAATATTTTTTAAGAATCCTTTTACAGTCAATTAATAGTATCCCCGTGCAACTTGTTGGATAACATTTGATAATTATATAGTTTTAATAAAATAATGTAATAGTATATAAATTTTATATATTTTAAAATTCACTATATATTATTCTAAATTAGTGCATTCAATATGTAATATTACAAATTTAAAATACAAACAATTACATACAAATTTATAAAAAAGATATATTTTATAATAGAAGAATTAACAAATAACAACAACAATAACTTAATAAAGTATTGATTTTTTTTTTAAATTTTTTAATAGCTTTCGACTTATTTCTTTCCATTTATAGTATGTAAATTTAGGAGGGGAAATTAGTAATTGTTATTTTTATTGAAGATACTCTTTTATATATATATATAGATTTATCGTTTGAATAAAAATGTTTATTTTTTTCTCTCTAAGGCCCCAGGCCCATTTTTTTATTTTCCTATGGCCCCCAAAATATCAAGACTGAACCTGAAGTTGGATTTGAGCAAGAATAGAGTGAAATTTTTGAAATCCCGTAATTGGAGGGTCACACATATACTACATGTGTATGTGATTTAGCCCGCAATTCTAAACTTTTGAGGTTATTTACATTACTTATCTTTCTAAATAATAGATCCTTATTTACCAACTACACATTATCTAACCAAATTCAATTCTCTCTCGATACGTTTCTTAGAAAATTTGATTTGTCTGAATTCTTCCCCCAACTAACAAGTTAGATTGAACTTAATTAAAAAATTATTATTTGATATAATATCAAAAATCGAAAAATTAATATCTTTAACGATGAATAAACTATCATTCTAAATTTAAAATTTTCTCAAATTGAACAAGTGTATAATTCCATAGTTTAGATTACTTAATATATTATTATTGTTTTGGATCATAATGGACCTTATAATACAAATATTCAAATAGGGTTTAATTGGATTGAAAATGTTTAAGATAATATACACCGATCATCATTTTCACCCATCAAAAGTATGATGACCAATATAATATCATGATGACGAAATCCTCATATACTATGATGATCAACATTCTTTTGTTTCTCCCATAAAAAAAGCATGCACACAATATTAGTAAAAACCTATATATTAGTGCATTTTCATCTGCACTTGAGAACTTGAAGAACCTTACACCAATATATAAAAATATATAAAAATGTTCATCGTGGATAATTTCTAACAAGACAAAGATACTTCAACTTATCCAACCCTTTTTCTGAATAATTTTCCAAAATGAAATGGAAGAGCCACGCACATATTCATTAACGTTTCTAAATTAAAGAGAAAAAACCCTTGTATTCTTAAGAGCATTCACAATAACTAAGTCAATGATACTATGGTGTTATTAACGTTCAACAAAAAATGATGTTATTAATAATACATTTAAACCTCTGTAAATTAATATTGTTGGGATTAGAGAATTTTATTAATTTAGAGAGATATTATATAATTGATAAATTAATAATTTATTAATTTAAAGAGGTTTTAACGTATATACATAACTGACCTTCAAAATTTTGGGGTTGTACAATCCACTTACAATGTACATTCGTTATTAATGACAAATAAATTAAAACACAAGTTTTAATTACCATTCAAATAATGTATACTCACATAATCATGTTAATTGAGAGATTTAAAAATGAGATTAATGCAGATTTGAAGGTCAACAAAAAAACAAGTAATAGTAGATTCATATTTTACTAAGTTGTCTTAAAATGATCAAGTGGATAACATATATATATATATATATATATCTCAGAACTTTTAATAATTATTAATATATAGTTTCGTCAGGACCTTAAATTATCTAGAATTTACAAATAAAAAAAAATTATTTTATTATTTAATTAATTGGTGTTTAAATTTGAACATGTCCCAAGTTGAGATGAGACAAATTATTAATTTTATCGAGATTATTAATTTATAGAGTATTATTTTATGGAAATTTTACTGGAGATTCACCAAACACCGACTTTAACAACATTAACAACAAATATCGTGGAATTGGAATTGCTAACAACGTGTCCTACGCACAGTAAACAACATTTTTTTCCTTCACATTGTCACATGTCATTGATCTATTGAATTTTTTTCTGAATATTAATCGAACAAAAATGATGATATGATTCGTTAAATGGTGATGTGGCATGTTAATAACTTCATCTATTATGAATGTCGTGATATTTATATCTTAGACAAAAATACCTTCAATATTATCAATTTATGATTAGCTAGGGTTTAATGGCCACATCATAACTTGTGGCTGATGATGAGAAACCTAACCAGAAATTAGGTAAATTTCTCAGGTGGTTATGGATGTTGATCGATAATTAAGCTGACCAGAAATTCGTTACTTTAATTCGAAAAGATAAACCCAATTTGGAAATAAATTAATAAATTAGCAGAAAAATGTGAACCAAATGTTCTCATCTTCTTCAAGCTGTCATGTGTAAAACTACTAAACCAAAACTCAGTAATCGAATGCAAGTGTGTTTTTTTAAACAAGTAATTTTAAATCCTACAAAATCATATGTGCCTAATCTTTTTTTTTCTTTTTTTGGTAACTACTACAAATGAGACAACTTTCGTAAAAGTGCAACTTTAATATGGTGGAAATTAATGTCGGAAACTAACATTTAGTTTTTTACGAGAAAAAAAATATGTTTTTTTTTATACCCATATTGATAAAAAATGTTTTTATTTTATTTTATAACTTTAATATCAACAGCAAATATAGGGGTTATTATATAGTTCTGAAGCGATCCAACTGATCATTTATGAATTCGCGATAAATTTTTGTTGGGATTTCATTGTTTAGATTTTGATGAGACAAACCAACCATGTAAAAGGAAGTTTTAAGTACCCCATTTTCACATTGTTTAAGTGAATAAATAGACTAGAATTGAGTCTTGAGTTAAGGATTAAAATGGAGGTTAAAAGAGGATAAAGCTGCATCTAAGCTTTAAAGGGAGATATCGCTGCAAGAAGGCAGGATACAGTATCGCTGCATGAAGGCAGGATACAGCAAAGCAAGGAAGAACGGCGTGCAGCATCGCTGCATGAAAAGGATACAGGAGTACTGCTAGAACGAAGTTACAGCAGCACTGCCAGACGATACTGCAAGCAGGTCTAAAATACAGCAGCACTGAAAGTATGCAACAGCTGCACAGAGACCAAGGATACAGCGCAGACTTACAGAACAGTTAAGTATATACAGCGCCAACTACAAGACTAAGTATATTGCAAATCCCAGGAAGGATAAATGCAGTACGAGGAACGGAGATTCAAGCAGGGACAAAAGAGCCGTTCAAGAAAAAGTCAAAGTAGCAGACACGGAGCCAATAAGAAGATGCCACATGGACTGACGCACCGCAGAAAGCTGCGAGCCGCAACTGCCGCATTAAATGCTCCGAAAAGAAAGGTCAGTCGCATTAAATGCGAATCATACTTTGGCCAGGCTATTTCAAATTCAAAAGAGGGATGTCTCCTTCAACGGACATCTTCTCTTTCAAGTATAAATAGAGGTCGAGGAGAACTGAAGCTGGTTACTGAAACTTTCACGCTAAATCCACAAAGCTTACAAGATCCAAGTATCCAAATCTACAATCAGTTTCAGTCACTCAACCTATCGAAGTGAAGCAGAGTTCAAGCTGAAAGATTCCCTACGGATTCAGAAGCTCACTTCGAAGCACAAGTTGAAGAAAACCTTTTTATCCTTTTAACCTTGTTGCTGTGTGCTTATGTTGTTTTAGTGGTGTCAAGCAGTTGATAGGAGAGATCCTTGCTGTTTGTTTTAGTTGTCTAGTGTTAGGCAGCTTCCCTGTGTGGGAGTATAGAACCCTGTGTGGGTTAGCCTTTGAAGTTTGCAGTTGCTGTGTGTACGCTGGACTTCAGTAGGTGGTTTGCTTTGTAAAGTTGATAGATTGTTAGGAAAGTCCTGTAAATCAATCTTGCTTAACAAAGTTCCTGCTCGAGGAGCAGTAGAGTGGACGTAAAAGGGTTACACCACATTCGAACCACTATAAGCCATAAGTGTTTTTATCGCTTTATTTATCTGTGCTTATTTTCTGCATATATCTATCTCTTCTCATCATAAAACGTTTGAAAGAAGCATTTTTGTGCAAAACAGCCTTGTGTTTAAAAGTATATTTCCGCTGCGTACAAAACTCCAGGTTACAGCGTGCAGCACTGCATTCTAGCGCTGCAAGCAGTAACCATCTATCGCTGCAAGCTCAAGTAACTTGCAGTGCAGAACGGCTGTTTTAAAGATTCTAAAAAATCGACCAAGGTTCATTCACCCCCCTCTGAACCTCGAACACCACTTGGGACCAACAATTTTACTATTAAAAATTGAAATGTTGTCTCAAATCTTATTAGTTTCAAGATCCTTTGTCTTGAACCTCATGAATTTGCAAACAATGTTTTCCTAATTAATGATGGTACATTCGTTTTTTATTTTAAATTTATTTATCTATATTTGTTGTTTAAATGTGATTAAAAAAACTTGTTTTGCTTCTACCAATGGGAAAATTTAGAATACTATTTTTAAATCATTCACAAATGATGGATACTAACTTTTTAAATTTGGCTATTTTAAGACAAAAAATTCGAAATTTGTCCTACAATCGTCTAATTTGAAAAGTTAGTATCACAAAAATTAATATCCTTCATTGATGAATTATCTAAAGATGGTGTTTTGAATTTGCAATTTTCTGATACATATCTTTTTCTATATTTTTTATTCATGGGAATTTTGGTAATTATGCTTAAATTCATTATAGATGGCTTGTCCCATTAGATGATGACCTCACAAATTAGTTACAAACCAAAACCAAAACCAAAAGGAAAGTAAGGTAGGAAATAAATAAAGATTCCACAAATAGAAAGGCAAGAAAAGTAATCGACCAAAAAGCTCAAGCTTGCTCTTCTTTGTCAACCACAAAAAGGTTTTCGTTTCTTCAATCTCACATTTACATGGCATATTGTATAGGTTTGGCCACAACCTAATTATATTAAACTAATTTAATAAATAAGAGAGGACAATTAGCGTTTCTCATTTCTAGTATTAGTTTCTCATGATATATATATGGTACTAATATTGTGTGTCTAATTAATCATGATGCCTTGTTTGAGTTTGTAGAATTTCCTATAATTATATATAACCATTAATCAACGTCATGTAATTGTGTTGGAATTCCCATTTGAAATTATGCAAATCGTGTGAGGATGGAATGGACTTTTTGGTAGCATTAGTTAATGTTCATATAATGCATATCTGATTAATTAAATTACGTTCATGTGACAGCAATAATAATAAATAAATGTAAAATAAGGAAATTGAAATTGTGAGCTTATATGTGGGAATAGTTAGTGGCATTCAATCTCTCATGAATTGATATGAAAGCAAATGTTAGATGCCCTTTGCGAGGGCAGTTGGCTACTTTATGAAGAGGAAATGCAAATTTGATGGAAGTCTTTGTTTGATAGAGTGAGATCTTCTATTATAATTAATGTTATATTTTATATTTCAAATCAATTATTATACACTATATATATTTAATGATATTACTAACTAATACATAATATATATTAAATATTATATTATATAAAATGCAACATTAAATATAATAAAAGATACAAACTCTTGCTTCACTGCTACACATTATACAAATACAAACAATAATAAACAAATAAATAGGTCCTCATGAGTATCACCGCCTGCCATTACTTTAAGCACAAGGGCCATCATTTAACTGTTAAAACCACCTTTTTTTTACTTTTTGGTCCAAAATTGTTGGTTTCTTGCCTTTATCACCTTTTCCACTTCATCAACATTCCTACTTTATATATATATATATATATATATATATATTGAAAAATCTAATTTTTTCACTTTTTTTTTTACAATTAATTTTATACATTTTAAATTTAATCTCCTAACTATTATTTTGTTCTAATTTTGATCTAATTTTACTCGAAATGTTAATTTTTATCTATATAGACGTTGGAATTGGAAAGTTCACATTAGTCAGAAATGTTCATACATGTAGACAAAAATCAAAGATGAAACAAAATTGATAATTAGAAAATCAAATTTGAAATACAAAATATTTAAAGTAAAAAAAAATGAAAAACAATACAATTAGTGGAGGAATATTGTAATTTCCCCATATATATATTGAGAATAACTTTATAAATTTATGCTAACGTAAGAAGTGATTATGAAAGTGGTTATAAGAGGTGAATATATAAATGATGACGTACGTAAGCTATATTACATAACATAAAGGTGATTATTAGCATAATTAGGAAATTAATTATTAATAGAATAGATATTAATTAAAGTGAAAATAGTCTCGGTATTATGGAAGGGTTTAATGAAATCACTACCTAGCTTTAATTTGTTTCAAAAAATCAAAACTAAAATAAAATAAAACCCTATGTAATGAAGTACAAATTCAGCTGCGCGATAATTCTTTATTAAACTATTATCTTTTTATTTTATTGTTAAGCAAGCTGGCTTTCATTGATTCGTCAATTTAAAGACATGCTACATTGATGTTAATAATAATATCAGTATCTATTGGTGTACTGCTCATGTGATGTATAAATTATACATATACATATATATTAATATATGATTGACAGCATGTTTGTAATTTTTTTTATGAGATGCAATATATTTACGTATTATTATCTTATAATAATATTATTCAATGTCCAAATATATATATATATATATATATATATATAAGTTTTAATTGTTGGATTGATCTATCATTAGTTACTAATTATATATATATATATATATATATATTTGACAAAAATATATATGTAACTGGTACAAGGATTCTATAATAAGGATCCATGTAATTCGATCCAAAATTCAAAAAAAAAAAAAAATCGTAATTTATCTATGTGACCCTAAATTCTAAAATCTAATTTAGAAGTTAGAGCCGAAAGCCTGATCATTTATTGAATTATTAAAAAATTGAAATTGATAATTTATGCTGATAAAGTCGAAAGATTACATATGTTGTAAATGAAAAAAAAGGGTAAAATATTGTATTTTGCCATGTAATTAACAGTTTTTTTTTTTTTTTGGGTTTGTATCGATACTCTACATTTTTGTTGCCTGTTCTCTTTTTATCACTTCAACTAGTTCATTTGATTATTTGAATCACTTAAATAATCATTTAGTTCTAATTTGACATGAAATATATGTTAACCATGATAAATATAATTAATATATATATATATTATATTTAAAATATTAAACAATAAAAATCATATAAATGTATGTTAATCCAAATACTAAATTTTAAAGTTGCTAAAATAATCTTCAAACAAATTAAAGATAAAAATAAAAGTAAATCTAGAATAATCATCATATATATTTCAAGTGAATTGATTGAACGAACCAAATCGAATCAATTTGAAAATAAAGTTGAAAATTATGGTTAGAATATATAAACTGGTGTTCTACTATATGCATTATTAATAACATTTGAGCAATTTTATAGCCATGTGATAAAAATTGATAAGTTAGCCTAATATAATAGAAATAAAATAAAATAATGTGTTTAGATGATAATAAAACATGAAAAGTTAAGGGCAGTCTCTATGATTTTGGCCTAATTTTATGATTGCATTAATCCTCATTCAATTAAGTTAATCTCTTGGCCGTAATTTTAGGACATAGGAACCACTTCTCAACTTCACCTGCCCCTAAACCTATTACCAACAACTTTGTGATCAAATTTTATATTAATAATCAGAATTTATAATATAGTGAATCACAAAAACATGTGACAATATTTCAATACAACGTGGCTCCTTAAGCAGCCTCAAAATTTGAGGCCCTATTATATCTTCTCAAATAAGGGTGATTCATTTTAAGTTTTGTTATTGTGTATTTGTTTACTTATTTATGTGATTATATATATGAAAATGATGCTCAATTTATGAGAATTATATTATCGTTACTTTCAATTTTGGTTGTGTATGTAAGGGTATTTTTCATTTTTTGACAATTAGTCATTCGTTTTTTATTTTTGGTACTCACAATTTAAAAGAATTTCAATGTCAGGCCAATTTTGATCATGATTTTCTAAATCGCTAATATGATTGTTGAAAATTCTGATGTAACAGCCAAATTCCGATAATCATATTAAAAATTTTGAGAATTTCAACCAAAAAGAGACTGCAATTGAAAAAAAATTAAATATAGATGATCAAAGTTAAAAATGAATGATAGTTAAAAAAATGGAAAATGTCTTCCTATAGGACCAAAATTAAAATTACTTTTTTTTTCATTTTTACTTTGTGTTGTCTATTATGTTATTTATTGATCATTGTAATTTGTGTTTTGAAACATGACACGTCTGTATCGTGTTATTATATATATAATATATATTATAGTGTTAAAAATATTTTTCAATCCCATTTTCTTGTATAAACTTTTAAATGTTGCATTTTGTCGTATGAATTTTAAAGCTGATACATTTTACAGTATTAAACAAATCTTAATCATTGATTTAGGACATGTGTATGATTATGATTTGTTCAATATCATAAAATATAATAAATTTAAAGTTCGTATCACAAAATGTAATATTTCAAAGTTTATAAAAAAAATGTAAAATCGGATGGAAAAATATTATTAACATATTCAATCCGATTTTCAACCATGTGCTGCTTTATAAGTTTTAATTGCTTTCAGACCAACTCTGCTTATAAATTGCTACTTGACTCCTACATTAACACATCTACATTAATATACATAGATGTCTAGATCCCTATTAATGTTTTACTTTCATTATTATTCAGAGTAATTGTGGTAAGTAAGCTGAAATAACTGCATAATTAATAACCTCACTCTTTACCTAATTCTTATGCATGCCTCCAAAAACTATAATGAGCCCAATCTTTACAATCTTCAAATCAAGAGTAAATAATCAGTGGTTCAAAAATAATTATTGTTGAAAATTGTTCAAGAAGACTAAGAGAAATCTTAATGAGTATAATTAATTATGTGTACCATATAATTGCCATAACACTAATTAAAAGTCTAGCACAAAAAAATCCAAAAAGGGTATAATTGGAAAACAATCATCAACATTTCCTGTTAATTAATCTGAGAGTAGTGTTTGTGTGCACCAGGTGCATGAGTCATGATCCATGCAACTGGGCACATGGGTCGGGTTGGGTCCGGTTTAACCCGGATCCGCACCTTTTTTTTTATTATAATTTATGTCATAACCTTTATATTGTAATAGCGTAACCTTTATGTACAGATTTCATAATCTTTTCAATGCATGACTTATACTTTTTTCACTATAAAAATTCATGTAATATAGCCCAAACATTTATATTGTAATAATATAACTTTTATGTTGTAATAGTATAACCTTTATATACAGATTTCATAACCTTTTCAATAAATAACTTATAGTTTTTTCACTATAAAAATTCAATATAGCCGAAACCTTTATATTGTAATGATATAACCTTTATGTACAAATTTCATAACCTTTTTAGTGAATAACTTATACTTTTTTCACTACTCAACACTGCAAAAGGTTATGTGCATATAACTAAAAGGTTATAAGGATAGAACTAAAATGTTAAGTTCGCTAAACTAAAAGGATATGTCAATATACAATAGAACTAGAATTTGAGTTAGGGTTTGGGCGCGTGGGAGCGCGTGAGGCGTGTGTAGAAACGTGTGAAAGGCACTTTCGGGTCGGGTTGATCCGATTGCATAGATTTAGAATTCGTACACTTGGTGTAAAGAAACAATTGTGTTAATCTGACAAAGGAAAATTATTTTGAAACATATGCATGGAGTAGTCAATATTAAATTGAACTATATAATCTTTTAGGTTTCGTATGAATTGACTAATTTGAAATATATGATTTGTAAAAAAGAAAAAAGAATTTCAAGTGCATCAAATTACTAAAAGATTAGTTTAGAATGAAAATGATGAATTTGAAGTCCATGACAATGCAAATCTATACTAATATAAAAGGAGATCAATTGGGGAAAATTGCAAAAATGCAAATCCTTGGGACATAATAAAATTAAAAAATTATTGTCCAATTATTTACTATTGTTGTTTTTTAGTTTTATATTTATGTATTAATATTAACTATATTCATAACTTTATTTATGTATCAATTAATGTTGTATATAAAGAAATTTTGTGAGTTTTGTAATTATTATATTTTAGTTATTATTGTAGACATTATTTATTTTATATTATGTTGGTTTTTTTTTTCCTAACTTAGCGAATATAAAATTTTGAATCCATTAATATCATGATTTTTAAAATCAACTATAAATATTATAATCCATGCAACGCACGAGAGAAAATACTAGTATCATCAATATCAATGGATTTAGTGCTACAGAATTCATATCATTTCTCAAATCGTCATCAATCCAAACACAATCTTGTTGATGTTGATGTGAAACTTTAAAATCAATTAAATAGAAATCTTTAATTGATCATTCTATGATTTAAGTTACTTGGTAATTAATTAAATGGAGTGTCTAAATTACTCAGAAAATAGATGAGCTACACTACTAATTGGTGTGTATAGCTTAATCGAGTAAGATGCAAGATGTACTATACCTTTATGAAGAAAGAGTACGACAGATGAAATTATTTTATTAATGATTTTTTGTGCATTCGAGTTGTCATTCTTTGAGCATTTTCACCACTTTTATACTTATTTTTGCTTCTAAAAATAGTAAAATTATTATAGGTACTTGTGCAACTATGGCTATTGTTTACAAGTTGATTATTGCATGTAAGAGTAGATGAGAGAAATTATGTTTCTTATTGAACAACAATAATCTTTTAAAATTATAAAAGTTGCTCTTTTAATTTGACTTGTGAAGCCGAAATTTTCTGATGTCGTAAATAGTGACCATCTAAATTGATTATTGACTGATTGGCTATATATTTAAACTTCGTAAAATATATGTTTAAAATGTAAGAAGTTGAATTTTCCATTTTAACCTTACCTTCATTTTTTTTTAGACCGTGACTAAATCAGAAATTTTGTTCGGGATCCATTTACATTGTATAAAAATTCGATATACATATTAGTTATACATATATATATATGTGTGTTTTTTCATTTCATAGTGAATGTATATTTAACTTTAAGTTTTTAATATTTTTTTAATAAATTCGAATTAATGATTTGATATTGAAATGATAAAATTCAAATATTGAATACTTGAATAATACAAATATAGGTGACCACAAATATAATTTACTGATTACAATTATCTAGAAAACTCACATGCATCACCATTCTATTATGATGACTTTGGTACATAAAATTATTAAGAAAATCATTGATTGAAAAAGTGTGAAGATATGAAATTTATATATAATTAAGTGAAATAATATATATAATATGAAATAAAATTACAATCCATTAATGATTGTAATTTAATTACATCTTAATATAAAAAATTATCACTTATATATATAACTAATTTTACAAAATTGACAATATATATATATATATATATATATATATATAATATAGAATTTTATAAAATTTGTGGGGTGCAATGCCGCCCTTGGCCCCCCTCTCCCTCGGTCCCTGTCAGTAGATGACTAGTGTGTTTCTATTTGTTGAGATACTTGATATTAATACTTAAAATAATTATAACAAAATAATTTTCAACATGTTTCTTCATTAATTTTAAATAATACATTTGAAACATTAATATGCAAGCGACATTTGGAAACATAAATATATGAGCACGATCAATATTGAATTAAGTAATACATTTCAATTATACAATTGTTTCTATACATCAGGTGCACGGATTCTAGATTCGTGCAACCGGGTCAACCCGATCTAAAAATACCTTTCACGTGTTTCCACGCGCGTCTCACGCACCTCCACGCGCCCAAACCCTAGTCCAAACTCTAACTCAAATTCTAGTTCTGCTGTATATTGACATAACCTTTTAGTTTAGCGAACTTAACCTTTTAGTTATATGCACATAACCTTTTGCAGTGCTGAGTAGTGAAAAAAGTATAAGTTATTCACTGAAAAGGTTATGAAATTTGTACATAAAAGTTATAGTATTACAGTATAAAGGTTATTTCATTACAACATAAAGGTTTCGGCTATATTGAATTTTTATAGTGAAAAAAATATAAGTTATTTATTGAAAATGTTATGAAATCTGTACATGAAAGTTATACTATTACAACATAAAGGTTATATTATTACAACATAAAGGTTTGAGTTATATTGCATGAATTTTTATAGTGAAAAAAGTATAAGTCATTCAGTGAAAAGGTTATGAAATCTGTACATAAAGATTACACTATTACAACATAAAGATTATATTATTACAACATAAATGTTATGACATAAATTAAAAAAAAAAAAAAAAGAGGCACGGATCCGGGTTAAACCCGACCCGACCCGTATGCCCAATTGCATGGATCATGACCTATGCACCTGATGCACACAAACACTACTTTTTCAATTATATATACAACTGATTGTTTCTTTTAGGATTTGAATTATGCTTTCATGGATTGAATCAACGATGAGTCCAACTCATGCATAAAAATATATATGATGTACATTTTGATCATAAATAACAATAACGCATTTAATATTGTTTCCTAAATCATAGAATAATTAAAGCATGTAGCTATGCATCTACTTGTAAATTGTAAGTGTAAGATGGCTTTTTATCACCATTGCTTTAAGTCACGTAGAAAGTATATTAATTGACTAGAGGGTTTTTACTTTTTATGGTGTAGTAAACTTATATCTTCAAGTTAGGGACTATTTAGTTTTCTTAATTCATATGAATATATTTTAACACTAAAATTAGTACACATATAGTAACCTAAAAATTAAATAAAAAACCTCGTGCTCTTGCTTTAGTATTTTAATTTAGAACTATAAAAACTTATTTGCAATTCCATAGATAATTATAACATATTATATGCATCACGATCTTCATCGTTAAAAATGTTAAATTAGTTGGATTATCAGATTGTGAAGATGCTGCAATTTGGTGAAATACACTAAAGACAATATCTTAATATCAATTTTTAACATAAGACACTTGGGAGATTTATATATTTGTCTCTAAACAAATACAATATATTAGAGATGAACTACTCTAAAATAACATTGATCATTTTTGTAAATATTGTACGTTAAATTAGATTGGACTGATCGATTCAAATAACTCAATATGTAAATTAATCACAAAACCAAATTTCAATTAAACTAGATAAAGCCAAATCCATCAAGAAAAAAATACAATTAGTTTAGACTTAGTGTAACGAAAACGCTTACCTCAAACATATTTTATTTCGTTTCCTCATTTTCTTCACTTTCTAATCGTTGAGGAAGTCAAATACCGAATTTTACATATTTCTTCACTATTTCCTTTAGTTTAAACATGACATGTAAGTTAAATTTTTATGACATTTCAATTGAATCGATTCAATCAAAACACAAACTGAGCTAGGTAAATCGATCGAACCGTGAAGTGATGGACATGTTAATTGGCCAGCTAATTCATTGTAGAGGGATTTTTTGCCGGCAAACAAAGAAATGTTCTTTTAGAGAATAAATCACTCTTATCCTCCTCCAGCCAAAGCCCTTCTGTCCAATGCTCTTGATAACACACAATCCTAAGAAGCAAAGCATGTGACTTCCATAATTTTGTCCCTTTCTTCACATTGTAAACATGTGGAAAAACCTTAAACCATTGCCACAAATTTTGCAACTCAAAAAATGGTCATTTTCATTGTTGCTATGGACTTATCACTAACAGTGTTGGAAGTTGTAAAGTGAATATATATATATATATATATATATATATGTATTTGCTTGGGCTTAGAGTTAATGGCCGCCGCAAAGTGTTTAAAGGGACGTCGTTTTGGTGATAGCGGTGATAGCGGCGGTGTTTGGCACGTGCCCACGTGCCCTCATGTGGACGCCTTCTTTTTTTTAACACGCCGCTCTCCATTCATCCGCGGAACCCCTGGACCACTGTTATCTTGCCACGTGGCTCGCCCCCAACTCAAATATTCTCTATTTCTTCCCTTAGCTTCAAGTTTCAACCAATTGGTGAAAATGAGAATCTTTTACAACTGTTTAAATTTATTAACCGGGTTGAGTTCAAACATTTATACATATGCAAAAGTAATATTTTTACCAAATGTAATATACGAGCTAGTCATCGATCATAATAAATTATTATATAACAGGTGTTACACATCAATCATTATTAATTGTCAATACGGCGTTATACAACGGATGTGGTATCCTTTTTTTCATCATTAAGTACTTTAAACATCCGAGATATCATTTAAAAAATACATCATATACCACATTTTTTACTATTCACAATCAATTTCTACACCTACTACCTCTGAATTCATCAATTTTATGAATTTATCAATGAAAAGTCCTAGTTGTGAGCCACCTTAACAACTCAACGAGTTGTTTTGTAAATTAGGTCAAACTTTATGGTTGAAGTGCCGATCAAAACTGTTGACGTAGAACTTAAAAAACTGTAACACTGGTAAAAATGTTATATAATTCACGTAGTATATGATGAAAACTCAGATCAAAAAATTATATAATTTGCAACAAAAAAAATCAATGCACTTATGAAAAAGGAAATAAATTAGATATACATAAGTATATAAAATGTATTTGAATATCTCATAAAAAAAATTAGATTAAAAATGGAAAAGTGTGTGGCCGGAGAGGAATACCGAGTAGGCAAGGAAGATAGTTTGCAGAATGATACCAAAGAATAAATTCTCCCAATTAATTAAATATGTTTTTAACCAATTAATTAAATATTTAAATAAATACTCCAAGAGGGTATAAGTGTTCACATACACAACACACCTATAAACTATTTTCATCTCCTTTTCGCATATAAATATACTTCCAACTTCCACACTTTAAACCAACATATTTTTGCAATCTTCCATTCTCTCTCTTCCTCTTTCTCTCTCTTCGATGGAGTGGACAAGGGGTCCCACACTCGGCCGGGGCTCCTCCGCCGCGGTGTCGTTGGCCACCACCGCCGCCGGCCACCTCTTCGCTGTCAAGTCTGCAGATGCTTCTTCTTCTTGTTCCATCTTGCTGCAAAATGAGCAGAATTTGCTGTCTCAGCTCTGCTCTCCATTCATAGTCAAGTGCTTTGGCTCTGATATCACGCTCGAGAACGATAAACCCGTCTGCAATATCTTCCTGGAGTACGTCGCCGGCGGCACGCTTTCCGATCTGATCAGAGAAAACGGAGGCTCTTTAGATGAGAACACTATTCGATTCTACACGCAGCAATTGCTCAGAGGGCTGGATTATCTTCATCGGAAAGGAATCGTCCACTGTGATATCAAAGGCCAGAATATCCTAATCGGCGACGACGGATTGAAGATCACCGATTTCGGGTGCGCGAAATGCGGCGGCTCTGCAGCCTTCGCCGGAACGCCGGCGTACATGGCGCCGGAAGCTGCGCGCGGCGAGGAGCAGAGCTTTCCGGCGGATGTGTGGGCTTTGGGATGTACGGTCATCGAAATGTC
Organism: Scutellaria barbata; assembly: GCA_028654395.1. Classification (NCBI taxonomy): domain Eukaryota; kingdom Viridiplantae; phylum Streptophyta; class Magnoliopsida; order Lamiales; family Lamiaceae; genus Scutellaria; species Scutellaria barbata. The sequence continues at coordinate 1,487,321 of CM053656.1, read as the reverse complement.
GACGGGATCTAATCCGTGGCCGGAGATGAAGGACCCTGCGTCGGCTCTTTACAGAGTCGCGTATTCCGGCGACGTGCCGGAGATTCCGAGGTGGTTTTCCGACACTGCTAAGGATTTTGTTGCCAGGTGTTTGATGAAAGACCCCAAAGAAAGGTGGACAGCTGGTGAGCTCTTGCAACACCCGTTTTTCGATTCTGTGGAGATTAAGATCAGAGAGGTGAACAAGAAATCTCCGACGAGTGTAATGGATCAACACTTTTGGGACGCCGTGGAGGTGTCGGATTGTTCGCCCGACCCGACAGAGAACGGGTCGTGTTCGGATCCTCCGTCGGGTCGGATCGGGGTTTTGATGGGAGGTGATTTTGCAGAGTGGGCAGGGGATGAAGATGATTGGGTGACTGTGAGGGAATGTTCAAACTATGAAGAATCTGTGGATGAAGAAGAGATTGAAAACTCCGTTGTTGTTCAAGATTCATTATTCTATTCTTTTAGTGATGAAATTAACATCACTGATATTAATACTCTTGATGTTATGCTTGGTGATAGTGATACTCATATAGATGATTATGTAATGAAGAATTCTTTTGATTCAAATCAATTTTCCTTACTATCTTTATTGTATTTTTTATTTTTTTCCTCTGTTTCTTTTCCCACATTATTCTCAATGGTTTTCTTTAAATTTAAAGATTGTATAGACGGATTTTTTATTTTTTATTTTTAACTAGAAAAATTAAAAATTTTGGAATTTATGTATAACTATTGTTTACCTCAGGCTTAGGCATGGTCATCTAAAGATTGTGGTATATTTTAATAAATACCCAACACCTAAGTGGTAGAGTCCAAAGATAAAATAGTGGTACATCGAACTTTTCTATCAACTATTCTACACATATCACCTTATAAAAGTGGCGAGTTTAAATTGTTAGAAAAGTACTTAGAACATGTTTTGCTTTTTTATCTGACATGTGGCATTACATTCACCATGTATAATATACAACGTCGTCATCTTGTCACACCATTCCTTGAAGTTTCGTCTCAATACACATTTTACTAGTTCATCCGCACAAATAGTACCTGAAGACCGACTCTAATAACAAGTGTGATCGACAGAGCATCCATGCCCATAAGATAATTTAAGGAAAAACAAAGTTCACACATATGTAACTCGTATTGTTATATACATATTCTTTAATAATGAAAAATTTAAGACTAAAAAGGTCATATTTAATTTGCTTCATATTTATCTATTTGTATAGAAATACAATTAAGTAGAAATTTATTAAACTATTCATACAAGGTATATAATCTATTGAATTTAAGTATATCTTTAAAGCATGCCTATACATATGAGGATTTTAATTTAGTCCGTAACTGACTAAATATCATTTTATCCTAAAATCACGATAAATGTTTAGGTTAAACTGATCTCTCAGATTTAAAATACAAAACAAATGCATCAAGTCTTTTTTCTTTTTATCATATTTGCCCCTACAATCTTCTTTCGAGCATCGAAACATACATTGCTAGGTTGATACGACTCATATTTATTTAAGAAAAATAAAATTATTTATTAAGTTGACTAAATGAGGGGTGAGTTGACAGAGTGTGAACAATGACACAATTCTACGAATTTGTTGGAGAAAAGTCAGAGCAGAAAGTCAACCCTTTAGTTACAGAGCTTAGAGACCTCTAGTGTGAACATGTCGATGGAGAATTGGATGGAGACTTTGATAGAACAATGAAATTGAAATGTTGTATCGAATAAATAAATACCTCTAGAAACTTATATATTTCAAACATATTGATTAAGTAAAGTCAAATCATATGAGCAAATGGAAGTGTAACAAATCCAAGTGCATTTACTTCCAAAAAAAAATACAAAAGTTTTACGCGTCTTTATAGTTTAATCATATAATTTTAATATTTGTAATTTAAATTCATCCACACACACATTCGCATCTCTCATAATATTAATGGATTTCAGACATCATTTTATAAAACGCAATACCCGTAATAATATTTTCGCACACAACAAAATCTTCTTACATAAGCTTTTGTGTAATTTGAAACATAGGCTAATATATGAGTGACATGATTTTTTTAATTTTTTTTCTTAAACTTTTTGCTATGTAAGGCTGAGACTTACCCATAAAGCAAGAAAGGTACTTTATGATCAGTTACAGACCTTTTATTTTATTTTATTTAAAAAATTCCTTTTTCAAACCTCTAGTCCAAACATTTTTCAACGCTAGCAACAACTTCAATAATTCCAAGCAGAAAATGTTGGATATAAATTGTTGGCAATATAACCAAAAGCATAGCAAAATATTTTGGGACATAGAAGTTTAGGACATCCATATCCAAAATAAACAGGCAAGGATTATTGTTCTCACCAAACAAGAAACTACTATAGTTGCCAATGGCCCATTTCAAGCCCAACCACTCCAAATGTGTTTTTAAGCAATGGTTGAGGGTTGAGAGTATATATGGTAGTTCTGACTAAATCAATCCATGACTTCTTGTTTGTTTTTTATCAGTAACTATTAATTCAAGAATTAAAAATTGCACAAAGTACACTAGACAGTATATATTCAAGAATTAGAGAAGCTGATTCTGTCGAAATACTACATATGAAAATGAGATCAAAATGTAGTGGAAATAGCAAATAGGTACATTTAAAAATTAAGAACACAATTGTAGTGTAATCTCAAAGTAGTTTTATAATCCTATAACTCTCAAAATGATACTAGAGCAATTCAATCATGTAAGCAGATGGGAATTATTGTGCAACTATTTTATTTGTAATTTTTTTATCAAGCCTATCATGCTAGACAAAGCTGTAGCCTTCAGTGCCAATATTCAATTTAGCAAAAGCCATAAAATAAATGATGATGAATCAATACTAAGACAAATACAGCAAGATTTTGTGGGCATATATCAATCTTCACTTTTGCAGTCTCTTTTCTTGGTACACATTATGTTTCAAGAAAAGTCATGAACTGTGACCTTCTAGAGTAGGTAGGGGGCTCTAGTCCTAGTGTATGGAAGCAAGTTATAGGAATTATTGCAGAATTAATTCATAATTCAAGATAAAAACAGACAATTCGAAGAGGTAAACGAACCCCATCAAATAATGACCAACCGCATATCGCCAAACAGAAACACGAGCACATCAAGAGATGGATTTTGAATCCATGATAACAAATTTATTGTAATTATTAAAATGTCATTGATAACAAATTTTAGGTGAGGCAATATCTAATCTACTCTATAAAAGAGAACCCATCCCACCTCCACTTCCCAATTGTAAAGAGCTCTAATTTGGCAAATTTGAAAAAGGAAAAAAAAATGAAAAACAAAGAGCTAAGTGATTGGGTAGAAACTTTGCTGCATGCATCAGCTATCTATCTGATTCACAGAAAATGTTTTATATGAAAATGAAGCTCAGCAATTGTCACTCAATCAGAGATTTTACATAATCCAAGAAGAACAAAAAGATGAAAGATCATAGCAGTTGATTAAACTCCATCAAAGAACACAAACAGAGTGATTTCCAGGCTCAACATACAAGTAAATTGCACAATGCCAGTAGTTATAGTAAAGGCACTGATTATTTATAATCGCTCTCATTTTGAACTATTGATTCAGTGATTTGTGTATTTGATACTTCAGCTAAAACCAACATAAAAGTTCTAAGATTATATAATGCTACACTTAGACATTTTGGAAATTATTTTTTCGGTCACAAAGACGTCTGGGACCAACGGTAAGTTTCATATTTATCAAACTGCGTCACAATTATGTTCAATCTAAACCAACTACAATCTGAAAATCATATATTATCCAGTTTCTGCAATATGTAAAAGAAACCACCAACTCCTCAAATAATTTTGTTAAAACTCATCAAGTGCAACGAAGCAAATGAAGCACAACTGGGCAAATACACATAAGAAGAAAGGAAAAGAGTAAAAGAAAGAAGCACAATATGGGACAATGATCTAAATTTAGAACCATTTCTTCAGAGATGAGAGAATGTAGAATACTTATTCCTACTGTACCTTGTGGCTACACGTTTGCTTTACCACTATAAACGAACTTATCCAAGATCAGAACATTGGATAGATAAATTCACCAATGAACTCAAATAAAGTTCTATGCATCTACCTGTAATCATCAATTCTAGGTACCACCAATCTCCAATTTCTTCATCCTAACACTAATCAGTCCACCAGATGGTCTCAATCCAAGGCGAGAACGGAGAACATATCAATCATATTCATTGGGTATCTGTAAACTAATATAGCTCATTAAATATTTAATGACTGCAGGGATAATTCATATCTGTATAATATCTGTATAATACCATATTAAGACAATAAGCAGCCAAAGATTTTTTCACATAAATTCAGAAAATCCACATTGATATAAAATAAAAACGAAATATCCAAAAGATTCCCTGCATTACATGTCTTCCAACCAAATATCGGTAACCAATATGATAAATGCAGAGTTATTAACCTTCGTGCCTTCTCGAGCTCATTGTTCGTAGCTTCACATTACCCTTAATCAGAATCTGAATCTTTGTTCTTCACATCCTCTGCCTTTTCTTCAGACCTCTTCACAGCTCCCAAATGCTTCCTCAGCATTCGAACTTCTTTAATATAATAATGGATTCTGTCGATCATCAACGCCAGGAATAGAGCAAAACCTGCACTCATCAATAGCAATATTTTCTTCAATTTCACTCTTAGCTTCTAAATAAACACAAGGAAATGATACTTTACAATAACAAGAAATCATTATGTGCGTCAACATATTACTTTTGTGATAATTCAATGAACTCATAATCTTATGCTGAGGCGGAGTGTTCACAACTATCACATAATCCTTCATAATAATCACATGAACCCCTAATTCATAAAACGAATAACAATATATTACTACAATATTCCACCCTAGATAAGTTCCATTTACTTCTAATTAAAAAACCTAAGTTAAATTAACATTTATAACAACAAAAGGAAATCAAAAGAAAGGTAAGGTAATTTATCTAGGTCGAGAAATTATAATCTGCAGAAAAGGAGAAAATTGGTTTTGGCAAGAAATTAGTGAGAGAGAGAGATTACCTAAGAGCGACGCTTCGAGAAGTTGATTGGCCAAGAGAACCTGGTCTGTCGGATTCACAACGCCTGCTTCCGTTGTTCGGTTCTGAATGGAGGTAATGTTATACAAAAGCGACACCATGATCACGAACAGAGTCCCGCCGGCGGTGGAGGCCACCACCGGACCTCTACCCTGCTTCAATTTGTCCAGTAAAATCAGAAGCGGCTTTCTCAACGGTGTTCGGAACAGAAGAACCAAAATCACCGCGACTTCGCCGAACACAACAGCATAGAGAGGCTGAATCATCGTTTTCGACAAATTCTTTTCGCGGATTTTTGAGATGTTTTGATGCAAATTTATGCAGCAGAATTGAAATGATGATTAGAAAATTAGTTAATTTGAGATTTGGAAGACGGGTGGCAAATGCAAATTCATTGGATGAAGAAAAGAATCAACCCCGGGACACGTGGCCCTATCTCATTTATTCTATGCTTTTAATTGTAATTATATTGATTTTTTTCTTCTTTATTTTGATGATTTGTTTGTGAAAATTAAGTCCTCCTAATTTCATTTCCTCTTGATGGGATCCCAATTTTTTAATTCTGAAAAGTGATATTTTTGGGTAAATTAAATCCTCCTAGTGTTATTTTCGACATGTATTATATATATATATATATTATATTTTTCACTTTGAAATCTAATTTTTCCTTTTTCCGATCACAATCTATACTATAATTTTTTTTTTTTTTTTTTTTACAATTTTGTAATTTTCAATAGCAAGTTCAGACAAAAAAACGCACACGTGATTTGAGTAGCATAGCTAAAGAATATTTTTTTCATTTATCTTTTTAAATATAGGAAAAGTTGGTGTTGCAGCTAGTATCAATCATAAAGAAACACATAAATATTTTGGATTTGTAGTTTATTTTAGGAATGATGAACGAATTAGGTTTAATGTTGATTTTGGGGTGAATAGTTAATAAAAAAAGACAAAAACATCCTCTACCTGTGTATGTACAAATCACATATGTATTTTTTGACTAGAATTTGTTGTTGCCAGTTGCAAATAAATAAATAAATAACGTATAATACAAATTGTAATAAAAAAATTAAATTTATAAGTGAAAAAATATGAACGTACAGATTGGAATATGGTATTAATTTTTTTTTTCCAAATTAATGTTAGTATTATTAGTCATTGAAATTGCAAAATACAAAAGTTGGCCGGTGTTGTAAATTATCCAGAATATGTAAAATTGTATCCGATTCCAAAAATATAGGCGAGAAAAGAATATTCTGATTAAGATCAAGAGATTTGGATCCTTATGAGAATAGAATACTATAGTACTTTTCTATCTTGGGCTTCAATTAGGCCTAATTTTGAATAAAGCCCATTTTGTGTAATAGATCAGATACGTTAGATTAACTTGAAATTTGTGAAGCCCATTAAGACCCATTTATTTGTCTTTAGTTATTACCCACCTCCCAAAAAAATAAAAATTCCACTACAATATTTTTATAACAATTTTTAATTAGTATAACAAAAGAATAACGATTTCACAAAATCTAAAAACATTCTTCATTTCTTACACACACTGACTTAAAATTATCGTAAGAACCCTATTTCTAAATCCTAAAATTTCAATTGACTGGCGCCACATTTATAAATAATAATCTATAAAATATAAAAATAAAAATAATAAAACATCTTTCAATTTAAAGATTGTCGTCTTAGTTATAAAAAAACTATTTTGGAATATATAAAAATGTTTAAAATAATAATAAAAAAATAAAAAAAGCCAACAGGTGTAGAAAGAAATTATATAAATCTTCAGGTGTCACGAAATTCAAGGTCTTGCACAGTTATATATGATTAATCTATAAATGTTGGACTTTGGGCCCAATAAATTTGTGGTGTGAATTGCAAACCTGAAAATAAATTGCAAAATTCAGACTGTTAGTTTCAATAGATTCAATTCATGGACAGTGCTAACCAAATCAAAATTGATACATTTTTATGTTTGGATTGAAATTTTGATCAAGAAATGATTCGAAATTTATAAAAGTAAATTTATTGATAACGTTTAGATTTATTTGAATTTTGAATTCACTTTATTTTAAATTAAGTTTTGAACAAAATTGTTGGATTTTAAACCCTAATTTCATTGTATTTGTAAATACATTCATTTAAAATCTTGTATATCAAATGATTCAATCCAAACACAAAATCCATATATAAAAAAAACTCATATGAGACAGTGTCATATAATTCGATGAACAAAACTATCCACAAATGAAATCAATTTTCACAAATTCCCGACTAAATGACAAGATCCATTCTAATAATTTATGTTGTACAGTTGGGAAGATTGCACATTTCCAACAATGCATGGATTTCACAAGCTTTGTTATGGAAGTGATAAACAAATTTAAAATGAAGCCAGATATTAACTGTTCTATTCAGGAGTAGTTGCATCAAATCATCCATATAAACCCCTCTCATAATTCCTTCACTCTTAAATTATTCAAGTACATTCTCAGATGAAGACATCAATTATAATTTTTCTGGTATTTCTGATTCTATACTCACTATCAACAATCCATGCTAGAAGCTTTCCTAATGATGGGAATTCATCGGAGGACGATGGAAATGGCGGTGGAGCATTCGATAGCAGAAGGCCGGCGGGGTTGGACGGGAGTGTTGGCGGCGGTTTCGGAGGTGGAATTGACGTTCACATTGGCCGTGGACTCGGTGTAGATGCGGGGTTTGGTGGCGGAGCTGGTGGGAGTTTAGGGTTTGGTGGCGGAGATGCGGATGCGAGTGGCGGCTTTGGTGGTAATTACGGCGGCGGAGGTGGTGGAGGATTTGGTTTAGGATCCCCTTAATGGACGTTTCTGCAAGACTTGGTTTATTAGATGGGGATGCTATCAAATAATGAACTAGTTCTATGTTATGTGAGGTTCCACGCTTTATAATAAAATTATGAACGCATCCTTATGAAGTATCATGTTTTTTTTTTTTTAATTCGAGCTCAATTGTTGCATTATTTGGATAAAATAAGTACTAAACCTATAATTATTATTAATAAGACAGTATGTTTCAACATATCAATATAAAAAAGGAAAGGATTATGGGTTGATTTTTGGATGGAAATTTTTAATAATAATTAAATTCTTCGATGGTGTTTAAATAGATATATATTTAAAATCCATCATTTTCATTTTGAAAATTTTAAACAATATTTTGAGTGGATTCCTAATTCAGTACTCCGACTTGAGTGGAGTAATTTAAATTTATTAATTTTAAATTTTGTATTTCAAAATTTTCTATTTAAACACAATGTAAAAAATAAATATATTGAGAATCTTGAAAGGGTTAGCTAATAAAAAATGATTTATTGTTAATAATGGACTTTAAACACCATCCAAAATCATGAAAGTAAGTAACAAATATAGGGTTAAAATCATGTTTGATCTTGTAATTATGTTGTCTGTCGATTTTAATTCCATAATTATCAAGATTTTCAATTAAGTTTTACAATGTAGAAATCTCGATTTTAATTCCATAATTATCAAGATTTTCTATTTAGTTCCACAATGTAAAAATTTGTCTAATTTCGTCAGAAAATGTAACATGTCAAATTTTTATTGGTGGGTTGCCAAAATAAAAATCCTAATAAAAATTTGTTATATGATACATTTTCCGACAAAATTCAAAATTTTTGGACAATTATGCGACCGAAATCGAAACACCATAATTATGAGACCAAACATGATTTGAATCTAGAGATATAAAATGATATTATGCATACTAAAGGTGAAAACCCTAAAACTTCAAACAGACTTTATTTATAAGTACATCGACATACATTGTATATAAAGTACAGGGATTGGCTCTCATTTATTATCATACATGCAACCAAAGTGATTACTTTTATTTAGACCATGCTAGTTTGACACAGTGTATATAGTAAGCAGTGGGACTTTTAAGCATCTCTGTTATTAACCAAATTGAATTCACAGCCTCTCCGGTAACGTTGTTAACAACTACTCCATTACCTCCACAAATGTCGCCTCGGCTGAAAGCTTTCGTGCACCAGTGATAGTGCAAACGAGAGCATATTGAGAAGAAGAAGAACGAGAAGAAACTTGTAAGGCATTTTTGCAAGTGATTGAAAGTGATTATAAGATGTTAATTGAGAAGCGTCATTGATGATTGAATTATTGAAGATTATCATCGATATACAACGTAACAATGTGTTAATAAATGCATGCATCGACCAACTCTTGCTTTTGATACAGAGAAAGATATAAGCTATATTTGCTAGAGCTATAACTTGTTTAACTTCATGGCCATTATCATAGCCCCTCTATTGAACTTAGCACTTGGATTTTCACTGTTCATATCGTTTCAAAAGTCTATTTTATTGCCAATAATCAGACACGTATGTATCTGTAGCAAATAGGGAAGTATGGTAGCGTATTGTACGATGTTACTGTCAGATTTAAAGCTCCAAGAAAAATAAAACCCACTTGTAAACCACAAGTTCTCAACCAATCAAGATCTAAGAATATATCTTAATCAAAAACCAATAAGATTCAACAGTTAAAGATTTACGTGGTTCGGCATAAACAAGCTTACATCCACGGGAAAAAAGAGAGGGGAACTTTTTATTCAATCAGGAGAAAACTTTACAAAGAAGAATACAGAAATCTGAAACTGTGCTAACGCAATATCTTGTTCTCTCTCTATAAGATATTTTTCTCTCTCTATATCTAAATTGGGTTTCTCTTTCTATCATATCTTTTCACTCTCTACAGATACATATATATAGAAACCTATAACAACTGAAAAAGAAACTGATTAACCAAGAAACCGTTATGCCGTAACTGATTAGGATCCGTCAAAAAACTGATCTTCAAAACCCTTCTTACAGCAGCTTCTTGCAGTAACTTTCTTACAGCAACTTTCTGTTATTGCTGCTTACAGCAACCAACTTACAGCAACTTTCTTGCTGCAACTTTCTTACTGCAATCTGATGTTGCTGCTTACAGCAACCTTCTTACAACAACTTTCTTACTGTTGTTGCTTACAGCACCAACTTGCAGCAATCTTCTTACTTATTCAGCAAACACTAGAAAAGAATTTGGCTAAATACTATCAAATCTCCACCTTTAGCCTTATTCTCTTTCTTCTTGCTGAACTGGTTTTTCTTCTCATTTCCTTTTCCTCAAGTAACCTTTGTAGCTGCTCTTCCAACCAATCCAATTAACTCCATACACAACTTAAATTTAGCAGTAGGTAAGGTTTTAGGAAAAGCATCAGCTGGATTTTTTTCAGATGGAATTTTACTGATTTTCACAACATCACTCTCCACCTTATCTCTTATAAAGAACAACCTTACATCAATATGTTTTGTTCTCTCATGATACCCTTGATGTTTGGACAGATGAATAGCACTATTGTTATCACAGTGGATAGTGACACACTTCTGAAATAAACCAAACTCCTTTAGAATTCCTTTCAGCCAAACAGCTTCTTTGACAGCATCAGTCAAGGTTATAAATTCAGCTTCTGTGGTTGAGAGAGCCATCACTGATTGCTGAGATGTTCTCCAACTAATTGCTGTCCCAAATAGGATAAACACATAACCTGTGAGAGACTTCCTTGTATCTATATTTGCTGCATAGTCTGCATCAACATAGCCAACTATAGGAACTGAACTTTCATGCACTCGTTTAAATCTCAAGCAATGATCCATAGAGCCATTTAAGTATCTCATCACACCCTTCACTGTTTCCCAATGAACTACTCCTGGATTTGCCATGTATCTACTAATTATACTCATTGAATGAGCAAGATCAGGTCTGCAACACACCATGGCATACATTATACTTCCAACTGCATTGGAATAAGGGATCTTCATCATCTTGTCTACTTCTTGCTGTGTCTTAGGCCCTTGTTCTTTAGACAATCTGATATGTTGCCCAATAGGTGTAACACTGCCCTTAAACTGATTCATTTGATACCTAATCAGCACCCTTTTTAGGTAATCTGATTGATCAAGAACTACTTCACCAGATTCTCATCTCTGCAGATGTCCATCCCTAATTCTCTTTGCTTTGCCTAAATCTTTCATCTCAAATTCTGATTTAAGTAAAGCTTTAACTTCAAGCAAACCATTAGTAGTAGTGCTAGCAATAAGCATATCATCTACATACAATAATAAGAATGTGTGTGCAGTGTCATCATGCTTAAAGTAAACACAATTATCATACCTGCTCCTTTTAAAGTTAATTTTCTGCATGTATTCATCAAACCTGAGGTACCATTGTCTTGGACTTTGCTTCAATCCATAAAGCGATCTCCTCAACAAGCAAGCTTTATTCTCTTTATCAGTAACATGCAAACCCTCTGGAATCTTCATGAAAATCTTCTCCTTCAACTCTCCATGTAAGAAAGCTGTAGTCACATCCATTTGGTGAAGTTGCATGTTGAACTGAGCTACCATTGCAAGTAGAATTCTGATGGAGCAATGTTTCACAACAGGTGAGAAAATCTCTGAATAATCAATTCCTTCATTCTGTGTAAAGCCTTTGGCCACAAGCCTAACTTTGAACCTGATATTCCCTTCTTTGGTAGCTTCTACCTTCTTCTTGAAGATCCACTTGCAGCCAACTAACTTTTGATGTTTAGGCTTGTCAACTATCTCCCAGGTTGTGTTCTTTTCTAAGGAGCAAAGTTCATCTTGTATAGCAACCAACCATTTCTCCTTTTGTTTGCAGTTTACAGCTTCATTGTAATCTTTAGACTCTTGAGTTTCAAGTTCCTGAGCCGCAAGTAAAGCAAAAGAAACATTATCAGCATAACCAAGTCTAATTGGTGGTTTAATAGACCTTTTTGATCTATCTCTAACTAACTAATAGTTAGCTAATTCATCTTGATCATTCTCCTGCTCATTTTCTTCACAATCATCATGATTGGATTCAGATTCTTGAGCATTCTTACTGATCTTCATGGACTCCACCTCAAACTGAGACTTCTCATTGTCTTTGGATGTGTTTGAATCTAGATCAGCAATCTTAAGTGGCATCTTGCTTTCATCAAACACCACATCCCTGCATATTATGCATTTCTGATTTCCTTTCTCCAAACACCAAAGCTTATATCCTTTAACACCCTTTGGATATCCTAAAAATACACACTTTAGAGCCCTTGGCTCTAACTTATCTTATTTGACATGAGCAAAAGCCAAACATCCAAACACTCTTAAACCGGTGTAATCTGCAATTGATCCATGCCACTTCTCCTCAGGAGTTTTAAACTCAATTGCAGCTGAAGGACTCCTGTTTATCAAGAATACAGCAGTAGCAGCTGCTTCACCCCAGAAGCTTTTAGTCATTCCTGAACTGATAAGCATGCATCTAACTTTATTCAGGATGGTTTGATTCATTCTCTCAGCCAAACCATTATGTTGTGGGGTTCCAGGTATAGTCTTGTGCCTAGCTATCCCTTTCTCTTTGCAAAATTTATTAAACTGGTCAGAGGTGAACTTCAAACCATTATCTGTCTTCAGATACTTGAGCTTCCTTCAACTGAGGTTTTCAGTCTCAGTCAACCAATTCTTAAAAGTTTGGAATGTCTCATCCTTAGATTTCAGAATATAGATCCAAACTTTTCTGGAATAATCATCAATTAAAGACATGAAGTAATTTCCTCCATTTCTAGTTTGAGTTCTTGCTGGTCCCCAAAGATCAGAGTGAACATAATCAAGGGGAGCCTTGGTGATATGCATTCCAGTTTTGAAACTCTGTTTCTTCGCTTTCCCAAGAACACAGAATTCACATAAGTCAAGATTTGTGACTTTGTCCTTCCCAAACACTTTCTGTTTTGCCAGCTCTTATAATCCTTTCTCACTGATATCTCCTAGCCTCCTGTGCCATAACAAAGTTCTATCCATTTCTGATGCTGAGTTAGCTTCTGGAAGACTGGTCTTACCATCTAGGAAATAGAGCTCATTTTTCTTGAACCATTTCATCACAGTGAGTAATCCTTTGGATACACTTAAAGAATCTCCCTCTGACTGAAACTTATAACCTTGAGAATCTAGCATTCCAAGAGAAATCAGGTTTCTCTTGAGAGCTGGAACATATCTAACTTGGGACAATACTCTTACCACACCATCATGCATACATGTTCAAGGAAATAGAACCCATTCCCTTGACCTTACAAGACTGATCATTACCAAGCAAAACCGAACCAATATCCTGTAGTTTTAGATCTTGAAACCATTCTTTCTTAGGACTCATATGGAAAGAGCAACCTGAGTCCAAGACCCATTCTGAGCTAATATTTGTTGCAGTGACTGACAGCACCTCTGCAGACTCATATCCTGAATTTGAAGTAGGGGCTTCAGTAGTTTGATTGGCTTGATTTGGTTGATTTTTTCCTTGATTTTTCTTGAATTGCTTGTACTTGATGCAATCCTTCTTGTAAAGACTCGGTTTGTGGCAATGGAAACAAGTATTATTTCCAACATCATCTGTAGAATCTTGTGATTCCTTATCAAATTTCTTGACAGGTGGTTTATGTTCTTGTTTCTGAAACTTCCTCTTCTGTACACCTTTCTTGATTTCTAGACCCTCACCAACCGCTTCTGTCTTGCCTTCATTGTTCTTTGACAATTCCTTTGACTTGAGAGTAATAATCACTTCATCAAGAGTGATTGTGTTTTGCCTTCCATAAAATATTGTATCTGTGAAATTTTCAAAGGATTTAGGCATTGAACTGAGGAGCATAAACGCCTTATCTTCTTCAGTTAGAGAGACTCCTATATTTTCCAAGTCATCAAGAATTTTCAGAAATTCTCCAAGTTGACTTGTAACAGACTTTTCATCAAGCATCTTGTATGCATAAAGTCTCTTCTTCATGTATAATCGATTTGCCAAGGTTTTAACCATGTACAAACTTTCCAATTTATCCCAGACACCCTTTGCAGTATCTTCTTTTGCTACTTCTCTCAGGACTTTATTTCCCAAACTTAGAATCAGCGTGCTGTGAGCCTTCTCTAGCAGCAGCATTTTTTCTTCTTGTTTCATGGCTTCAGGTAGAGAGGCCATTCCTTTCAGAGCAATAGCTAATCCTTGTTGGACTAAGAGAGCTCTGATCTTAAGTCTCTAGAGACCGAAATCTCCTTCTTCATTGAACTTCTCCACATCAAATCTTGTTGCAGCCATTTCTTGGATCTTTAGGTGGTTCCCACAGACGGCGCCACTTGTCAGATCTAAAGCTCCAAGAAAAATAAAATCCACTTGTAAACCACAAGTTCTCAACCAATCAAGATCTGAGAATAAATCTTAATCAAAAACCAACAAGATTCAACACTCAAAGATTTACGTGGTTCGACATAAACAAGCCTACATCCACGGGAAAAAAGGGAGGGGAACTTTTTATTCAATCAGGAGAAAACTTTACAGAGAAGAATACAGAAATCTGAAATTGTGCTAACGCAATATCTTTTTCTCTCTCTATAAAATATATTTCTCTCTCTATATCTAAACTGGGTTTCTCTTTCTATCATATCTTTTCACTCTCTACAGATACATATATATAGAAACCTATAGCAACTGAAAAAGAAATTGATTAACCAAGAAACCTTTGTGCCGTAACTGATTAGGACCCGTCAAAAAACTGATCTTCAGAACCCTTCTTACAGCAACTTCTTGCAGTAACTTTCTTACAACAACTTTCTATTATTGCTGCTTACAGCAACCAACTTACAGCAACTTTCTTGCTGTAACTTTCTTACCGCAATCTGATGTTGCTGCTTACAGCAACCTTCTTACAACAACTTTCTTGCTGTAACTTTCTTATTGTTGTTGCTTGCAGCAATCTTCTTACTTATTCAGCAAATACTAGAAAAGAATTTGGCTAAATACTATCAATTACCTAATTAATGCAACGCATATATATAATTCCTTTCTCATTATTTTTGGATTAATTTTAATTTTGATCTTATACGTAAGTCCTTTCTATTTATTTACGATCAAACATACATTTTTACAATTTTGGTCCTGCATATTTCAATTTTTTCAAATTTCAGTTAAGTTTTTCAATTTTGATCCCATATATTTTAATTTTTTCCAATTTAAGTTCTGGTCGGAATTCCTAAAATCGTCGATATTATGTGAGATTTTCCGACGGTCATCCAACCAAAATTGGATTGAAATTAAAAAGAATTGAAACATACAAGATCAAAACTGGAAAACTTGACTGAAATTGAAAAAAATTGAAATATATATAACCAAAATTGAAAATATATAATTGAAACATATAAGACAAAAATTGGAAAACATATACCTGATTATCCAAAAATTGAAAGGGTTTTACATACAAATTGATATTAACTCCCCTTTTTTTTATCTTTACATTTTCTTTTCAAAACCCTTCGTATGCATTCGGTCCTAGTTGTTTCCATATCATCGGGCCAGCTGAACCAACTTATTGAGCCTAGCCAACTGACTACTCAATTCAATTGCAAAATTGTAAGTCCTTGATGTCACTTGGTATAAATGACTAAACCCAAAACCCAACTAGTATGCACTATATGAAGAGCACATGACGTGATTACTCCTTAGTAAAATGCTCCAACTAATAAGGTGGGCAATCTTTCTTTATTTCTTCGTTGCGGGATAATGTGATTTCCATATTACCACAACTCTTCAATTTATTTCACATGTTAAAGCTGTCAATTTGAGCATAAGTTTATCATTAATCTGAAAAAATAAACACACTAAAATTATTTATATAAAGTAGAACACGCTAAACTTGAAATAAGGTCTCGTTTGGGTACCATAAAACATAAAATAATTAATAAACAAAAAGTAAAGAACAAAAAAAAAATAAAAAATAAAAAGAAATTATATGCTACCATACTTCCCTATTTGCTGCAGGTATATACGTGTCTGATTATTTGCAATAAAATAGACTTTTAAAACGATGAACAGTGAAAATTCAGGTGCTAAGTTCGATAGTGGGGCTTTGATAATGGTAAATAAGTGGGCAATGAAGTTAAACAAGTTATAACTCTAGCACACATAGCTTACAGTCAAGCACACATAGGTTACATTCATCTTGCTAGATCTGTATCAAAAGCAAGCGTTGGTCGATGCATGCATTTATTAACATATTTTTAAGTGGTGTATTGATGATAATGTTCAATAATTCAATCATCCTCCATATAAACTCCATTCACACTCCTCAACTTTCATCATCAACACTACTCAATTAACATCTTATAATCACTTGCAAAAATGGCTGCTTCCAAGATTCTTCTCGTTCTTCTTCTTCTTCTTCTTCTTCTTCTTCTTCTCAGTGCTCTCGTTTGCACCATCACCAGTGCACGAAAGCTTTCGGCCGAGGGTTATGTAAGCGATGAAAAGATACCCGGTGATCCTGGCCAGTTAGGGTATAGTACTGATCGAAGGAAATCTAGTTCTAGTGGATTTATTGGAGGCGGCTTTTCCATGAATAGGCTTAAAAGTTCTATTGCTTGATACACTTCATGTGTAAAACTAGCATGGGCTAAATAAAAGTAATCACTTTAGTTGGATATATGTTAATAAACGAGAGCCATGCAATCTCTACTTTATGTACTATGTATGTCAATATACTTATAAATAAAGTTTGTTTGAAGTTTTAGGGTTTTCACCTTTACTATGCATAATATCATTTTATATTTATGGGTTCAAATCATGTTTGGTTCCACAATTATAGTGTTCAGATTATGATTTCATAATTATCATGATTTTTAATTTAGTCCCACAATTATTATAGTGTTAGGGTTCTTAACTATGAAAGAGGGCTTTCAACATTTGTTTTATCTTTGCCTGTTTAATTGTTGCACATCTTCATCACTGTGAAGGAGGGGTTTTAAATATTCTTAAGTATGATTCTTTGTTTCACATGTTAATGTTAATTTCAGTTTTCTTATTTTTTTTACTTTTCTATTTTATTTAGATTATTTAGTAATATTTTGGTAGACAATGATATGTTTTTCCCCCTAAATTTAATCATGTGTAAATTGATGACATGTCGATTTTTATGCGAAATAGGATGTTTATGTGAATATGATCCACTTTTATTAAAAATGAATTACACATCAACAATTTGGACCAAATAGCCCAAAAATAAGGAGTCACGTGCGAATTTAGTGCGATTTGGCCATTCGGGCTGATTTTGGGTTAAATTTCTTAATTTTTAAAAGATAAAGAGATAAAATAGTCAACTTGAAAGTTAATGGGAATAAAATTTTCAGAATCGATAAGTTATTGGGTAAAGTAGGTAATTTTTTTTTTAATGCAACTAATGACATAACAAGACATTTAACATTTTTTGTTGTAAATTAACACAAAATTAAATATCACATGGGATAAAAACAGACACGTCAACGTAAGATGAGTGAAATCATAAAATTAGAGGTAATCGTGTAACACTCGTAAAAAAGGTATGAATATATTTTTTAATTGTAGGACTAAAATTGATAATTGAAAAATACCAAAATCAAAAATTAATTTTCCTCTATTAATATGTGATGTGATGTATCTATCTGGGGAGACTTAAATAAATTATAAAGAAAAAAAAACAAAAAAAATTGAGTATAGAAAAGCAACCAAAGGTGCACAGCAAATCAATTGAAAGAAAAGGGAAAAACAGTGGAAGTTGAAAAAATGGAGCCTTTAACATGTTCTTACGGGAGACACTACAAGAAATGCGCACGACAACAATGGTTATTAACCGTTGCTGTAGACCTTTTTTATCGTTGTGGAAGATGGTGTTGTCGTAGATCCCCTAAACGACAACGGTTGACACAATAGTTAGTCTACCATCGTAATTGAGCACGCATTTTACATCACCTGGACAACGGTTATTAACCGTTGTGGTTATGGTCTTCAACAATAGATCTACAACGGTTAATAACAGTTGTCGAAGATCATAACGACAACGGTTAATAACCGTTGTCAGGTTATATTTTCGTGATTTTTTTCGTGTATTTTTTGTGTTGTCTTTTTTATTTACAACAACATCAACACCTTTATAATCTGTTGTAATACATAATAAATCATAAATAAAAAATGAACAATTTTGAAATATTTGAAATTTTAATTGCAACCAAAACTATCGTCATTAAACAATCAATATCTTGTACATTACTAAAATCGATCAACATAATGTAAAGTTTACTAAGATCTTCATGATCCAAAAAAACACAAAAATATAAAAAGTGAGTTTATGTGTGTTTATGGACAATATATACTATATTTAATTTACTTGGTGTGAAAGGAGTCAAAGGACAGAATGTGAACAAGAATTGGGTCTGGCAAGTCACTGATAAAGTCCTTGCTGTCATCATAACTCTTCACTTTCTTTGAATCACTGAATATGTCTTTGCCTTCAGTATTGCTTATGCCCATGATAACAATCAAAGTAACCAGGTATCAGCAAAAACCACCTTGATTACTGAAACCAGTAAAAATACAAACAAGATAAAATATAGTAAGCATAAAAGCAACCTGTAGATATGAATCCATCACTAATTAAACATGCACAAATGAATCCATCCATTTGAAATGAAGGATTTGAAATTTCTAATCATAAATTCATCTATGGTGATTGGAGAGTCCATTGGATGTAGGGATTTGAAATTCATATCCATTTGGCTAAATTGATTTGCAATCCATCGGTATGGCTCAAAAATTAACAAAAATAAAAGTGATAAATTTCAAATTTACGTCTATCTAAACATCATCGATGAATTTATGGTTAGAAATTTTAAATCTCTCCTCAAATTCCTTCATCTAAATAGAGCATATATATATATAAATTCATCGGTGATATTTGGATAGATATAAATTTGCAATCCATTCTTTTCATTTTAATCTACTCCAACTTAAATAGATTAGAAATTCATTTTCATTTTATTAATTTTTGAACAATATAAGTAGAGTTCAAATCTACTCCAACTTAAATAAACTAAAAGTTAATTCATTTTAAATCTTATATCTCAATTCTTTCTATCCAAACACAATTTAAATAAAGAAAAAGCTATATATTGAGATGAAAGGGGTGAGCTAATAAAAATGATTTATTGTTAATATTGTGGACTTTAAACAGTATCCAAAATCATGAAAGTAACATCATCCAAAATCATAACATGATTTTTTTAAATTAGGAGGTCATTATTTTAGAATATAAAATGGTGTATATTATGCAAATTAAAGGTGAAAACCTAAAACTTCAAACAAACTTTATAAGTATATTGACAAACAAAGTATTTAAAGTACAGATTGGTATCTCATTTATTGACTATATGCAGCTAAAGCGACTGCTTTTATTCAGACCATGCTAGTTAGTTTATATAAATCAAGCAATGGAACTATTAAGCATTTCTATTCATGGAATTAATCCTCCTCCAATCCCTCCAAGACCACCTCCAATGACACCATTAGTGCCACCAATTCCGCCTCCAATGCCGCCTTCGCCTCCAATACCGCCTTCAATGCCGCCTTCATAACCAACACCACCTTCGTAAGAACGTCCACGAGTTACCCATTCAGTGCTACCACCTTCGTTAATAACACCTGATCCTCCAACTCCGGTACCAATCCCTAACCCAGGATTAACATATAATTTTTCATCACCTACATAACCTTCACCTAAAAGCTTTCGAGCACTAGTAATGGTGCAAATATTGAGAACATTGAGAAGAAGAAGAAGAAGAAGGAGAAGAAACTTGGAAGCCATTTTTGCTAGTGAATTGAAAGTGATTGATTATAAGATGTTAATTGGGTGTAGATGATGAGAGTTGAGGTGTGATTGGAGTTTATATAGAGGATGATTGAATTATTGAAGATTATGATCTATACACCACGTAACATGTTAATAAATGCGTCGACCAACTCTTGCTTTTGATCAGAGAAAGATGCAAGCTATATTTGCTAGAGTTATAACTTGTTTAACTTCATCGCCACTTCTTTACCATTATCATAGCCCCTCTATTAAACTTAGCACTTGAATTTTCACTTTTCATAGTTTCAAAAGTCAATTGTATTGCAAATAATCAGCCACGTGTATATCTGCAGCAAAAAGGGTATTATTGTTGCATATTGTATGATGTTAACCACTAATTGCAAGAAAGCATATAATTGATCTCTTAATTTTTTTTTTCCCACTTACTAAATTATTGTTTTTTTTTTTTTTTTTGGGAAATATTAGATTTGGTATCCCAATCTACACCGTATTTTGCAGGTTTAACCAACGACATTTATACTTTATATTATACAATACAATCTTAGCGTATTTACCTTTCCAAATCTAATTTTAGGTGAATGATAAATTTGTGCTTAAATTGACAGCTTAGAAAATGGTGGTAGTGGTATTGGAGGAATTGAAGGTGGTATTCCATGAATAGAGAGGCTCAAAAGTTCAACTTGTTTGATATATACTCTCTCTCTATATATATATATACTTTGTAAAACTAGCTTGGTCTAACTAATAAAGTATCACTTTAGTTGCATATTAATAAATGAGAGACCAATCTTTACTTTATATACATTGTATGTCAATATACTTATAAATAAAGTTTGTTAATTTGAAGTTTTAGGTTTTCATGTAAGAGATAAAAAAATGTGAATTCGTACATAATTGGTATAAGCTCAATCGAAAAGGTGTAACTAGCTCGAACCGGTGTGGCTCATATTGGTTGAGGCCGCAATGTGCCTAATGTCATTGAAATCATCCCTTCATTTATTCAATTTCATTGCTTTTCTTTTCATGCTTTTTTCTTTCTTCCAAATGCAATCATCTTCGAGGCAACAAACGAGAGCCATGCAACCTCTACTTTATGTATCATGTATGTCAATATACTTATAAATAAAGTCTGTTTGAAGTTTTAGGGATTTTACCTTTTCTATGTGTAGCACCACATTAAAAAAAAAAAACACTAATTAAACTATTCATATTAAATGAAATAATGAAATAGATACACCTCATACTTAGTTTCACTTACACAAGGCAGTATTAGAGTATGTGGAAAAGTTGATTTAGATTGATTTTAAAAAAAAAAATTTGGAAAATGAATTCTCTCCCTCTCTCCATCTTCATTCTCTCGTTTCTCTCCCCTCAAAGCACCATTACTGCCGCTTCTCTATTGTCTCATCGTCGGCGGGTTTTCCGGCAATCCTCCGGTTAAGGTATAATCTTTGCCAAGCCTGTTGAGAATTCGGACTCGGAATTAGAATCGGACTCTTTTCTTTTTCTCTATCTCTTCCTCTCTCCCTCTCGGCTGCTCTATCTGTCACCGCTGCTGTTGGTTGCCGGCGCTCGGTTGCGCCGTCAAGATGTGGAGATGGTGTGGGCTGGCGTTTGTAACGCCGGCGTGCTTGATTGAGAGCCGCCGCAGCAGCGGCGGCGGTACTGGTATTATATATATATATGTATGTTTTTATATATATATATATGTATTTTGAATCTGCAGGTATATATATATGTATGGCAGTGATGTATATATATATATATGTGTATGGAATTGTATGTATATATGTTGTTGAATGTTGATGGGTGTGTGCGTGTGATGATTATGTTGTCGCCGGCGACGGGAGGTCGCCGGCAGCGGCCGGAGCAGACGGCAGCGGGCAGCGGAGGCTGGGGAGAGACGAGGCAGAGACGGGGCAGAAAATATTTTGGGATCTGGGGTGAAAAATGAGAATTGGATTAAACCTAGGGACCTAATTGCAAATCCCAGGTTTAGGAGAATTAGCAATTTAGTCCCTAAACTTTTGGATATACACAGTTTATTCCCTGAACTTATGGGTAATTACAGATTAATCTCTGGACTTTATAAAATATGCAAAAGGATCCCAGAACTTCTCTGAAGTAGCAGATTGACCCCAGAACTTTTCTGAAATTACATAATGGATCCTAAACTTTGCAGAAATTATAAAATCACCTATAAACTTTGATAAAATGACAGAATGATCCCTAAAACTTGTAGAAATTATATTATGACCCCTGAGTTTGGTGATTACTGTATATTGTATCCTACAACTCTAGAAAAATAGTAGTTCGACCCCCAAAATGATATGAAATATGATGAGTTAACCTTTAAGCAAGAAAGTCCTAATCTTAGGAGGTAACTTTTAAGCAAGAAAGTCCTAATTTTAGGGGTATAATTCATAAACCCTAATTTTAGGGGTGTGATTCACAAACCCTAATTTTCATTAAGTCCTAAATCTAGAAGTCTCATATATCGACCTTCTCAAGAGTTTATTTCTTTTATAGATTTTATTGGTTTTAAGAAATTAAATTAGAGGATAAGCCACATTTTTATACCTTGTAGGGAATACAAACAAAAGACAAGAATACGAGGAAATAAGATCCAAAGCTTTTGACCGGTCTTGTCGAGTATCCAAGGTGGGGGTAAAATCTTATTTATGTTTAAAATTGTACAGTTTTACAAAAAATTATGTGACTATATGATTTGAATTTCATTATTATGTGGCGTCGATTTAAAGTGAAATGTTTTCACTACGTGAACATTATTTCGAGTAAATTATATGATTTTAAAAGCTATTGATTTCGAGAGACATAAATGAGACTGGTTTCATGAGATGAAAAGACGGGAAATTCCCTCATCAAAATGGTTTCTTTAGAAACCAACATATGTCAAAAGTTTTCTGTATTTATGTGTTATGTGAATTATGTGGCCAACGTGAACGTGATCAATGTGCACTATGTGTTATGTGAGAACTATTATGTGATAATTTAATTGCGCATGCGACTGCACGCCAAATAGGGTATTCCTCGACGGAAACCCAACAATGGGGTATTCTTCGGAATCCCAACACGAAGGGGTGTAACAACCCAAATCGGGTCGGCTTGGGGTCCTGATAGGTATTCTTCGGAAACCTATCTAGAATTTATTGAGACTACTTGGGAGTCCACAACGTGTAATATGTTTATGATAAACAAATATCTTCATGGCGGTTAAAATCCGCATATGTTTTCACGGCGGTTCAGATCCGCATATATTTTCATGGCGATTAAGATCTGCGTTTTCATGACGGCTAAAAATCGTAATTAAAAAGATGTTGAATGATGTTATTATGTGTACCATTTTCCCTATACAAATCAATCCCATTGAGTATCTTTGTACGCTCACCCCTTTTATGTAAAAACGTTTTCGGTTTAAAGAGTTTAGGGTCTGGCGCGCGAGCGGTGGATGCTGGTAGCCGATGATTAAAGGTCGAAGAAGGTTTTAATTTAAGATGATTTATTTCATGAATTTCGAAAATGTATATAATAAACAACAAATTTTCTGGAATGTATTTATCTTTATTATTCTTGAAAGAGTGAATTTACACGTAAGTAACGTCTCGGTCAAAATTTACCTTAAAAGAAAAACGGGGCATTACACTATGCATGATATTCATTTTATATTTGTGGGTTCAAATCATGTTTGGTTCCATAATTATAATGTTCTGATTATGATTTCATAATTATCACAATTTTTAATTTAGTTCTATAATTTAATAATTTATTCAATTTCAATTTAATTTTACTCGAAAATTTTGAATTTTGTCGAAAAATGTGTCATGTGTCAAATTCTTATTAGGAAAGAAGGAACGGTTACATTAAAATAGAAATAAAAAAAAATCTAGGAAAAAAAGTATTTTTATCCATATGTTTGCCTCTCATTAGATTTTTAGTCCTCTATCTTTTATCTTTTAATTTTTAATTCTATATGTTTATAAAATAAAATTGTTTAGTCATTTTACCTGCAATAATAGGTAACTTTTTTTTTCTTTTTAATTATAATTTAATCTTAACACCAATTTTTTTTCCTTCATCTAACATGTTTAAAATTAATTTTAATAATTAAAATTTCTCTTTTTTTCATCCTGATACGAGTGAGTTAAGGTTTCGTGACTATAAAAATGAAACATTTTAGCATCAAATTTGGATTAAGCGATTAAAAAATTTATAATTTTCACAAATTATATACATTTCATATTGAAAACGGATAACACAAAACTAAAAAATTTGCATCAATCATATTCTACTAGTTCTCAAATTACATCACTTTATCTATGGGAGAATTTAATTGACTACAACTCCACCATTTTGTATACTTTGAGAACTAGCACAATGTGATTAATGTCATTTTTTTAATTTTTTGTTATTCGTTTTCGATAAGAAATGTATATAATTTGTGAAAAATAAATTTATTAATTTCTTAACATCAATTTGATGCTAAAATGTTTTATTTCTCATAGCCACAAAACTCTACTCACTCATATTGGGGTAAAAAATAGAATTTTTAATTATTAATATTAATTTAAACATGTTAGATGAAGAAAAAAAATTGGTGTTAAAATTAAATTGTAATGAAAAGACATGTTGATTTTTACACCAAATAGGATGTCTATGTGTACAAGTGTGATCCAGTTGTGTCACGCCCCGTTTTCAATAAAGAGTTTAAAAACACAATTAAATTATAATAGAGATTAATTTTTTTTTTCTTAAATCAGAGTATAAGAGCGGCCTTAAAAATCGGGCGTCCAGCAAAACTACAAAACTATCAAGACTTTAAACAAATCAAAAATTAAAAGATAATTATGGAAAATACATGGATTTTTCTCAGATCAGCAGAAAACTTTCTTGTTTAGATCAAAATGCATAAACCCTGTTTCGTACATGACTTAAGGTTTCAGAAATACCAACAACCATATACATTAATATTTACAGGTAAAATAACAGATATTTCGGTTCATCCTTCCTTGCACTCATGTTTTCTGTAAAAATAAAAACATATAAGGGGTAAGTGTCAAAAGAACACTTAGTGGGAAAGGGAAGTTTATAATAATAATATACACATACTATTGCTTGCATATTATACATATAATACACGTTGTAGACTCCCGAAGAGTCATAATGGCAACTGTGGATAGGTTTCCGAAGAATACCTATCAAGGCTCCAAGCCGACCCGAATTGGGCTGTTACACCCCATTGTGTTGGGAATTCCAAAGAATATCCCCTGTAGATGGGTTTCCAACAAGGAATACCCTACTTGGCGTGAAGGCGCATGCGCAGTTAATTTTCACACAAAAGTTCTCACATAACACATAAATTGCACATTGGTCACGTTCACATTGGTCACGTAATTCACATAACACATAAGTACAGAAAAACCTTTCTTAGCGGGTATTATCCCGACTTTCATCCTTTAAACCATTTTCATTGAGATACTTGAAATCAATAGCTCTCAGAATCATATACTTTATTCGAAAACAATTCAGGCAGCGATAACAGTTTAAGTAAAAATATCATCACATAATTACGGAATTTAAATCACGTAGTCACGTTAATTTTCATAAAATTGTACGATTTTTAAAACAGAAAATGATTTTAACCCCCACCTTGGATAACGCACAAAATCCTGCAAAAGTTTTCGATATAAGATCTAGTTCTGTCCCCCACGTGAACCTCCTACAGAAAAATGAAAATATAACTTATTTTCTGACTTAAATATCTTAAAATCTATGAAAACCTATAAATAAAATAAATTCTCGAGAAAGAATCGATAGCCAAGATTTCTAAATTTAATTAGGGTTTATTAAGAATTATCTTAGAATTTTCTTTCTTAAAGGGTTCGTTTTTTCCTGTCCTATAGCACTTTAAGGTCGAACTATTATTTTATAATATAATAGTTCATAAAATACCCAATTATCAAATTCTAGGATCAAGATATAATTTCTACAAGTTTTTTTTAGGGGTTATTCTTGTCATTTTGTCGAGATCTAGGGGTGAGTCGATAATTTCTATAGGGTTTAGGGTTCATATAATAAATTCTAAGTATTCTAGGGACTTTTCCATAATTTTAGCAAGTTTTGGGGGTTCAATTATAAGTTTTCAGAAGTTCAGGGCTAAACTGTGAGTATCTAATAGTTCAGGGACTTATGGTTAATTATCTTAAATTTGGAAATTGCAATTAGTCCCTAGGGTTTATTAAATTCCCAAAATTCACCCCAAAACCCTAAATCTACCCCCTGCTCCACCACCACTGTCCTCCGCCGCTCGCCGCCGCGCCACCTCCCCTGCCGGCGACCCATGTCGCCGGCGACACCACCCACCACTCCCAAGCCTCCCACACTCAACACACACCTATATATACACAACACCACACATATAGATATGTATATATATATATATATATATCCTTCAGCTCTGCCGCCGCTGCTGCGGCGGCTCCTCCTCACTCTCGCCGGCGCAAGCCCGGCGCCACCGCCGCCTCCCCAACCTTCGTCCACCTCCACCCAAAGCAACATCCAACCCAAAACATACATTTATATGCATCCGAATACATACATATATATATATAAGACACTGCCACTGCCGCCGTTTCCAGCGGCGGCTCTCCTTCCTCAGTTTCGCCGGCGCTTCACCGACGCCGGCCTCTTCCCAACACCAGCCCCGCACAACGCACACGCACACGCACATATACTACATACATATATATATATACAAAACCAGCACAGCCGCCGCTAGCTGCGGCGGCTTTCCTCGACCCCTTGCCTGCGCGATCGAGCACCGGCTTGCCCAAACACACCTCTCGCCGGCACGACCGAGCGCCGGCACAAACACAGCAGCAAGACCCAGCGGCGGACGGAGGAAGACATGGCCCGATTCTAGCCTAGAACAAAGGAGACCATAATAGATTTGACAAGAACTACCAATTAAACGAAGCAAATATATAAATCCTTGCAGGAACTTCACCAACGGGAAGAAGTATGGCTGCTGTGATGTCCGAGAAGAAGGCTGTGGAAATGGCTGTGTTTTTGGAAGTGAGAAAAATGAGATGGAGAGAAGAAATGCTTAATGTCTTGATCTTTATCAATTACCTAAACTATCATTATAAACTAGGTTATGTGTCTTGTTTTGGTGAGGTGTAGGAGGAGATAAGTCAACATTCCTATGCTAGCAAAACCAAGCAATTAGATGACTAAAATGAACTTAGCAATTTATATGGATATTACAATTTGTATTTAAAATGAATCACACATTAGCAATTTGGACCAAATAACCCAAAAATAGGGAGTCATGTGATAATCATGTGCGAATTCAGCCCCATTTGAACGTTCGGGCTGAATTTGAGTTAAATTTCTGAATTTTCAGAAGATAAAGGATAAAATTGACAGCTCAAAAAGTTAATGGAAAATTTTCCAAAACCAATAAATTACTGGGTTAAAAAGGTAATTTTTTTTTAAGCAACTATGACATAGCAAAACATTTGAGAGTTTTTGTTGTAAAATAACACAAAAATAATTGTCACATTCGATAAAAATAGACATGTTATCGTAAGATGAGTGAAATCATAAAATTGAAGGTTATTGTGTGACACTTATCAAAAAATAACCGGCACATTTTTCAATTATAGGACTAAAACTAATAATTAAAAAATAACATGATCAAATCCAACATCATATCTAAAATTAGATGACCAAAAATTAGTTTTCTCCTGTGGTGTAACCAGGGATGGAGCCACGTGAGGGCCAAGGGGGTAGTGGGCCCCCTCAACATTTGAAAATGTTATATTATATTTATTTTAGAATTAATCATGAAATATATTTATATATATATATATTAGTGATTTTTAAAATAAATTTAATATCTTAACAAATTCATAATAAAAATAGAATATTGATGTGTGAGTTTTCGAGATAATTTCAAATGTGTAAATTATACTTTTAGTCACCTATATCTGTATTATTCAAATATCCAATATTTAAGTTTTATTATGTTAATATCAAATCATCAATATATATTTGTCATAAGAATATTAAAAATTCAAAATTTTAACATATGATCACTGTGTAATATGTATAATTCAAATGTATTTCGAATTTTTATACAATATAACTTGGACTCTCCTAAACAAAATTTCTAACTTAATCATTGGGTGTAACATATTTATCCGGGCAAATATAAATAAATTATAAAGAAAAAACAAAAAATGTTAAGTATAGAAAAGTAACCAAAGATGCACATCAAATCAATTAAAAAAGAAGGCAAAACAGCGAAAGTCGGAAAAAGTGGAGCCTTTTAATATGTTATTATAGGAGAACATGATAAAAACATTCAACAAAAAAAAAAACACATTTTTTTACAAAACCATTTTTAGAGTATTATTAGCATTAGCTAAAGAACCAATGTGGATGCTCTACATAAACACTTTGATACATTTCTCAATGAAAATAGCATCCTACATTGGGTTGTTCTTGTTGCAACTTTACTATTTCATTGCTCAATAGAGTTAGCTACCTTTCCTCGTACGGATCCTCACCTTTTCTCTTATAATTACACCTCCAATTGTAATTATTAAGACAATATGTTTGCAACATATTCAAGACAAAATAATTAAATTTTCAATTTATATAGTAATTTGAAGTTGAAATTTTGAAATGAAGGAATTTTTTAAATCTATCCATATTATTTAAAAATTAATTTAAAATAAAAGGGGTGGATTTCGAATTCAAATCTATCCAATTCATTTGAAATAAAGGATTTGAAATTTCTAGTCATAAATCCATATATGATGTTTGGAGGGTTCATTGGATGGAGGGATTTGACATTCATATCCGCTAGATTGATTTGAAATCCACCCGTAAAGCTCAAAAATTAAATAAAAAATGAAAGTAATCGATTTCAAATCTGCATCTATCCAAACATCATAGATGGATTTATGGTTACAAATTTCATATTTCCCCTCAAATCTCATCATCCAAATTAAGTATATATATAATAAATTTATTGGTGGTGTATGGATAGATAGATTTGCAATCCATCATTTTCATTTTCATTTTATTAATTTTTGAACAGTATAGATGGAGTTAAATCTACTCTAACTTAAATAAATTAAAAATTCATTCATTTTAAATCTTACATCTCAAATCTTTCTATTCAAACACAATTTAAATAAAGAAAAAGCTATATATTGAGATGAAAGGGGTGAGCTAATAAAAATGATTTATTGTTAATATTGTGGACTTTAAACAGTATCCAAAATCATGAAAGTAACATCATCCAAAATCATAACATGATTTTTTTTAGTTAGGAGGTCATTATTTTAGAATATAAAATGGTGTATGTTATGCAAATTAAAGGTGAAAACCTAAAACTTCAAACAAACTTTATAAGTATATTGACAAACAAAGTATTTAAAGTACAGATTGGTATCTCATGTATTGACTATATGCAGCTAAAGCGACTGCTTTTATTCAGACCATGCTAGTTAGTTTATATAAATCAAGCAATGGAACTATTAAGCATTTCTATTCATGGAATTAATCCTCCTCCAATCCCTCCAAGACCACCTCCAATGACACCATTAGTGCCACCAATTCCGCCTCCAATGCCGCCTTCGCCTCCAATACCGCCTTCAATGCCGCCTTCGCCTCCAATACCGCCTTCAATGCCGCCTTCGCCTCCAATACCGCCTTCAATGCCGCCTTCATAACCAACACCACCTTCGTAAGAACGTCCACGAGTTACCCATTCAGTGCTACCACCTTCGTTAATAACACCTGATCCTCCAACTCCGGTACCAATCCCTAACCCAGGATTAACGTATAATTTTTCATCACCTACATAACCTTCACCTAAAAGCTTTCGTGCACTAGTAATGGTGCAAATATTGAGAACATTGAGAAGAAGAAGAAGGAGAAGAAACTTGGAAGCCATTTTTGCAAGTGAATTGAAAGTGATTGATTATAAGATGTTAATTGGGTGTAGATGATGAGAGTTCAGGTGTGATTGGAGTTTATATAGAGGATGATTGAATTATTGAAGATTATGATCTATACACCACGTAACATATTAATAAATGCATCGACCGACTCTTGCTTTTGATCAGAGAAAGATGCAAGCTATATTTGCTAGAGTTATAACTTGTTTAACTTCATCGCCACTTCTTTACCATTATCATAACCCCTCTATTAAACTTAGCGCTTGAATTTTCACTGTTCATCGTCTCAAAAGTCAATTTTATTGCAAATAATCAGCCACGTGTATATCTGCAGCGAAAAGGTATTATTGTTGCCGTATTGAAAATGCTCAAATGTTTACCGTGAATAACTTTTAATATGTCCACCGATGACGTATAATGATCACATCCTCTAATTATATGAAAAGTGAAATTAATTAATATTTTGGATTTTTGACATATGAGCCATGAACACATATTAATGTGCCCATAATATGTGCCAGCGATGGGTAGGCTAGGTAAACAGGATTGTATTGCATATTATATGATGTTAACCAATTATTGCAAGAAAGCATATAATTCTCTTAATTTTTTTTTTTTTTGTCCACTTACTTAATTATTATTATTATATTTTTTTTTTTTGGAAATATTAAATTTGGTATCCCAACCTAGACCTTATTTTGCAGGTTTAGCCAACGATATTTCTACTTTATATTAGACAATCCTAGCGTATTTAGTTTTTCAAATCCAATTTCATTCATGAATGATAAATTTGTGCTTAAATAAACAGCTTAAATATATAAAATAAATTGAAAAATGATGGTAATATAGAGAAGAAGATGCAAATTTCGTCGCACAGGTCACGTGTGGTCATTTCGATTTGGTCCAATGCATAGCAAAAGTAGTACCATTAGAACAAAACATTGTAAAAGTAGTCTCGCTGTAATGTTTTCTGTTAAAAAAAATTGCAGATCGGTCCTAAACGTGAAAATGTAATTTTTGGAGGAAAATACATGCAATATTAATGGTCTCAAAACTTTTGAAAACTTGTATTTTGGAGTGAATTTAAGTCTAAAATTAGTATTTCTCCTTTTCATTGTACGAATTATCATATTTGTAATTATATTTTAACCATTAGATATATCGAAAGTTTGTTTATAATTTTTTTTCTATAATTTTCTAAAATTTGTATCTAGAAAATTTATTTTATTATTTTTCTAATTTATAATATTTATTGTGATCTTGTTTCATATTTGTAAATAACTTTTACTTTGAACACATATATTTTTTTAACTCCAACTGTTTTAGTTTACCACTACATCAAAACTACTACACATCAATTAAAAAAAATGTCAAATGCATGAAAAATTAAATATTTTAGTTTTGATATTTTGCTTTCATATGCAATGTAAATAACTAATAAAAAATCATAAAAATGATAAATTCCATATGTCATGCATTGAAAATAATTTTGAAATAAATAAGCTTTAATTTAAAATTATGATTTCTTTAAAACAATTTAAAATCCCCTTAAAATTACAAATACAAAAACTAAATTAATAATATACAAAACTATAAATAAGAATGATAATTATTTTAGTTTTTTTTTTTCTGTATATGCAAGGTATATAACATGAATTGAAAAGCAAATTTTAAATGAAAAAACTTTAAACTATATTTTATTTAATACAATTTAACACCCTCAACCCCCTTAGAAACTACAAATACGAACATGATAAATTGCACATTTCGCCCCACAGATCATGGAGAGACTTGCAAAAATAGTTTCATACAAAAATTTCATCCAAACTAACGGATATGTGTGAGGCACATGTGTGTTTGTTGTTTGTTTGGTGAGACTATTTTTGCAATATTTAAAAATTGCGAGATTATTTTTACAAAATTTTATACATTACTTTTGCAATATATTGGAACTAAATAGAAATGGTCTTGTGACTAATGGAACAACATTTGCAATTTTCTTGTGATATGGATGGTATGAGGTACGTGTGATACCAAAATTTTGATATGGTAACAATATGCATTTTTGCATATCACTATTTTAGACACCGTATATTAAACCACCCCTCTCATTTAAAATATACAAAAATGTGTGTTTAATTATGAAAAACACAACAACTCTTCAAATACTAAAAGGGTTAATGTTATTTTCCAACATGTTCTGTATGTACGTGTTTATTCACTTTGGAATCTTTTTTTTTTCTCCCTATTATAGCATGTACTATACTTCTTCTTTTTTTTCAATTTTACAACCACCGACAACAAATCACGGCTAAAAAGCAAAAATATCTATCGAAGTATTTTAAAATTAAAAAAAAACATATAATATAGGTTGTAATCGGAATTTTTTTTTATTCCAAATTGAAAAAATGAGATAATTACAAGCTCGAAAATGATATTAACCCCTCCTATATATACCAAATCTAATTAACCACCCCAATAGAAAATAATAATAATATTGAAAATGTTACTTAATAAAATGTACAAAAAGGAATAGAGAATTATTAGTTAACATCATAAAATACGCTCCCATAGTACACTTTTTGCTGCAGATACATACGTGGCTGATTATTTGCAATAAAATTGACTTTCAAAAAGATGAACAGTTAAAATTTAAGTGTGCTAAGTTTAATAATGGTAAACAAGTGACGATTAAGTTAAACAAGTTATAACTCTAGCACACATAGCTTACAATATCTTTCTATGTATCAAAAGCAAGAGTTGGTCGATGCATTTATTAAAATTTTGTTACGTGGTCTGTTGATGATAATCTTCAATAATTCAATCATCCTCTATATAAACTCATTCACACTCCCAACTATCATCATCAACACTCAATTAACATCTTATAATCACTTTCACTTGCAAGCAATGGCATCCAAGTTTCTTCTCGTTCTTCTTCTCAGTGCTCTCATTTGCACCATCACTAGTGCACGAAAGCTTTCAGGAGAGGGTCATGTAAGCGATGAAAAGCTATTCATTGATCCCGGGTTAGGGATTGGTACCGGAGTTGGAGGATCAGGTGTTATTAATGAAGGTGGTAGCAGTGGATGGGTACGTAGTGGAAGTTCTTACGAACGTGGTGTTGGGTATGAAGGCGGCATTGGAGGCGAAGGCGGTATTGGAGGCATCGGAGGTGGTATTGGAGGAATTGGAGGTGGGTTTCCATGAATAGAGAGGCTCAAAAGTTCCATTTGCTTGATACTCCATATATATATAAATATATATATACACACTTTGTAAAACTAGCTTGGTCTAATTAATAAAGTGTTCACTTTAGTTGCATGTTAAAAAATGAGAGAACAATCTTTACTTTATATACTTTGTATGTCAATATACTTATAAATAAAGTTTGTAAATTTGATGTTTTAGGTTTTCTCGTAAGAGACCCAAAAAAAATGTGAATTCGTACACAATCAGTGTGAGCCTAATTGAAGAGGTGTAACCAGCTCGAACCGGTGTGGCTCATATTGGTTGAGGCCGAAATGTGCCTAATGTCATTGAAATCATCCCTTCATTTATTCAATTTCATTGCTTTTCTTTTCATGCTTTTTGTTTCTTCCACATGCAATCAACTTCAAGGCAACAAAATGAAGAAAAATATCAGACCATCCTCAAATATGGCATGCCTTCATACGTGAATCGTTGTGCAAACTTTTGGTGGAGAAATATGGAACAATAATACAACCCCTACTAGGTAATATGTTGTCCTAACATATTACTCTTATTCTAACTCTTATGATGCGAAAGATGTATGAAAAGTTGTTAGCAACAAATTAAGCTTGTAAAGCGATAAAAGGAATAAAAGTTTGAAAGTCAATTTTTGGATCCAATGTTGGAACAGAGAATATTAAAGATGAAACATGAGGTTAAATAGGAAAATATATTGAAATTTTGGATCTCCACAACAATATGTTGGGAATATTGAAAATTTGGACACTATTTTTATGTCATTCATCAATGAAGGATACTATATGCATTATTGGGCCTCAATATTGAGATACTAACTTTTGAATTTGGACGATTTGTAAACAAAAAATCCAAAATCACGAATTTTTGGTCCAATCACAAGAGATTTTGGTTTTTTTTTTTTTTTGTTTATATGATTTGGCCTAAAATTCATGTGATTCAACCTGAAATTCGTGTCATTTGGCCCAATTTGTAAATATTTCAGGTTTTAATCGCTCAAATTGAAAAATTAGTATCTCAATATTAGGGCCCGAAAAATTAGTATCCGTCATTGATGAATGATCATAAGATAATGTTCTAAATTTACAAATTCTACACAATTTGTGCATGAGAAAGTGAAAGAAAAGATTTTAACTCAAAATCCATGGTAGAAAAATTGAATGAGGTAAGTTCACTTAATTAAATCTGAACTTCTTGTGTTATGACAGACTTCACCTCATTGAAAAACAAGCATATTGAGCACTTGATCATATATCAATGTTTTAAAGTATCCACTATAAGTCCATATTTTGCAAAATTTAAAAGTCATCAGAATTGCCACAACATCATTCAAGTTTGTGATTTCAACAACTTTTTCGGTATTTGACCACTAAAATTATGGACCCAAATCAGAATGGGTGCAGAAATTAGGGTTTGCAACTGCTTAATTAATTTATTTTGACTTGGTGATTCGAAGTGGTCAAAAATGAATTTTTTTAAAAATCCTTGAATATGATATTTACTCAAATTAATTCAAATTGGATATATTTGATAAAAACTGAATTAAAATTTCAAATTAGTAAAACAAATTCCAAAAAATCCTAATTACATGATTAGTTTGAATTTCTCCCTCATTGTCACTTGGCCGCCTCGGTGTTCACTTTATAGATCAGGTAGAAATTAATAATTCGTTTTTATACCATAGAAACAATAAATTTGCAGGCCATTTCATAGATAATCGAGTTTATGTGTTGTGAATTGCTGTAATAATTCTGGTTCTTAAATATTCTAATTAATTAATATGCATTCATTACTTTATTCTTGTTCTTACATCGATACTATATATAGTGAACAATACAAATTTAGCATGCATAACTTTTCATGGTAATAAATAGATATCATAAGCAAATACAATTCAAAACACATATATAATTGAGAAATCGGAGAAATCAAGTTAACAGCTTGCTAGCATGCATGCATTCATAGACAAACATTTATTATTTTGTATTCATTATAAACATACTTTGGAAAAATACAAAATAAATCACACAACGATAGACTTTCTCCACCACTTATAACCACATGAAAATGCAAATGAAATTACACATATATTAAGATAATTAAAGAGTGAAAGACCAATATATCGCTAAATTTAATTACTCAATGAAGTGGAACTTTGAGCATGCATGCATGTGTTTAATTAATATCTTCATGGAAATCCACCACCTCCAAACCCTCCACCAGCTCCTCCGCCAAACCCTCCGCCCAAACCGCCACCGCCTCCGCCTCCGAAACCCCCTCCTCCACCAGCTCCGCCGCCAAAACCTCCCCCTGCTCCTCCACCAAATCCAGAACCACCACCTAGCCCTCCGCCGCCTCCAAGACCCCCACCTCCACCTGCGCCGCCACCAAAGCCCCCACCAGCACCGCCACCTAGCCCTCCTCCGCCACCTAAACCTCCACCACCTCCAAGACCTCCACCACCTCCAAGACCTCCACCGCCTCCAAGACCTCCACCGCCACCTAACCCTCCGCCGCCTCCAAGACCTCCACCACCGCCGCCTCCAAGACCTCCGCCACCGAATGTCTTTTCATCGTAGAAAGAAGCATCGGAGCCAGCAAGAATTCGAGCAGTGGTGGTGCAAACAAGAGCAGTGCCAAGAATAAAAAGGAGAAGAAACTTTGAAGCCA
This sequence comes from Scutellaria barbata, assembly GCA_028654395.1. Classification (NCBI taxonomy): domain Eukaryota; kingdom Viridiplantae; phylum Streptophyta; class Magnoliopsida; order Lamiales; family Lamiaceae; genus Scutellaria; species Scutellaria barbata. The sequence goes on along the minus strand of CM053656.1, from coordinate 1,451,519 downwards.
TGTTTGAAAGTGAATCAATAACAAAGATGTTGAGTGCTGATGATGAGAGTGGAGAATTATGGAGGGATTATTATATAAGCCATGATTATCTTCATTAAATGCAGTATCTTCTCATCCATAAACGCGTAGAGCCAATTGACGTTAATTAATGCAACCACCTTTTTATATTTTTGAAAGATGAAGCTATATATATATATTACGCTGACTTCTTCAACTCATTTTACATAATAATATAATGCTCTACGTACTCTTCTATCAATTTGTCAATTACAAGTGCATGCATACATGAAACCATTTCATGGATTGCATTGTAAGAGATCTAACCCAAAACCCATTTAATAATATTAAAGACAAGAGAATATAAAAAATAAATCTTGATTTTGGACAGTGTTGACAATTTGATCCAATAAGTACTCTATGGTCAGCCTTTCAGTCTCATAATAATGATGTTTGACAAATCAGCTCCCTCTTTAAAAAATTAAACTTGAGTAGTTTTAGCGGATATATCCGTGTTTGCGGATATATCGATACCTTAATTTTACGGATATATCGACGGATATATCGATATCGGTGGAAATATCGGTATTTACGCGAAAAAAATAAAAAGTGATATGAATCGTAAGGATCATTACTCATATTCATTGAATCAAGACTCATAAAAAGTGATATCAGTGTTTGAGCTTTCATCTTGATTCTAGTTATAACCATGTCTTCTTCCGTAATTCTTTCCAATAGCACCAATCCCTCATTACTCATATTCATTACTCATATTCATTGAATCAAGACTCATAGAAAGTGATTCAATATCAGTATTTGAGCTTTCATCTTGGTTCCAGTTATAACCATGTCTTCTTCCGTAATTCTTTCCAATAGCATCAATTCCTAGACCACCTGGTCTACTGATATGGTCTACTTCCATATCAGTGTTTGAGCTTTCATCTTGGTTCCAGTTATAACCATGTCTTCTTCCGTAATTCTTTCCAATAGCAACAATTCCTAGACCACCTGGTGTACTTCCATGGTCAGAATCTTGTGTTGCATGTGTGAAATCACGCTTACCGGTAAATGGAAAATTTAGAGGCTCCACTAACTGTAAAGCAAAGAAAATTTAAAAAAGTGCCAAAAAAGTGAAGAAAAAAAAAACAACAAAAACTAGTCCACGGATATATTCGGGATAAATTGACGATATATCCTGGATATATCCGGATATATCCGAGATATATTGCAAAATAGATGTACTATTTATGGATAAGGATATATCTTCGATATATCGCGGATATATTCGGATATATCGGGAATATTATAACGGATTATTTTGTCAGCCCATATCGATATCCATAAGTTGATTTTACGGATATATCGCGGATATATCGCGGATATATCCGGATATTTTCGTCCTTGGTTTTAGGACACATTTGGAATTATTATTTTTAGCAATTCCAGAACATTATTGGTCGAAAATTGGGATCTTCGTCTCATTTCAACCAATATTGTGTCGCATATTGTGTTATTAACTTGGAAATCAAGTGTCAAAGTATAAATACAACATTTTTTTTTTTATGTGGAATAGCTTGCAGATGCATATTTAGCAATCGAGTATCTAGCAAAGGAAAATCATCGGCTATGATCGAAATAGGGCCGCGAAACATTGAATTTTGAACCTAGGACCAACTGGTTCAACGTAGGGTGTTTTTTTTTTCTTTTTTGTATTAGCTTATATCACCATATATAGATAAAATTATGTGATTTTGTAACTAGGATTTCACATCAATGCAAGAAGTTAATATATTTTTTTCTCTAGAGACAGATCGATTCTACATATGTGGCTAATTTTCGTTGCAAAAAAAATAAATTAAATATTAACTTATTAATTATAACTTGATTATAAAGTTATACTATTCTTAAATAAATACTATAAAGATGTTAGATCATATTTCGAAATTTGCATGAATGAAAATATGACCAAGATGTTAATTAGCTAGATAATTTTGTAATTAAAATAAAATGATTTGAAGCAATTTGTCAGAACAAAATCTTATTTATTTTATTTTTAATTAGAAACATATATAATAGTTATTTATTTAGTTTATAGATAAAAAAATTCAAAACCTTTACTAATAACTTTTAAAAACAACTAAAACATTTTATAAACTATTAAAGAATACAGTAATTAAATGCACGCCAACCTTCTTTGGTACCAAATGTTCATTCCATTTTACTCTGCAGAGCTAGTGGGCACAATCGATCCCTAAATACGAATATAATTAATTTCAATTTGAATATGCATACATATATACATATATATACATATATATATATATGTATATATATATGTATGTATATATATCAGACAGTGATCAATTATATGCAAAATTGAGAAGTCAAACTCAGTGTTCCTGTAATTAAAACTCTTGACTTTTGTCACAGATTGACTAGGTACTCAATAGTAAAGGCAGTGTCGAGCCCACTCAGGTCATGCATTTTATATTTTTTTAATATATATATATATTAATTTCACTTTTTATATAATGAAAAATAAAATCATTACACGAACATTTATATAGATTCAGTTTAACTTATTACTTTCATCCCAACTCATTTTAATTGTTTCCGAAATGAGGAATATGGTTTGAGTGTTTATAATCCAAATTGTCCAATAACTTTGGTATGTTTGGACTTAACTCTTATCTCTTCTTTACATTTGTATTAGGCAAATAGTTTCAGGCCTTTCTTTTCTTTATGGGCCCGTGTCTTTATTTGAAGCCCATGTCTTTCCACACATGTATATATCTCTTTTCTTGTGAATGAAATTATAAGTTTACTCTAGAAATAAGGTTTAATGACAAAAAAAATCTAAAAATTTTATAGTTTTTTTTTTCTATTTAGTTAATTTAAAATTATCAACTGTAATTATGAATTGATCAATTAATTTTAATTTTAGTTAATTTATGATATAAGTTAAATTTAAATTATATGTGTTGTGATGAAAATGTTATGTGGATAATATATAAATAAAATTTATGATTTAGATAAATTTGAATTATGTGTCTTGTAATATGAATGTTATCGTGGATAATATATAAATGATACATCATAATTTAAATTTAATTAATTATAATCTAACTACATTAATCTAAACAAATTTATATAATAAAAAAGAAAAACTAATAAAATAAAATCACAAATACAATAAAAGCAAATGACTTCAAAATATTGTCAATAACATTGTTATGCACCAAAATTTGATCTGTAACTTTTCGAGCACAACAAACGATATGACTGTTCCACACCCACAGAGCTTCAAAGTTTTTTTATCTTTTTTATTAATTTAGGATTTGGATTTTATTAAAGATTTTTATGTTGAATTATTATTAATTTAGGATTTGGATTTTATAAAAGAATTTTTTTTTCAGTTATTTATATTTAAAATATTGATCACCTTTTTTTTTTACATTTATAATTTTTAAATATAATTACTTTAAAATTTGTATTATTTTTCTATTAAAATTTTGGATTTGTTTGTATAAATGAATAAAACTATAGTTAATTTCTTGCTTTAAATTTTTGTTATATCGTGTTGTTTTCCTAAATTATTATTTATATTTTTTTCTTTTATGTAGGTTACAGTGTATTTAATTTATAATTAATTGAACTTAATTAATTTTTATGTGATATATCATTTATGTACTATCTATATGGTATCCTCATCACCATACATTATCTATTTTTGATCAAAATTCAAATTAATAGGTTAATTCATGGTTAAAATTCATAATTTTAAAAAAATTGGTTAAACTTGAAAAACAAATGTAAGATTTAGATTTTTCTTTTTTTCTTTTTTTTTTTTGCTATTAAGTCTAGAAATAAACATTCTTTCTTAACTAAGAGTTCGAAATTATTTTTTTTAGTTAAGAAAATATATTTTTTGGGCCATTGTATCTTTAATGAAACTAACCTCATATTAGGCCGTCCCACCATATTTCATCCCGTACCATCATATTACATTATATTACACCCTCGTATCATCATAAGTGTAGCTCATTCCACCATAGTACACTCTTGTAGAACTAATGTAGTTTGTACCATCATATTACATTATATTACACCCTCGTATCATCATAAGTGTAGCTCATTCCACCATAGTACACTCTCGTAGAACTAATGTAGTTTGTACCATCATATTACATTTTCGCATCATTATTAATATAGTTTGTACTATCATATTATACCCATTTAATCATCATTAATGTTACCCGTAGCACTATATTACACATCAAATATTAGAAGGGTATAGTTGAACAAAATTATTTCTCTTTAAACTTAAAAAAACAAATTTAATAACTTCATTAAAAATGAATCTTTATAAAAGCCGGTTAAGAATGGTTTTCGCCACATTTATTATATAAATGATGGACCCTTTAATATTTAATATGAGTTTAATAATATCAACCTAAATCTAATCTATTTTACTAATTGTGTTTGATATTCATATTTAAATTTACTTTCATTTAACCAGAGTATTTAAATATATATTGTGAGAGCTAAAACAAAATTAACTATTCGGTAATATTAATTTCAAAATTAATTGTTTTAACATCCACCTAAATATAATGTATAAACAGTACTAAATTAATGTCTAAACCCAACTTTTAAAAAGAGAAGTTTAAACATATTTATTAAGAAGAAGTATGTAATTTAAAAGATAATGCATTTTTTTAATCCATCATAATGATATTCTAAAATATTGATTAATGAATTTTTTTTTATAAAATAAAAGGATCAGATATAAACTTGTGCATTGCACTGCCTTGTCTAATAATGATAGAAAGTGGTATACAAAAAATTTCAAACAGGAACCTCTATTCTATATTGCTATTTTATCGGTGTTCCAAAATAACCACCACATATTAAAGGTAAAAGATGACATCATTAATTTATATATAGCGTGAATTAAAAGTAATAAAATACAAGATGCACCAATTTAAAATAGAAAATCCAGTTCAAAAAAATTTAGTGATGAATTAGTGACAAAATATTAAAGGCAAACCTAATTCATCTTCAATTTGTTGTTGGTATCAAATTTTATATTACAGACCAAAATTCGGTTACTAAATTTAAGCACATCATTATTTTTTTCTCTAAAGTTTAGCAAAAAAAAAAAAAAACATTTTAATACCTAACAATTCTACTTTAAATCCGTAACAACTCTAAATTAAGCAATCGTCATTTTACTGACTAACGATTTCGTTTTAAATCTGTTACTAATATATTTTAGAGATTGATATTATTTTGTGATTAAAGACGAATTATTCCTCCTTTATTTTGATATTGTTTAATATAGTGGAGTTGAGATTTAATTAAAATAGACTTCCATGCATTTATGAAAGATTACCTAAAATTAAAATTAAGCAATTAAAATTACATAAAATCTTCACTGACAATTTAATTTCCAGTTGTGAATTTTTAACTCACAAGGACTTTAAAAAATCAGTCATAATAGCATTAGAATATATGATGGACATAAAAACAATTAATTGTGACCATGAATAAAACAAAATTTCGAATGTGTCTATTGTTCATAATGTTATTTACGATTTTAGTATGTAGGCTTTTTAATTAAAATTTATTATTTCAATAAAAATATTATTATCTATGCATCATCAATATTTGATGTAACCCTCGTTCTTAACCAATTTTTTTGATTTTTTTTTTACCTTTATTTTTATTTTTGTTTAGCTATTTTTGTCAATTATATTCTTGGTAAAAGATAATGTGGTACAATTAAAATTTTAATGATACATATATATTGATGAAAACAGAACATCATGATTCTGTTAGTATAAGATAAATGATACGACCTATTTTTTGGATGATATAACTTAAGTTTTGGAATACAAATTGATGTAAATAAAATGATTCAATTTTATTTGATGTTAATAGAATGATATGAACTATTATTCGTGGTTTAACGAGAGGGTAAATGACAAATTAATTTAGCTAAAAAATAATGAATATATGTTGTGGCTAAAATATAACCTATTGTTTTACAAGTGTTTATAAACGAAACAACAGTTAATATATTAATATGAGTTTAATTATATCAACTTAAAAACGTGCTCTACTTTACTAATTGTGCCGGTCGATATTCATATAATTAAATCTATTTCCCGTTTAAATTAAATTTTCATATATATTTTTTTTTCATTACTAATTAAGTGTTGTTCTCAAAAATACTTTTTTTCATATATATCAACTTAATTACGTACTCTACTTTGCTGACTAACGATTCCATTTTAAATCTGTTACTAATATATTTTAGAGATTGATATTTATTTTGTGATTAAAGATAAATAATTTTATCTATTTTCTTAATATAGGGGAGTTGTGATTTAATTAAAATAAACTTCAATGCATTAATGAATGGCTACCTAATAAATACTTAGCCAATCAATTAAAATCACGTAAAATTCTTCACAATTTAATTTTCAGTCGACAAATTAATTCTTAACTGACAAAAACTTCAAAAAAATTAATCATAATAGCGTTAGAATATCTGATGGACATTAAAATTATTAATTGCAATCATGAATAAAAAAAAAATTACGAAAAAAAAATTTAAGCACGCTAAGAAAATTGCTAATTGAAGTTACAATGTATATCTATGTATATAGAAAAGCAAAAAAGTCTTCCAAAAAAACAACAAAAGTATTTTCCGCTTATTTTAAGTTTCCTTTATTTTCTCTTCTTTATTATTATTATTTTTAATCCTAAGTTTTCATTTTAGGAAAGCCTATTTATTACTTTTCATGGCATTTATTGTATAAAACAATTTTTATTTAACCAATGAATTGAAGGGAAGGGGCCATGCGCGTGGGATGGGTTAGGATAAGGGTAGGGGTGGTGAATTAATATTTTTCATCAATTTTTTTTTAATATAATAACTATTTTATTTTAAATCCATTTATAATATATAATATATCAAATTAATCTTTTCTAATGATTTTAATTTGATGTCCATATTACATATACAAAAATAATAAAAATTGAAATGCACATGTTTGATTTTTATTTTTTAAGCATTTGTGTGTTACATAGCAATTGTTTTCAGTAATTTACTGTAAATTTAAATTAAAATGTTACAAAAAGTTGAATTGTATTATAAAATTGTAGTTAATAAAATATACTAATATAATTATTTAAAAATTAAAAACTAGAATTAGATAAGAAAATATTGAAGTTAAACTAGTTCTTCATTTGAGATTTGTTTCCAATGCATATATATCGTATTTATCCTTCTTAGTTATTTGAAATTTTGTTTGTGGTTATTTTATTTCATATTTATATTTTTATGGAGGTGGGCTCTAGGGGTAAGCAAAAAAACCAAAAAACCCGAAACGAAATCGAAAACCTGAAAAAATCGGACCGAAAAAAAACGAATCGAAACCGAAAAATTGGTACGGTTTGCTATTTTTTAAAAACCGATTTTTTTGGTACGTGTTCGGTTTCTTGGCTACATACCGTGCCCAAAAAACCAAATCGAATTATATTTTATATATATATATATAATTTAATTGAGATAAATTATATTATATATATATTTTAAAAAAAATAAGTTATGTTTCTAATTATCTAACATTTTGATATATATATATATATATATTATTTTGATATTTTCCCAATTCCCACCCAAATTTCCAATTCCCATTTCCCACCTAAGTTTTTCTCAATTCCCACCCAATTTCTAACCTAACGTGGGAGATTGAGAAAGGAGCCCATTTTGTTTCTTCATTTTCATGTTGATGTATGTTCTCTAGTAACAATCATGTTAATGGTAAGGATTAATGTCCCAATTTTCAATGACAATTGATTATAATTTTGAATGTTGAGTGGCCCAATTTTTTGTTTAATATCTTGATTGATGATAAATTTCAAATTTATTTACTAGTATGATACACGAACCGAAAACCCGAAAAATCGAATATGAAAACCGAAAAATCGAACCATCTAAAAGCGGGCAGGTACGGTTTGTGAAAATCGAAAAACCGATTAATTCGATTCGATTTCGGTTTTGGCTTAAAACCGAGACGTACTCACCCTTAGTGGACCCATAGGTGGGGCGGAATGAGTTTCTTTTTTATCATAATTTTAAATTAAATAACTTCTCTTGAAATTCTTTCTTAATGTATTTTATCATTCTTATTTATAGATTTTTTTTTATTGACATGATTTTCATTTTGTATTGTACTTTTGATTGCCATGGGTGAGGAGATGTAAGTTTTAAAAATATTATAATTTCAAATTTAGTAACTTCTTAATTTAAAAATCATTATTTTTTTGCATTTATATATATATATATATATATGATTTGTAATGATTTTTATATTTGATATTTACATGGTTTCAAAAAAAATAGTTGAAATTTAAATATCAATATCTCAAATGTAATATTCAAGTTTCAGTACATTTAAGTTTTTTTTTTTTTTCAATTGATTTGTAGTAGTTTCAGCTAGATTAAAATTTGGAAGTTAAAAAAGTGTGTTCAAAGTGAAAGTTATACCCAATAAATATTCAGATTAGAATATATAAATTATTTCAGAATAAATACAAAAATAATATTTCAGTTACTGTGTAATATTATGACATAAATTTTTTTTTCTTGGCACATAATTTAATTTAAGTGATTTTAAATACTTAATGAGTGTATATATTTGGTCAAATTTGCTAATTTTTACCATCTTGTATTTTGAATATAAACTTTTCAATTTGTTTGTTTAACTTATCTATATATGTTTATGTTATATAACTATATTATGTTATTATCATTTTAGATTTATTATATCTTATATGACTAACCGTAGATACACGGATACCATACTAATATTATAAGTTATGCAAAAAAAAATTATTTTGTCGGAAATATATGATTTTTTAGGACACTAAAGATTTTTAGTATATCGATCATCTTGTTAACTAAAGTGGTAGAAACGTCATCCTGATAACATGTTAAAAAGAAGGAAAGTAGTGATTACGTTGAAAAGAGTGAGAGAACTTTGATGTAAACATATTAATTTTTTTTCTTAATTAGTTGTGATCCTTTTTTATTAATTATTCCAATTCATTATCAATTAGTATAGATTCCGTGTAATACACAAAATTTATATACAAATATAATACATTCTAAATAAAAAATATAATAATTTGGAGAATAGTTTTAATTTATAATAAAGGATTGTCCATATGGTAATAAAAAATAAGTTCTAATTGAAAAACATTTTAACATTTTATTAAAGATTTTTAAGATGTTTTTAGTGGAGTTTGTAATACATATATTTTAAATATATATTATATTAAATCAAAAATTCTTATAATAATAAGACATAAAATACAATATAATATAGAGTTTTTTTTTATAAATTTATATTAAAATAAATTAACATCACTTTTGTTATTCAAAATTTTAATTCTATCTTTATATAATGAATGAGATAATTCTAATGAATAAAACAATAATTAGTATTCTTTTTTTTTTTTTCAATATAAGAAAGTAAGTTAATATTGATTATAGATTGTTGAAATTAATAAAATATTTAATTAATTTAGTATGAATTGATAAAAAATAAACATAAATATTAGTTTAATTGAGGTTCTAGCTTAGGAGGGAAAACAAATCAATGAAAGAATGACACATCTCCTTAGATGGTTTTTCATTTAGTATATACTACTATATACTAGTGTAGACATTGTGTATCACACATGATTTGTAGAAAAAAATTGAAACAGCTTTTGTAAATTATTTAATAATAATAATAATAATAATAATAATAATAATAATAATAATAATAATACGTGAAAAAATAGTGTATCTCATTTAATATTTAAATATAATATGGTTTGATATATTAGTAAGGTTCATAACTGTGCAATTCATGAAATTTGTCAGAAGAATAAATTTACGAAATTGATATAAATAAACTAAGTTGTATACCGAATAAAAAAATCATGATTTATTTCAATATTAAAAATTAATAAGTAAAAGCAATATAATTTTTAGAAATAATTAATACATGTATGAAGTTTGTTGGGATTTCAATGTTTAGATTTTGATGAGACAAACCATATATGTAATAGGAAGTTTTGAGTACCCCATTTTCACAATGTTTAAGTGAATAAATAGACTAGAATTGTGTCTTGAGTCAAGTATTGAAAATAGAGGTTAAACGAGGATAAAGCTGCATCTAAGCCTTAAGGGAAGATATCGCTGCAAGAAGGCAGGATACAGTATCGCTGTAAGAAAGCAGGATACAGCATAGTTGAAAGAAGGAAAGAACAACAATGTATATATAAGGCTATACTTTGATACAGCAAAGCAAGAAAGAACGGCGTGCAACAACGCTACAAGAAAAGGATACAGGAGTACTGCTAGAAAGAAGTTACAGCAGCACTGTCAGAAGATACTGCAACCAAGTCTAGCTTACTGTAGCACTGCAAAGGAGTATCAGCTGCACAAGAACCCAGGATACAGCGCAGACTTACAAGTCAGTTAAGTAATACAGCGCCAACTACAAGACGACGTATCCTGCAAATCCTAGGAAGGATAAATGCAGTACGAGGAACGGAGATTCAAGCAAGAATAAAAGAGCCGTTCAAGAAAAAGTCAAAGTAGCAAACACGGAGCCAATAAGAAGATGCCACATGGACTGACGCGCTGCAGAAAGCTGCGAGCCACAACTGCCGCATTAAATGCTCCGAAAGGGAAAGTCAAGTCGCATTAAATGCGAACCATACTTTGGCCAGACTACTTCAAATTCAAAAGAGGGATGTCTCCTTCAACGGACATCTTCTCCTACAAGTATAAATAGAGGTCGAGGAGAACTGAAGCTGGTGACTGTCACTGTTACTGAGAACTAAAATCCATACGCGAAAGTTTCAAGCTTACAAATTTCAAGCATTCAAGCCAACAATCAGTTTCAGTCACTCAACCTACCGAAGTGAAGCAAGTTTAAGCTGAAAGTTTCCCTACGGATTCAGAAGCTCACTTCGAAGCACAAGTTGAAGAAAACCTTTTTATCCTTTTAACCTTGTTGCTGTGTGCTTAGGTTGTTTTAGTGGTGTCAAGCAGTTGATAGGAGAGATCCTTGCTGTTTGTTTAGTTGTCTAAAGTTAGGCAGTTTCCCTGTGTGGGAGTGTAGAACCCTGTGTGGGTTAGGCTTTGAAGTTTGCAGTTGCTGTGTGTACGCTGGATTTCAGTAGGTGGTTTGCTCTGTAAAGTTGATAGATTGTTAGGAGAGTCCTGTAAATCAATCTTGCTTAACAAAGTTCCTGCAGTAGAGTGGATGTAGAAGGATTACACCACCTTCGAACCACTATAAGCCATAAGTGTTTAATCGCTTTATTTTTCTGTGCGTTTATCTTCTGCATTATTATCTGTCTCTCATCATAAAACGTTTTGAAAGAAGCATTCTTGAGAAAAACAGTCTTGTATTTTAAAGTTAAATTCTACTGCGTATAAAACTCCAGGTTACAGCGTGCAGCACTGCAAGCAGTAACCTTCTATCGCTGCAAGCTCAAGTAACTTGCAGTGCAGAAGGTTGTTTTAAAATATTTTGAAAATCGACCAAGGTTCATTCACCCCCCTCTGAACCTCGGACACCACTTGGGATCAACAAAGTTGATACACAACTTTTTGGAATAATCGTGTATTATATTATATTAATGTATGTATGTATCTATAGATTATAATTTCTAATAATTATCATTACTAAAATATAATAAATAAGATGAGGTATTTAGGAAAGACTTTTTCATTTTAATTAAGGGTTAAGCTAGTCTAGTTATAAGAAACTAGTATAATTATTAAGAGTAAAACTAGTATAATCATAATTATAATTTTTTATTCATAAATATGTTTTTTTTACATATGGAAACTTCTTAAAATTTACAATGTTAGAGTTTCTTTATTATATTGTGCAATTTTAAAGCATAATATAACAAATAATTTCATCCTCAAATCTTAGTAATAAATTCCACAACATATATATGTATATAATATAATCCCAAAAATAAAATTTCTACCTATTTTTCTCGAAACGTATTTTCTATTGTTGACAATCATTTTTTGATATAGTATAATAAGTAATCTATAAAAAAAAAATCAAAAAACAAAAGATTTAATACAGTTTTACAAGGTTCTTGAGCTATATCATAATGTCAAATGTATAAGAACTCCAATTTCCTTAAATATAGATATATTTCCATTTTTTAATTTAAGATCTCCAAGATTTAAACATCTTTTTCATATTGAAGATCATTTTCATAAAAAATTATAAAATTATTTGTTATTGTTTTAATAAAAAAAGGTATTTTTCCATGACATTAAAATCGATTGACTCAAATACAATATGTTGGGCGTCCGACCCTAGCTGCACGGCATATCGCACCTGGACGGCTTAATAAAAGGTATCAGTTCACTCGACCGGCTGGGATGACACAGTGGATGTCCAACCATATAAACCGTCCAGAATGGCCGACCAGTGCCAATATAGCCGCCCAGGTAGCAGCCAACCACCAAAAGATCGTGGGTGATAAAACCGCTCAACGCCGCATAAGTAGGCAAAAATCAAGGAGAAAGTGTGCTCAACTTCCACGACGTCCACGATCTCCAGTATTTAGGGTATTTCTCAGCTATAAATAGATGTAATTTCAACTGGTAAAAGGGGGCTGATTTCCAATTCTGTAAACAACACTAGAGAGCTCATTTCTCTAAGTTAATACTATAAGGTCCTGCCCAGTCATTTTGCCGTCCAGATCAGCCGAACTAAATTGCCCGAGTAGACTCCGGGCAAATCTCTTGCATACTTCACATTTTATTTCACATACATTTAGATGTTAAATTAGAAATTATTCTCTTACAAATTCCAACATCAACATAGTAGAAATTTAATATTTTTATTTCAAAAAATGATAACACTTGAGATTTATATGCCCATGCACATACGAGTACCAAATAAAATTGGAATTTTTTTTTCTTGAAATTAATCTTTTACATAAAACTTGATATATTTGAATTTTATTGTCATGTATCATATAATTGATTAATTAGACTGAAATACTTACTATTAAGTTTTACTAGTTTGTCATATAAAATATTTATTATTGCTTATAATACTTAAAAAATATGACAATGTTATACATATTAATTTAAAGTAGGAAACATCACCATAATGACATGCATATGTACATATTAAGTTTATTTTTATTGATATATGTATATGAACACACCCATATATATATATATATTTCCCTACATAGCTATCATTTTTATTGCTCATCATAATTAATAAGATAAAATTTATAATAAATATTGTTGTGAATATAACTTATATAGAAATGGTAAATTTATGTCAAATCAATTAATAATGAAAGGGAGGAGGGTTGCGTGATTTTAAAGGACATTATGGGAGGCTTACTCTTCCAATACTGAAAAGATGCTTAGATGGTATCCTCTATAAAAATGTAAATTGAGTTAATCACTGTTTAAATCAGGATCATCCAAAATTTCTAAACTTCATTGTCTCCCCTCTCTCAACTTATTAAAAATAAAAATAAAAATTATCTATTATATTTGATATTTATATGGAATTTCCTAACATTTAATATGTGTTATCATTATGTATTGATTAATAATATAGTTAATACACATGGTGTGTACGTCTATTATTTTGGAATATAAAATATAACAAAAATTGTAATAAAATATCCCATTTATCCAGGAATGATAGATGCAATGCAGACATTAACGAATATATGCGTCTCAGAAACATGAACATTAAATTAAGACTAATAGGAAGTCCAGTAACTCAAATGTACTTCAATTTTTATATAAATAATAAACTGTTCTAGTAACTAATGATCTCAAGTGATATTTTTCTATTTATATTAACTAATTTTATTACTAGAAGCAACTACTTATGGGTAGATGAGAAATCCCCCCTCCCCCTCAAACCATTCCTTTGAAATAGACATTGGCATTCATCTATATATATAAATGCATTTGGCATGCATTCCATCGAAATTCATACAAAATATAGATATTATATATTTTATTCTCAAACTAACATAAAATGACTTGCAAAATTAATATGATTCTCCTCTTTGTTGGAGTAGTGATTTGCATGACTAGTTCTAATGATGCAAGAGAGTTTGTTGTCTCGAAAGATACATTAATCAATCATGAGATGAACCATGAATTTGGCAACATGAAGACAATAGAAAATAGTAACATCAATTTCGATAGAAATGGTAGACGAATAGGAAATGGAGTAAAAGGTCGAAGAAGTGTTGAAATTAGAGGGGGTGGTGAAATCGTTGAAAGTGGTGGTGTTGGAATTGGAAGCAGCAACGGGGGTAGTGGAGGTGTCGGGAATGGAGGACGAGGAAGAACAGGTTTTGGAATCGGAGATATCAACGGGGTAGTGGAGGTGTTGGTAATGGAGGACAAGGAGGAGTAGGTCTTGGATCTGGAGGTAGGTATGGGGGTAGTGGAGGTGTTGGGAATGAAGGACGAGGAGGAACTGGTGTTGAAACCGAAGATATCAACGGGGATAGTGGAGGTGTCGGTAACGGAGGACAAGGAAGAACAAATGTTGGATACAAAGGTAGAAACAGTGGTACTGGAGGTGTTGGAAATGGAGGACAAGGAGGAACAGGTGTTGGAACCGGAGGTATCAACGGGGGAGTGGAGGGTGTTGGTAATGGAGGACAAGGAGGAACACGTGTTGGATCCGGAGGTAGGAATGGGGGTAGTGGAGGTGTCAGGAATGGAGGACGAGGAGGAACGGTGTTGGAACTGGAGGTATCAACAGGGATAGTAGAGGTGTTGGTAATGGAAGACAAGGAGGAGCAGGTGTTGGATCTGAAGGTAGGAACGGGGGTAGTGGAGGTGTTGGGAATAGAGGACGAAGAGGAATAGATGTTGGAACCGGAGGTATCAACAAAGGTAGTGGAGGTGTCGGTAACGAAGGACAAGGAGGAACAGGTATTGGATACGAAGGTAGAAACGGTGGTAGTGGAGGTGTTGAGAATGGAGGACGAGGAGGAACATGTGTTGGAACTGGAGGTATCAATGGGGGTAGTGGAGGTGTTGGTAATGGAGGACAAGGAGGAACAAGTGTTGGATCTGGAGGTAGGAACGGGGATAGTGGAGGTCTCGTGAATGGAGGACGAGGAGGAACAGGTGTTGGAACCGGAGGTATCAACGGGGGTAGTGGAGGTGTTGGGAATGGAGGACAAGGAGGAGCAGGTGTTGGATCTGGAGGTAGGAACATGAGTAGTAGAGGTGTTGGGAACGGAGGACAAGGAGGAACAGGTGTTGGAATTGGAGGTATCAACGGGGGTAGCGGAGATATCAGTAACGGAGGACAAGAAGGAATAGTTGTTGGATACGGTGGTACTGGAGGTGTCGGGAATGGAGGACGAGGAGGAACAGGTGTTGGAACTGGAGGTATTAATGGGGATAGTGGAGGTGTTGGTGATGGAGGACAAGGAGGAACAATTGTTGGATCCAGAGGTAGGAACGGGGGTACCGGAGGTAGGAACGAGGGTAGTGGAGGTGTCGGGAATGGAGGACGAGGAGGAACAGGTGTTGGAATTGGAAGTATCAACAGGGGTAGTGGAGATGTTGGGAATGGAGGACAAGGAGGAGCAGGTGTTGGATCTAGAGGTAGGAACAGAAGTAGTGGAGGTGTCGAGAATGAAGGACGAGGAGGAACTGGTGTTGGAACCGGAGGTATCAACGGTGGTAGTGGAGGTGTTGGGAATGGAGGACAAGGAGGAACAGGTATTGGAACCGGAGGTAGGAATGGGTGTAGTGGAGGTGTCGGGAATGAAGGACGAGGAGGAATTGGTGTTGGAACCGGAGGTATCAACAGAGATAGTAGAGATGTTGGAAATGAAGGACGAGGAGGAACTAATGTTGGAGCCGTAGGTATCAATTAAAATAGTAAAGGTATAGGTAATTAAGGATGAGGAGGAACGAGTGTTGGATTTAGAGGACGAATACGACCTGGGCAAGATGATACAATTGGTGAAGCTGTGGTTCGTAGACGTGTTGGAAGTGGAGTAGCAGCGCAAGGTGGTGGTGGATTGCGTTGAATAATAATTTCTCCTCAATGATGCCATCATATATGTAGATTTCTATATTGAATAAAAAAAATTCTTAAAACCAGGTGCTCTATCTGTAATTAAAAAATATATTAAAATATATGTGAATTTCTATATTAATTAAAAAATCTCAAACTATGTGCTCCATCTGTAATTAAAAACTATTGTACTTAAATAGTTAAAATTAAATATATCCATAAGTTTAATAGTATAGCCGAATTTTAACATCTTTACTTTGCAAGTCAATGATGTTCAAGTTTATCTATGCACTTAAACATACATACTTTTCAAGTAAATGATGTTCAAGCTTATCAATATACTCATGTTTTAATATTTTTCAAGTTAATGATGTTCAAGTTTATCCATGTACTCTTGTTTATGTATAATTACAGTATAAAATGTGTTGAATCTCATTATTTTTTGAAAATTTTGTATCACTCTCTTCTTCTGTTATACGATGATAATGTTCATACGTAAGATAACAATATCTCATCGTGTAATCTCTTACCATCTATCATAATTAGTATGTAATGGATTGTATATTAATTACATGGTATACCCTTTGCAATGTGTACTAATTGATATGCATTAATTTCATATAATAAACTAGCATATAATCCTCCTTGTCCCACTAAATTTTCTCTTTTTTTCGTTCTTTATATTATTTTATTCATTATTATTGTTTCTTTTGATTTATTTTATTTATGTTTTCTTTATGTGTTATATTTATTTGACGTTGTAAATATTGTTATGTTGTTTATGTGTGATATTTATTTCACATTTAAAATTATTATTTACATTTTTCTTTGAATATTTTGCAATCGTCATTTAAAAATGAATTTATGCTCTTCTTTTTTTCCTTTGATTCGATTTTTTTAAAACTTTACATATGTATAATCTATTTCTCAATCAATTTCAGAAATAATAAAATAAATCTTGGAAACTATACCATAAAATTTGAGATTTAAAACTATTTAGTAAATTAAAATTCAAAGATTGTTCAAATTTTGAAAATAGATTTGAAAAAATCAAGTAAATATAACATTTGTGGAAATTATCAAATTACAAAAATTATAAATTTACAAACAAAATATGAAAAATTACAGGATATGTGTGTATATATATATATATTCATGAAATAAGAATAGTTTTTATAAATCTGAAAATTCAAAATTAAATTGAAATATAAAGATCATTAAAGTATTCAAAAAAGTCGAACTAGAATTTAAAACTTAGATTAAAAGTCTAATGATTACAAACACAATATAAAAATACAGGATTTGAAAATAAACAGATCTGGAATATTAGTGAATAATTTAAATTTTAGTCTGTAATATAAAATTAGAGACCACCAACAAATTGAGGATGGTTTGTGTTTTGAAGAATGGTTTCCGTTTTTTGTGAAGTAGTATTTCTCTTGTGCATTATACGAGTTGTCATATTTGTATTTTATAATTAGATTTTAATCATTATATTAAAAGTTTGTTTATAATTTTTCGGATTATTTAAAATGATACTCAAAAAATATTATTTTGTTCATTTGATAATTTGTAATTTTATTTATTGTTATCTTATTTCATTATGTAAAATTTTATAAGTATAATTTTTACTTAGAAAACTATAGTTGAAACAACTACAAATCAATAAAAAAAACTTAAATTCACCAAAATTTAAACATTTTAGAAGTCTTGATATTTTGTTTTATATATATAAAATGTAAATAACAAATTAAAATTATCAAAAAGACAAACTTGATGTGGCATGCATTGATAGCAAATTTTAAATAAATAAGTTCTAATTTAATTCGTTAAAAAAATTATCACTCTTAGAAACCTCAAAGTTACAGATATAAAATAAAACTGACAATAAAAAAATTACAAATAATTTAATACATCATTTATTAAAAATAAATTTTAGCTTAAGAAGTTATTGAATTTTAAACCCTCCAATTCATAAATAAAATTACAAATAATTAACAATAAATTTAATTAAGTCATGCCTACATAAAAAAATGAACTTTAAATCAAGTTAATTTAAAAATTATGATTTTGTATTAAAAAATATTATTTTTATAATTTCATTTTTTCCAATTTAAAATTAAATAATGAATAGAAAACTTATGAAGTTTCATTATTTATCATTCAATCAAATCAAATAATAAATAAAGTTGATTATGAAAAAAAATTAATTACAACAATGAAAAAAAAAAGTAAACTTACTACAAATAAAATAATAAATAAAGTTGATTATGAAAAAAAATTAATTACAACAATGAAAAAAAAAAAAGTAAACTTACTACAAATAAAATAATAAATAAAGTTGATTATGAAAAAAGTTAATTACAACAATGAAAAAAAATAGTAAACTTACTAAAAATTGGAAGAGGACTATGGACAAAAAAATATGACATACATGAGTTGTGGTATTATTATTTATTTATTTATTTATTTCATTTTATTTTTTTGAAAGAGGATTGGAAATTCCAGCAGCCCGTTACTTCTGGCAGTAGCCCAATAAATAGCAAGACTAGCCCACAGGTATTTAGAATGATTCTATATCGGCCTACATAATTTTGCTGAGGCCCAATATAGCTAGCCATCACAATAAGAAGGCCCACTTGGCTCACTAGTGAATGTGATCACCAATGCTCTTTCTCAAAATCATATCATATCACAATATTCAGAAATGAAGTGCATGAATCATCAATTCTCACTCTCTCTCTTACAATTATGTCTTTTTGTACTTTTTGTTATGAAATGCAGCAACAATTTAAATAGTGTTTTATACTCACAAGCAATGTTGTTGCAATCGTAGCAGTGGTATGTTCGACGGTCGTCGGTGAGATGATTGAGAATTTGTACAAACATCTATACTTATATAAAAGTAACACAGTTGGAAGATATTACAAGAATGTCATTTTCCCTCCTAAAGATGTCATATCATTATTTTTGTTAATAAAAAAAATTTTAAAAATTATTTATTTTGTCAATAAGATTGTTCATGTTATTTAAGACACTTTTCCCATGTAATATATTGTTAATTATTATTATTATTATTATTATTACGTATTATTAACTTTAATTACTTAATGTCAATAATTATTCTCATTATCAATTCTAAAGTTAAAAAAATTTTAAGATATTTTTTTTTGTAATTATGAGAAATATTGTAGATAAATAACATTTCAAAATTTCTATTATTAATTGATCACTTTTAACCAACTCCAAACATTATTGACTTATCAAATTATCTATCAAACCATGAAAAAATTTTAGTAAAAGACATAATAAATAAATAGAATGTAAGCTTTCAAGTTTTTAATTTTCTTTTTGTTAACTTTAATTAATTAATGTCCAGAATTATTCGTATTATCAATTCAAAAGTTCAAAGAAATTTTAATATAATTTTTGTAATTATAAGAAATGTTGTATATAAATAAATATTTCAAAACTTATATTGTTAATTGGTCACTTATAACTAACTCTAAAAAGAAAAAATTCAACATAAGACAAAAAAATAGAATGTAAGCTTTCAAGTTCGTTGTTTAAATTATTTATAATTTTGTATTCCAACTTTTAAATATTATCAAATATAATTTAGAATGACATATACAATTTGTGTTATTTGAATTTAGAATAACACGCAACCCAAAAATGAATGCATAAGGAAGCCCTAATGTATAGTGGGAATTCAACCAATTTTACTTTCTTCAGATAAAACTTTACTTTACCCAACAATATTTTTAAATTATAAAATATAGCTTTTAAAATCAATAGAGATATGAAAAATATATTTGTATATTATACAAAGTTTGAATAATAAAAGATGTATGGATAACTTTTAATATAACAATTTTATTATATAATTACAAATTGTATATACTAATTACTACCACAATAAATAATAAATCGCGCATTGTGCGGGATGAATGTTGTTAATTATTATTGTTGTTATTATTATTATTATTATTTATTATTGTTGACGATGATTGTCATTCATTGTTGAACAATAATTTATTTCTTTTTTTTAATTTTGTTAACTTGAATTACTTAATGTCTATAATTATTCTCATTATCAATTTTAAAGTTAAAAAAATTTTAAGATATTTTTTGTAATTATGAGAAATATTGTATATAAATAATATTTCAAAATTTCTATTGTTAATCTATCACTTTTAACCAACTCCAAAAATTAATGTCTCATCAAATTATCTATCGAATCATGAAAAAATTCAGCAAAAGATAGAAATAAATAGAATGTAAACTTTCAAGTTTTTAATTATTTTTTGTTTTTTTTGTTAACTTTAATTACTTAATGTCTAGATTATTCATATTATTAATTTGAAAGTTAAAAGAAATTGTAATATACGTTTTGTAATTATGAAAAATGTTGTATATAAATAAATATTTCAAAACTTATATTGTTAATTGGTCACTTATAACTAACTCTTAAAATCATTGGCTTATCAAATTATCTATCGAGTCATGAAAAAAATTCAACAAAAGATGAACAAATAGAATGTAAGCTTTCAAGTTCGTCGTTTAAATTATTTATAAATTTTGTATTCCAACTTTTTGATATTATCAAATATAATTTAGAAGAACATATACAATTTGTACTATTTGAATTTAGAATAACAAGCAATCCAAAAACAAATGCATAAGGAAGCCCTAATATATAGGGAGAAATTAACAAAATTCTACTTTTTTAAGTTAAAACTGTACTTTACCCAACAATTTTTTAAAATTATAAAATATAACTTTAAAAATCAATAGAGATATGAAAATATATTTGTATATTATGCAAAGTTTGACTAATAAAAGATGCATGAATAACTTCATAATATAGCAATTTCATTATATAATTACAAATTGTATATTACCATAACAAATAATAAATCGTGCATCGCGCGGGTGAATTACTAGTTCTAATAAAGAGGACAACACCAATGTTACATTGAAACCCAAAATATCAGTTGATCAATCAATATAATGCATATTGTTTGCAGTATGCTCGGATTGTTCGTGAAGTGCTTAGTGAATTAGAACTTCCTTATATACTTCAGAGTGTGGGTCAAGGATCAGTACATGAAACGTTGCTTTGCGAAAATTCTGGATCAAAAGAGGTCAGCTAATAAAATACTCATCTAGCATTAAACCAACTTGTTATATTAATACTATATAATAGCTTCTGATATGAAAATTTGCTCCAAGAAAACTTCTTCCAAACCACAGAGTCCTCTATCACAGACCAAATCCAATTATCAATTGTGGTTTGTCGATTATCCATCCCAATTCAGTTGTTGAGACATTCTCCGCGGCAGAACTCACATTTGCAATTGTTGAGACGTTCTCTGCCGCCGAACCCACTGCAGTAGCCATCTTCAATTGTAAATGGTCGGGTGTATTTTGCTCCTCCATCAAATTATCAGTTTGGGAAGGATTTTATATCATCATTGTTTCAGAATCATTGGTTATTTCTTAGGATGATGGGAGAGTTGGGGGACTTCGTTTCCATTAATAAAGTTGAGAAGGTGTTTGAAATCGTGTAAACGAGTGCACAATACGGTTGTTAGGAATGGACCTCCAAGATTTGAATTTTGAGAAGGTGGGATTGGGGGAGAAGTGAATTATAAATTTGGGGTTATAGAATTTTAAATTTGAAAGTTATAGAATTTTAAGTTTATAAATTCAAATAGTGTATTTACATTTCCTTTTAACATTAATTTTTAAATTTAAATAGTGTATTTTCATTTAATTTTAAAATTAATACATTATTTGAATTTAAAAATTAAAGTATATATAAGGTTAAGTGGTAGTATCGGAATGTATTTAGCAAAATACTTTAAAAATGAGTAAGTTATTTTTATAAAAATGTGATAGATTCTGAATAACCTTAAATAAAATTGAGTGGTGAATTTGAATTGTTAATTAGATTCCGAATCACTAATTTATATAGGATCAACCTTACTTACAGTTCCTTCAATTTACACCTTACATTTACAATTTTAGTTGAAAGAAATTAGTGAACATTATTTATAATATTAATTATTTCACAGATTTGTATAATTAATCATATTGTGAAAACAAGAGAAGAAACATTAATTGAAAATTGTTGTGCTTGTTCCTTTTATTTTATTTAAAGCCAAATCTTATATATATATATATATATATGATAAAAATAAAAACTCATATTTGTAAGTTCCTAACATCAAATAATTTTTTTTAAATGTTTAACCAAACGTTGTTGAGGAGTTTATAAACTCTTAAACATCTCATAATATCTAAAATGGTTTATAAGCTTACTCAAATACTCTCTTTGTGAGTGTATGACTTGAACAAAGGTGAATGTAGATGCATGGAGGTTTGCAAAGTCAGGAACCGGGATCAATTTTACAAGAACCGATCGATTTTCAGCTCAATTGGATGAATTTGCTGAATTAGGGCTGGAATTGGATTTGGGGGCAGAATTAGGGTTCCTGGGGCAATTTCGTAAAATTGACAGCCAATTCGAATCCTATTAGGATTCGAACCTTGGGGCTTTTATTCCTGATACTTAGGCGAATCCAAATTGATAAGAATCGTTAGATTTGGATAAGTATTGCATCGGATTACGTTTCTAGGGTTATATAAACCCCAATTCTCCAAATTTTGGGGATTAATCTGAATTCTTGTAATCTTGGCAAAATTAGTGAATGCTCTTCTCTCTCCCGTGGATGTAGATCAAATTTATTTGGTCGAACCACGTAAATTGTTGTGTCTTCTATTTTTCTTAAATTTTTCTTTCTTTCTTGATTCAATTAGGATTAGGGTTCTTAATAACCTAATTATCAAATTGCAAGTCTGAATCTGGTTAATTGAATTAAATTGCTCAATAAACCTAACAAGTGGCGCCGTCTGTGGGAACGGGACTTGCAAGATGATGGGATCGATGAAGATGGATGTTGAAAAGTTCAATGGAACCAATGATTATAACCTATGGAAGGTTAAGATCACTGCACTACTGACACAACATGGACTGGAAGGTGTTCTTGATGAAGCTAATGTAGGAACTTCATCAGATGCAGCCAAGAAGCACAAAGAGATGGATAACAAGGCTAGAACAGCAATAATTCTATGCCTAAGGGACAAGGTGTTGAGAGAAGTATGCAAGGAGACATCAACTAAGGTCTTGATGGATAACTTGGATTCCTTATACTTAACTAAAACCTTGGCAAATCGTTTGTTCTTGAAGCATAAACTTTATGCGTTCAAGATGATGGAAGAGAAGAAGATTTCAGAGAAGGTGGATGGATTTATCAAGATTCTTGATGATCTTGATAATATTTGAGTGAAGATCGATGATGAAGATAAGGCGTTCATGCTGCTCCATGCACTTCCCAAGTCTCTTGAAAATTTTAAAGATTCTCTTGTGTATGGTAGGATGGATAAAACTCTTTCACTGGATGATGTGTTAATCGCTGTGAAAATGAAGATATTGCAAATGCCTACTAGTTCCAGATCTGATAATGGTCCGGAAAGCTTGAGTGTTAAGTTCAAGGGCCAGAAGAAAGGGCAAGGGAACTTCAAGAAAGCTCAGAAGACTGATAATTCTGATGCAAACCAATCTGGAGAAGAAAAGAAGGAAACGAGGAGGTGTTATCATTGCCAAAGAGTCGGGCATCTCCAGAAAAATTGCCTGGATAAAAAGGCTGGTAAACCTGCTAAACCACCGCAAGCTGCAGTGGCTGAGGAAGGATATGAAGATGGTGAGATGTTGTGCGTATCAGACACTCAGAATCTGGAAGAGTGGGTATTAGACTCAGGCTGCTCGTTCCATATGTGTCCAATCAAGGCTGTCTTCATTGAACTTAAGAAAGAAGATGGAGGTGTAGTGCTGCTGGGAAATAATCAGAGCTGTAGAGTGCAAGGAATAGGGATAGTTAGGTTGAAACTTCATAATGGAAAGGTGAAGAAGCTCCCTAATGTAAGATTCATTCCTACTCTGAAAAGGAACCTCATCTCTCTAGGTTCCTTATACAACTCGGGCTACAACTTCAACACATGTGATCAAGGCTTCTTGAATATTACAAAAGAATGGAGAGTAGTCATGAGGGGTGAAAGAAGTAATGGCTTATTTACCCTACTTGGTTCTACAGTGCTAGAAGAAAATTACTTAACACTGAGCTCAGCTGAAACTAACATATGGCATAAGAGGCTTGGACATGTTGGTGAAAAAAGGCTATTGGAACTAGCCAAGAACAAAGCCTTTGGAGATGTAACACTCTCAAAGCTGGAATTTTGTGACCTATGTGTTATGAGAAAGGTAAAGAAGCTACAATATCCAACTGGTAATCACAGCACCAATGGAATAATGGACTATGCTCACTCGGATGTATGGGAACCTACCAAATCGACTACTCATGGAGGAGGAAGGTTCTTTATGACAATAATCGATGACTTCTCAAGGAAAACCTGGATGTTTGTGATGAAGAACAAGAGTGAAACCTTCACACACTTTAAGCACTGGTTATTGCAGCAAGAAAACAGTACAGGGAAGAAGCTCAAACATCTTAAAACCGATAATGGGTTGGAGTATCTTTCAGAGGAGTTTCAGGAGTTTTGCAAAGAGAGAGGAATCACAAGGCATAGAACCGTAGCTCTCAATCCCTAACAAAACGGAGTAGCGGAGAGAATGAATAGAACACTTTTGGAAAGAGTTAGATGTATGCTACTGGATACAAATCTATCAAAATCTTTTTGAGGAGAGGCTGTAAACACAACAGCATATCTGATTAATAGATGTCCATCTTCAGTCCTGAAGTTTAAGTCCCCTGATGAGGTGTGGTACTCAAAACCACCCAATTATTCACACTTGAAAGTATTCGGATGTCAGGCCTTTGCTCATGTTAAGCAAGACAAGTTGGATGCAAGAGCTTTGAGGTGCATTTTCATAGGCTATCCTCAAGGCACAAAAGGCTACAAACTATGGAACTTGGAGCCTACTGGACAACGGTGTATAATCAGTAGGGATGTAGTATTTAATGAGCAAGTAATAGGATATAAATCAGCCACTGACAGCCCTGATGAGCCTTCTGAAAATTCAGAAAATTCAGAGCTTCAAGATGTGCAAGTTGAGGTGGAGTCTGCTGCTGATCACCTGCAAACTGAAGAAGAAATCATTGTTGAGAATCAAGCTGAGACTGAACTGGGAGAAGCACATGAAGATGAGGTTGGAACTGAAGTTCTTGACACCTACAGACTAGCCAGGGATAGACAAATGAGAGAAATTCACCCTCCAACTCGATTTGGTCATGCTGATGTGGTATCATATGCCTTAATCGTTGCCGAAAACATTGATTATGAAGAACCAAATTCTTACAGATCTGCCCTACTATCTCCTGATAAGGAAAGGTGGATTCAAGCCATGAAAGAGGAAATTCTATCACTAGAGAAGAATGACACTTAGATTTTGACAAAAGCTCCAAGAAGACAAAAGATAGTAGGATCTAAATGGATATTTAAGAAGAAATTAGAGGTTGTTGGAATTGAACAAGTGAGATTCAAGGCTAGGTTGGTTGCAAAAGGATTCACCCAACGAGAGGGAATTGACTACAACGAAGTGTTCTCTCCTTAGTCAAACATTGTTCAATCAGGCTGCTCCTGTCCTTAGTAGCTCAGTGGAACTTGGAACTTCATCAACTCGATGTCAAAACCGCTTTTCTGCATGGTAACCTTGATGAAATTATCTACATGAGACAGCCCGAAGGTTTCATTGCACCAGGAAATGAAAATAAAGTTTGCAAGCTTCAAAGGTCTCTTTATGGTCTCAAGCAAAGCCCAAGATAGTGGTACAAACGATTCAATGAAGTGATGAGCAAGATGAATCTGAACAGATGCCAACATGATCAATGTGTATACTTGGAAGTGGAATGTGAGAGTGTGATCACATATTTGCTTCTATACATGGATAACATGCTTATAGCCAGCAAACATGAAGAAAGAATCACTGCACTGAAACAGAAATTAAAAACACACTTTGATATGAAAGACTTGGGGACGGCCAAGAGAATGCTTGGAATGGACATTGTGAGGGATAGAGAAGCTGGAAAAGTGTTTCTACATCAAAAGGAATACCTGGAGAAAGTGTTGAATCGATTTAATATGCAGCAACCCAAAATAGTAAAACTCCCATTAGAGCAGCAGCTCAAGCTCACAGCAGACCAAAGCCCAAAAACAGCAGAAGAGAAGAGAGACATGGAATCAGTTCCATATGCTAGTGGAGTTGGGAGTCTTATGTATTCAATGGTGTGTCCAAGGCCGGATCTAGCCTATAGCATGAGCGTTATTAGCAGGTATATGGCCAACCCCGGAAGAGTGCACTGGGAAGCTTTGAAACACATACTCAGATACATCAGAAGTTCAGCTGATAAGGGGCTGATGTTTGGTGGAAAACCTCAGAATTTGGAGGCACCCTTGGAGGGTTTTGTTGACTCAGACTTTGCTGCAAACCAAGACACAAGGAAGTCACTTACAGGGTACGTTTTCACTCTATTTGGTACAACAATCAACTGGAAATCAATGCAGCAACCAACAGTAGCTCTATCTACAACTGAAGCTGAATTTCTTGCCATGGCTAAAGCATTCAAGGAAGCAATATGGCTTAAGGGAATGGTGGAGGAGTTAGGCATAAAACAAGAAATAATCACGATCCATTGTGATAGCCAGAGTGTCATACACCCATCCAAGCATCAGACTTTTCATGAAAGATCTAAGCATATTGATGTGAAACTACACTTCATAAGAAATATCATTAAAGAATGATGGATTCAAGTGAAGAAAATCAGTACAGACGACAACCCTGTAGATATGTTGACAAAGGCAGTTTGTACTTCGAAGTTTCTACACTGCATGAACCTAATCAAGGTTCATGCATTGGCTTGACAGATTCGAAGATGGTGAAGGAGTGAGAAGGGTATCCATTTTTCAAGTCAAGGTGGAGGATTGTGAGTGTATGACTTGAACAAAGGTGAATTTAGATGCATGGAGGTCTGAAAAGTCAGGAACCGAGATCAATTTTACAAGAATCGATCGATTTTCAGCTCAATTGGATGAATTTGCTGAATTAGGGCTGGAATTGGATTTGGGGGCAGAATTAGGGTTCTTGGGGCAATTTCGTAAAATTGACAGCCAATTCGAATATGATTAGGATTCGAACCTTGGGGCTTTTGTTCCTGATACTTAGGCGAATCCAAATTGATAAGAATCGTTAGATTTGGATAAGTATTGCATCGGACTACGTTTCTAGGGTTATATAAACCCTAATTCTCCAAATTTTGGGGATTAATCTGAATTCTTGTAATTTTGGCAAAATTAGTGGATGCTCTTCTCTCTTCCGTGGATGTAGATCAAATTTATTTGATCGAACCACGTAAATTGCTGTGTCTTCTATTTTTCTTGAATTTTTCTTTCTTTCTTGATTCAATTAGGGTTAGAATTCTTAATAACTTAATTATCAAATTGCAAGTTTGAATCTGGTTAATTGAATTAAATTGCTCAATAAACCTAACACTCTTAATTTTATTAACACTCTTAATTTTATGTAGATGAGGAGGACTAGCCAGAGTGTAAGCCTCGACACAATTATTCTTCCAACGAGTATTAAAGCATTTTCTTGATGTTAATATATATAACTTAAACTTTTGTGATGTAACAATAATCGTGGGATGTTTATAAATGTTTCAATTATAAATTTCATTTATTTTCCTTTATTGCTCTGAACATTTGAGAGATTGAGCAAGTCTTAGTTTCATAAACTTATTTTTGAATAATCTCCTTCAAAAGAAAACTTTCAGAATGTTACAAATATCGATCACTATAAATGTTACAAATATTGAATATCAATTTGCTATAAAATACACATGTAGATGACACCATTAATATAATATAGTGGAAATGACATAAATTGACTAAAAACCTAAAAGTATAAATTAATAAGGAGCTTGAGAAAATCAAACATGAAAACTTAAGAGTGGGATTGTTATGTCCCAGGATATGCATTTTAGATCCATAGTCTAACCCATCTTTTTGTATCTACCCTAAAACATGCTCCTCCATTTTTTTTTTCTTTTTTCTTTTTGCGTTTTTTCTCTTTTTTTTTTTAATCTCTTTTTCTTGTCGATCTCTTTTTCTTCTTATCAATTTTATACATTCTTCTTTTTCTCTATCTTCTTCTTTTTAATCTTCTTTGAATCATGATGAAATCATGTATGTGGTTTTTTTTATCTTCTTTTTTTACTTCTTTTCATATATTTAGATAATTGATTTCAAATTACGATTCCATTGAAATAATTTTAAAATATTGAAAATCAATTATCTCAATCATGATTTGCAAAAAATTGATGAAGAAGGTGATGAAATCGTGAATTCCATTTTTAGGGTTTTAAACTTACACTCTACAGTATATTGATACATTTTACTTAAATAAGTACATTTTAATCATATGAGTAATACCTTAGATTTTAATAAAACAAATAATACATTTAAATAAAACAACTAAAACTTTTACATATAATAAGTAATATCTTTTAGTAAAATAAAGTAATACTTTTAAACAAAACAAGTTATACATTTGAAATAAAAAAAAATAATACATTTAAATATATAAGCAAAAGATTTTTCGCGATACATAAGTAATACTAAATAATACATTTGATCAAGTAAACAAGTAAAATATAAACATATATTCCAGTTAAAAAAATAATACATTTTGAGTATACAGTTAATATCTTTCACTAAACAAGTAAAATGTAAACTTATATTTCAAGTATGCAATTAATACCTTATGATTATACAACTACTATCTTCACTTACGAATTTATGTAGGTTTAAGTGGATATGGATGCATGCCAACTAAGATCTGACAGCGTATGGGGACGTGTGACATGCATGGATGCAATCTAAAGTCAGGGGTCAAAGGGTATAAGTTTTTGCCAAAAACTTAAGGTGTAATATGTAAAAATCAATTAAAGTATGATCGATTTTCAATTCGCAATTTAAATTTTTTTATTCAATTGCAATCCAAATTTAAAGTGCAACCTAAACTTTTTTTTTTTGACATTTTTTTTCTGATGAAATGTATAACACATGACTTGCATATGCTTACATAAGGGTAAATATGACAATGCAAAAATAATATGTTGCAAATTAAAAAAAAACAACCATACTTCACGTTGTTTTTTAACTCCCCATATGAAAGTTACGTGTAAGTCACATGTTGTGCATTTTGCTAGAAAATATGCGATAATTTAGGTTGCTTTTAAAAAAAAAGTCATACACTTCATGTTGCAATCGAATAACATATCTTTTAATAAATTAAGATAAGTTAATACAATTTTGGAACAGTCTTCATCAGTTTATATTAATTTATATAAAAAAGAAAGAAAGAAAGAAAAATAGAATTAAAAATCATAAAATATAATTCATATTAAATTGATTAGTATTAAAATTGGTTTTCTATACTTTTATTTATAAAATTAAGAAAATAAAAGGAATCTTAATTTTATATATTGCATTAATTATATATACATATATATATATATATATATTATTACAGGTCGGGTGAAGATTGTTTTAAAACTGCACTAACTTGTCTTAATTTATCTAAATATAATTATATATTGAAATATGAATAAAATGAAAAAAAAAAATTGTCTTGAATTGAGAATTTAATCTAGTTTTCAAGTCTTCAATTGAGAATGATGGTTAAATTGAGTCATTTATTAAGAAACTTTAAATTTGAGTTTAGAATTAAGAACTAATCTATAAATTGGATCTTATTATAAAATTTATCCTAAATGAGATTAATTATTCCAAATTATATATATGTTAACCCATCAAATACTCCAAAATCACTTATTATCTTTAAAAAAAAATTAATAACATATAATAACATATTAACTTAACTCAATACTCAATCTAATCCAACTACGACAAATAGATCAAACGATTATACCAAATGTTATATCGACATTTTTTTCTCAATAATCAGTTTTTTAAGTTATTTTGTTAAGTTTTGTTTATTTTCTTCTTTTTTCTCTATTGTAATTTTCATTTTATATTTGTAAATTTGTTAAGTATAATTTTTACTTAGAACATATATTTTACTATTATAGTCGAAAGTATTACAAATTAACAACAAAAAATCATTTAAACAAAAATTAAACATGTAGATTTTATATATTTTCCATTTTCCATATATAATATAAGTAATAAATTAGATATCATAAAAAATGATAAATTCAATATATAATGTATTAAAAGCGGATTTGAAACAAAAAATAAATAAAAAAATTAGCACAGAAATAAACTTGAACATCCATGGCGTGGGAAGTGATGCTAAACTTCAGTCATAGTATAATATTTATGGATATATTTCATTTCAACAATTTGAGTATTCAAATTTAACAAGATAAAATACGAAAGCTCTTTTTTATCTTTTTAAATATATAGATGGAGCTTTTGGTTTTGAGAATCAGAACTTTTTTTTAGACAATGCGAAAATTCACATATATAGTAGCATCATTAAGGAAGAATTATTGTTCAAGGCAATCCACCACCACCATATCTTCTTGTTGATCCTTTAATTCAAACAGGTTCATTACCTCTTCCAGGAGGAGTTCTAACAGGTACATTACCACCTGTTGGAGGAGTTCTAGGAGGAGTTCTAGGAGTAGAAGGAGTTCTAGGAGGAGTTACGACAGGAGGAGTTCTAGGAGGAGTAGAAGGAGTTACAACAGGAGGAGTAGGAGGAGTTATAACGGGAGGAGTTCTAGGAGGAGTTACAACAGGAGGAGTAGGAGTCACAACAGGGGGAGTTCTAGGAGGAGTTACAACGGGAGGAGTTCTAGGAGGAGTAGGAGGAGTTACAATAGGAGGAGTTACAACGGGAGGAGTAGGAGGAGTTACAATAGGAGGAGTTACAACGGGAGGAGTTCTAGGAGGAGTTGTTGGAGTAGGAGGAGTTGCAACAGGAGGAGTTCTGACAGGTCTCCTACCCCTTCCTCGACCTCCAGTTCCAACACCTGGACCTCCAATTCCAACACCACCCCCTCTTCGACCTCCAATTCCAACACCACCCCTTCCCCTTCCTCGACCTCCAGTTCCAACACCTGCACCTCCAATTCCAACACCTCCCCCTCGCCCTCCAATTCCAACACCCGGACCTCCAATTCCAACACCTTGTTTTTCATTTTCAACACCTTCACCACCCCCAGCTTCTCCTTCAGTTACAACGATTTCATTAGCCGCTACACTTGGCCTAATTTCAACACTTGTGCCGCTCGTTGTTCCTCCAAATTCCGCAAGAACACGAACTCTAGCACTTCCACCACCCCTTACTTCTCCAAATCCAATTCGTCCATCATTTCTACTTAAATCGATGTCATTGTCTTCGATGGTCTTCATGTTGTCAAATTTGTGGTTCTTCTCATCGTGGAATAAAATATTCTGTGTGGCAACAAGTGCTCTTGCACCACTGGAACACATGCAAAATAATGCTCCAACAAAAAAGAGAATCATATTTATTTTTCGAGTCATTTTGTTTTTTTGAAAGTAAAGTATATAATATATTTCAAATGAATATCGATGGAATGCAGGAACAAATTTATAAGTATATATAGAGGTGAATGTCAATGTCAATTTTAAAGGAATGGTTGGGGGTGGTAGCAAGAGTAGTTGCTACCCATGTATAGTTGCTTCTAGTAACAAATTTAATTAATATTAGTAAAACTTGAGATTATTAGTTACAATTAAAAGCAATTATTATTTTCATTAAAATAAAAGTACATTTGACTATTTGAGTTACTTCACTTCCTTTTCCTTTACCTTTTATTTTAATTTTCGTTTTTTCTGAAACTCATATATTGATTAGTTACAATTCAAACCAACTATTTTTCATTAAAATATAAGTAAATTTGACCATTTGAGTTACTTCACTTCCATTTCCTTTTATTTCATTTTTATGTTTTTTAAACTCATATATTGATTAATTCCAGCATTTTACTTTATATATTACTGAGTACATGGGATCTTTTATACACTTCACATTATATTTTATATTTCAAAAGTAATAATACGTGTACTAAATAATATTATTAATTAATATTTAATACATAATATCTAATATATATTAAATATGAAATGAAAACCTGACTTACCACCAATCATCTTTTATAGTAAAGGAGATGTAAGCCTCCCATAATGTCCTTTAAAATCACGCACTAATAACGAATTGATTTGACATAAATTGACCATTTCTATTTAAGAATTATATTCAAAAAGATGTTTATTATAAATTATTAATTATGATGAGCAATAAAAAATTATGGCTATGTAACAAGTATATATATCTGTGTTCATATACGCATTTCCAAAAATGAATAAAAATAAACGTAGGATATACATATGCATGTCATTATGGTGATTTTTCCAACTTTAAATTAATATGTATCATATATTATAAGATTATCCTATTTCTATTTATTATAAGCAATAATAAATATTTTTATATAACAAATATACCTATTATAAGTTATTTTCAATATACAAACTAAACATGAGTATTTAAATATTTTATGGGAAGGTCTATACAGATTGGAAATAAATTACTTTACTACTCCTACCAATCCAGATGAAGTGTTGTTTTCCACGACAAATTTTATTTCAAATCAAATGTCATTTTAACTATTTTGACACTTTATTTTTCCAAATTTACCATTACTCTCAATTCTAAAGATTTTTTACCTATTTAATCTCTTTAAAATTAGTTCACACAACATTTTACAATCTTTCTCTAACTCTATTGTTTCTTATTTCTTTATTTTATATTAGTTCATCTCAATGAAATAGGTAAGAAGGAAAGAAAGAAAGAAAGAATCATATTAATTTTTAACGGTGAGAAACTGATATTTTATTTAAGAGCATTTTTATCCAACTTTTATATTCTTTAATCTATATCAAAAAATTTAAAATTACATTTATTTTCAATTGAAGGGATACTAAACAATGAAAATTTGTTGATTCGAATCATCTAGAAAGAGCAAAATATTAGATACTAAAATGTTTTTCCTAAACTTTAGAGACAACTTAAAAAAAAAAATTATGTCTTTAGATTAGTGACTGAATTTTGATCTGTAATAAATGAGCTACCTCCAACAATTTGAAGATGAATTATGGTTGTCTAATGTTTAGTCACTAATTAATGACTATCCAGATATTTATAATTATTTATAGTAATACTACTTTTTATCAGTATTTATGATTTATATTAGATTATTTTTTATTAGAAATAAAAATTCTTTAAACAATATCTTTAGGATATCATTAGAATGGATAAAAAAAAAACGTATTATTTCTTAAAATTATATACTTCCTCTTAATTTAATTTGCTTAAACTTCTTTTCAAAAAAAAATGGGTTTAGTAACCTTTTTCAATTATATTTTGGTGGATGTTAAAAAAATATATTACTCAGAAATTTATATTGCTGATTAAGTTAATTTTTTTCAGCTCTCATTATAATAGATTTATATACTTTGGCTAAACATGAAAATAGATATAAATATGAATATCAAGCACAATTAGTAAAATATAGTAGATTTAATTTTACATTATTAAACTCATATTAAAATATTAAGGAGTGGTTTCATTTATAACTACTTATAAACTAAAAGGTTGTATTGGAGCACAACTTACCATTTATTTGTTCTTTTAGTTAAAAGTTGTCATTTTATTGTTTTATGTAACATGAACAGTCTGTATTAGTCATAAGTGCCAATTTTCACTTATTTTTGCGTATGTTTATGTATTCATTTGAATGTGTTAGTTACGTTTTTATGGTGATTATTGAGATTATTCGTATATAAGATGCATTTGACGAGTTTGTGTTTAATTTCATGATTTTAGTAAGGAAAAGTGCAAGTTTCGAGTGAAATGGCTAAATAGGAGAGCACGACCGTGCTGAATAGCACGACCGTAGCATACGCGATGGCGACTCGAGACTGAAGGATGGGGCACGACCGTGTCGTGTAGCACGGTCGTACCCAAGCACGCAGCAGATTCAATTATTTTGGCGTGTTTTCATTCTTTAATTGAGATAAGACTCCAAGAAGCGAAGAGGGAGGATAATGGGCAAAAAGAGGCAGAGAGAAAAAGTACGGAGAGAGAAGAACGAGAATTTAAAAACCAAAGGAAGCACGAGATCATCGCCGCTAAGATTTTAATCTTTCCTCTCTTGTTAATTTTAGTAGATATGATATTTTCAATCTTGTCTATGAGTTTGTTGATAATCATGTCTAGCTAATTTATAGGGTTTTTAGGGCTTGCTAGTAATCTGATTCGAATCTTGATGGATCTTTAAAGTTAATTCAATGTTCATAATCATTCATCTTATTTGTGTGTTTATGAGTTGATTGTGTGTTTGATTATCTGGCCAATAATTGAACATGTTTTAATAATTGAATCAAAATTTCGGGAGATGAGATTTAATTATGGAAGAATAAACACATGACACATAAAAAGACTTAGATCGGGAGATTAAGAAATTTATGTGATGAGAGATCAATCTTGGGTACTTTTGGAAGTAGTTATATTTCTATCAGATTGAGTAGGGATACCTCTCTGATGACATAATGATCAACTGATTAATTGACTCGGGAAAGCTATTAATTGATATGTGTGATTGCTCATATAGGATAATTGATTAATGAACTTGGATTGGTTAAAGCGATATTTTAATGAGAATTAGACGGACGCATGTCCTAGAACCTGCTTTAGATCTCTATGATTCTTGAGTTGATTTATTTACGTAATTATTGCTTCTGTTGAATTAATCTGAAATTGATGAGATTTGATTTTCCTAGATAAATTTGAGAACCGGATTTGAGTAGTTAATTAGTGTTTAGATAGATAATCTCTGTGGGATCGACCTTGCTCACCGCTCCTATAATTTACGCCGTACACTTGCGGGCGTAGCTAAAAGAAATTAGTGAACAATTACTTATCCACATCCAATAAAATTTGATCATTTTATTAATATCAATATCTAATACTAAATTTTGCTAAAAGAAAACTAGTAAAATCATAAAAACATCATAAAAAGTAGACACATTCACTAATTTTGTTTTATTCATGATTGCAATTAATTTTTTTTATATCCTCAGATATTAATCTAACGTTATTATGATTGATTTTTGAAAGTTATTTTAAGTTAAGAATTCGATGACTGGAAATGAAATTGTCGGTGAAGAATTATATATGATTTTAATTGCTTGGTAAGGTATTTATTTGGTAATCATTCATTAATGCATTGAGGTTTTTTACTTTTTAGTTAAATCAAAACTATACTAAATTAAGAAAATATCAGAAGTCATTCATTAATGCATTGAGGTTTTTACTTTTTTGCTCAATTAGAACTCGACTACATTAAGAAAATATCAAAAGTCATTCATTAATGCATTAAGATTTTTACTTTCTAATTAAATCAGAACTCCACTACATTAGGAAAATATTTAAAATCATTCATTAATGCATTGAAGATTTACTGTTTAGTTAAATCAGAACTCCACTATATATGTTAAGAAAATGTGAAAATAAAGACGGAATTAGTCTTTAATCACAAAATAAATATCAATCTTTAAAGATATTAATAACGGATTTAAAATAAAATTGTTTGTTAGTAAAATGTTTATTGCTAAAATGTAGAGACAAAAAAATTATGTCTTTAGATTTTAGTGATCAAATTTTGGTCTGTAATACAAAATTAGAGACTACCAACAAATTGAAGATGAATTATGTTTGTCTCAAATTTTTCTTGACTAATTATACCACTTTCTATCATTATTAGATGAGGCACCTGCCATGCATGCACTATATTATATTTTTTTTATTTTAGAAAAAAAAAATCTTTCACTAATATTTTAGAATATCATTATGATGGATAAACAAAGGTATTTATCTTTTAAAATAACATGTTTCCTATTAATTTAATTAGTTCGAACTTCTTTAAAATAATTGTTCAGTAATGTTTTTCAACTATATTTGGTGGATGTACCATCCAAAATACAAGACCTCATTCGTACTGATATGTAGAAAATAAGTGCATTTTAATATTAATTAATGTGAGATTTTATAATTTTTTATGTGATTGAATACACTATTTTCTTATATATATATATATATATGTGTTTTCAAACATTTTATATATTTTTTTCTTGATTATTTTAGGAGTTTTGGAGTATGGGAATTAAGAAAAGTAATCATTGGGCTAATGGAAGTTGAAGTCAATTGTATTTGAATGGGAAAAAAAAAGTTAATGGGCTCAAGAATTAAAAGATAAGGCCCAATACCATGCATTTTGAAGGGAAGGAAAAATTGGGCTTAAGAAGATGATATGCTCATCTGGGCCTGGAAGATTAGAAGGAAACATTGTTTATGATTTTTATGATTAGTTTTAGAATGGATTCTTTTATTAATTTGATGATTTCAATTTCAAGAATGCTGGATTGAGTCTTTAATTGCAGGAATGTTTGAATTCGTATTTAAAAGTGATTCCAGATGGGCCTACAATTTTTCTGAGGCCCAATCTACTTAGCCATTACAAAAGAGGGCCCACCAGTGAATGTGATCATCAATTGCTCTCCCTCAAAATCATATCACATTATCCATAGGCAAATCACAATATTCAGAAATGAAGTGCATCATCAATTCTCACTCTCTCTCATCTCCATCACTACTTTCTCACTCTAGATATGAACACCAAACCTTGATGAAAAATAAACCTCGTTTTCTGCAAATAAATGGAGATTGTGGGCCCTACTTCTCCATGCCTCTCAGAAGCAGCCTCCGTTCACTGCCCTCTCTTTTTCTTCTTGCAGCTGCTTCGCCGCCACCCGCCGGAAAGTTATCGGTCCTAATTCAGACAAGGTTTGTCTTTCCGGCGAGAATTTTATGACTTTTTTTTTGTTATTTAATCCTATATTTTGTATAATTGCAATTTGGTGTATGAACTTTTTGTTTTTTGTGATTTGATCCGCAATGTAACTTTAACTTGTGATTTTGACAGCATGAGTGGCTTAATCAATAAAATATACTCGATTCAAATATTTGAGTACAACATTGATTAAAAGTTAAAAATATTAATCTAATACTTCATAAACTAGCATTTTCAATAAATTCAATAATTTTGATTTACATGGTTTTCCTTCATGAGCATTTTCGATAAATTCAAAAAAAATTGTTATACATTGAATTGCAAGAAATAAAAAGTTCACATGTTACGTTGCAATTTTTCACACACAAAAAGAAGCAAAAACTTGCATTTGTATGCAATTAATCCTAGAATTAATTATATATATACCATACATGTAATAATGTGTTTGACGACAATTTGTTGATGACAGCGTTGTGTGTCTATTTGCATATTGGTTAGCCAATTTCGTTGTACCAAAGTTCATTATGAAGGATTTTCAATCTAAGAAGACGAAGAATGATAGCGAAAATCCAAACGACGACGAATTAATAGGGAAAATCGGAGGCCGAGGAAAGGATGATTGAGGATTTGGAAAGGTCGATTTTTTTTGGTAATATTGTACTTTTAAGACTCATTATAGGATAGAACTGATATTGATCGTGCATAGATCAGATTTTGTAATTTAATTATGTATCTTTAAATTGCTCGATCCGAAATTTATGTAAACAATTAGTAGTGAGAACATGTAATATTCTGGTTACATATTTTATTTTATTGTATGTGAACATAGAGTGAATTATAGCATCCATAATGACCTTATTTTTCTTATATGTTTTTTTTAATTAATTGACATAAAATTTTATATTATAAGTTTTGCCATACATAAATTGTTGCAAAACTGTGAACTTTTACGTGCAAAATTTTCTAGGAACATTAACATTTATAATCCCTAATCCCATTAATCAAATCAAACGAGTACTTAGACCATCTCTAACCTTATTTCAATCCGGAGTTAATGTTTTTTCTCCATCGACTAGAATATTTAGGCCACATCTTCTTAACCATTTCTTTTCTCATTTGTGATTTCCTTTTTATATTCATTTTCCTTTTTTATTTTTCTTCTTCTTATGTTTTGATTGTTATTAAACGTTATAAATTTGTTTACATTACAATCCAGCTATCAAAAATTAATATTAAAGTTATTTTAATTATAGATAATTAAATGTTAAATTATATGATATGTTATTTGAATAATGATAAAAATTCATGATTATTTTGATGTAAAATTTAAAATACAATACAAATCATGAAGATTAATAAAACTACACGTTATAATTGAATATATAATTTTTTAAACAATTATAAAATAATAAAGATCAAATTTGATTAATTAAATAAAATAATGAATATTAATAAATATATGACAAATAAAAAAATAATAATAATAAGAAATATTCATTCCTAATGTAAAACGTAGTGGAGGCTGACGAAAATGAGTTACAAATTTTTTACATTAAAATATTGTGAAATATGCGGTGATCTTAGACGTTGGTTTTCTATTATACAATACAATT
The DNA here is from genome assembly GCA_028654395.1 of Scutellaria barbata. Classification (NCBI taxonomy): domain Eukaryota; kingdom Viridiplantae; phylum Streptophyta; class Magnoliopsida; order Lamiales; family Lamiaceae; genus Scutellaria; species Scutellaria barbata. The sequence continues at coordinate 1,412,783 of CM053656.1, read as the reverse complement.
TTGTTATCCTGCATCCCATGCAATTGGATGGATCTGAATTCATTGGAATTTTATATTGATTTTTTTTAACTCATATGTCAACCTTTTTTTATATTAATATAATATTTATGTTATATTAGTATGATCTTTATATACAAATATCATAATTTTTATATAATATTGTAACTTAAAAAAAATCTACATGATATATATGAATATATTTTATATGATATTATTCATATATTTATATAATATTATATATACATTTTTATCCATATAAATATTATATTATTATAATATAAAAGTTCATCTAATATAAAAAAAATTAAAATATCTACCGTGGTCAATTATTAATATATCTAATGATGTGGAATGATCTCATCCTCTAATTATATAAAAAATAAAATTTATATGTATATTGGATATTTGACACATTAGCAGTGAGTATATATTAAATATACTCATGGTAGGTAAGATGGTAGGATTTACCTAATATAACATAAAAATTTTAACAATATATTATGTAATTGTGTAATAGAATATAAAGATATAATTATATGAATATCATAATTGAAAAGGTATTAGATATTTATTAGAATATAAATACATGGAAAAATGTACGAAAGAATCACCTGAAAATTTTAAAGAATGAAATATCTGCGTATTAGAATGAACATTTTTATTCTATAATGCTATATAAAGCCATTGCACTTCAAAAAACAGCGCCAACGTCTCTGGCCTTTTCATTTAATTTTACAGATTTCAAAACTTTATCCCTGCTTTCTCTCTCTCTCTCTCTACTTGGGTAGAAAGATCAGGAGAGTTATGGAAGAAGTCGACGAAACAGATGCCCAATCTCAGGTTTTCTTCCTTTAATTTTTTCATATACCTCTATTTCTGCAAAGGCCTCATGTATGGGGATTATGAATGGAACTTTAGACCTACTGATTTTGACTCCAACTCAATGTCAATTCGCGATAATCTCACACAATTGATTTTCTGTAAACAACTTACCTTTTGCTATTTCAATTTTGCACTATGCCCATTGGTTGAATGAGATCAGCATGGTATAAGTACTTATTTGCTGATTTAGTTGTTGGGCAGAATACATTTACAGAAATGCATTTGTTAGTTGGATTTCAAGGATTTGACACTCCTTAATCTTCCAAATAGTAGTTCTTCTCGTTGGTGCCTCATTTACTCATGTTTTTCTTATTTCAAATAAGCTTAACTGGTACGCATTTTTATGCGATTTTCAGATTTATTTCCATTTTGTTAATCACTCTTTTCGCTTGCAATATGCCACAGGTCTATATGGCATGCATCATGCAAGGTCGAAGGTAATCCGCTTGTGTGTATGAATGATTTGAACAGGAGATTTATTTGTTTGCTTGAGAATAGGGAGATTGGAAAACCAAATTATTGATGTGAATGTATCATTTGTACAGAGTTGGAATCTCTTATTATGATTCCAGTGTATGCCAACTCCACGTCCTGGAATTTTGGGAAGATGAGAATGAAGATTATCCATTGGTTGAGATGGGTACTTGAAAAGAAAATGTTTTAAGCTGTGGTTTCATACAATTTATACATAATATCTTTATTTACTGTTGTTGTAGCGAAATATCAAGCCCAACCTTGTATTATCTACACCAGCACTAAAAGTGAACAATCCTTTTTGACTGCTTTACAAAACAATGGTACAATGCTCAATTACCTTGTATTTCGTTCAACTCTCAGCCGGCACAATTTTATTTTATAAGAAATTTCATGAGTTAAGCAGAAGGGAAAGCTGAAGCACCAACAGTAAAGCTCGTAAAAAGTTCATTATTCACCTACGAGCAAGCATGGCACAGGTAAAACAATAATAGTATAATGTTATCTGTCCAGGGTTTGAATAGTATCATTAGCTGTTACAGATATGCTCACAACGACCTCTGTTGACGCGTCTGGCTAACTGTGGTGTTCTTAATTCTTATTTCCTAGAAAATATAATATTCAATTGCTGTAATTTTGTGTGGTGCCTCGGAAAAAGATATCTTATCCAATGAACTTGAGTACCGTATATGAGCTAAAATGTAGTGCATCCAGTAAGTTTTCCTGATGGTTGAACTTTTTGTTCTTATTCTCTCTTTCGAGGGATCACATCCATTTCTAGCTGATTAGGCAAGTAGTCCTCCGTAGTGGGAGTCAGTTTGCAAGTTTGTTGGCAATACAGTATTGAAAAAGACCATGGCTTTAGAGATCTAATCTTCAGTTCTTTTTCAGATGTTGTCAGATGCATTTTTACTACATCCTTTCAGTCCTTGGAATTTTTTTTTCTACCAAGATCCTTTTTGTGAAACCTTTTTGATTTCGTATATTTCCATATAATGCATAAAACAGACTGATGTATCTGCGAGTTGCTGGGATGGATGAAGGATTGGATATCAAAGAAAGGGTCTCTTTTGTAAGTTGAATAGTACAAGCTTGAATTCTGTATTATTTGTATATCATCACTTCTCAGTGTCTCAGTATGCCTTTCTGTTAGACTGGAGATTCAATTTTCCACTTTTCAGTATTCATGATTACCTGTCAGCTAAATTGTATACAGCTTTCAGGGTGAATCATGTCTTGCACTCATTTGCCCCATGTACATAAGATATCTTCTTAAGTTAAAGAGAGAATTCCACTATTTGCGAATACTGTGGAACATGAGATATACCATATACGTTGACAACTCTCAGCAGTGGGAATAAAACTGTATGGCAATATCAACTGAACAATGAGAAATATGTCTTTCCATGAAATTATTTTATAATATCTTGTGAATTTTGAAATATATGAAGACATTCCATGTAGAGTATTAGCTCTCCTGAGATATCAATATGCTGCCTTTTTTGCTTCCTTCAACGGCATTTTCATTAAATATCAAATTCTCTGTCAGAGTCAATTGGTGGAGACTGCACTTATTTCCCTCTAGATATCCAAACACTCCATTTAGATACTTTAACTATTTTGATGTGAACTTAAACCAATAAACAATAAATACTTAGCATTTACGTACCTGGTGTTAGGCTCAAAATGTTGGAACATTGGATCACTATGATTTAAGTTTTTTGTGCAAGTTGATATGTTCTTTCGTTCAACTGCAGCTTAGTTCAATGATGGACATTCGAAGTGAAGTTCAAGTTCGTGTCAGTGGGGGACTTCTTGCCATATTAGAGAATGAGAGGATATTAGACCCCCTTGAACAGAAGGAAAGTGGGAACCCATCAATTGCAATAAATTCAATCAGCGAAATTTCACTGTATCTTTGCGGTCTTCTTTCTTTTCAATGTAAATGAATTTTCAGTTTAAGTTCTTCCCTTATACATCTGTGCAATTTTTTCTGGGGAGATCTATTTAATCATTTGTTGGGATGTGCACCTTAAGAAACAAGATTAGAAACAATTTCCTCAAAGTTGATTCTGCTGTCCACGAGGCATTGCAAATATTCCAAACTGACAAGCATCCAAGCCATATGGGCATTGGTAGAGCAAAGGAAGGGTAAATGCTGAATATGCTCATGATCTTCTGTTTAAATCAAGAATGGTGGAAAGCAGAAAAATTGTCTTGTTTACATGTTTAAATGAAACATTCACGGGTATTTCTGATTGCAGATTCTCTGTATATGGGATGATGAATAAGGTCTTCTGCGACTTCTGCGTTTATTTTGCTAGATGATAAGCTCTTAGATAGTTGCAACTGAGAAAATATTGGGACTAATTATTATTCACTATTTCAGTGTGTGACACCGATGGGCAGACGTCTATTAAGGTAAGATTATCCATGGATATGCAACTTTTCTGTCTGTGCTGTCTCCTTCTGCTAATATTGTCATTTGACTAGGAACTGGTTCCTGAGGCCCATACTGGACCTTGAAAAGCTGAACATTCGTCTCGATACTGTATCCTTGTCCTAGACAAATCTATACAATGTTCCATTTTTGCTAAATTTAGTTGTGTTTGCATTACTTGTGATGGGATGAACATGATAAACATACTACAAGCTCCATAAGAATGAAAGTGACACGAAACACGATTTAGATGAAACAAGGCTGATTGAGTGAACTTGTGTGTATTTTAATGATGATCTCCGAACACTCTGATTAAGTCAAAAATGGTTTCTAAGTGTGAATACCGTGTCCTGATTTTTGGAATGCTTGATCTTATTAGCACCAACAGTTTCCACTGCTGATTAAATAAAGCTTTCAAAAGTATGAATTCTGTACGCTCATTGTCGATTGAATTGTTACCTACAGTATGAACTCTGTATGATTATGAGCTTACATTAAGTTTTTCTCTCAATAAACCAAGATATCTTTCTTTCTCTGTGCTGAAGAATTGTTGATTTCCTTACGCCAAACACTGAAGTCTGTGAAAGACATTCCCTGCACACTCAAGGTGCAACAGTCTTCTCTTAGCTGTTCTGATAAATGTATTTTAACATTATTATACCCAAATTATATATAATATATAATTAAAATGGGGAATATGAATCTTATTATGGCCACCCTGTCTATAGCTCTTCTCTTCCTCTGTTAATTAAGCATTAATGTAATTCCATTTTCCTTTTTATTTTTTCTGATTCATACGTATATATTTTGGAATTGTTACAGAAAATCAACTCCCCAAGTTCTGTATGTACAAATAGTGATTGGACTACCTTTCTAAAGGTATGATGATATTTATCTACTCACCATGGAACATTTCGTAATTTTGTGGAACTTGGATTTTGTGAGGAAATCACTAAGGAAAATATTTTTCCTCACTTAAAATGCTGAGACCTGCCTTATTTGCATGGTAAGAGCCACTAGTATAAATAGGGGTATCTCTACCAAATCAAACAGACTTAAAGACTCACAAGTCGAGAACAAGAGAAGTCTGTCAGAAACGTGTGAGGCAGCTCTTTTAACTTGTTCCTCGGAGGTCCACAATGTTTGAGGAGAAATAAATGTATTCATCATGGAATCCATCTAAGAGTTAACATTTACAAGGTTTATGGCCTCAGATTAAAGTTATTAAAGGCCAAATCGATTTGGAGAAGATAATTTTTTTTCCTTGAAACCAATGTTCTGAAAGTTGCATGTTTAGTTCAAGGCTGTGGTGCTAAGTCCTCGAATTAATAAATTAAAGGACAAAACATATTTGGAGGATATCAAGTCAGTTATCTAACCTTCAATATTTTCAATTCTAAACATCCTACCCTTCAATAGAAGAATCAGACGACTACTAGGGAGTCTATCTATATTTATTTATCACCATTAATACAAGCTTTCTTTGTTTTGCAGACATGATTTTTTTTTGTTACAATTTTTCTTCAATTGCTTCAAAAGTTCCGTCACCTTTTACTATTCTATTGAAATGTTAATAATAAAGACTTTGTTTTCTAGAGCATATGTTCACTGCTGCACATCAGCAAGATATTTGAAGTAGGTATTTCTGAAACACTTCAAGAGCAGCTGAAGCACTTAAACTTGGACATCATTGAGAAGGTATATGAATGCTAATGGTTGGTTTTAATCTAATCATCTTTCTTTGTTGTAATATTAATTACTTATAGTTTATCAATAATCTCATTCATTTAGTGCGTATTTTATTATATTGCAGGCTGGTCTTCACATCTCCACAGATCTTGCCTATGTATTTGAACTGGTGTGTGTTGCTGTCTTACCTACTTATGTTTATCTTCTCTGTCGATTTTAAGCCATTTTCATTGGCCATATTTATCATTGAATCTTGAGGGATATTTAGGTCTTCAGGTCAATTGGCATTATTTTGTAATATAAAGTTGAAAGATTGAGTATACAATGTCAGTTTTCACTTTTGACCTTCAAAACAGTGACCAAACCATTAGCATCAAAACCATTATTTTGTTAATTTCTACTTCTTGGAAACAAAATTTAGTTTTAGTCAAGGACATTATGTTTTTAGCATAGGGTTGAAGTCTTGGACAACCAAGACTCAGTTGCCTGATACTAGTCACCTGCTCATCCAACCCCCGCAATGATAATTAGTGCAAGAGCTCATTGCTTTGATCTTGTTATTTTGAAACATAAAGAAAGGCAAAAACTTATATCTGTAATCAAAACAAGTTATGTAAATTGAGGCTCTAACCTTTTATTTCTTTTTTGCTATGTATCTGAGTTAAAATTTAAACGTTGAGATAGAGGGTTGCATGAATATAATGTGGTACAACATTTATGGAGACAATCTATTGTAAATATGCATCATATCAAGATTAATGGTTGGTTTTAATACTCCCACAGTTAATGGTTGATTTATGGAGAGTGTTAATACACCCACAGTTCTCTGCCGCTAGGGCACATCCCTTGATTTACATCCCATCCAACTAAGGGCCTATGGTCGGGTCAGGGTAGTTCTTCATCTGTCCCTAATAAAAAATGATTGATATTTATTACAAAGAATGTTGAACCATTTACGAGTATGGATAGTATACAGTTTCTGAGGTTAGTTGTCTTTTATTTATATAAGATAGCGTTTCCATCACAACAAGTTTTAGATTATCAATGTTAGATCATGTATTTCATTTGAACATGCTGCTCATTTTATTGCTTCAATTACCTTGTGATACTACATGACATGACAAATTTTTAATTTCCAGAAGATCTTACTCCACTAGTTTCAGAAGTGGTGCCGTGTAACTTTTACTAATAAATGAGGTTATGTATTATGTAGATATGATTCTTTATTCATAGGTGCACCTGAGATGTTGATCTTTGTATACATTGATTTCTCAATGTTGATAGTTAATTTCCTGGTCAATGATACATCTTGGTGTCGGTAATACTATTTTTGGTTTGTTAACCTTTTGGTTTTGTTCAAATCGTGTAGGTTATTGGAGTTATAGATCTTAATCGATGTAAAGAAAAGGGTTATGAGACAATAGTGAAAGAAGGTTTCTGCGGGGAGGTGAGATAGCTTCATAATCTTTAAGTGATCAGTTCTCCCAGTGTCTTCCTGGTTTAATGTGGGTTAGTTACTTTCTTCTCTGTAGTTGGACGAGCTAAGGCAAATATATGAAGAATTGCCAGAATTTCTAGAAGAGGTGCTATAATTTTTGCCTATCTCGTTTGTTGAGAATGTGAAACAACTATGTGACTTGGAGATATTACCTGCTTACAGGTGTCATCATTGGAACTCGCTCGGTTACCTCATATGTCACGGGAAAAATCCATTCCTTGTATTGTTTATATACATCAGATAGGTTGGTTTGAGCATTTATGATGATTTTGTGTATTAATTTAGTGCAGATATTAAAATTTGCATCACTCTGCTGGTCCTTGAGATATATTTTTGCAGTCAAAGTTACTCGTAGTTTCAGTAGTCTGAAATGAAAATTTGAGTCACTCCACCGCCAGTTGAGTTTCAGTAGTCTAACTTTGATGTTTTTAGCCTACTCGTTTTGTTTTATTTACAACTAATTTCTCTAATTAGCTTGATTGTCATTTGTTCTTCCCCAGAGTTCATCAAACATTAATAGTGCTCCCTTTCTATCTTTGAGAATGGTTTTGATACCATATGAAGGCACTCCAAAACAGAAACCAATACTCACTCTGAAAATATAGGGAATTTGTTACTTTTTACGAATGGAAAGCAAATGACAGACATTTTTAGTCTTTAGATAGTTGGTTTCTATAAATATGTCAAATAATGATTTTTTCCCCTAAAAATAATAATTCAGCATTTTTCCATTTTTTATTTCAGTTTCTTCTAGGTTGAGAGTTGGGAGGAACCACTAACCTATCATATTGGCTAGAATTTGAAATTGTATTACATGGATGGACACATTCTGATTGTTTATATCCGGAACATGAGAAATCTTTTGAGTTTCAATGTACTAGTTCTACCAGATTTTGTTTACATTTTCCTAACCTTTTAACAACAGTCAGTCCTTATACATTATGCAGGCTACTTAATGTGCATATTTGAAGAAAAGTTAGATGATAACATTCTAGAGAAACTTCAGGACTTTGAATTTGCTGTAAGTTGTGAACTTGCATACTAAGCAGTTTTGTTTTCTGTGCTATGAGGAGCCTAATCTTAATTGATATGCTCATGGTTGTTGGTTCATAGTTCTCTGACGAAGATGGAGACTCCAAGAAGTTTTTCTATCGCACTGCAAAGACTCGGGAATTGGATAACCTTCTCGGAGATATATATCATAAAATTTTGGGTAAGTGAACAGGAAGTCTTTCTTATGAATCTGACCTTGAGGTTTCTTTTAGCCATTGCCAATCCTTAACAAGAAATTACGTTTTATGAGCTGCAAGCCATATACTTCAAACGGCTTTCTTTTAAGAATTCTCTGCTTTCATGGCATATACCTCTGAATGAAGTATATACTTGCATTAATCTTCAGCATTCCTCATGTCTGATTGGTTTTTTCCCTTCATTTTTTCTTCTATTTTCAAGACATGGAGAGAGCAATTACCAGAGACCTTGTCATCCATATTCTCGAATTCTCTGTTCCTCTACTCAAAGCTGTTAATTTTGCAGCTGAGCTTGATTGGTTAGCAAACTTTAGTTTTCTGATGCACTCAATTTCATTGCTTCTCTTCCTGAGTTTCCCTAGTTTTTCTTTCTATTCTGCTCCCAGTTATGATTACCATGTTATTGTTTTATAGCTCTTTGTCATTAGCATTAGTTGCTCGTCAAAACAACTATGTGAGGCCCATTTTGACATCAGAAAACATGCTTGATATAAGAAATGGAAGGTTTGAGCAGCTAAACTCTATAAGTTACATCTTGCTTGTACTTACATGCATTTACAAGATATTACGGCCTTTCTTCTTCTTGCTATCAGGCATGTTTTGCAGGAAATGACAGTCGATACTTTTATTCCAAATAATACAAAGATTCTGGATGAAGGTACTTTCAACAAACCTGCCCTTTGAATTGATTGGTTTTGGATTTCATTGTTCCTGTTGTCTACTAAAGAGAGTTCATAAATACTCAGGACGAATCAGTATCATTACTGGCCCGAATTATTCTGGGAAAAGTATCTACATAAAGCAGGTTCGTAAGAATTTCTAAACTGATCCACTTTAATTTCCTCAAAGTTTTTAGACTTGCTTTGAGATCTTTGGCTTTTTTCTTTTTTCCCTGTTTGAAGCTAATAAATCATCATCACTACTGTCAGTCACATTCATATATATGGTTGCTGATCAGTGATCAAAACATTTACCAGTACCACTTGCACTGTAATTTTTTTATGTCCTTAAAGATTTGCCTTGTGCAGACATAAATTTTCCTGGCTGAATAAGCATTCTCTCCTTGGCTTCAAGAAGTCCTTGATTCTTATAATTCACCTGCTTTTATTCCACCACCAGCCAACGACTTTTTCTCCAATATAGATAGATGCTATTATTTGAGTTAGGGCAATGCAAATCCATCACTTAAATTTAATCTGGACAATGCATTGGGAAAACAGCTTGTCTAGATTTAGGTAAAGTAGAGTCTTCCTTAATAAACAAATTGATTGGGTACTGGTACTGCATAATGAGTGTTTACAGGCGTGCTGGGCCATAATATGACCATAACAATAGATAAAGGTTGCTCTTAATATTTATTTGTCAAAGTTCTTGTAGATTGTGAAAACATTGCATGTATTATTATCTGCTGATTCTTAGGTGACTGGAAAATTTACGTGGATGAATAGAATTACTTCTCATTTTTCCTTTACCTATTCAGTTGTTACACTTATTCCTCTGTTTCAGGTTGCGTTAATTGTTTTCCTTTCTCACATTGGAAGTTTTGTACCAGCAGATGCAGCGACAGTGGGTGTGACTGATAGGTTCCATCCTTTGCTTATCCAATCTCGTTGATTCATTATCCTTATAACGAGACAGTAGCTTATATATATTGTAATTGGAAATATAATGCTGTCACCCATTAATAGGATATTCTGTGCTATGGGAAGCAAGTTTATGACTGCTGAACAATCTACATTTATGATTGACCTCCAACAAGTGGGCATGATGTTGAGGTATCCTATAATTACAGATAAGGGCAATCCACTGAAATATTGGATATCAATTCTCTATTTGAAATTTTTCTTGTAGTTGTTGAGACAATGTTAGCAATTGGGAATCAGATGTGCTTAGTAGATTATTTCATGGATGCTGTAGTTTGAAACGGCGCATCACCTATCTGTACATTATCCATTTCTAAAGTGAGTATATACATCTTCAGGCATGCAAGCTCTCAGTCTTTGTGTCTGGTGGATGAATTTGGAAAAGGAACTCTTTCTGAAGGTTAGCTACTGCAAGAATGCATGACTCTTATTATGTTTAGGTTGCTGCTATAATTGTCTAACAGTTGCTTAATATCAATTCTAGATGGCATCGGTCTCCTTGGTGGAATCATAAATTACTTTGCCTCTAGTGATAATACTCCAAAGGTTTGGTTTTGACATCTTTTCTTCATCTGAGCTACACTAAGTGATGTTATACTGCCTTCATCAGGAATTTATCGCTTCCATTTGTTTCTAGTGTTTCCTAATCCTTTTCTTTTCATACAAAGAAATCTGGCCCTTGTGGTTTAGAAAATGATGATGGGACCCCCCCCTAACCCTTACCTACTTCTTGTGAGACAATAGTTTAGCGATACATAAAATCTCTCTATACCAACTTTTATTTGCAATTGAGTAACGAGCCAAAATGATCTATTTCATCTAGGACACAGGAAGTACTTGACAAAGGTGGAAGTACCCATTTTTAATGATAGATTCTATTATAGCTGAGCAAACCATGTGTGGGAAATAATAACTGCCTTATATGATAGAAACATATAATATATGTTCTTTAGAATGTAAAAGTATGTTTTTTTGCATCAGGACTAGCCTATCCTGTTTCACTTTTTTGCTAGTGCGTATATCTACATTAGAACTTTCTAAATGACCCATTCACTAGTTTGGAAACACGTGCTTAGTTGTTTGGAACTCCACTTTCTGATAATAGATTCCTGTGCAATATCCTAAAGGACACTCCACTTTTTTTGCAGGTTATGTTGTCTACTCACTTGAGTGAGATATTTGAAGATGGTTATTTAATGGAGGTAAAATATTTGGTGTTTATGCTTCACATTTAACATAATTTTGAGTTTCTGCAACTGTTTAGATCAAGTATTGAAGCATATCACAACATCTTCAAACATCATCATGTAATACGAGCAGTCAAGCAAGGTCAAGTATTACACCATGAGCGTGCTAAGCCCAGAGGACAAATGTACAGATCTGGAAGACATTGTATTTTTATATAGGTATTTATGCTGTTTACTATAAAATATTGAATAAAGTAATTCCATAAGTGGAGATCAGCATTTTTAAAGTATTTAACTTGTGCCTAGCAGGTTAGTTCCTGGACGTGCTCTTCTTAGCTACGGTGAGTGATAGAACCATCACTTGTAGCCAAGATAGATTCACAATTTATTTATCCACAACTAAATTGCTATAAATATCTTGCAGGGTTGCATTGTGCACTACTTGCCGGTATGCTTCTAATATAATCTCAAAAAAATCGAGATCCTAATATTTTTTTATGAAACTTATATGCATTCAAAATCATGGTATAAATTTTGTACTCAGTAGTGTTTACGTTTTGGTAGGATCTGCAACTTTATCAAAGTTAATGCTTTCACCAAGCACTCTAGTTTTCTTTATTTTAAGTGTTGTGAATTTCAATTTCTCTCTAGGAGTTTCCGAGGAAGTTATAAAGAGAGCATTATCTTTACTGCACTCCATTAAAAGCAACAAGAATGCTGAGAGACTTTCACATGAGAGTATATCCGCTCAGGATCAGCAGTATAAGGTGAAGATGAATGCATTTAAATTTAGCATTCTCTTGTCTCTGTGTGTGTGTGTGTGTCTCTCTCTCTCTCAACCTATATTATAGCATTCCACCTAATGCAGGAGGCTGTGCAGAAGATGCTAGCATTCGATACTTCAAATGGGGATCTACGTGTTTTCTTTGAAGGCCTCTTGCCTTCTCAGCATTAAAAAAGCTTAAGTACCTAATTCTTCTAAACTTTGCCAGTTTCCATATTCTCTAGTGCTGCACAATGGATGGTATAGTAGAATGTTGATAGTAAGTTGTCCAGTTTCCATATTGTATTTGACATACATAAGCACTTATGCTTTCACATTCCTTGGATATACGAAAAAAAAAATGCAGGCAACACACTGCAACTCCAATTTGTTTTGATTAAAGAAGAATCTTAGTTACATATCAGCCTCACCCCTGCATACTTCTATAGAGTAATTAGCTGCTGGACACTTATTGGGGATACATAATCTCCAGATCCAGTGAAAAGTTTTGTAATGAACATACGAGCAGCTGCCTCCGTTGGATGGTATATGTCCCAGAATAGGTGAGTGCTTCTATCTGAACAATACAGTGCAAGAGGCGTGCATGGAAGCTTCGCCCTCAATTTTCCGAGCCCACAACACGCTGCTTTCACCTCACTGAAACCTACAAGCCAATGCATCTCATGAGCACTCTTTTCATGTATAACATAAGAAATATCAGTAGTTTTCATCATTGACATGATTATGTAATGTAGTACCGTAGGTTGATGGATTGTCGATGAAGTCAGTGAAGACACTATACGTATCAAAGTAAGAGTAGCGGAAATCTTTGAGCTCCGATTGCAATTGAGGCAACATTTGAGTGAGCTCTTCGTTGTACTTCTTCGACCAGAAGTTCACTTCCGTGTTGCATTCATTGCTCGCACTCTCATGTCGTTGCTTGGGTGCGCATCCTATTGGTGACAACCCGATCAGCACAAATTTGCGTGCTCCGAGACCATATATACCCTACGTTAGAAAAACGAGTGAATTTATGATGTGTTGAATAAAAATACATATTTAGATGTTGATGAGCTCTATTTGACATAACTTGATCAAATCATATGGAGATTGAATGATGTTTGATTACCTTGAGGTGTTGTTTGAGGGTTGCTACCATGAGAGTAACATATTGTTGAGGGGTATTCTTGGTACGTAAATCAGAGCCAGTATTGAAATAGTTGATGATGTCATTGCTACCAATTACGATGGGGAAAAGTGATCTTTTCAAATGCTCATCTACAGCTGTGGGCCCCATGGCTTTCACCAGTCTTTCACGCACTGCAGAGAAATATCCTACTTGGCGAGGCATTGGGATTATACGTTTCTGTACAAATATAGTGAAATAGAACAGTTAACATCAAAGCGGGGATAGCTCAGTTGGGAGAGCGTCAGACTGAAGATCTGAAGGTCGCGTTCGATCCACGCTCACCGCATTTTTCATATTAATTTAAAATTTTATTTCAATAAATTTGGGCCTGCTAAATTATTGGGTTTAAAGGCCGTAGACATGCAAGCCCATTGATAAAACATAATTATTATTACCAATTTTTTTCTATAGTTTTATAATTATTATTACCAACTTTTTTTAATATAGTTTTGGGCTTGCTAAATTATTTTGGGTTTTAGGACATTGGTATTGCTCAAATGTCCATCCCTTATTATATGGAAAGTAAAATTAATAGATACTTTATATTTTTGATACATCAACCGTGAACACATATTAATGTGTTGATAATTGGTAGGTGAGCAGGACTAGGCCTACAAGCTAAGCCTAATGCTAAAAGCATAATTATTATTACATAAATTTTATATTCAAAAAATATTGTCAAATAAAAAACATGGAAAGTGGGCTATTTCTCCATTCTCCACTCTCGACGATCCAAATTAAAATAAAAGTATAATTAATTGGAGCAATAAAATCCAATTTCAAAAAAAAAAAAAAAAGCATGACTTACAATGAGACCTTCATCAGTGGCGTTGAAGATTCCAGCTCCACCAGAGGCAAAGCTAACACCTTTCACAAAAACACTATCTGGCCCTGATAAATACGCCGGCGCTGACGTCATCCCCATTTTCTCAGCTATATAAATATTGTTTATTAATAATAAATATTGATGACCAATATATATGAACATGCATGCAACATCAATTCATCTAACAATAAATCCAAGAGAAAACTAAAAATATATATATATTATCTTACATAGAAAATCTGCAGCATTTTTGCCATTGCAAAATCTCCCGGTTGCCTTCTTCCCCGGAAAATCGACACCGTTGTGTGGAAAATCGGCTTTTATAGTCGAAAGCGTTAAATAATTGTTGTTTCCAACATCTACAAGTGAATCACCAAACACATACATGGCTGGTACACTTTGAGCTTTACAAAGACTGCCAAAAAGCATCACAAAAGAGAAAAAGAAGCAATAAAAGGAAGGTGATTTTAATTTATGCAACTTTAAATAAGCCATGTGTATATATGTATATATATTGCAATAAATATATAATATATAAGCTAGTTAGAGCTTATTTTATTTAACTAGCTTTAGCTTTATTTCTTGCAAGAATTGGTGCCAATGAGAGAAGAATATAAGTGGAGATATTTATAGGCAGTGTTGTGTGGTATTGAAATGTGAACAAGCAGAAGTTAAGGCTGAGTGTGTGTGTATAATATATATGCTGTGATGGGGAAATAATATCTTGGCTATTTTGACCTTTTATGGTGATGGGATTTTTGTGTTTAAATCTTAATTATTTTATATGGCCATAATTAAGAACATAGGTAGGTTTAAATCATTTTGCTCTCTTGAAAATCTATTCTTTTTATCGTATAGTATATATTTACTAATTCTTGTATGTATTGGCTAATCTACATCTACAAGAAATTGTAGATTATCCATAGGATAGAAGTTAGTAACCAAATTAAAATAGATACAGAATAATAATAAAAGTTGACACAAATATACAAAATAATAAGATTTGTAGATTTTCAGAAATTCGATTCTAAGTTTAGATTAAAGACAAAATTTTCATTTAGCAACTAACGTATTAGTGACTATTAATGATTTCTTAGCTACTAAATTAGTCGCTAATACATGTTAGAGAAATATTTAGTGGTTAGTGATGATTATTTCAATCTTTAATTTGCTATTTTCTCGTGTTGTTAAAGGACCACATTTTGCTTCTTAATAACATAATTTTACATGAGTAAATTTATATGGAATAAATGGCGATTAAGAATGAATGTGTGTTGTTGTTTTCTTATTATTTTTTATTTATTTTATTTTTGTGGTGCCAATATATAAGAAATTGAGGTTGTGTATTCAGTGGAGTGATGTGACCTCCATATATCTCATTTTCTTAATTGTCACTCGATATTGTTTTGACTTTATAAAATGTCTGCGTTCCCATTTTTCACAAAGCAATTTTCAAAAATGGATTTTGATACAAATTAGATCATCATACCAACTCCAAACATGTTGGGCTATCTCCATTCATTCATAGAGAAAATGAAATAAATGAGGAATAAAACCAAGAAACAGAAACAACAAATTACTATAAAATTTATGTGGAAATTTTTGAATTGAAGAAAAACCTCGACCCATAAAAGAAATATCATTGTATAAGTTCTTAAACATAATTCCTCTTTTTCGCTTAATACTTCTATACCCTATATAAATTCTTACAATCACACAAAATTTTCGCTTACCCAAACACTCCTATACAATTATAAGTACTTCAACGATTCTCACCCTTCTCACAACACTCTTCCAAAAGAGAGTACTGTTGTACCCCTAACCCGAGTCGAACAAAATCAAATATAAGAAGGTCAGAAGTGGTGAGGAGACCGGTCAGAAATGGACGGGTCGGCCAGAAATGGACGAGCCGACCAGAAGAGCTCGATCTAAGAAGGCCGGCCAGAAATGAACGAGCCGACCAGAAGAGTTCGATATAAGAAGGCCGGCCAAAAGTGGACGAGCTGACCAGAAAAGCTCAACTCGACTAGACTTTGTCAGCTAAGGAGGTCGGCCAAAAATGGCAGTTACCGACCCGACCAGATTTGGCAAGAAAGCCCAGAAAAAATCAGATGAGCAGGATTTTGAGAAGACCACTCCAACTATCCTACAAAAAGGGAAGTGGATGATTAAGCCAACCCCCCACTTCCTTAAGAATAGGGAGCGGTTGAGAAGAAGATCGTGGAGAGGTGCATGTAACCTCCCACTACTTGTATTTTTTGTCTATAAATAGATGTAATTTTAACTTGTAAATGGAACTGAATTCCTACTCTCTAAACAACACTAGAGAGCTTATTTCTCTAAGTTAATAGTATAAGGTCCTGCTCGGTCAGTTTACCGCCCAGGATCAGCCGAGCTAAATTGCCCGAGTAGGCTCCGGGCTAGTCTTTCTCACATTTTTCACTTTATATTCATTACATTTGAATGTTAAATTAGGAATTATTCTCTTATAAATTCCGACGTCAACAAGTACGATAAAGAAAATTAACTAGAGAAACATGAGATTAAGGTGTAATGTTTGAAACACTTGTAATAAAGACATTTGGTATTCTTAAGTAGCCTTTTCCCTATTTATTCACCCACGTGGGATAAACACTTTATATATATATATATATATATATATATATATATATATATATATATATATATATATATATATATATATTATAAAATATTGATTTACTATCTACCATGAACATGTTTTAAAATACCTACTACCATTATAGATGTGTAAATAATTCATCCCTTTAAATGTTATTATTGAAAGTTAATTATTATATTAGATTTGTGACATAAATATCAGCGGTAGACACATTATTATGTCACAGTGAATAAGTAAAAAATATATATGTATGTATATATATATATATTATTTTTGTTTATTTATTTATTTTCGATTTAATATTTGCTTCTTATTATAATTTATAAAGTCACTCGCAATAATCCAAAGAAAAATAAAAAGGTTAATTTGGTTGTGATGTGAACGAAAATAGGAAATAATATTGGAACCGCAAGTTTCAGTCGACAATACATGACTTTTATTTCATATTTTGGAATTAATATTAAGTGGTGGAATATAATTGGCTTTATATTTCAACTTATCCATATATGCATCATTTTCAGCCTTATTAGCTGCAATATTTTTGTCCACCAAAAATTAATTAGGGATCCAAATGAGACAAGATAAGCATCAATATTTGGCAACTCTCAATTCTCGAACATTGTAATTTAATTAAACTCTTTCACATCTTTGGTTTATCCATGATCTAATACTTCTTATTAGAGTCGGATTCAAGATTTTGTCTTGATTTAAGCAAAAATTGCATAGTACAATATAAATAGAGAAATTAAATTTTTATGAAGTAGTAAGAAATTTTTTGATATAAAAAAGACGAGCTTTAATAAGTAATTATATAAATAAAAATAAAATGACATTACATGTTAAAATAACAATTTAGAAAATATATATTATATAATTACGTACAAAAACAATAAAATTAAATAATTTATTATTCAAGCGGGGATAGCTCAGTTGGGAGAGCGTCAGACTGAAGATCTGAAGGTCGCGTGTTCGATCCACGCTCACCGCATTTTTTTTATTTTTAAAAGATATATTTTAAAACTTTTTGTATTTGGTTTTTTTGAATATTGACACATTTATATATTATGTACACTAAAAACCATTATTTTATAAAGATAAATCATGAGTTTGACTAAATATGTATAAATTTATTATAAACAAAACTATAAAACTAAATGTTAAACTGCAAAAATAATTTGACCTATTGACAAATAATAACAAGTGTTAAAACATCCACTAATGTGGGCTAGCAATATATTATTATTAATTAATTTTTTTAAAATTAATAATTTACAATAAATAATAATAAAAAGAAAGAAAATTAATATTAATGATTAGATCGCACTCACTATGAACATATGCCCGTGGTAAATAAACTTTGAATCAATATATATATATATATATATATATATATATATATATATATATATATATATATTATTAAAATGAATCAACTAGTGGCCCTTTGTTAAGGGTGTGATTATCTTCTACCCCAATTTTTTATTATTTTAATTAAATAAATATAAAAATGCAAATATTTCAATTTATTTCTAAGACTAGAAAAAGAAAAACCCTCCTCTTTTTCTTCTAACTTTCGTATCTTTTCTACATTTCTTTTTTCATTTATTTAGTTTTTTCTCTTGAAATTTTCAGAAATCAAACAACAAATAATGGAATGGTTTACTAAATATATAAAAATCATATGAAATTATGTGAAAGCCATGTAAAAAAAATACTGAAGATGGAGCAAATCAAACAATTCCATTCCACTTGGTAGGTCAAAGCACATAGAGATGTATTTTTTTTTTTATTCTAAGGTGAAATATTTATATTTATATTTTTTAATTAAAATAATAATAATATGGGGTGTGGATAGTTCCACCTAGAGCCGACAAAACATGCCCAATATACATAATATTATAACTAACATTAATACATATATTAAACTAAAATTTCAAATAAAATATATATTTATAATAAATATAGAGATAAATTAATATTATATACATTATATAATCTTTTTATTAAATTCAAAAAAATTAATTATACTTAATAAAATTATGAGTGGAACCTAAATGCTAATGTGTTAATTTATTTGAACAATTTAACTAAAATTATTATTTATTCTACTCATAAACAAAAATATAAATATAGAAAGATATATAGAGTTTTAATTTGATAAATATTTTTTAAATACATATAAAAAAATTATAATAAAAAAGAAAAAAATAGAAAAGAAAAGAAAATAAGAAAAGAAAAAGAAAAAAATACAATTAATTAATGTAATTGAAAAAGAAAACAAAAACAGAAAAAAACTAAAAATCGTCGATCAAAAACTAAAAAGCTCAAAATAATTGATATATTAATATGTCGACTAGAGATATTTTCTACATGGATCAACCCTTTTAACAATTTCCCACTAACGCCGTTTCGACCTCCGTTAGGTTCCGTCAAGGAAAAGGCAGTAAACAGACATCAACGTCAACGGCTCGAAGTAAAACCACGTCACTGCCAGTAAAAAAGGAGAGAGACAGTAATAATGGTGTAGAGAGAGAAAGTGGGCGAGGGTTTTTTTATTGAGAGAACTGTAGAGTGAGAGGACAAAAATCCATGGGCCAGCACGTGAGGAAGAAGAGAGGGAGGCCACCAAAGGTCGATTGCGGCGCCCGCGAAACTCCGGCGACCGAGCGTGACCTCCGTCGGAGTCACCGCCGCCGGAATGTGAAGTACGTTCTCGACCTTGACGACTACTTCGATGACGACGAGGTCTTCGAGGGCGACGAGGACCATCGCCGTAAAGCGAAGAAGCTTAAGCTCCTCCTTAATCTCCAGAGCGGCGGCGAAATGCAGTCAAAAGCTCTGGATGGGAGCTGGAATGATTCGGCCCCTTTCTCTAAAAATGGCGGCAAACCATCAAAAATTCGCAAATTTAAAAATGAAATCGACGAAGCTATAAATGACGATGTTAGTGACGGAGATTATGATCAAAATGACGCGGAGGTAATGATCAGATATGTTGTTTCCATTTGGAAGTGGAAACGGATGGAAATGGGAATAGACGTAGAATAACGATTGGTAGTAAATTGAAGCTGTGTTGAACTGACTAGCATTAATCTGTGCTTGTGTTCATGCATACATACGTATATATTTTGCATTTAGTTTCTGGTGCATGAACAGATTATCCATGAACAGATTAATGTATGAATATATAAGTAAAGTTCGATCAAATGTTACAAGAACAAATCCCGCCAGAATCTGGTCACGCTGTGCATGTGTGTAAACGCATTGCATTTACTGTCACCAAAAGACATTTGTTCTATCATATACACACTCGCTTAATAACTATTGTCCATTTGCGTACTATATGATATGGGGTAACAATTATTAATTTAGGAGTTGTCATTTATTTATTTATTGTTGGCTTTTTTGGAAGTTGATGATTCTGTTGATTTTGCAGGATCGGGAAAAAAATCCAAAACCTATATTTGAAGGCTTATCTCTAGGTGTGGTTTTTGTTGATATGGATTTGCAATAACTGGCTCTGCTTAAATTTTTGTAACTTATGGCAGAGCTTTGAATGATGTAGAGACACCTACAGAGGCTCCATCTGGGTTACCACTGCCTGATAAGAAAGCTTTGGAGTTGATATTGAACAAACTTCAGAAGTATGCGGCTGAATCTGTATAATTTGTAATCAATTAGAAGATTGCATGAGAAGGGCTATGTTTAATATTAACATTTTCCTTTCTGAGCAGGAAAGATATTTATGGTGTTTATGCAGAGCCCGTTGATCCTGAAGAGGTAAATGGGGAGTTATTGAATGGTTTGATTTAATAGGCGTTTATGCGGTAAAACTTCTAAAGCTTTAGTTTGATTGTTTTTGTAGCTTCCTAATTATTATGATGTGATAAAGCACCCAATGGACTTTGCTACTGTATGGAATAAGCTGCGAAATGGATGGTATGAGACTATGGAACAATTTGAGGTAAGCATAATGTGCACCTGTTGTGCTTTGGTCCTTTCATGTTCTCTTCTTAGTTGTTGCATTTTTTATTTTTGTTTTTTGTATTCCTAATCATAATTTATTTTGTTTATGGTGTGGGGATGAGGTTGGGGGCCTGATGGAAAAGGCAGGGTTAGCATTTAATTTTGTTATCTGTTATGCAGCATGATATTTTTCTTATTTGCTCAAATGGAATGCGATATAACACGCCAGATACCATATACCATAAGCAGGTAAGAGGCTGCATTTTATAGTTTGATATTAAACTCTTATGGGTAGCTGTTGATAGATTTTCATTGTTGGAAAGGCACACTCGATCAAAGAGTTGGCAGCAAAGAAGTTTCATAAGATAAGATTGAATGCGGAGTGCTTAGAGAAAGATTTCAAACCAGATCAAAAGATGAGATCTAGCGCTACTTTGAAGAAGAGAATAATGAGGTCTGTGAGGGAGACAGTGCAGGAACCTCTAAACACTGATTTCTCATCTGGAGCTACTCTTATTACAGCAGTTGATATGCATCATGTTTCAAATGTGCTCCAAGCCGTTGGATTCCACAGACCTGGTTGTGGTAATCTGCTTGTTGAGGGCAATGCTTTCTTGAATGACAACTTAGAGATGCGAGAAGAATCTCGGATAGGTAGATCAATTAACCTATCATTTTAAATGTTTTGCCTCCTAACTAAATGTGAAGTTCTATTAATTAATTAGTTCAGATGTTGTAGCCAATTAACTTCTTGATGGTGCATCCTTCAATTGACCTATCCTTATGTCTACATATTTATATGTTGATGTTTATTGTTCTTACTTTTACTTAATGAATGTCCTGGTAAATTAACTGGTTTTTCAGCATATTGTGGTCTTGTTCTTGAGCTGTGTACTCTGGTATATGACAATGTCTTCTTCTATCCTCACTCGGCTTTGTACTTGTAGGAAAGGGTCCACTACCAAAGTTTGGTATGGAATCAATAGTGCAGGATGAAAATCGTCGTGCAACGTATAGCTCCGCGCTCGCCCATCTAGTGGAAAGCTCAGAATCTGTTTTCTCAACTTTTGAGGGAGATGACAAACACCTAGTTCCTGTATGGCTCTTTAAAGTTGTTTGTTACTTCAAATTATTGTTCCTTCGTTCTAGATTTTCTCACTTTAGTTCTTAATTTTCCTTATTCAGGTAGGGCTTTATTCAGATAATTCATATGCTAGGAGTCTGGCTCGTTTTTCCGCAACTCTTGGATCCGTTGCCTTGAAAGTTGCTTCCAAGAAAATTGAACGGGCACTGCCTCAGGGATTCAAGTTTAGTCAAAGGTGGGTCGAAGAGTACGAGTCACTTCCAACTCCTGTATTAACGCTAGAAAATTGCACTGTGAAAGAACCACCTTTTCTAGCAAAAGTACAACCTGTTGCTGATCCTAGAAAGTTTGAAAATGTCCCTATGGTCACATTTCCTTCCAGGGAAAGCCAAAGTACGGAGCCTGTTTTGGGAAATAATGCACCATCTTCTCCTAGTATCATTGCGTCTCGAGCATGCAAGGAAACTTCCAGACACCACTTCTTATCTCCCGGGATCAAGCTCCGTGGTTCTGATAATCTCAGAAACCAGCATCAAAAGTCATGCTCCAGGACTTCTGTCGAATATGATAAAAGGATCTTCAAGCAGTTTGAATTGAATGGTTCACCCTCATTCTGTAAAAAGGCAGACGAGCCTAATGAATGCAGCCAAATTTCTAGGCATTCAGAAACGGAAGCTTCCAAATCTATGGAATTCTCTTCAAGGAACATCAACTTTTCACTCTTTGATAATAAAGGATTTGCTGCTGAGGGATTGCCTAATGGTGAAGTTGTCTTCAACAGATGTGATAACAATACAGCGTGTTCATCTTCTAATCTGGCCACAACAACCTATAATCCCTACGACCAGGGGCAGAGTCTGAGCGACCCGTTTCAGTTTATGAGTAATGATTCAAGCCTTGCTGCTTTTTACGCCGCCGAGGCATGGATGTTGGTGGGGGCAGGAGGATTGAGAAACACTAACCAACACAAGAACCAGATAAACTTTGATTCACTATGTAATTCAACCCTTGATGATATCCAGCCACAAGTAGCACAATTCCCCACAGATTTTCCTTCAGGTGGAACGCATGTTCGTTCCGACAGGATAAGTTCTCCATTCTATACTTCTGCACCACAAGAGCTAATACCAGCTCGACTTGGTAGTGAAAGCCAGTTTCATAACCTGCCAACTGCTTATCCACATCCAGCGAGTGCTGACTTGTCTAGCTTCCCAATGCAGCATTCTACTTGGTGGAATCTTGGCCCACAAATGTCTTCAAAGCAGAGGCAGGAATCCATTCCTCCAGGCTTAAATGTCGATTTCCAATCATCGTTGCCTTCCGGGGCCGGAAGGCCCTCGTCTCTAGCTCTGCAACTCAGACACTTCATTTAGAAAGACATACTTGGAATTGCAGCTCATACATTTTGAAGGGGTTTGGCTCCCAACTTACCATTCAATATACAGTCGAACAAGTTCTTTGTTGTTTTTCGGAAGGAAAGCAGTCATGCACAGATCTCTGGTTTTTTGCCTGACCAAATGAGGAGAGAATCTATCTTTCATGGTAGATGTCTCTTGACTTGTTAGGATTACATATCTAATTTATTAGATTTATAGTTGGTATAAGATACAAATGATAGGAGTTGCTACTCTTTTTAAGCTTCTTTCTCAATAGAAAATGACTTATTGATGATGCTGAAAATATGAATGATGTTACTTCTGAGCCATTTATTTACTCATAATGCTTCCTTTTGTAAAAATCAACCTCAGAACAGAATTTTTTCACTTGGCAATCTAAACTAAATTTGATGATCAGGGATTTGAAACTAAATTTGTGACAAATTAAATTGCTTATTTTAAAATGAGCCTGACCAATTTTACCACACCCTTTAGTCACAATCAATTTTGCCATGTTGATGTTTGATAAATTTGGTAGGCAATTGTTGACCCCACTAAACTGGTATTGATGTTGAGTTGGTCATTTTGGACCATAACTATGGAATTTGATTTACATAATGAATCTCAACTTTCAAGCTTTTCACACCAAAAGTTGGTTCTTTGTCACTCTCATTGCTTCTCTACTATTCAATGTAACATGTGGCTGACAACGAAATAATCTTCGACAATAAAACAGATACACAACTTTTAAATCATTAAAGTATATTTCGATATAGAACTTAATGTTTGGTTTTTTTTTTTATCGAGTCAAACTCAATTGTAACAAGATCAAGAGGACATGAAGTATTGTTTACATTGAAGTTGGCTACTAAAAAACTAGATACCAGATATCGAGCTCGATATCAGACCCCGTCAAAGAATGTACAAATCTTTACCAGATTACTTATTCGAGGTTAAATTTAATACGAGGCAAAAGGTACAAAGAGGAGGCATTTTCATTAAATTTAAGAGGGCTACTCTACATAATCGAAAAACATATATAAGTATAGATACACTAGTTGACATACATCTCAAGTCTTTGTTGTTGAAACTCGATGAAATGGCATCTGACTGATTTGTTTTTGTTCATTCTTCTTCGAATTTGAGGCCTTCGATCCCTTTGTATCGCGTAAATAACACACATCACCTTCACAGATGTATCGGCCTCTTGCCGATTGCTCGGAAAAGCACTTCAAAAGGTTGAAAGAAGGCATAGATAGCAATTCAAAATATTGCTATCTTTGAATTTTACCTATACTTGTATGTGAACTCTCTTCTTCTTGATTTTGATCTTCCCTTTTTCTTAGGATTGAAGATGTTTTTGTATGAATGACTTATATGTGTTTGTGTGTCCATATATATATGGTTTGGTGCAACATCTAACTGCCTATTGATGCAACATTGAATTATTCCAACTATTCCATTTGAATTAAAGAACTCTATTATGGTCAATATAAGATGGCCATGACTACATGAATGTAAATTAGTTTTTTCCTTTTAAGCAGGAAAAATAGTTTTTGCATTGATATTTTGCTTGTCAAGAATTTAATATTGTCAAACCATGAGATGTGTGGGGTGGATATTAACACGTTTCTTATTGGAGAATTAATGGTTGTTGTGCTAACACGTTTTTGATGAATTTAATGATATCTATTTTACCCTAAAAGAAGAAGATAATTATAAGACTGATTTGCCTAGTACCTACAAAATTTAGATTGAATTGTGAAGTGAATTTGAGTTGAGTTTTATCTCATATAATTATATTTATATATAATTAATAGTTACATGTTGTACAATTCAACTCGAATGTTGTAATTCGAATTGTGATTTTTACATCAATTAAGCTTCTTTTTTCTTTTTTATGTCTTGCACAGATGAATCATCACCGTGAAACTCAAAAATTGTTTTGATGATTTGTACCTAAAATCATTTATTTTTTTGTCATTATTTAAATATTTGATTAAAATTGTAATCAAAGTAGGAATCATACTGCAATTACATTTCAAAATTAAATATTTTTTGCTTGAGGTACTACAGACACTAAAATAAAATTTTTATTATAATATTAATTCCAACATCGAATGATGTTATTCACAAAATTGAAGCAGATTTTGAACAAAGTAACAGTAAATTAGTTTAAACCTTAAGCATAGTTTTTGTAATTATCCTAACTATATGCCAATTAGAAAGAATAATCAATCAAGAAAAAAAAATGTCAGAATTCACATCGCTCATGTAATATATTAAGGGTCAAAGTTTTTGACAAAATTGAGATGTCCTTTTCTTTTCCTTTTTTTTTTCTTTTTAATTTTATCAGAAAAGGCTGGTATCTTGATTTTATTAGCAAAACCTAATTAACAAATAAACCCATTAAGTATCGGAAATTGACTGCTATTTTGGGATGACTTAAATTTTCATAGGAAGGCAGAGTTGACCAGCCGTAGTCCTCTCCTTTGAAGACCCAACAAATATATATACATATACACACACATTTTATTTATTTTATAGGGGTTGTTATTGTTTTAGAAGGTAAAAATTTGGAATATTGATAAATTATTCTGTCACTTCAAAGTAAGAGAAGAACACCAGATTAATGATGAGAATTGAAGGACAAACTTATCATTCAATGGAATCTACTAAAGAAATAAAACACTTTCTGAAAAGTTTACAAAGAACAATTCATTAAAAGAGACAATATTGTAGTTTATGAAGTTGTTCTTCAATTTTCGTACATATACTTGGAACAACCCTCCAAGGAAAGGGGAAAAAAACATTAAAAGACTAAGTCCAATACTAATAATGTGGCATATTAACTCTTATTTAGTCACATTTAAGTGCTAATCTTTGCAATTAATGTATTTTAATTGACTACTAAGACTGACTATTAAATTGACTAGATTCATAGATGTTATATTTCATTTGATATTTCATTGGTGATTCATGAAATTTAATACATATCACATGTTAATTGATTATGCCCATTTAATTCATATGGGACATAGTGATTATTTTAAAATAAAATATGTAAGAAAATCTCATATACTAAACAAAATTTGATATTTATACAAAATAATGGGGGAAAAAAAATTATGGGATGCAATAAGTCTTTGCATCA
Organism: Scutellaria barbata; assembly: GCA_028654395.1. Lineage (NCBI taxonomy): Eukaryota > Viridiplantae > Streptophyta > Magnoliopsida > Lamiales > Lamiaceae > Scutellaria > Scutellaria barbata. The sequence continues at coordinate 1,386,721 of CM053656.1, read as the reverse complement.
TCAAGAGGTGGTCCTTCTAGTGAGTTCCATTTGCAGTTAATGGTTCCGTTAATTTAGATCAACACAGTCAATGTGGAATTCAGTTTCATTGAAGATATATCACATTCGCACTGTATAACAAGTGATATTTTTTTCAATTACAACCCAATATAATTTTTAGGCTATTTTATCAGTTGAAGTTGTAAATTTCGTTTGATGTTTGCTCAAATTGAGCCTGAATCAAATATAAATCAGAATTGGTGTGGAGATTTGTTTGGTTTTAAATGAAGAGGGTTTTGACAGAGGTTTGTGTTTTTTTTTGTCAAAAAATCAAAACCTCAAATTCAATTTTGGCCGAAAAAGTGATCAAAAATTGGTTAGGTATATACGTGAACAATGGCACGAACATCACATTCGACTCAAGATAAGTACAGCAACATGTACAAATGAAGCCATTCTACCACTTCTCTTTTTTTCAAAACCTGAATCCTATGTCCTAATTTCCTATCTCACATCAAAATTAAGTACTTCACTTAAATTAGCCATCTCTAATTCTCTCTGTATCCATCCCAGACAAGGCTTTATCCCAATAATTGATCTTATAACAATTAAGAAGCTCAACAGGATCTACTTTACAAAGGATCATAATCATTCAAATGAAATAACAATCTATGGGGATCAATATGAATAAATGTGTCTTCACAAAGATAGTTAGGAGCCTAAAAGATTACAGAGAATAGAAGCCAGAGGGTTTCAGAGCAAGCAAGGTAAGAATTCTTGCCAAAAAAAAAAAAATGCATGGAAACTGGAAAGGTGCATATTATAATTTATGTGGTACCATAGAGTATTAACATTTAAATAAGAAATAGACATAATTCCAGACAAGCAATCTTCTGAGAAGGATAGCATTGATAGATGATTAAAGATAATTTACAAGATTTTTATGGGCATTGGGCTATGTACACACTTTGTTCGATCCCAGTTTCAAAGTGATCCAAATGTATTCTCACCACTGTAAGTCATGTATAGGAACCCATCCTCATCTTTGTTTTCCTCGTAAATTGCAGACATCATAGCAGCTGCAGTAACAAAAGAATATGGACAGATTTTGAGACCAGAAAATAACATTTAAAACGGCATAAAAGTAAAGCATACACAAAGGTCGACACTCTTTACCAGTGGGAGGGAGAATGTTCTTGACGAAGACAAATATGGCTTTCTCAGCACTGAGCTTAATTCTTTTACGGACAACATAAACAAATTGTCCAACAGTCAAATCAGCAGGAACAAGATATCTGTATTAGTACAAGTATCATCATTAAAATTTATTAACCGAGTAGAAAATAATGAGATGGTAATCTACATTTCTTAACAAAAAATAAACAATCATCTAGTCATCTAGTGTAATCTAAAAATAAAAATTTAGGAAAAAGTGAAGTTTCAATTGGTAACTATCTGCACCATCAACAATCTGCTGAAAGGTAATGCTAATTGAAGATAGCACTGTACATGAACTTTCACAAAGACACGAGTGATATAAAATAACTGAAATTACTGACTTTTTTTTAGCATATGATATGCAACTATCCCTGTTGTTGCTATCTGAAGTTTCATTGTCAAAAGATAATTCTTCACTATAAACACACTGCTGAACGGTAAATCAAATATCGAATAGCACTCCATAGAAACTTCCCCAAAACACCTTCCAGATAACAATACTCTCCCCAATAGACCCAATAACGACCAACTCAACTAACAAAAGTTACTTACTTTTTCTTGTCGATATCAGGTATGTCACTTCTTTCAGCCTTCTCCACGATAACCTATATTGCATGAAATATAAGTACAGCTGACAATTGGATAAAGGAACTACATATAAAGCATTGAAAAATAGAAGGCTTCTTTAATATCGAATTTGGCTTCTTCAATACCGGAATTCTGTCGGGGTACTTCTCCCTAATACGAGCAGCTTCAGCCTGTCGCCTCTCTGCAATGTGTTAAAAAGAATTATACCAAAATGGTCTGATGAAACCCCAAAGGAAGAAAATCTATGTCACACGACAAAATAGATTCCCTTCAAGATGAGAGAAAACAGGCTGCTAATTTTTATTTGTTAAACAAATCTTTGCTTGTAAGTTGTAACAATTAACCACGATGTTTATAAACGTAATCCACAAAGGAGTAGGAAGCTGAAATTCATACTACTTTGAATTAAACCCTCTTCCCCCACCCCACTCTGGGATAGACTATAAATTAGAAACCAATTGCGTTTACTGTACACAACTGACACGATTTATACAAATTATAGACAAACAAATCAATAAATGCAAACATAACTAAAACAGCTATATAAATACAACTTCACCTCTTATAAGCATGGAAATACCAGCTTGGTAATGCAAAGGAGAATCGTGACAATACTCATAATACGTGAAAATTACAATTGCATAGGGCTTTGCACCAATTGACATTCACAAACGCAATAGGAGAAAATGAAAGAGTAGATCAAATTTCCAAACACACTACCACGCATCTTCAGTCAAGCAGTCACGAACAAACACATACATAACGATCCAGATATCAAAAATCTCAATCAACGTGATTGAAGAAAAATCGAATATATAACATATAATCTATCAGTCAATTGCTATAAATCCAAAATCAGATGAAAATTTAGGAATAGATAAAACGACGATCGGCCTAAGGAGATAATACCAAGGGGATGTTCCAACTTGAACGAGCTTTTGGCCATGGCTGCGGATGAACTCAAGGATTGACTGCGAATCGAAGGAAAGAAGAAACGACGAAATCAAAATTAGGGTTCTGCAGATAAAGCACAAAAATAATGGAAAACCGAATGCCGAATGTTTGCTATTTCAGAGAGAGAGAGAGAGAGAGTACCAACTGATGAGAGAGAAAGATGGAAGTGTATCGGAGCAAATAATTTGTGCGCTGGTCTTTTGTGATTTTTTTATTATTATTATAATAATAATAATATTATTATTATTATTATTATTATTATTATCCTACTTGGATTGCAAGCAATGTGTCCATCTCTTGAAGTCAAGAATGAATTAAATTGGATATAAATTGAAGATATAATAATTTTATCTCCAAAGAAAACGGAAAATTGATGTGACTTTAATAATAAATAAGAAAATTTATATCAAATTGTATCAGAGACGAAACTATATATAATCTTATGTATTGATCGTAATGAATGGATTGATATGTTTTTATTAATATAAATTTATTTTACATAAGATCTTATGGCACTGTCACACGTAAGACCTACTCAATAATTTAAACATGATTAGATGTGAGATTGTTTCTCAAATTTAATTTTGTAAAATCGATTAATTCACAATCTGCTTGTTCTAGTAATTGGTTACCGTACAATGATTAAATTTATAAGTGGATTATTGGATTGTTTTGTTTGTATATAAAATCAATATGTTAATAAATATTGGATATAATTTTGGATTGATAAATTTTATCTTTTATGATTCGTTTGGACTGATAAAATCTTTTCTATACAATATATTATGGTTAAATATAAAACGAAAAAAATATTGATATAATAAGGTTCGAAATGTGATTATATTTATCTAAAACATGTCCATACATACACATATATAAGAGTACAACTGTACGAACAATTATTTTGGAATTGGGATTGAAGTTTGTTATTTGCAATTGGAATTAATATATATATATATATAATTAAATATTTATCCCTTAACACAATGTTTATTTAAAACATTTGGCGTAACATGTCATTGTCCATTACTAAGAGTACAAATAATATGAACAATATAAAATACAATTTCACAACTCTCAAAACGTTATAAAATTAGCATCCACTATTCAACTAAATGCAAGATTTTTCATGGATTGTAATCTTCCAACATGTCCCATCAAAATAATGTGGTTACAATGTTAATTCAATTCTCTTATTAGTTTTATGTAATTTCATGGTTTCCAAACAAGAAAAGAAAACGAAATAATAACTATATAAAAATCAAAAAAACTTATCACATTGTAAATTACCGTAATACGGTGTCCCATCTCTCACAAACAACATGTGGATTATAGAGATTGGAATATGGGTTAACTCATCTCACATAATAAGATCTCGTTTCGTAAAAACGTCATATATAACAAAGGATCCTACAACTATAGAGTTAGATCTTTGAACATCTCCAACCACCAACAATTTCCACCCATAAAGACACATAAAAACCCAAGAAATATATATATATAAACTTGCATATCATCTAGCATAATACAACATCTCTAAATATATAGAAATCCTAGAGAATGCAATAGAAAACACAATAAGTTAATAGAATGAAATTAAATAGAAGTGGGATGATGATGAGGAAGTTTAGATGGAATAGAAGAAGGGGGGTGAAAACCCTTGAAGAGTTTGTAGGCAGAAATGATGGCCAATAAGAGGAGAAAGGAAAGAGCAAAGAGTTGGAGAATGAAGGCAAGTTTGAGTCTACTGCAGAAATAGGCATAAGAAACACAACCTTGACTCCATGAAACCTCTCTATCACCATGATAGGCTAAGTATAGAAACTCTTCTTGTGCTCCCACTGAACTCACCATTAAGTATGCCATTATCTGCACTCAATATTATACAACGAACTTCAGAAAATAAATGTATCAAAGTTGATAAAAACAAAGTTGAAAGTAATGGGTTATACAAAGAGTGTTTGCAATAAATCAAGTTTCAATATATAACTCTCTTTTTCTTAGATATTTAAGTCAAATGAACCTGTTTTGATTTAATTAAAAACAAATTGGACCAATTAATGTTTTATTTAGGATTTAATTAAAAATTTAGGATTCCTTAAAAAGTGAGGCTTTACACCCAAATCCTTTTTATTCACACACTTCCCATTTTACCACAATTACTAAATTAAATCACTTTCATATAAAACAAATTTTTTTTTTTTTTGGGGTAAACACTCACAGTCACATAGTCCTTTTTAGAAAATAGTAATTTCTACTTCATTGGAAGGGTAAAAGAGTCAGAGATAGTTTCATTAAATTCCCCCACAGAAATTGTGGCCTATATGTGGAAGAACCATAATAATAATACCATAATGTCAACAAGATTCAGAGATTGGAAGATAAATGAAGATGGACACTTTAGTTGGGAAAATTTATTATCTCAACCAACCACTGCTAATTGTATTATCACACCATTCAATAAAAGAAATTCCAACCCAAATAACACATAAATACCCGATTAATAAAATAAAAATTTATCCCAACTATATATGATTTTAATTTTTTTTAACATAAACTTTAAAATGCTCTATTTTGTCGTACAAACTATAAATTTAATTCATTTTTATAATATCAGACAGCTCCTTATTATATACTAAATTTGAAATTCATAGGGCAAAATAATTTATGTGTCAAATTAAATATATTTTAATATAAGTAGATAAAATGAAAATAAAAAATGGAACCTGATCAATGACAAAGAAAAGCCAAGGTTTAGTCTCTAGGAATCTGAGCCATGAACATACAGCAGCAAATAGAGCACAACCAGAAGATAAGGCACTGATGCAGACCAAGTATCTGAAACCCAAAAAGTTAAATTTTTTATTTTTAGCAAATATAAGTCGAAGACACAAGAAGAACATGAGTATATAATAAAATGCAAATCTTACTTGAGTCCAATGAAGTTGTTGAACTGCAAATTCCCATAGGTGCTATTCTCCTGCTTGCTGCTGATAGTAATCCATATAGAAGCAACATTGAAAGGAATGACAAATATTCTAAGTGAGAAATCCAAAGCTTGGAGTTTAGAACCATCACTGCCAAGAAACCCCATCTCTTCTTAGGTTTGGCAAACAAGGTATAAGCAACTGGAGTGAAGTCTGTAGTGTGTAGTGTTTTGTGATGGAAGTTATAATGAGGAGGAGGTGAGAGACAACTGTACTAGTGGAAAAATAATGACATGTTTGGTTTGGGATATTATTTTCTTGAATGAGAGAAGAAGAATTTGGTCAGAGTTTAAAGGGTTAGTGAGTAGCTGGTGAGTGAGCCCTAGCTAGCTTTCTTCAGAAGGTGAATGATTGCTCTTGAGCTGAGGTTTAACTCTATCCATAAATAATAATTGATACAAATTTTTATGTAATGGTTACTCCTCTTTAGTTACAATATAGAGAAATCATATTTTTGTTGGTTATGTTTCTTTATAATCTTTGAAAATTTTATTTTTCCTTCAGTAAGATTGAACTTGAATTGGATGGAAGTCCAGAAATTGATTTGAGACTTTTGTTTGGTTTGAGATTGTGAGTGTTTTAGCGTAGGTCTCATGTATTTTTTATTAAAAAAAAACTGGGATAGCCAAATTCGATCTTGATCAGAAAAATGACCAAACGAATTTAGGTTATAAAGTGAAAATTTTGTGGACTTTCGAGTGCAATAAGAGAAAAAAAGTTTTGGTTGTAAAGTATAAAAAAGGTCCTAGTTCATTTGTTTTTTAACCGTTTTCTAATCAATTTTTTTGTCAAGATTGATTTTGATATTCAAATTTTTAAACAAAATACATTAAAGATTTGGCAAATTCTTAGGTAAAACCGTCCCACATATTTCATTTCATGAAATAAGTCGGGCCGAGTCGAACATAAAAAATTATGTAATTTTTTTGTGTGTATTAGCTAATATTTTGTATAATATGATATATTTTGAGTTGAATTGAACTATAAGAAAATATGTAATACTTTTCTATATATAAGGAAATAATTTTGTGTATTAGGTAATATTTTTATATTATAGAATACATGATCAAAATTAGATCGGGTCTAGTCATTCAAAAACACGCGGATCCTAAGTTGCTAGACGCTATTTTTTTCATGCAAAATGTAATACTTTTGTGTGTGTGTGTATATATATATTAGGTAATACTTTTCTATATATTAGGTAATATTTTTGTAGGATAAATTTCATAATAAGACTCAATTTATAGATTAGTTCTCAATTCATAACTCAAATTTTAAAGTTTCTCAATAAGGGGCTCAATTTTACATTTTTTCTCAATTTAAGGCTTGAAATTTGGATTGAATTTTCAATTCAAAACAAAATTTCATATTATTTTTCTTTTTTATTTATATTTCAATATGTATTCATATTTGGGATAAATTAAAACAAGTTAGTGAACTTTAAGAATAATTTTCATCCGACTTATCTTAATTTATATGAAAAATATATATATAATTAATTTAATTCATAAAATATAAATTATATTAAACTGATTAATATTAAAATCAATTTTATATACTTTTATTCATAAAATTAAGAAAATAAAGGAATCTTAATTTTTTTAATTGCATATATATATAAATAAATTAATACAAAGTCCGATAAAAATTTCACAAACGTATCTTAATTTATCTAAACAATAAATATATATTAAAATATAAATAAATTTATAAATAAAATAACAAAAAAAAGAAAATGGAATTTTGTCTTGAATTGAGAACTCAATTCAAAAAATGTAAAATTGAGCTTCTTACTGAAAATTTTCCAAATTTGAATCTAAAATTAAGAACTAATTTATAAATTGGGTTTTATTATGAAATTTATCCTATTTTTATATTATGCAGTATATGTACATAATATCAGTTTTTTTTTTCTTCCTGAAAATAAAAAAATAAACCATTCGTACTCATAACTCTCAGATAGTTCACTCTAAACATTTTTGGGTAATCACCTTCATTATGTATTTTGTATTAACATTACAAAATAGGATAGTACAAGAGGGCCATTATTTTGTGCCATCAAACCCAACCCAAAACTAATGTTGATTTGTGCCATTATTTTATATAAAAAACAAAATTGAAAAGAAAAAAAAAAAAAGACTTTAACAAGCAAACACAATACAAGTTACTATTGCTGTTCGATAATTATGCCCTCTAAATTTATTTATTTTGTTGTACTTATGTACTTCAATGTTTAATTTTGCTCATACACTTTTCATTTATTAACTTGTGCTCCTTAATTTTGTTTAAGCTTAGTCATCTCTACTTTCATTTTATTTGTGTCCCTGACTCTATCATAAAGTGTTAAAAATAAATACAATCAAAATATTTAAGGATAAAATATTAAAATTGAAATGCATGAGATCAAAGCCAAATAAATAAATAAAATACAAATTCGAAATGCGAGTTGGTGGTATTGTTGAAATCACATGGCTCGCTTCTTCCGTGTTTTGCATTAATATCACCTGTCAACATTTAATGCAATTTGTTTGTCATTCTTAAAAAGGGAATAGATAAACTCATTTAATTCTATGATACCAAACTGGATGTATATCCAACTTTTATGAGAATTTGATGGATGTATTTGATAGTATATATCAAACAGAGAGAATTCAACAAATATACTATTTGGGATCGAATCGAATTATTTATTATATTTGGTGTTACTTTTAATATTTTATGATATTTAATTAAAACTATTTGATACATATAATGTATGGTAGAATATATGATGTAATATATAATATAATAGAAGATCTCATGCGATTTGGGTCGAGGTCTAACAACTCTCTATCAACTCTCTATCTAATGAAAAATTATCAAAAGCATGCAATCTAAACAGAAAATGGCATATGCAGACTATTTATTCAAACATAATAATGTTGTTTTTAATTTTGAGCACTTAAGGAAGATTACATCACGTTCTTTGTGCTTCACAATATGGTGATTCTCGTGATTCTACGAAAAAAAAAAAAGATATTAGAATCGGATACAAACAACAACTCAACTCCACAAGAAAGATATTTAGATTCTGATCTAAACATCGACGAGATGCGCCAATCAGACAAAAAAAAAAAAGTCTGTTACCTTGTAAAGTAGTTACTTTCATCAAAACTCACCTTCTATTATATCAAGACAAATTGATGATCCATAGAGAATTAATGGAAAGAAAATGACTACACAAAGCAAAAGGCCTCAAATAGATACAACAAAACTTATTAGTAGTTTCACTAATACTAATTAAAAAGATTCTAATTTCTATGTATAGTTGCTAAAACCACATATCTCCTCAGCTAAAACGGAGCAGATATCAAATGCAGCATTTCTTGTGGACACTCTATTCTCTTATACATATGTTGCATGTAGCTTTTACGTGCAAATACTCGAAAAATCATGTGAAATAAACGAATTCCTTAGCATTGTCCTGAGTTAGGACATTATAGAAAGCTACATGCCATGGAGCATTCTCGATTTCTCAATATCGATCAAAAAGCTGCATTCCAAAGAGTGTTCTCACCCTCACCGCATCTACGGTGCACCTCCTTAATCCTATCAGCGGAATTGCAAATCCCACTGCAGCTCCAATCGAATGAAGCAACACAAATGTTGCCTGCTTGGGCCTTCCATTCACAATCTGCAATTTCATGATCGTAATTAAGAGGCTAAATAGTTGTGTTTTCATAGTCGGGAAAAAAAATTAGGTTGTGTTTGGATTGAGGGATTTGAAATGATGGATTTCAAATCCACTAAAATCATATTGGATTCAAAATTCACTCATATTGCTCAAAAATTGGTTCAGGATGAAAGAGATATCGATTCAAACACAACCAATGGATTTACCATTATGGATTTGAAATCCTTCTTCAAATGCCTCCATCCAAACACAATCTTAGATTTCAATTTTAGGTTGTGTTTGCATTGAGTGATTTGAAAGACGAGATTTGAAAAGAATTTCAAATCCACTCAAATTGGAGTGGATTCAATATTGATCCATATTGTTCAAAAACTGGTTGAGAGTGGAAGTAATATCGATCCAAACACAACCAATGTGTTTACCACTACGGATTTCAAATCCTTCCATCCAAACACAACCTTAGGGTTCAGAATTTCATAATATATAATCGATATGGATAAATATGGACCATAGTAAAGTGAACCCATCAGTGCTATGTGGGGCCAGGGTTTAGCGAAAGGATGTTACCAGGTGGAGTTCCGCAACATAATCTTCGGTCGTCTATATGCTCGACATCCAACCCAATGAACCATGATCCAAGGGAGACATCCTCGTTTGCATACTTGTGTAGTACATGCCTACCATAACAAAGTACATAGGATTAACTAACAGGCTTAGATTCTAGCTATAAAAAGAGAGAAAAACAAACACTTACTGGTTTATCGACACATAGGTTGCAAGATCTTTAGAAATGGCGTACAATTGTCCGGTTGCATGGCGAAAATACTTGTTCCCATTCTCTCCGAATTTCCAATACTCAGGTTCGTGATATCTTACTCCCCTATCAGTGATGACCAAAACGAAGGGTAAATCAGGAAAAGAAATGGGAAACTTCAAGACAAAACCCATCGAACATTGCTTACTTTTGAGCCAACACTGGACCAGATTTCATGCACCCTATGTACACCCTAGGTTTTGAACGATGTCTAGCAAGAGTCGCTCCCAAAGTTGCTGCATTTGAAAGATCACAAACTCAAATTCGGAGAAAAAAAAATGACTTAGATAAACTGTCATAAAATCATTCTTAATGCGTTTTACTACAAAAGGCAAGACTTATTCCAAAAGTCTCTTTGATATTTGCATTCAAGTAAGCATTCATGTTTCATCATAGTTGTTTCAGTTGTAACATTTGGTGAAAGGACTGAGTAATAAAAAACCAATACAAGATGAATATGTTTATCATCGTGTAATTGTAAAATCAACATTACTCAGAAACCATTTTGACCCAACAAAGCAGTTTCAAGAAAAAAATTAATATTTTGGGCCATAATTGCTTCAAATTCTTGAATGTATAATATTGGCTTGTTACCTATGTTTACGTGTACATCATCATCGACTTTGACATAGAAATCTGCATCCCAGAGTTGAACAGCAGTCGTAAAATAGGTTTTCGTCTTTGCTGATAGTTCAAGGTATCCTTCAACATGTTCCTGGATAATAATGCAACCATAGATAAGGATAACCGGATAGTAAAGAAAAATAGCAATCAAAAGAAAATTCAATAAGAATACCAGTCTCAGAAAATCTCCATGTTTCCTGTCCTCTGCTTCAATAGCTCTATCAAGAATACCACCCGATGTTGCACTGGTAAATAGAGGACCAAACAATAAATTTTGAAATTAGAGACAATTCTTTTTCAATATGCATAATATCAAGAACAGGTATCTATTGCTCACCTGTGACCAATCACAAATCGAACGATAATTCCCTTTTCTTCCTCCAGTTTTTTCCGTTTCTCACCTGATAAGAAAGAACTCCACCAACTCAACATGACAAGAACACAAATTTGTATACGAAACAAAAAGAATAAAAAAATAAAATATGACGCACCAGCAAGCATCCAAGTGGCACGTACAGAGTCTCTTCTCCTTCGACTACTAAAAGCAGTGTTTATGCCAACGACCATTAAGTATTTTCTTTTCTTAGTCAACTCAGGCAATTTAACATCTTCAGATATCGGTGAGCCGCTAAGTAAGGAATCCTGTACAGCCCTCGCTGTAGCTAGCTCCATTTCCAAATTCGAAATTGTTTTATCCAACGTGCTGCACTTCGCATGTGTCCATTAGTTCTATCCAATTCATGTTACTCAAGAATGTAATGGAATAAACATTCTAACTTACTGAATAGCATCTTGTGTTTTTGGAATTGTGCCTAATACATCCTTTGACCCCCATCTCAAATCCTTCTGAGAACATGAGAAATCGAAAGAATAATATACACATTAATCTCTATACAAACAATCGAATCTTCATGGGACATACAGAAAATGATCCTCCCATTGATCCTAAATAAGTGTCGTTCTAGAGTATTTGTCAATATTGGACAAATATGCTCTTAACTAATCAAGGAATTCCGCTAAGGAATATTAATAAGGATAATATGAGAATAAAGTTTCGTAAAAGCCTGAAACGACACATAACTGGAAACAAAATATGACCGACACTTAATTGGGATCAGATGGAGTAAATTTTGCAATTTTGAATGTTAACAACAAAAGTACTCACAACATTCGGATCACAACCATCGGAAACTAACTTAAGCTTTTCGTCGCCAGTCCCTCTCGACCGTGATATATCTTTAGCTTCGGGCACTGCCCACATCCTGCCACCATTATTCTTAAATCAATCAGATATGTATATGAAGAAGCATTACATAGCAAACACAACATCTGAGTTAAGTATACAGATTTAATAAACTTGATCAAATAAAAAAAAAAACAAATTCCTTATATGTGAATTCACTTTTAGCAAAATCCAATTATTATCATTTGATTCTAAAAAGTGGATTTACACTTTCAAATTGCATTGCATATCAACTGATCATTGCATAATTTGGTAATTATAGCCAGTTATGATTGCCAAATACCACTAAAACTACACCCAAAAAAAAAACCCATATACCTAAAACTAACTGTGCACCAAAAAAATCTATAAAAATTTAAAAGTGATAAGAAATTAAACAAAAAAAGTAAAAAATCAAACCTGTCGGTGAAGAGCATCCCAACACAGAAGCAACCAATACAGAGAAGAATAGTAAGTTTTCTTGAAACTACATTCTTTGAAGGTAATTCCACTCCTCTGCTTTTCCAAGACATTTTCAAATTAATCCCTCAATTGCTTAATTTAAGTATAGCCCATCTCGAATCTCAAATCCCAAAAAAAAAAAAAAAATAAATAAAATAAAACCCAACTCAAGAACAGATCCAAAAGCTCAAATATTTGGCTTAAACCCACCAATCTTGAAGTGTTTATAACCCAAATTTAGAAGGAAAAAAATGAAGAAAATTTGCTCAACTGACTTATATATGGGTATTATTAGCTATAGCCTATATGAATATGTGTATAGAAAAAAAAGGGTTTCTAAATAAGTGAGATAGAAATCTTTTGTCAATGAGATGAGAGAGAAAGAAGAAGAAGAATTGAGGAAGAAGATGAAGTAGGAATGGTGGTATGTGGAATTTGAGGAGCATAGAATAGACCCACCGCCAACCCAACTGCACGCTGTTCCATTTTTTTTTTTTTCTTTAATAAATTGGAAAGTTAAAGAAAAATAAAGAATGGTGTGTACAAATTACAATGCGATTATTAAATTCATGTGTTAAATTTTGTCGGTGCAGTGTCTGACTGTTCCTGTTAGTTTCTTCTGTTATAAACAGAAAATTAAAAATAAAAATAAAAAAAACTTTTTAATTTTATCATTTAATGCTTCATCTGTCTCAAAATAAATATTATTTTAAATGTTTGTACATAAATTAAGAAAGATTATAACGACTAATTTCTTTCTATTTAAGTATAATTATCGTAAGAGTATTTTATTTTTCTTTTTTAACGGTTCTCTTTATTTTGATAAGAATAAATGAGGATATTTTTGATAAATTATTGATAAATATATCACTTATTTTAAATAAATTTCTTTTGTTAAAACGACAATTATTTTGAGATGTGGAGTAATAAATATTTATGTCTTTGATTTTGCAAATTAGAAAATGAAAAAGACCATGACCAAGTTATGGTGGTTATGGTGAACGTACAAAATACGGAAGAGATGATAAAGAATCTCATTTTTTTTTATCATCTCTTTTTTTTTTTTTTTGATATATAATGAAGAATCTTTTGTGGTTATGTGAATGTGACATTCTTGAATTATAGTGGAGTGTAAATTGTAATATCAATTATCTATAAATATATAAACCAAACGACATAAATGTATGACATATTATCAAACTTTATTAGCTTGATGTGGCTTTGGGTGTTTTGGATTAGGATTTGTTGAAATTCTAAATTTTGGAATTTTGGTTGGAAAACCATCAATAGTAAGAATAAGAATTCTGGAATCATACTTGGAGAGTTTGGGATATTGTATCATTTTATTATATTTACTCATAATTTTTAAAATTTAAATTGAATAATGCTTGTAGCATGAAAGAGGAAAAAAAAAAAGAAAAAAGAGTAGTGATGTATAAGGTGGTTAGATTAGGGTATGGTTAAATATATAGGTGTAGGGTATAATTTTAGGAAAAATTGGGTGGTATTGAAAATACAAACCTTAACATGATGATATTTGGATTAAGAATCCAGATCTAGAATTTCAAATTCTAGTCCAAACATTTTGTTAGATTTTTGTAGTGTGTGTTTTTTGTACATAGTTGGTTTCTTAACTTCATTATTTTTAAAAGTATATTATTATCATTTGTTTTAATACATTACACTTATTTAAAAAAAAAAACTCTCTAGACAAATAAAGAGTAGGGTTGAAGAGGATTTGAACCCATATTTCCTTTCTATTACTATATCAGATCATTTATCTCACATTTTCATATAAAATATTGTATTATTATCAAAATTGTATAATTTTGATACCTATATAGTTTTGATAGTAACACAAATAAAACATGAAAAAAAAATGGACATAAAATCTCATTTTCCATATTAAAAGAAAGTCAGGCACTAAAAGAGCCGAACACAAATAATATACATATTATAAATAAATAAATAAATAGATATTAGACTTGCATACAAGCAAAAGAGTCATATTTATTAGGAGAATTGACTTTTTCAATTTTCTGTCAACTGTACAATTTTTTATAGAGTATCAATTCATTCATCGAAATTATCATCCTAAGATTATTGTTACTAATATATTTATTAAATAATAGATATTTCAATTAAAATTTTAATTTTTTTCTTTTGAAACATATTTTAAAAAAATCTTAGAAGCTGGGCAGGTCAATTCACTTTTCTTTTCTTGAAAAAATAATAATTATGAAGAGAGATATAATAATATATAATTAAGTTGTTGAAATTATGAGCTATATATATATATATATATTATATGTCTTCTTCTGGAAAAGAGATATATCATTCAAAGTGTCTCTCTAAAGTAAAATGATTGGGTTGTACAACACATGCTACTGCACGTGCAACCCACGTGACTGATTTCTTCTCAATCATCATCTTTTTACAGATCATTTTTTCCTCAACTTCAATCATATACTTCCACTAATTATAGTTGACTGACTAACATCATCTTCTTCTAGATAACACTCATTCTGCAATAATTTGCTCCCTTAATTGCAAAGAAAAAAAATCTAAAAACTATAGCGCCTCATTGTTTATATGATTCAATTTTTAGGGATATGATCCAGTTTTGGCTATAAATAGTTATTTGACTCATTATATTTGTTTATCATAAAATTTAATATATATCTTAATTTGATAGATGTAGTTATTCTTGACTAATTGAATCAACAAATTTGTGTTTATTATTTTTTTCGTTCATAACAATTTCTCTATAATTATATTTAAATTCGTAACAAAATTAATATGATTTTCAAGTTTATCAAAATAAACCACAAATTTGATATTTAGATTAAGGTAGTCCAAAATGATATTTTAGATCTTGTATTAGGTAATATGATATATGAAATTAATTTCATATATAATATTATAAAGTCATAAAAAATAAATCAACTCATTTATACCCAACACATTAATTAAAAGAATTACTCTGATTTCTCATGATATGTTATTCTCTCTTCTTCTTCAACCGCGTTTTAGTTGTTTATGATCACCTTCATTTCAAATATTAGTTTTAACAAAATTAAGATTTTTTTTGTTTTTTTTTTTTTGTCATTTATCAATTTCAATGTACAAAATGATACTTTTGCCTATAATTAAGTGATACTTAAACAAATAAATAAATGATACTCTGATTAATGATACTTTAAGATACACTAATAAAAATACTTTAACTTACAGCTCAATATTATAATATATGAAGTGAACTTTTAATACATACGAAATGATATTTTAACATATACAAAGTGATACTTTAACATATAATTCAAAATGCTATCCTTCTCGCATGTATTATATTAACATGTATTGGTTGACTCGTTTAACCGCAATTTGAGACTTCATTTCACAATACATCTCATATGAGAATTTATCTTGTTTAATAAATCATAAAAAAGAAAAAAAAAACTATGAGTAAGAAAATAATAAATTCATCTTAATAAATATAATTATTGAAAATTTAACATTATCACTCCACATTTAGTAACTTACATGTTTTTTTTTCTGGTAATGATAAATATAAATACTTAGATAATTAGCAGACGTATCTGGCATTTCATTTTTCTGCATAAGATTAATAACTTGATCTCAGAACGAATTAACATATAAGTAATTAAGTATTTAATAAATTAAAAGTAATTAAGTAATTATTTAAATAATAAAAAATGAGTTCGCCTGCAGTAGGTGGGAAGTAGTTCTTGAACAGCTGCATTTTATGGTTCGATTTGGTGGACTGTGGGCTACGCTTTACCAAACGCTATAACATTTAATAAACTCATTTTCACAAACAATTACAGAATAAATGGGATTAATATTGATTTATATAATTCTGGCCAATTAATTTATAACTAAAGTGCTTATTCATAGCTAAGTTAAAATAATTTAATTTTTTTATTATTTCTTTAATGGAAATTAATTGTTGTTACAATGAGTATACGTTTGATAACAAGTAGTATTTCTATAAAGAAATATGTGATAAAGTTTATATATATATATATTGATAGCTAGGTTCCAATTAAAATGTATATTTTGTAAATACTATTATAATATTAATTAAATGTAGTTGTTCGTTAGTTGTTCGATCGTATTGAACTTTTCGTTGATATTTAATTCAGATAGTATGATCTAGTAGGACAATATATATATATATACATATATATATTATTTATTTATTTATTTATTTATATTAACATATATAGGTGATGGATCTTATGTAACGATACAATTTAGCAGTAATAATATATGGTTGATGGTGGTGGTGGGTTTCAATAGAATATTCTAAGATTGATTTCAATTTCAACTTGTATTATAGTACTTTTTAATTGCATTTTAGAATTTAAAGATTTTTATTTCTATGATGACAATATATAGTCAACATATTTAAAATTTCAGCTTGCAACCCCTCATCATTTTTCTAGCAACTTTTTTGCTGGATTCTGATTTAAAAGATTTTTTTTTTTTTTTTTCATTTTGCAAACCTTCAATAAATTCTCTAACCGCTTTTTTTTTTTTTTTTCAGAGTCTAATTTCAAAAGGTTTATTGTTTAGTTTTTTTACATGGATTATTCAAAAAAAATTCCTTTATTTTGACAAAAAGAAAATCTTTCTTTTTCATCACAAAAAATCATCAAAAAAATAGTAAAATCCCTAATTTTGGTCATCCAAACCCTAAATTTAAGACCACCCACATTACAAGCAGGTCGTCAACCTGCATGAAGAAAAAGATAAAGAAAAATTTAAGAAAAAATAGAAATGAAATCCAAGGTTGCAACCATTTTAGGAATGGTTTCAATCCAACCTCAACCTCAACTTGGGTTGATCAATCAAGAGATGACACATGTCATTTTTTTGATTGGTTCAACTAGATTTTATATGGATAAAATGTATATTATAAATATTATGGATAATATGTATTTAAAATATACATATATATATATATATATCAAAATTCATATTTTTTAATTGTCTATAAATAGACACTAATATTAATATATTTTGGAACACATCTTAAATTCTCTATTTTCTCTTTTATTTTGTATTATTCATCTCTCAATTTCTATTATAGATCCAAACCATCCTAATTATTTTCATGCATCTACTTGTATTTTGATTTATTTCTTTTCAATTTCGTATTTCAACTCTTGTAATTGTCATTTTGTTATTGTATTTTATTCTAAATATGTTTTAAATTATTTTTCTTAATATACTTATAGATTTAAAATATTAAATTACTTAATGTAATTTTTGTACAGTTTACATATAATAAATATTGATTAATTTTATTTTTTGTAATTAATAAAAAATAAAATAATTATTATTATTTTAGGTTGGGTTGGGTTGGATTGTGGATGTGGATATAGAAAAGATAAAGTTATGTTGAATTGTAGGTTGAATTGGTGGATGAGAGAGAAATTAATATTTTATTTAGGTTGAGTTGAGATAGGTTGTCATGGGTAGTCTAACATGAAGTGGAATTTTTTTTATATATTTTCAAGAATTAAAGATTACAAGGAAAACTATGATCAAAATCAGTAGTAAAACCCCTAATATATTTTGATCATGTTAATCCTAAATTTAATATTAAACAGAAATGTGTATGCCAAAAAAGGGTATCCACTATTTGGCTATTTGCATGGTCTACATCAAAATCTCTGTTATTATGTTGAATCTATGATTGTAGTGACTTAAATCAAGGTCTCGATTATTAATTTAGATCAAATTTTGTGATAAAATGTAACGAGTTTCAAAATTAGGAAATTTTCCCAAATTCATGAAAATATATGAAAAACAAATACCCTAGCTTTAAAGTTCCAAATCCAACATAAAAAAGTGATTGGAAAAGTGATTCGAACTTGCAAACTGAAAAGAAAACATAGTCTACACGTTCCAATCGAAGAAAAAAATTCTTTAAATTGTAATGTGTTAAGAACTCTATAGTACATTTGGTAAATAGAAATTACTATACAATATATGATTGAAACTTGATAATATGTATTTGTAAATTAAGAATGTAAGGTTGTGAAGAATCTTCATTATATAAATTAAAAACAAAGATAAATAGCTCATATTTTGGGGGGAAAATGCAGTAAATTAAGCAACAATTAAAATATAATTAGTAAGCTATGAATTTATTTATGTTGAGAAAGATGATTTTATTTTATTTTTCAAAGATGAGTGAGAGTTGAATTACTGAATTAATCAATAAAGATAATAGTTGGAGTAAATTCCACACATCAATGTGACAGAAAAATTGTTGGTATTTTATGGGGTTTTACTTTCGTAGGTAACTAAATTACTGTCCCTTAAATGCTACTACTCTGCCTACCCTACTTAAATACAACCATCCCAAGTACTTTATATTTAAATTATTTTTTTCACATGTGATTCACATGACATGTTTGGATAGATTTAATTAGTGTGGAACAATTTAATTCATCTTCTATAAGTGGAAACCAACTTATAGTGTTCAAGCATCATGTCATTTTAAAAGGGCTAGAAATAGAATTTTGGAAGCTTGTATGAGCTATGTTAAAACAATCCAATGAAATTATTCATTTTCGATCATCGTGAAACTAAATTGATAAATGTGAAACTAAATTGATAAATTTCAGATATAATTTATAAATTCATTTTTAATTATAGATTCAAATTTTAAATTTTTTTAATTAGGGATCCATTTTAATCATTTTGTTAATTTAAGGCCTGAAAATTAGATTGAGTTTTTAATTTAAGATAAATTTAATTTTTTTTATTTATAGATTTATTTATATTCCAATGTGTATTTATATTTTAGATAAATTAAGACAAGTAATATAATTTTGGAACGACGTTCATCCGGCTTGTCTTAATTTATATATATATATATATATATATATGATTAATGTAATTCATCAAATTAAAATTCCTTTGTTTTCTTAATTTTATGAATAAAAGTATAGAAAATTAATTTTAATATTAATTAGTTTAATATAAATTATATTTTAGGAATTAAATTAATTGTATATATAATATATATTTTCTATATAAATTAAGACAAGTTGGATGAAAATTGTTCTTAAAGTACACTAACTTATCTTAATTTATCCAAAATATAATGCATATTGAAATATAAATAAATTTATAAATATAAATAAAAAGAAAAAGAAAATAATATTTTATCTTTAATTGAAAACTCAATCTAATTTTTAAATCTTATTAAAAATGTTAAATTGAGTTTCTTATTAAGAAACTTTAAAATTTGGATCTAAAATTAAAAACTAATCTATAAATTGAGTCATATTATAAAATTTATCCTTAAAAACATTTTTGGAATTGATTGAAAATATAATTCAAACGGAATTGAAGATATCAAGACTCAATACTTACAGGGCTAATATTACAATTTCGTATATATATATGGGCTAATATTACAATTTCGCATATTTTTATATATATACCGGTCTATATCAAACAACCAATTCAAAATAAAAATAAAAATCCCACATATCATTTTATTTTATTTTATTTTTACCTGAGTATGAAATGACCTACAATATGAATGGGGGAATAAACCAGATCAAATTGGACTTTTCATGGAACACTTGGGCTTGATAATTGAAGTTATATCCAAGTCCGGCCCATTATTTGTTATAGGCTTAGTTTGATATATTTTTATATGAATTATGCCTGAAAATCCATATAAAACTCTTCTTTAACTTTTTCTGTTTCTTAGTGAGTTGTCTTCTCTCTTTTTCTTAAAATAAAAAATAAAAAAAAATTATAAACCTCTCTTTTACAAATTTCCTTTAAAAGATGTGATTTAAGGTTGTGTTTTTTTCTCATGGAGTGAGAAAATGTGAAAATTCTTAATTGTCATATTTGCCTACATTTCGTAACTATAACTACGATATATTTCTATAGCTTCTAATTTATTGTTAGATTGCGATCATTATAGTTACGATATATTTCTATAGCTTCTAATTTTTTGTTAGATTGAGATTATTATAGTTTTGAGATGTATAACTCGATTAATTATTCAATCGAGAGATTAATATTAACTGAATTCAAAATACAGTCTTATAAGCTTTTGGGAGTTGTCTATCAATTACGAGGTAGAAATTCATATATTATTATTAATCTACAAATTAAGTCGTTCTAGAGAGATTTATTCTATTTTTGTGATTAGTAAATTGAAATTGAAAGTTATTATGTAGAATAGTAAACATAGTTGAATTAAGATGAAATCATAACTTGACATTCTTTATTTTTTGCAAGGTAATTTTAGTACCTACTACCTAATAAATTGGATGTTACGTATTAAAGTTATTGATGTTATTAGATAACGATTTTTTTTAGTTTACAACGGGGTGGGGTTTCGACCCAAAACCATACACGGGTTGAAAGACATATCTATCATTAGGCTAAGCCTAAGCCTAAGAGATACATTAGGTAAAGAATTGAATATTATTAGATCTTAATGTTTGTTTTTGTTTTTCGTTTATTAGGTAGTTCTAGTATATTTCAAATCACAACTCTTATTATCGATCATTTAAATAAAATTAAGCATTTTAGTTAGGAATAATGTTCACATGCACGTTTTAATATGTTTATCTATGTATCTCATTCTCTTAAATCATGTAATATAAAATTAATAATTATATAAAATTTATCTCAATCAGGTATTAATTAATAGATAGATGAGTGGAACTGTTTATTAGATATTAATTTTATTTTAATTTATTCTCTCTGAGATCAACTTCTTAATATTATCTGTAGTCAACACGGTATGTCTGCGGAGTAAGCTATAATAGGGTAAGCAACTTGACACTACAATAATATGGACATTTGTAATTAATAACAATAATTTAATTTTTTTTCAAAACAAAAAACAAATATATTTATTTATTTTATGAAAACAAACAACTAATTCTATCAATTTTCATAAAAGATCGGATGACAAGTTGTCGCCTAATATTCTTCTAAGATATATTAATAAATGTTGACACGTTGACAATTTTTTTAAACATTCCAACCATCTTGATACTAATTAATGTTGCCCAAATATACAATTTTATTTATTTATTTAGAATGAGTGTTGCATAAGACATCCCCATATCTTATTTTGTGAAATGAGATGGATCGAATCGGATTATAAGAAATATGCGGTCTAAAATAGATATTTACACATCTAACTTGTAATATTTTGTTCTGCATATTAGGTAATATTTTTCTTTATATTAGATAATATTTTTACATTATAGAATCCGTGAGATGGGTCGGGTTATAAAAAAACACGTAGATCCAAAACAAAATTCTCTCATACCTTCTGCAATGTGATCTTCTCCTTCACTCGTAGGTCGAGTGCAACATATGATACTTTATTTCAATGTGTGTATCAAGTAATATGTTGCATTATGTACATATACTATATAATATTATTAGTCAACTTATAATTTCTCACAAATATTGCATGATATACATTAATGTATCACCTAATACATACAAAAATATTATATAGTATTACTTGTCAAAATTATAAAAGTATTACATGATACAAACAAAAGCACATAGTAAAAATATTACTTGTCAAATTGCAATTTCTCAAATTAATTATAAACCGAAAGTACATTATTTATTATATAAAAAATAGGGTAAATTTTACATTAAACTATACGTGATTTTACATTTTTTTTTTGGTAAAAACTATGAAATGTTTCACTTTGTCATATAAACTTTAAATTTGAAGCATTTTACGGTATCAAATAAATTTTAACCATTGATTTTGGACACGTTTACGGCTAGAATTTGTCGGATACCGTAAATACTTCAAATTTAAAGTTCATATGGCAAAGTGAAACATTTTAAAAGTTTTATCAAAAAATATAAAATCACGTATAGTTTAAATGAGAAAATGTTTTTCATCCTAAAAAATATTACATTATTACAAATAAAAATATTACTTTATTTTAAAAAATATATAATTTGTCATATTACAAAATCTTCAAATTAAACATAAATTTGAAAAACATTACTTAATATATATATTCTATATATATATATAAATTTTATATGATACATGTAAAAATAATATATCATATATATATAAAAATATTACGTGTTATAAGTTGACAATGTTAACCCCACCCATTAAAAGAAAATTAGTGTTACAATTTCTGAAAAAACAAACCACATGAAACACGAGCCCATTTCTTCATGAATTATGCACCATACACTCCACCTGCAAACCAAGGACCACGTGATAATAATTATAAACGTCCCAAATTGCAATATATACCACAAGAAACCCCCAAAAATAAAAATCTAAAATTGACCATTTTTCCTTTATATATATTGTTGTCTCAAATCTTTTCCATTCAAATCCCTCTCATACTACATACATAGAAACACAAATATATCTCCACTTTTTTCTCCAAAAATTACCAAAACACCCAAAAATGGCCATCGGCCTCTCCCATTTCAACCCAAATACTAGTTTTTCGATCAACAAAAAACCAAAATTAGAACGTTCATATGCACGTTTTAAGACCATGGTCATGGCCGTGGGCCAAAACCAATCTTATTGGGCCACTATTGAGGCCGAAATTGAGGCCCATCTCAAGACCGCCATTCCCATAAGGCCGCCGGAGTCGGTCTTCGAGCCCATGCACCACCTCACCTTTGCCGCCCCACGGACCACCGCCTCCACCTTGTGCGTGGCGGCGTGTGAGCTCTTTGGCGGCGACAGGAGCCAGGCTATGACCGCAGCATCGGCAATTCATCTCATCCATGCAGCGGCCTACACACATGAGCACCTCCCACTAACGGATCGGGCCAGGCCCGGATCCAGGCCCATGATCCAACATAAGTATGCTCCAAACATTGAGCTCCTAACAGGAGATGGGATCTTCCCGTTAGGGCTTGAGCTGCTAGCCGGGTCCATGAACCTGGCCAGCACTAGTCCAAGCAAAATCTTGAGGGTGATAATCGAGATCACACGAGCTAGTGGCTCACGAGGAATGATAGATGGTCAATACAGTGAATGTATAGCAATGGAAGAGCATGGAAAAATGACCAACATTGAGGTTATTGAGTATGTGTGTAGGAAAAAGGAGGGTGAGCTGCACGCATGCGGCGCGGCTTGTGGAGCCATATTAGGAGGTGGAGCCGAGGAGGATATTGAGAAGCTGAGGAGTTTTGGGCTCTATGCAGGCATGGTAAAAGGAATGGACATGGCAAAAGAAATCCTATAATTGAAGCAAAAATAGAAAGATTGAAAGAATTGGCTCTCAAAGAGTTGGAAAGCTTCAAAGGGAAGAAGAGTCGGCTTGAGCTGATTTCAAGCCTTGTTGAGCCGAGCCTTTGCGCCGTGTAGTATCTATAGCTAGAGCCATGAGGAAACAAAAAAAGAAAAAAAAAAAAAAAACAAAGAGAGAAAGAAAGAGTGGATGTAAATTATTGGCCCAGGAGTAATTAAAGAATTGGGATGTGTGAAAAATATAAGGTAAGAGCCACATGTACTGTTTCCTCTATTGACAGCTAGCTATGCCATATGAACATGTTTGCTTCTGTGAGTATTTATTTTCCTTATCATAACTTGATGTTCATTTCAATTTTTGTCAAATACTAGGGTTAATTCCATAAAATAAAATAAAAAAGAATTTAGAGACGAACATACAATTTTTAATTATAATATTATAAACATTCAATTTTGTTTTAATTTAAGCATGATTGTATTTTATGGGTTCCAATCGCTAATCTAGATTTCTAAATATATTAATGAATTTCAGTCATCATCCATATTGAATTAAAATAAAAAAATCAAAAATTAAAATAAAAAAGAAAAATAAATGGAGTACATACCAGTAATTGGAGTTCGAAAAGTTCAATCATGTCTCAAACTAAAATATATGTTAAATTATGTGTTTATGATATTACAGTTAAAAATTCATGTTGCAATTGAAATAGAATCCTGTGTAAGGTGAGCAAAATCGAATCGAAATTAGAAAACAGAACGTCGATTTTATTTTATGTGCTCATATGATTTAGTTTGGATGAAAATTTATAAACTAAATAAAATTTTGATTTGGTTCGATTTTGTTATGAAAAATTTCAGTCACCCAAACTGAATCGAAATTTTATTCTTATATAGAACTTTTATATATATATATATATATATATATATATATATATATTCTTGTTTGTTTGTCTCTTATGTAAAATATTTGATTTGTTTGAAAAATAATTATAGGTTGTAGTTCATTTTTTCTTCAAACATAATTTTCTAATTAATCAAATGTTATTGTTTAAAAAAAATAAATAAAAAATTAATGAAATACTCAAACTTGAACAACCCAATTAACAAAGTTCAAAATCGAAAATCAAAAATTCGGTTCGATTTTCAATTAAGCCAATCGATTGTTCACCCTAAAACCTATGTAATTAACCCTACTATTTATATTAATTCATTCATGCCATCAAAATTCTAGTTTGTTGTCAATATACGAATTCTAAATTGCACCATTGTATTTGATATCAACAAAATCATTTAGTTCCATCTACACACAAAAATTTAACATAGATTATTCATATCATATCTATGTACCACAAAACCTCAAGAGCAAAATAGACAAAAATGAGTAAATAATAGTAAAACTAAAGTTGTGAAAACTAATCTTATTTGCCTAAAGGAGAAAAGTTGACAAAAAAAGAAACAACCAAGTAATAACAAGACTTAAATTATGGAAAAAGAAAAGTGTGTTTTTTTCATGGTCAAGTTGTGTGCTACTCATTATTTTTAATGCATAGGATAGCTTAGTTATATACTAAGATTTCCTATACATATTGGACTAAGAAGATGGCTTTGCAGATACCACTAATTGTCCAAGTGAAGACTTTTCAAAAGTTAGAGCATTATTAAAAATTGCTAAATCAAGTTTGTTTCTAGATTAGTAAATGAGGTTGCCCATAAGTTGACAAGGAATTCTCTTTTTTAATGAATAGTTTACATTTTAGTTACAAACATTTTCTTTTATATTTTAAGATTTTCATTTAATTTGATGGTGTAAAGTTTCGATTATCACAAATTTAAGTATACATGTTATCTAACACTTTGATCTCAAGTTAGCCAATATAAAAGACATAGACAAAAAAAAAAAAGAGAGGAAAAAAAATCATTACCTCATTTACGTCAATGTATCAATTTATAATTAAAGATATTAAGATTATGGTAAAATATCATCTTTCCTTAATGGGCCAGACCCAATATAAAATTTAATATTGGGCCACAATTTTGGCCTTCAACCTAGTTCCTCAATGCGGGAGCTCCCTATTCACACCTTTTTTTTTTGTTTTTTTTTTTTCAATCATAAATTATATTAACTTAATCAATCTCTAAATAAGTGACATGATCAACAAAACAACAATTTTTAGTTTAAGTCTCTGCAACCTTAACATGGTTTTGTTTAAAATATTATGGTTCAAACTTTAACCTATTTATAAAGAAAGAAGATTAATTCATTTTTTTAATATTATATTTATTTAAATTAGTTTGCTCTGAACATGCTTGTTTGACATTGGCCTTTTGAATGAAAAAGTCCAAATCTTTCTAAGGTGCTTATATTTAAACTATATATTAAAACTATAATCAAGATATTAAGGGAAAAATTCAGACATTCGAAAAAAAACTCAAGAAGATGTGGACGTTTCTTTTTGTTGTTGCCTTTAACTTGTAAGAAATTAGTCCTTACAGCAAAAAAAATTAATAATAATAATAAAAGAAAATAGGCTTAATGACCAAAAAAAAAAAAAATAGCACCAAAGTTTCGATTTTATTTTACGAGAAAAATCCATAAAAACTAAATAAGAAGCAAATTATTAAACACGTTGATGTGGAATATTAGCACATGCATAAACGCCAAGCAATTTGGTTAAACCAATTTCTATAATCAAGTTGTTAGTGAGTGGATGACTTATTCTATCATACCATCTTCTATTATCCATGTAGTGTTATTGGTTGTATGATATATGATATAATTTGAAAAAATCTATGATTAATATTTTTTTTTGATTTTTTCAAAGTGATTCATGCACACATTCTATGATTTATAATATTACCCAAGTAAGTATGATCGATAAGATCCACTCAATAATTTTTTTTTAATGTTGGGCTGAAATCAAAATGCAAAAACTTTAAATGTTGTTGGATCTTTTCAAATTAAGTTGTTAATCTCAATCATATATACTCAATATAAAATATAATATTCAAGATATTTAAATTATTATTAAAAAAATAAGTTTAAAATAATCACTTAAAAACAACATATGTTACAATTTTTGGGGTAAAATCATTAATTACTTCGGTGTAATACAATTTTCGATTTTTAATTGAAAATCAACCCTGATTTTATAAGCCATTCTCATGAATTCGTTAATAAAATTCTGTTTTAAAAAGTTATAGCAAATAATCATTTTTATTTGATTATTAGGTATAATCAATTGAGTTAGATAGTCATTAGACTTCATGTGGTGATAAGTGAGACCATTTTAACATTGTAAAAATGAAAAAGTCAATTGGAGAGTTAAAAAAAGAATAAAAAAAAGGGGGGAAATGGCCCAAAATACCCATTTTTTTAAAGTTTGATCCCAATTTATTCATAAATATAATAATACATTCCTAAATGACCATAAATATAATAATTGATCCCAAAATACCAATTTTTGAGTCAAGTCAACATTTGAAACCCCACAAGTTCAATCAAACTCATGATTTAGTTATTTATCCTATTATTATTATTTTATTAAATAAAAAATTATTATTTTGTTAAATACTAATAATAACATTAATAAT
The DNA here is from genome assembly GCA_028654395.1 of Scutellaria barbata. NCBI lineage: Eukaryota > Viridiplantae > Streptophyta > Magnoliopsida > Lamiales > Lamiaceae > Scutellaria > Scutellaria barbata. The sequence goes on along the minus strand of CM053656.1, from coordinate 1,359,325 downwards.
TAATTGTTCCAAATATTAGTAATATTACTATAGTAATAATTTAATACTTTCGAACATTAAGAATTATATTTTCGAAAATAATTATTTTACTAATTTTTGAAAATCACATCTTTTCGAATATTATTGATTTTTTGAACATTTTTAATATTAATGTTCGAAAATTATTGCATTTTTAGTATGTATTAATTTTTGAAAAAGCATATTAATTTTCGAAAATCAATATGCTTTTTTCAAAATTAATATGCTTTGATTTTTGAAAATTAATACATTAATTTTCGAAAATTAATATGCTTTTTCGAAAATTAATGCATTGATTTTCTAAAATTAGTAAAATTAATGTATTGATTTTCGAAAAAGCATATTGTTGACGTCAGAATCTGTATTTGATCGATTCCTAGTCTAACACCCAAATATGATGAAAATGAGATGAAAAGTATAACACAAGAATGGCCCGGAGCCTACTCGGGCAATGTTGCTCGGCTGATCCTGAACGGTAGAATTACCGGCAGGACCTTATAGTATTATGTTAGAGAAATCAGCTCTCTCGCGCTTTTTACAGAATTAGGATTCAGATCTTTTATAAGTTAAAAATTACATCTATTTACAGTCGAAAAGATAACCTAAATAGTGGAGATCGTGGGGAACGTGGAGGTCGTGGGAGTTAAGTCCATCTTCTCCTTGATTTCCGCCTATTTACGTGGCATTTAACGGTTTTGTTACCCACGATCTCTTGGAAGTGGCTGTATCCTGGACGGCTGCTCGGGTTCCGGCCGGCCAAGCTGATCCGCCGAGGAGCCTTCCCAATTAACCTAGACTGTCTACTTGGGAGGGCGTTGCTGTCGTGGCCGACCAGGTGGAGTGGCACTAGTTATCCTGCCGTCCAGGTGTGATATGTCGTGCAGCTCGGATAGACGCCCAACAATAGCCCCTTAGGTCTTGGCAGAAAATCGCTTCTGCTGAGACCTAATCAACCTTGATAAGTCGAGCCGAGCAAGAATGAGTTGCAAGTTAGTATTTCTTGTTGCGAACAAGTGTCGTCATTTGGTAAAGTGGAAGTCGAAAGGTCGTCACTTTGCATCCGCTCGATTATCCACGCGTCGATATGCGGTTGGCCGGGAGTCAGGGGTTACCACCTATATATAGTATTCTCCTCATTCGACCTCGAGTTAGCTTATGTTTTTGATAATTTACTGTGTATTCCGAGCAGAATTAACCGGTCAGGATATCCCGTGCTACGTCGTGTTGCAGGAGCGATCTCACTTGGGAGGTAATCTCTTTTTCCTTCAAGCATGTCTCAAATTCCTAAAAATGTCCCATCTGGATGGTCACAAGGCCATCGGTGGACCGATTAGGTTGAGGTTCCTTTCGAGGAGTCAGAGGCCATGAAGTGGCCTTCCGTTGTTACCCAACCCGAGCTGGATAAGATATAAGCCCGTCTCAATATACCTTTGGGAGTTTCCTTCATCGCCCCCCGTCCTGAGGAGCGAATGCATAAGCCGCGGAAGAATTGTGTGGTTATAAATATTCAAGCATTAGAGGGCGGTTTACGATTTCCCATGGCCCCATGCTTATCTCGCTACCTTTGGCAATGGGGTATAGCGCCCGGGCAGCTCCGGCCAAATAGCTGGTCCTCTCTCTTAGGTCTATTAGTGCTTTTTCACAACTACAACCTCGGGGAACCTAGCTTTGACGAGCTGTCCTGGCTATTTAAACTTGAGCTTATACCTGGAGTAGAGAATCATTTTTATTACCTCGCCCCTCAGATACATCGGCCCCAATTGGTCTGTGATCTTCCTCAACCCATAAAAGATTGGAGAAGCGAGTGGTTTTGGGTCGATGGGGATTGGAAGAGTCCAGGGACGTTCAGGAGCTCGTTTGTTGTTAGGGCGTTCTGTCCAGTTGGTTTTGGTCCTGCTGAAGGTATCCCTTTGTCATTTTCTTGGCTAGGTCTGCTAATGTTTTTTAATATTTTTCCATTTTGCAGAGGGAGGGCTCGAGAGTCTTGAGAGCGGCGGTGACTTCTCTCGCAAAATCCGCTTCCTGCGGGACACCCTTAGCCCTGAACAACGGACGTTCAGGGAGTTGATTGCTGAAGACAGGCTCACTCGAACCGGCCTCGTCTTTCCTTTTACGCGTGTTGCTGTTGATTTCCAAGGTAGATTCTGCTTTTGGGCCAATATTATGCTTGACTATTTTCTAATCGGCTATTCTTTGTACAGCTATTCTTCCGTAAGACAGCCTCCGTCCTGAAATGAATCCGACCGAGCATATTAGGATTAGGACTGAACGAGGTGGGAAGTAGAAAAGGTCAATCGCGAAGAGACGAGGTCCTGCGCGCCCAGTGGCTGAGACTCCTAGTCCGGGTCAGAACCCTGTTGATCCGTTCGTGAAGAGGTCCCGCCCGACTTCTAGCAAGCAACCAGCTGAGGGCTCCGATGCCACCACTACAACTCGCCCCGGGATATGATCTTCCGAGTCTCCACTGGCCGGCTCGGTCAGCATTTGTGGTTGGGATCCAAAACTGGTGGAAAGTTCCAAGGAGTTCCTTGGGAAATGTCCCCAATTTCAGATTAGCTTTTCTCGTGCTCGACCGCCCAGCGTGGATTTACTGAGGAACATTCCATCTGGGATTAGATAGGCCATGGATGCTCCAGTGAAGTCCTGGACGGGGGAGCTAGAGGGTTATGCAATAGAGATGTCGGCGGCTGATATGGGAGCTTGCGCGGCAATTTTGAATGCCCAAGCATCTGTCTTTGCCTGGCGAGCTAATCGTAAATACCTTGCTCAACAGGATAAATATGTGGCGAGCAGGGCTGAGCTTGGTGATAAGAAAGCCGACTTGGCTGCTGCTTCTGAGGAGCTGAGGGGACTTAGGGCCAAGCTGGCTTCTGCCCAGGATTCATTATCTCGACAGAAGGCCGAAGCGGACGTTGAGAAGGCCCTGCTAGAGGGTCAGCTCGAGGTGGTTCGGGCCGAGCTGAAGTCTGCACATGATGAGCTGATAATTGCTAGAGCTGGCCGGTTAGACGAGGCCGCTGTGGCGCAGAAATACAAGGAGTCTGATGAATGCAAGTACGAGTGAATCTTGGCCTATCTTTTTGCCTATATGGACAATATTGTGGTAGCTAGGAAGGCAAACTTGGACGATCGTCCCTTTAGTACTGCCTTAGCCAATTTTTTGGAAAGGAATCCTCTTCCTCAATATTACCTGGATCTCATGGAAGACTTGTCCGGCTATCTCCCTCCTGGTTCTGAGCATCTCCTGAAGCCGGCTCCTCCTATCCGATTTATGTCAGATCATACCTTAGGAGCTTCTGGGTCCGAGCAGGTTGAGGAAACGGGCACGACTGGATCTGAGGAGGACGTAATTATACTCCAGGACGATTAGCGTGGCATTTTTCTTTTCTTTTTTCTTCTTCCTGGCCACTTGACCCTTTGTGAACAGGTTCTGGCCTGCAAACCAGTATGCGTACTACATTTTCAAATGGACAATGTTTCACTTGTATCGATGTTTTATTTAAACATGTCGGGCTAACTTGTTTTGATCGGCGTAGCTCCTGGCCTAGTACCTAGGTCGGCTTTGCATCTTGAGGGCTAGATAGGATCTTCATACTTCGTTGGGTCTAGCCCCTAGGTTTGACACATCATAGTTGACAACCTAGAAGATGACGTGTCATTATTTATTGGGTTTCGGAATCGCCACGTGTTACCAATTATTAGGGAGAATCCCAACGGTCACAACCCTTCTATAAATAGCGGGGCTTATTCATTTTCATCTTTGCTATGATACTCTTTATTCTACTGCAATATTCCAATATTGCCATGCAGGAATTGCCGCCTAGGATAAGCCGTCCTCTATTAACCGTCCTATTTACGACAGACCTCAGCATGGAAACCTGTGGAGTAGAGCAAGCTGGGGAGGCCGGTGTAACTAGGTCTGAAGATGGTGTGATCGTGTTCGAGGATGATCGATATTACGACCTTGGCCATAAGGAGTTCCGAGCAGCTTTCTTAAGTTTAAGTACTTGGCAACATATTCAGCAACTGCCGTCCGTTCGTAAAATGCCCTGGCTGACATGTCAATATTGAGAGGGAGGCTTGGTCGGACTGGATGGCCAGGTCAATTCTTCTAGTAGAATATATTATTGCCGAGCTGCTCATTCGAGTCTTTTGTTTAGGGTTTAGGGTTTAAGGGGTCGTCTGTTAAGAGGTTTTGGCCTCCAAACCAGCAATCTTTAATGATATTCCTAATTTCGAATCTAATTGTCTCTGCTGCATTTTCATTATATAATTGCTAACACAACCTTACACGTAGCTTAATTTTGGACGGCCCAAATATACTTGATCTGAAATATTGGTATCTTGTCCTGGCCGGCCTATTTGTTGGATTTTGGCCGGCCTCATATTGTAGAGATTTGTGGAATCTGGAAAGATCTGGTCCTGGGCTTTATTCTGGGCCTGACGCGTGTCACAATCTGGTGTCCCGGGAGACGAAGCGTCTTCTGTAGTTGACTGTTCGATTCGCCACGCGTCATCTCTGGTCGGATGGAAGTTGAAGGGTCGCGCCCTTCCTATAAATAAGAGCAGTCTTCCTTCATTTTAACCTTCACGAGTTTGTGATTACTTAGAGAATTCTCTGATATTACCCGACCAGATTGAGCCATCCAACATCTTCCGTTCAGGATAGACCGTTCTCGATCACCCGTCCAGACCATTCTCTAGGTAATTCTTATTTTCTTCCTATGTCTTCTTTTTCATCCTCTGGGACTGAATCCGGGTATGGAGGGTATCCTTCTGAGGAATTAAGTTTAGAGGTTAGTTCATCTTCGGAGGAGATTAGGAGTTCAGGTCCTCCTGCAGTTGAGGTGGCGGGGACATCGGGCCGGCCAGCCCGCTATGTTCCCATAGGGATGCCTAGGCCGCCTAGACAATACAACCGGACCGAGCAGCCTTCTCTGGATTCGGAGGCTATGTCTTGGTCGTTCACCGTTACCCGCGCTGAATTGGATAGGTGGCACGCCCTTTTCAACATCTCGCGGGGGGTGTTGTTCGATGTTCCGAGACCAAACGAACGGATGGATAAGCCACCCGCGGACAGCGTGGCCATCAATCTCCGATCTTTAGAAGACGGTCTCCGATTTCCTTTGGCTCCTCCTCTCACTCAGTACCTTTACTTTTGGGGCCTCGCTCCCGGCCAGCTACACCCAAATAGTTGGTCCTCCATTCTTGGGTTGCTTGTCCTCTGTTGGTCGTTCAATCTTGGCGTCCCGACCCCTAAGGAGTTAGCTTGGCTATTGGGTTTGAAACTCCTGCCCGGGGCTCAGAACCACTTGTACTATCTGTCCCCTCGGTATGGGCGTCCTCAGTTGATCATCGACCTTCCGTCCTCTGTCAAAGATTGGAAGACGAAATGGTTCTGGGTCAGAGGTGACTGGATGAGCCCCGGCCAGGTTGGAGAGCAGGAGTCTGAGCGGGTGTTTTGTCCGATGTTCTTTGGGACGACAAATGGTATACTAGCATTTTACTTGTTTTCAGCTCGATTATCTGATTTTAATTATCTTCCGTTTTGCAGAGATTTCGGTGGAGGGCCTCCCAGCTGGCAGCACCTTCTCTCGGAAGATAGTATTTCTCCGAGACCACACCGCCCCCGCTCAGTGAAATTTCAAGACGCTCATTACCGAAGAGCGTCTCGCTAGAGCCGGCCTCATCCTACCTTTCCGTCCTGCTCCGAACAATTACCAAGGTAGTATTTTCGGACTTATCTGCTTCACTGAAAAATCTTGCTTATATATGCTTCTTGTTTTTCAACTGTCCTCCCTCCTCACGGTCTTCAGCTCAGCATGAATCCCACTCAACGAATTTGACAGAGGACCCAGCAGGCCGCTGTTGGGCATGCGGGGAGGCCTCAAGGCCGAGGCCAAGGAAAGGGCAGGGGCGTTGAACGCCCCGCTTCTACTGCGCCATCCCCAGCTACTGTTTCCGCGGAAGCTGCTCCGCGCGCTCCCCTGGCCAAGCAATCCAGGCCGGGTTCTAGCAGTGGAGCGGGGACCTCTCGGGGTGGTTCGGGAGCTGGAAGGGGAAGCTCGGGGACACCTGGGGCTTCAGCTGCTCGTGTGGCGCCTGACGTTTGGACTGCCGAAAGTCCTCTGGCCGGCTCGGTCAGCTTATGTGGATGGGACCCTGCTCGGGTCGAAGAGACGAAGAAGTATCTCGGTCGTCGCCCGTCTTTCCAGGTCAGCTTCTCCCGGGCACAGTCTCCGATCCCGGAGGTGTTGAAGAGTCTTCCTCCGGCGGTGTCCTCAGCTGTCGAAACCCCTGTTAAGGCCTGGACGGAGGATCTGGACAAGTTCTCCCACCAAATGTCTGGTGTGGACTCCGGCTCCTGTGCCGCTATCCTTATGGCGCAGGCATCCGTGTTTGCGTCGCAGGCCCAACATCAGTATGAAGAACGGCTAGAGAAGATCAGGGCGTTGAAAGCCGAGTTGAGGACAAAGAGCGGCGAGCTGAAGGAATTGGCTGAGGAGAAGCAGGCGCTGCAGACTCAGCTAGCTTCTTCTCAAGAGGCTCTGTTGCAAGCGACTTCGGCGGCTGAACTGGATAGGCAGAGGGTGGCTGACGTTGCTTCGAAGACTGTTCGACTCCAGGCCGGGATTGATGATCTGAAGGCCGAGCTTGAGGCTGCCCGGGCTGCCCAAGCTGACGAGGTGGCTGTAGTTGCTAAGTTCAAGGGCTCTGACGAGTATAAGCTCGAGAGTAGCCTTGCTTACCTGTTTGCCTTCTTCGACGCTATTGAGGCGGCCCGGAAGGAGAAGCTGGACGACCGTCCACTTATGGCAACTCTGGCCGGATACATTGAGAAGAACCCGCTTCCAGCTTACTATCTGGAGTTGATGAGTGACCTGCCGAAGTATCTTCCGACCGGGTCGGAGAAACTGCTTACTCCGGCTCCTCCCATTGTGCTTATATCTGATCCAACCTTTGACATGGGAGCAGCTTCTGAAGCTGGACGGTCTGAAGCTGGGCGGCCTACTGCGGCGATGGGCGAGGTGGTGGAACAGGAGATGGTGGATGTTGAGCAATAGCTCTTTGTAGAGATTTCTTTCTTTTTCTCTCATTTTTTGTAAGAGGTACTGGCCTCCAAACCAGTTATGATTTTAATATCATGATGTTTTGCTATAACCTTTTATACTTCTATCAGTCTAGTTGAAACTTGTCCGTCTCAACCGAGTCAGCTCGGTACTTAAAATACCTGAAATACTTAATAATAAAAAACTATTAGTCATTCGATAGTGGTAGTGCGAGTCTGCTCTGCTTACCAGGTTAATTTTTAACGCTTCTGTTTAACACTTTATCCTTGGCCGGAGCCAAGGTAGGTATAATACTTACAGTTTAGCCCGGCCTGGATGGCTCGAGCGAGGTTGCGGTTTTAAGTGGGCCGAAGCCTTACTGTTCCATCCGGCCTGGACGGCGCGGATGAGGCCGTAGCCTTAGTTGGGCTGAAGCCTTGGTGGGCCGAAACCTTACTGTTCCATCGGGCTCGGACGGCGCGAATGAGGCCGTAGCCTTAGTTGGGCCGAAGCTTTGGTGGGTCGAAACCTTACTGTTCCGTCCGGCCTGGACGGCGCGAATGAGGCCGTAGCCTTAGTTGGGCCGAAGCCTTGGTGGGCCGAAACCTTACTGTTCCGTCCGGCCTGGACGGCGCGAATGAGGCCGTAGCCTTAGTTGGGCCGAAGCCTTGGTGGGCCGAAGCCTTACTATTCCATCCAGCCTGGACGGCGCGAATGAGGCCGTAGCCTTAGTTGGGCCGAAGCCTTAGTGGGCCGAAGCCTTACTGTTCCATCCGGCCTGGACGGCGCGGATGAGGCCGTAGCCTTAGTCAATATTATAAACTGGGAAATAATTTTATTAACCATGTAAAAATATGCAAAAGGAATTACAACTGGGATCCTGGCCGGTTAGTGATAATACTTTTTTAAATGCTCTATATTCCAAGGTTTGGATACAATTTTCCCTTCCAGGTCGGCTATCTCATATGCACCTCCGACCAGAATTCTGCTTATCTTGTATGGTCCTTCCCAGTTATATCCCAAGGATCCACTTGGTAGTAAAACTTTCTTGAGAACGAGATCTTCTGGCTCAAACCTTCTAGCTCGGACTTTTGAGTTGTAGTACCTGACGCTTCGCTGTTTGTAGATGGCATTTTTTATATCGGCATCCATCCTTCTTTTTTCCAGTAGGTCAAGATTGGCTGCTAGAGCTTCCATGTTTTGCTCGTCTTGATATTTGTCCACCCTCCAAGTGCGAACTCCGAGCTCGATTGGTATGACTGCCTCAGATCCAAATGCTAGGGAGAATGGCGTTTCTCCTGTTGCCGTTTTGGCCGTCGTTCTGTACGCCCATAGTACTTCGGGCAGTTCATCGGCCCAAGCTCCCTTTGATTCTTCAAGTCTGGCTTTCAGGGTGTGCTTGATGATTTTATTCATGGCTTCGACCTGGCCATTTCCTTGAGGATGATATGGGGAGGAAAGCAGCTTCTTGATGCCCAGGTTTTTACAGAATGTTCTTAGGTCGTCGCTGTCGAACTGCCGGCCATTGTCCGTGATGATGGAATGCGGCATCCCGAATCGGCAGATGATGGATTTACATATGAAGTTTGTAACTTTTAGCTTGATTATCCGTGCCAGGGACTCGGCTTCTACCCATTTGGTGAAATAGTCGACGACGACTATGGCAAATCTTACTCCTCCTCGGCCAGTAGGCATCGGGCCGATTAGATCTATTCCCCATTTTGTGAATGGCCATGGGGCCATTATTGAGTTCAAGTCCTCCGAAGGTGTTCGGATGAGGGGCGCGCATCTCTGACATTTGTCGCACTTCTTGGCGAAGTTGATAACGTCTTTTTTTAGACTAGGCCAGAAGTACCCCTGCCTGATAACTTTGAAGGCCAACGACTGACCTCCCGAGTGATTGCCGCATACGCCCTCATGGATCTCGGCTAACACATATTTGGCTTCTTCGTCGTCCAGGCATTTCAGGAGAGGATGTGAGAAACCTCTTTTGTACAGGAGACCGTCCTGGATGGTGTATCGAGCAGCTCGGATTCTCAATTTTTTGGCCTCGCCCTGATCGGTCGGGACCTTCCCCCTTTCAAGTATTGGATGATCGGGGTCATCCAAGTCACTTTTGGCTCAATATCATAGATTTCCTTTTGATCGAGGGCCGAGCTGTCCACTGTTACAATGTTTACTGACCCAATATCTTCAGCTCCTTCACTTGTCGCTAGCCGGGCAAGAGCGTCAGCTTGTGTATTCTTGCTACGAGTAATTTGCTCGGCACGGATCCGTCTAAATTCTGCGGAGGCCAGCTCGACGGATCTCAAGTACTTCGCCATTTGTTCATCCCTGGCTACATATTCGCCTGAAATTTGATTGACGACCAGGAGGGAGTCACTGAAGACTTCGAGGTCATCCACTCCAAATTGTTTCGCCATGTCCAGTCTGGCCAGCAGCGCTTCATACTCGGCCTCGTTGTTTGTTGCGGGAAATTTGAACCGTAGCGCCGAGCAGAAGTATTTCTGGGTGGGGCTGACCAGCACAATTCCAGCCCCGGCGCAATTAGTGGTGGACGATCCGTCCACATACATCTTCCAGGGCTTTTCTATCTTTTCTTCTCGGAGGATGAGAGTTGGAGTGAATTCGGCGATAAAGTCAGCAAGGGCCTGACCTTTTATTGTCGTTCTGGGTGCATGATGGACATCATATTGGCCCAGCTCTACTGCCCACTTTAGCAGTCTTCCGGAGGCGTCTGGGCGGCCTAGTACCTGCTTTAGAGGAAAGTTAGTCAGTACTTCAACTTGGTGTGCTAGGAAGTATGGCCGCAGTTTCCTGGCTGAGATGATCAGTGCATAAGCCAACTTTTCCATTGCCGGGTAGCGGAGTTCGGCGTCATGCAGGGACTGGCTCACATAATACACAGGCTACTGAGCTTTTTGTTCTGCACGGACCAGCACTGAGCTAACCGCATACTCGGACACTGTCAGATAGAGCTGCAGTTTTTCGCCGGGCTGAGGCTTTGCCAAGACTGGGGCCTCCATGAGTGCTTTCTTGAGGTCGTCTAGGGCCGACTGGCACTCACCATTCCACTCGAATTGGGCGTTTCTTCTGATCAAGTTGAAGAAAGGTCGGCATTTGTCAGTGGACCGAGATATGAAGCGGTTGAGGGCGGTGACCTTGCCTGTCAGGCTCTGGACGTCCTTGATCCGCCTCGGTGGGGTTAAATTCATGACCGCTTGAATTTTCTCGGGATTGGCTTCAATTCCCCTCTAACTCACTATATATCCCAGGAACTTTCCTGATCCGACTCCGAATGAGCATTTCTTGGGATTCAATTTCATCCTGTATCTTCTTAGAATGTCGAACATCTCGGCTAGGTGACCGACGTGATCAGGCTTCTGTTTTGATTTTACAAGCATGTCGTCCACGTAAACCTCCATTATCTTCCCAATTTGCGCGGCGAACATTTTGTTTACGAGCCGCTGATAAGTAGCCCCTGCATTTTTCAGACCGAACGGCATCATGGTGTAGCAGTATTGTGCCCGGTCTGTGATGAAAGTTGTATGGACCTGGTCGTCCTCAGCCATCGGTATCTGATGATAGCCTGAGTATGCATCCATGAAGCTCATGAGTTCATGGCCGACTGTGGTGTCGACCAGCTGGTCACTGTTGGGGAGCGGGAAGTAATCTTTTGGGCATGCTTTGCTCAGATCGGTGAAGTCCACGCATAGCCGTCACGATCCATTTGGTTTTCTGACCAGGACGGGGTTGGAGACCCATGTTGCGTATTTAGTCTCTCTAATGAAGCGATAACCCAGCAACCTCTGTACTTCTAGCTCCAGCTCCTCGTATCTGTCTGGGCTCAATCGGCGTCTTTTCTGGGCCATCGATTGCGCGGCAGGGTTGATATTAAGATGATGGCAGGCATCTTTTGGTCGGATGCCTTCCATGTCTTCATGAGCCCAAGCGAAGACATCAACATTGCCCTGCAAAAATGTTATCAACTCGGTACAGAAGGGCTTCTGCAACTCATGGCCGACCCGGAGCTCCATATCCGGCCTGTTTGGATCCATACTGACAAGATCCAGCTCTTCGACAGGCGCTGCTCGTCTCTGGGGTCCGTCCCCTCGGGGATCGACGGACCTCCATTCCTCTTCGGGTTCTCGTATGTCCATCGCCACTTCCCTTCTGCTACTCTGGGCAGCAGTACCAGAGGATGATCCGACTTCAAAGGTGGGACTGACCGGCTGTTCAGAGATAACTGCCGGGTGTGGAGGTTCATTATCTACTTCCATGGCGGTCTGATTATGCTCAGCGATCTCAAGAACAGAATCCTCGAAGGCGTCCTCCATATGCTCGTCGACCGAGGTGGTCTGGGCGAGCTCGAGCTGGTTAAGCTCCTTTGGGCGTAGCCCCATGTCAGTCTTCCGGGCGGCCAGCTGGTTTCCCTTCACAACATATACTTCGTCGTCCATAGGGAACTTAAGGGCGAGGTGATAGATTGAGATCACCGCCTTTAATTTTGCTAAAAGCGGCCGGCCCCAGATGGTGTTATATTGGGAGTTCAAGTCCACCACTTTGAACTCCGTCGTTGTGAATACTTCCCTGTCACTGGAGCCGAACAGGACCTTGAGCTCACAAGTGCCGAGTACTCGGGTACTCATTCCTCCGAAGCTTTGGATAGAGTCGGAGGACGGCACGAGTTGGGATTCATGAAATCCCATCCGCCTGAAGGTGCTGAGGTAAAACACGTTGGCATAGGCACCGGTGTCGACCATAACCCTGTGTACCATAGTTCTGCAGATATTGAGCGATACCACCAAGGTGTCGCTGTGTGGGTACGCTATTCCTTCACTGTCCAGCTCAGTGAATAAGATGGGTGCATGGCGGGGTGTTGCCCGAGGTGGAACGCATCGCTGATAAGCATTTCTGGCCTTCCGAACTTGTCCCTTTCGGGCTCGTTTGGACTCCCGTTGCTCGCCGAAGCTGTTGTTGATGAGTGTATGTATTTCGCGAGCAGCTTCGTTTGGTGGAGGTGGTGGTGGGGCAATGGCTTGCTGTGCCCCCTGGCCCTGCTGTCCTTGACCCTTCACGTACTTTTTTAACTGACCCTGGTCAATCAGCTTCATCAGCTCGGCCAGCAATGCCCAGATTTGTCAGTGTCATGTCCCTTCGCCTTGTGGTATTTGCAGTACTTATTCTGGTTGAGGCGATTTGGGTCGGCCCTCATAGGTCGTGGCTCGGACAGCAGGTTCTTGTCCTTAATCTCAGTAAGGACTTGTGATGGGGCAACCGTGAGGATTTCAGTTATCTGGCCGGGGCCTTCAGGCTGGAAGGCCCTGAAATTCGTGGCCGGCCTGAACGGCTTCATTGGTTTCCTTCTTTCTTCCCTCCTTTCTTCGCGTCGCTCAGGCCTCTTCTCTCGTTCGGGGGCCCTATCCTCTGGAATGGTTTCCTCAGCCCCTATATACCGTTTTGCGCGGTTGAGGAAGTCATGATATGTTCTCGGCCCTTCTTCGTGGACGGACCACCAAAATCTGGTCCGGGGCCTCAATCCGACCATGACGACCATAAGGATGGCGTCGTCCGACACCTGCTCCATGCCGAGGACCAGCTTATTAAAGCGGTCCAGGTATGACTTCAGAGGCTCCGCTTTGTCCTACCTCACATTGACTAACCTTTCCTTGGGAGTTGACCTCATCCTCGACCCCATGAACTGTGTCAGAAACAGATCGGACAGCTCGTCCCATCCCCCTATGAACGCGTCAGGGAGAGAACGGAACCATCTTTATGCTCGATCCCCAAGCGTGAGCGGGAATGCTTTGCACATGAGCTCCTCTCCTAATCCTTGTAGCTCCATCCAGGACGTATACTTATCCAGGTGGGTACTAGGGTCGGTCTCTCCATTATACTGACCGATAGGAGGCATTTTGAACTTCGTGGGGACCATGGTGGCAATGTGCTCTGCAAAGGGGGAAGCCCTCTTCCAGCCCCCTTTGTTGCGCTTGGCTTGAATGTCAGCCAGTCTGTGTCGGAGCTCCTGCTCCTCCATAAGCTCCGAGTACCGCAAATTGTGACCGGTACTCTCATCATGAGGTGTCGGGACCTCACACCTCTCATTAGGAAGCCTGTCGAGCCTCTTGGCCTCCCCGGCGAGGGTTGACTCCTTATCACCTGGGGCGTATCGTCTGTGTGCCTGTGCCCTGGCATTAACTGGGCGGACCTGGTGATGGTCTGGTCGGGCACGTGTGGGGGACTGACTTCGCCGAAGTTCGACTTCGGCTATCTGCTTCCCCAGGTTTCGCCTCTGCTTGGGTTCGTCTGAGGACTCAGAGTCCTCCAATAAGCCATTGGTCTCTTTGGCCTTCTCCTTTTGCTCAGCCTCTTTGAGTCGCTCGGCAAGGACGGCCATGATACCCCTGATCTGTGCTACAGACATGGGGGTCTCTGGGGTCTCCAAAGTGATTGGAGCCATCGGAAGAACCTCATCGGCCGTAATCGGCCGTGATCGGCTAGAGCCACCAACCTGGAAGGAGGTAGGGACTGGGGGCTCTGGAGTACTATTGCGTTCGGAATTGCTCATGGTGTGCTGGAGTTATGTTCAGGTATTGTGAATTCCCCCTCCTTCTAGCGCCAAAATGTTGACGTTAAAATCTGTATTTGATCGATTTCTAGTCTAACACCCAAATGTGATGAAAATGAGATGAAAAGTATAACACAAGAATGGCCCGGAGCCTACTCGGGCAATGTTGCTCGGCTGATCCTGGACGGTAGAATTACCGGGCAGGACCTTATAGTATTATGTTAGAGAAATCATCTCTCTCGTGCTTTTTACAGAATTAGGATTCAGATCCTTTATAAGTTAAAATTACATCTATTTATAGTCGAAAGATAACCTAAATAGTGGAGATCGTGGGGAACGTGGAGGTCGTGGGAGTTAAGTCCATCTTCTCCTTGATTTCCGCCTATTTACGTGGCATTTGACGGTTTTGTTACCCACGATCTCTTGGAAGTTGGCTGTATCCTGGACGGCTGCTCGGGTTCCGGTCGGCCAAGCTAATCCACCGAGGAGCCTTCCCAATTAACCTAGACTGTCTACTTGGGAGGGCGTTGCTGTCGTGGCCGACCAGGTGGAGTGGCACTAGTTATCCTGCCGTCCAGGTGTGATATGTCGTGCAGCTCGGATCGGACGCCCAACACATATGAATTTTTGAAAATTAATACATTAATTTTAGTAATTTTTTAAAATAAATGCATTAATTTTCAAAAAATTCATATGCTTTTTCCAAAATTAATACATTAATTTTCGAAAATTACTAAAATTATTGCATTAATTTTCAAAAATTACTATGTTTTTTCCAAAATTAATGCATTAATTTTCGACAATTCATATGCTTTTTCAAAAATCAATGCATTAATTTTTAAAATTACTAAAATTAATGCATTAACTTTCGAAAATTACTGTATTAATTTTTTCATATGCTTTTTCAAAAATTAATGCATTAATTTTCAAAAATTACTAAAATTAATGCATCAATTTTCGAAAATTAATGTATTAATTTTTGAAAATTCATATGCTTTTTCGAAAATTACTAAAATTAAAGTATTAATTTTCAAAAATTAATGTATTGATTTTCGAATAGGGACGTGCTAAGTGGGCAGATTCTGCCATGGCAGAAAGTAAAAAAAATTAAATAGAAATGTTATTAATATTATTACGGTAATTCTACGTGGGCAGATTCTGTCCAGGCAGAAAAGAGCAGCGTATTAATTAAAAATTAAAATAGTATGTTAAATGACAATTATACCCTTTATAAAAATATATACAATCAAATTTTCAAATTGAAACCAAAACAATATTTCTCTCTCCACTCATTAATGAAACAATATTTTCTCTACTAATTCATAATTTATTGTCATAAATTACATAAAAAAAAGTAAGACGTCTATTTGAGAAGATATAAAATTTGACTTAATAAATATTTTAAAATTATTGATTATTGTACAAATATTTGTTTGATGATAAAGAAGATTTGACTTGAAAAATATTTTAAATTATTAATTATCTTACCAATATTTATTTAATGTATGAAGATTCGAGTTGATAAATATTTTAAAATTATTGATTAACTTACAAATATTTTTTAATTATGAAGAGGAAGATTTGACTTGATAAATATTTTAAAATTATTGATTATTTTATAAATATGTATTTGATAAAAAAAAATTCGAATTGATAAATATTCTAAAATTATTAATTAACTTACAAATATTTTTTTAAATTATTGATTATCTTACAAATATTTGTTTGATAAGGCAAAGATTCGAATTGATAAATATTTTAAAATTATTAATTAACTTACAAATATTTTTAAATTACAATATTCTTTTATTAAAATATATAATAATTTTATGGGTTTACTTAAACCATTTCACCATATATTTCCTTTTTAAAAACTTATTTTTATATTTATTTGTAATATTTCTATTCAATTTGATTTTTTTACCTTATAAATAAACTTGTCATTTCAACTATATTAACTCATTTTTCTCCTCTATTTATGTTAACCCTAAAATTGTTAACCATATCTGAATTTTAAAATTATTCTAAACGTTTTTTTTATAATTTTTCTTACACATTTTTTTTTCATAATTTTTCTTATCAAAATTTCATAATTATTCTAAAAGTTATTTAAGGAGCAACACTTTCAAAGGTATGCAAATAATAATTTAATAAAGACCAACTTAATTGAAAATATAAATAATAATTAAATAAATACCAACTTAATTAAAGTAAATTAAAATAAAGATCAACTTAATTAAAAAGGATATATATGGTGAAATGAAAATATAGACAAGTTCTAAAAAAAAAGTTAAATATTAATATATAGATTGATTTCAATAATATGGACTAGTTCTAAAAAAGTAAATATATAGAACTAGTCCATATTATTGACTTTTTTAGAATTTGTCGATATTAACTTTTTTAGAACTAGTCCATATTATTGACTTTTTTAGAACTTGTCGATATTATTCACCTTTACTGCAAAATCCAGATTTCAAAGTCAGAATTTCCCCAAACCCACTAAAATCCGTTCCAAACATAAGGGTTTTAAAAAATATAATTTTAAATATTATTTATATTAAATAATTAATATAAATATAATTTGTTTGTATATGTTGCATTCATAAGAGAATATAAATATATTTATTTATTATATATGTATATTGTTATTTTTATCATATTATTCAACTCTTCTATCAATATTCTAGTTTTTTTATAATATTTATTTAAATATTAAATATTAAAGATTACAAAGATTTTTAAGTTTTTATTTTAATTATATCATAAATAATTCAAACCAAAATCTGTCAATAATTTCTATGATTTAAGGAAAAAACTATTTCAGTTTCATTAATCAATAAGTTTAGAAATTTTACTAATATTTTAAATAAATACACATTTATTTGAGTTAGTTTTTCTCTAATTGTTTTAATTAAAATTATATAAAAAATTAAGCAATATGCATGATTATCGCATAATTTTTCATGAAATTGATAATTCTTTTTAATTAATAATTAAATTGACATGATTTTAAAATGATAACAAATTA